>OX596235.1:893700-2093700 GCA_951394345.1 Salicornia ramosissima
AAAACTACCTAATATATCATTTTCGACCTGGTAGCACTACCACTTTCCGTATTCTTTTTCATTTTCTTGATGTTATGACCCATCACTATTGATTTCCCTCTATTTCTTTTCCAAAAAATGCTCGATTACCCTCTATCTCTAACTTTCTCTTTTCTTTTGACATATATCAGACTTTTAACCTATTAAATGAATCAAAATTACCCCCTTTTTTCTTCAATCCAACTTTCTTTAATCCTACTTTTTTCCATTGAAGCTTGATTTTGCTTAGCAATGGAGGGAAACAAAGTAGTTTTAGGGAAAAAATTAGAGAGAAATCAAAATTGGTGGGCCATAACATCAAAAAACGAAACAAACACAAAAAGTAGTAGTGCTACCAGGTCAAAATTGATGTATTAGGTAGTTTTATAACAACTTTTTTTTAGTTGGTAGTAGTTTTCAAAAGTCGACATTTAATTGGTAGTTTGAACAATTTTTCCTTAATTTTATGTTGCTATTGTAACATTAAATTTGTAACACATGTAATTTAGGAATTAATTCTTTTAAGATATGTAATTTACAAATTAATGGTTTTAAGACATATAATTCATTTAGGGTGCGTTCTCTTCACCTTAAAAAAATAAGTTTCAGGTTTAATAAGTTCAGATAAGTTCCGATAAGTTATATCAGGTCTAATAAGTTCAATAAGGTCTAATAAGTTCTAATAAGTTCCAATAAGGTCCAATAAGTTGCAATAAGGTCCAATAAGTTCCAATAAGGTCTAATAAGTTCCAATAAGGTTTAATAAGTTTCAATCAAGTCTAATAAGTTCTAATAAGTTCCAATCAGGTCTAATAAGTTCAAATCAGGTCTAGATTATTATTTTTAATTATTGATCAAATAAAATTAATTAAATTAATAATTAACTTAAAGCACTCTTACACAACATAAACCAATTTTATTTTATCATTCTTGTTTTATAATTTTTTAGAGAAACCAATCAGAGTTAGATTGAATTAAACTATTTTTTTATATTATAAAATAAAACTTATTTTTTATTTTGGGTTTGATTTAATTTTGGTCCAAATTAAACTTTACCCATCCTCCATATTATTATTATTCAATCCGTTCTATTTTGTTAATTTTACTACAAGTGAATTAAGAAAAATTAAATATGTAGATAAGTTGTTATTGGAATTGATAATATAATTAATAATGGGTTTGAAACAAGATATACTAATTATTATTACCTTCTTGAACCTAATTCAACAATAAAAAAAAAAATAGGTTCAAATGTATAGAATATTATCATCATCATCATTATTATTATTATTATTATTATTATTATTATTATTATTAATTTATTTTATTCAATCATATAAAATACGTTCCAATAAGTTTCAATCAGGTTTAATAAGTTCCAATAAGGTCTAATAAGTTCCACTAAGGTCTAATAAGTTCTAATAAGGCCTAATAAGTTCCAATAAGGTCTAATAAGGTCCAATAAGGTCTAATAAGGTCCAATAAGGTCTAATAAGTTCCAATAAGGTCTAATAAGTTAAATAAGGTCTAATAAGTTAAATCAGGTCTAATAAGTTAAATCAAGTCTGATAAGTTCAGATAAGTTCAGGTCTAATAAGTTGAAGAGAACGCACCCTTAGTTAATGTTATTTATATGCCTAACTTTTAGAAATTTTGTATTTATTAAAAGGAAATACGGTGGACCCATTTCGGACCCGTTTTGGATCCAGACCCGTTGGATCCAATGGATCTGGATCCATGCAATCCAGACCCGATGGATCCGGGTCGGATCTAGGTCCAGCCCTTGAAAACGGATCTGGATCCGGGTCCACATAGACCCGCTCCAGATCCGACCCATTGCCATCACTAGTTGGTGGTGGTGGTAAAGGATGGATTTAGGGCTCGTTTACTTTAGCTGAACTAAACTGAGCTGAACTGAATACAACTGAAAGTAATATTTTATATGAGAATGATATTGAGAGATGAACTAAAATGGAATGAATTGAGCTAAATTGAACTAAATTTAAGCTGAAGTAAACAAGCGTTTAATACCAAAACCTAAAGAATGAAAACTATTTGTTTATTCTTTTCCTTTCTGCAATTTTTTGAACCAAACACAGTAGTTGATAATAGGGTTTACACTGTAGTCTTTCCCGTCTTTCCGGCTTTGTGATGTGATTTCTCTCGTGACTTGAGGAGGGGCCCACGTTTTCCCAGTATTCCCACTCCCTCCTCTTCTTCTTCCCTGTTATGAAAGTTTTTCTCAGTATAAAAATTAGCCTACAAAGCTTCCATTATGTCCTGTCGCAACCCCAAAAAGAAAAGGTCTTCATCGTCTGCAACCTGGATTCGAAGACCACAAATACTTCAATTTGAATTTGCTGTCGAAACCCTCACAATTGCGAAACCTGGATTCTTATGCCTTTTCCTGACCTCCATGGCCGAAGATTTTACGTATGAGATCCGTGAAGTCTGGTCATACAATCTTGAATCAGAGTTTTTGTTAATTCGATCAGTTATCAAAGATTTCCCGTTCGTTTCCATGGATACGGAGTTTCCCGGCGTGGTATATCGAGAAGCTAGTGGAAATTCTTACACCAAAAATATGTCTCCTGTGAATAATTACTTTTTCTTGAAGCAAAATGTCGATGCTTTAAAGATCATTCAACTTGGCTTAACTCTGGCGGATTCCGAAGGAAACCTTCCGGACTTTGGAAACCCTAACTTCGGGTACCTTTGGGAGTTTAATTTTATGGATTTTGATGTTTACAAAGACAGCCATGCGCCTGAGTCTATTGAATTGTTGAGGAGCACTGGGATAGATTTTGAGAAGAATCGGAGTCAGGGAATTAACTCTTTTAAATTTGCGGAGTTGATGATGTCCTCTGGTTTGATTTTGAACAATAGCACTGTTACTTGGGTCACATTCCATTGTGGTTATGATTTCGGGTACCTTGTTAAGTTGTTGACTCAAAAACCATTGCCGCTTGAATTGAGAGAGTTTCATTTTTTGTTGCAGATTTTCTTTGGTGATAATGTATACGATGTGAAGCACATCATCAAGTTCTGTGATGGTATGTATGGAGGGTTGAATCGTATAGCTATGGCTGTAGGCGTGGAGCGTCTAGTTGGGAAGCCGCATCAAGCAGGTTCCGACAGCATCCTGACGTGGCAGGTCTTTCGGAAGATTCGTGATCATTTCTTCACCAAGACAGGCAGCCTTGACAAGTATGCTAGGGTATTACATAGTTTAGAGCCTTATTACGAGTAGAATTTTTCTTGTTTGCTTTCGTAGTTATGTAAATCGTCAGAGTAGAGTATGTCTTTTTCAAGAATTATAGTATACTAGAAGTTGCTTTTAATTTAAACTTCTTCTTTTTCACTCCGTTTGCAGATTGATTCTTCCATTGCCCGTCGTGTTTCTTTTGGGGATAAAGATTAGACGATTAAGGAATGGGATGAGGATAGGGAATTGGTGAGTGAGATTTCATCATTATTAATTATTTGTTTGGTATTTGATGAGATTAAGTAAAGAAGTAATGAATTAAATTAATCCCTTCTCATAATACCTCTCCTCGTAGGTATTATTTTGATGGGATTAAGACGGTTTTAATTTCCATCTCCTTTCCCATTAAAATGCATGTTCTATAAACAAACAAGAGATTAATTCTAATGAGGATAATTAATCCTGACCTATTGCTTATTCCTCAAAAGAAATGCCTCTTTACGGATACAATTGACGAATTTCGCAGTCTTTGCTAATAAGAAAGAGATTGAAATTGTTTCTTGAAAGGAACCTTGAAAATCATAATTTGAGTATGGCTGATGTTTAAGTCTTACCTTGGCATGAAACAAGTTAGTGTGCAAGGAAATTTGAGTTTTGACTGAGAAATTGTGTTATAAATTGTTTTTTTCTTTCTAAAAGTTAGAAACCACCAATAAATTAGCTACTCCCTCCGTAACATAATTCTGGCAACAAGTTATTTTTCACGCATTTCAAGGAAGCAATTTAAGGGTGTAAACGAACAAATTAATCAAAATGGTTTTAATACAAGTAAGATTGAGATCATAAACTACTAATCTTAAAATTTTTTTTGATCAATTTATTCGTTTACACCCTTAAATCGCTTCCTTGAAATGCGTGAAAAAAAACTTGTTGCCAGAATTCTGTTACGGAGGGAGTACTTATTACCAAAACCACACTTATCTAAAAAGTTTGAAAAACTTAGGGTTCGTTTGGATGTTGTGGTTTAAAGTTTTTTGGTTTTGTCTTTTATTGCCATAATATATATATCATAAAAGGATTCAAAAACTAGTTGAACATATTTAGATCATTATGATTTTGAAAATTGATAATAGAAAAATGCAAACAACTTTTTCTTGTTTTTGTTTTAATAAAAGAAAAACTGAAAACAAAATAAGTACCGAATGAGCCCTTAACTGCTAGATTATTATAAACTTAATCTCATATATATTTTAGTAACACAAGCAGCATAATTTTTTAAAAAACAGACCACCTCTACAATGTTTTTTCATGTTTGGTTTTTAAAGTATATTATTAATAATTTAAACATGGCCTTATCATAAAAAATACAGTTATTTGAGCATTAATTAGGTTGGTAATGGTATAAGGTGCTCTTGAGATGTAACTTTTTTTTTGGTACTCTATATTCGTTCATGGGAAAATCATAGAATTCTGGTTGACAAAGAAATTTGTAGAAAATAGGAAGTTATCTAGTTACAGAGGATATTTTTAAGATGAAAGCAAAGCAATGGAAAATTGGCAAAATTGCTTATGATTTGGTAAGATCACACTTTCTGACAACCATAAATTAAAATGTCCATGTCCTCTGTAATATTAATTTCTATAGAAGATTCTAATGTTCTAAAGACTGAAACATGGCAAGTACTTTGTTGAACGATTGCTCATGCATTCATACCTAATTTTTTTAATTTGGCGAGGTTAGTTGGTAGTGGAAGCGATATTTAGACTGCACTTCTTTCTGTCAAGAGTTCAATCTAATGCTTTTAACTGTATGAGATGCATTGAGACGATAAAAGGTCTTGAGCTTATGTGTAGAGCAAGAGGTGAGATGATTTATTTTTGTTAATTCAAGTATAATGCTTATGTGTAGACCAAGATTCAGACTTCCATCCCTTGTCCCACCACCATTATTTTTATTTCCATCCCTACCAAAGTTATGTATGCACTTTCACACCAACAACAAACAAAGCTGATCATACCCTAGTGGATGAGGTTCGCTGTATGAACCACCTGATATATCTTGTGCACCATCTACTATAATCCTTTCCATCCATTCCCCTCTAACTACACTTTGTTTGGATAGTTTCTAGAGGAGGAAAGACAAGGAAAGGATAGGGAGAGGATGGGAAGGGGGTAGGTATATGCAAACATTGGAGGGATTGAGTTTAGATTCTTCCGAGTCTTTTTTTCCTCTTCTTCACCTCTATGTCATGTTCAAATCAACAATCCATTTGTCCTTTTGATTCTAACTCGTATTTCCATTTTTCCTACCCTTTCCTCATTAGTGCACACTATATGCTTCACAAATAGCATATGCCACATAATTTTGTTCAGCATTATCGTTGTTAGCTCATCCATGTTCGTGCAAGGTCACCTGAAACTTACACAGCAACACAGACACTCGAAGAAGGGAAATCACGACAACAGATCAACTAGTATTCGAATTAGGAAGAAAAGATAGTTTGATTACAATGTAATGGGTTCAGCCCATAACTCTCCTAAGGCCAAAACTTGTCTATTTTCTGGATACTTCTCTCTACTGTCCTCTCATCCATTTATATTAGCTCATTTGTCTTTACTCTACTACAAATCCTTCCAAAAAGCTGAGCAAATAAGCTAGTACATCCCAAAAAGACAACAAAATAAAGAAAAGGCAAAAATACATAAAGAAAAGGCAAAATACATAAAATAAGCCATAATAATTGTGGACCATCCTCCGATCAGTCTTCCTTTCTGCCTTGCCCCTTGTGCTTGCAGTTATAAGTGTGGATGATGGTGGGATGCCCAGGTGGGAGTATTTAATCACCCCCCCCCCCCTAAGAGAGGCACCTTGTCCTTAAGGTGGAATTGGGGAAATCTGAGCTTTGTGAGTTCTGCGTTCTCCCAAGTAGCTTTGTAGTCCGACAGCCCCTTCCATTGCAACAACACCTCTTGCTCCCCATCTGCACTAACCCCCGCTACCAGGAGGTTTTCCGGTTCCACCTCCAATTCTAATTCAACATGGACTTGGGGAGGGATTTCTATTTCCTCCAAGGAACCCCCATGCGCCTTCTTGAGTTGAGACACGTGAAACACCTGGTGAATTTTTGAGTGGTGGGACAGCTTCAGCTTTTAAGCTACCCTGCCGATGTGTTGCTCCACCTCATAGGGCCCATAAAAACGGGCTGCCAGCTTCTCAAAGGGCCTCTTGGCCAAGGATTTTTATCGATAGGGTTGTAACTTGAGGAAGACCCAATCCCCCACTTCATACTCTACTTCTCTTCTCTTGGCATCCGCATCCTTCTTCATGATTTGTTGTACCCTCATGAGGTTCGCCTTGAGCTCATCAAGAACTAAATCTCTTTCCTGCAACACACTCTCCAAACTATCCACCGGGGTTTTGCCCCTTCCCTATCTTGACCAACTTGGGTGGCTCTCGTCCATACACAACTTGGAAGGGGGTCATGTGATTAGAAGCATGAGGTGAAGTATTATACGAGTATTCGGCCCAAGGGAGCCATTGGGCCCAAGTCTTCGGTTGTTCCCTGGCGAAACATCGTAAATAGGTCTCTAGGCTCTTGTTGACAACTTCCGTATGCCCATCCGTTTGGGGATGGTAGGCGGTGCTCCTCTTGAGGTGGGTACCATGTAGGCGGAATAACTCCCTCCAAAAAACACTCAAAAACACTCGATCCCTATCGGACACGATGCTCCTCGAAAATCCGTGTAGCTTAACAATCTCCTTCATGAACAACTCCGCTACCCCCTTTGCCTTGAACGGGTGCTTGAGGCTCAAGAAATGTGCATACTTGGAAAGCCGGTCAACTACTACCAAAACCGTGTCTACCCCTTTTGACCTAGGTAGCCCCTCCACAAAATCCATCGAAACGTCTTCCCATATGGCTTCGGGGATAGGCAAAGATTATAAGAGCTCGGTGTTGAGAATGCTTGTTACGTTGGCAAACGGTGCAAGACTTCACATACTCGGCCACATCACGCCTCATACCTTGCCAAAACCACTCCGTCGCCATCCTCAAATAGGTCTTAGTTTCCCCGGCGTGCCCTCCTTCGGGAGAATCGTGGTAGGCCCGAAGGAGTGGTCCCTTGAACTTGGAGGTTCTTGGAATTACTATTCTTCCCTTGTAAAGCAATCGATGGTGCGCCAAGGTTTACCCCACCAAGTCGACCCCGTCCTCCACGTCTTTCTTCACCTTCCCCAAAAGCTCATCATTGGCAATCTCCTCTTCTAACTCTCCCCAATCAACCTCATTTGTGGTCACTAAGGCCCCTAATTCGACCTCCCCTTCTCTTTTTCGTGACAACGCGTCCGCCACCTGATTAGATGCCCCCGGTTTGTATTGTACCTCATAGTCAAAACAATCAACTTGCGCATCCACTTTTGATATTCCACCCCTATTTCTCTTTGTTGAGTGATGAACCTCAAACTTTGTTGGTCACTCCGAATCACAAACCTCCTAACAAGAAGGTAATGCTTCCATTTTTGCACCGCTAAACAAACCGCCATGAATTCTTTCTCATAGGTGGATTTACTCCTTCCGCCCGGCCCCAAGGTCTTACTAAAGAAGGCAATCGGTCGCCCTTCTTGCATCAACACCGCTCTGAGTCCGTACCCCGAGGCATCGGCCTCCACAATGAACAATTTTTGGAAGTTGGGCATAGCTAAAACCGGGGCTTCTGTCATTGATCTTTTGAGATGATTGAAGGCATTAGTTGCCTCCTCATTCCACCCAAAATTGTCCTTTTTCAGCTGCTCGGTCAAGGGATGATCAATCCTAGCATAGTTTGCCATGAACTTTCGGTAGTATCCAGTCAACCCCAAAAAGCCCCTTAATTCACGGAGGTTCTTGGGCATTGGCCATTTGAGCATAGCCTCCACCTTTTCTTGGTCCACGGAAACGCCCTCTTGGGAAATGACATGGCCCAAGTAGGCTACTCTTGTCTTGCCAAATTCACATTTTTTCATACTAGCATACAAACTATTTTCTTGCAATTTAGATAAAACTAAACTCAAATGATTAGCATGCTCTCCCTCATTCTTACTATACACAAGAATTTCATCAAAAAATACAAGTACAAATTTGCGTAAATAAGAGCGGAATACCTCATTCATAAGGGATTGGAAAGTAGCCGGGGCATTGGTGAGACCGAAAGGCATCACCAAGAACTCGTAGTGGCCTTCATGAGTGCGGAATGCGGTCTTGGGCACATCTTCCGTCTTCACTAGAATTTGATGATATCCGGACTTGAGGTCCAACTTAAAAATTATGCAAGACCCCTCCAATTCATCTAAGAGCTCATCGATCACTGGAATGAGATACTTGTCCGGCACGGTTTCCTTGTTCAATGCTCGGTAATCCACACATAATCGCCATGAACCGTCCTTCTTCTTAACCAAGAGCACTGGGCTTGAAAAGGGTCTAGTGGAAGGTTGTATGATCCCCGCCTCTAACATCTCCCCTATAAGCTTCTCGATCTCATCCTTTTGAAATTGCGGATAACGGTAGGGTCTTACACTTACTGGGTTGCTACCTTCCTTGTGAAAAATACCATGTTCATGTCCCCTCTTGGGTGGGAGACCCTTTGGGGCCTCAAAAACCTCCGAAAACTGCTCTAAAATGGGCTGTAAAAAACTCGGTGTTTCCCCCAACTCCGCTGCCCGGTCACAAGCTTCACCTTCCATACTGCCGTAGCTCCACAAGAAGTTCCCCATTCTCCTTTCGGAGGGTCCGTATCATCGCCTTGAGAGTAATCCCGATCTTGGACAAGGATGGGTCCCCGTTAACCGTCACGGTGTCCCCGTTATGTTCAAAGGTCATGGTTTGGAGCTTCCAATTGGTGTTTACCCCCCTAAATTCTCCGGCCATTGAATGCCAAGGATTACATCTGAGTTCCTCAGTTGTAAGGGTAAAAAGTCCTCTTCGAGTAGCACTCCATCATGGCTGACCCCGCGACACACCCCACGGCCCTTAATGGCCTCACCGTTCCCCAATGATACCCCGAAAGGGCTGCCCTCTTCAATTCTCAGCCCTAATCCATTAACACAATCCAAGGACATGAAATCATGAGTTGCTCCCGGGTCGATCATCACCACTACCGCCGTCTCCCCAATAACACCCCTCAACTTCATGGTCTTAGCCTCTTAGGGTTTGTCAAGACGACCAGCGAATTAATGGAGATGGCCGGTTCCTCTCTCGCCTCCACCAGCATCTCAATTGCTGCCAACTCCCCTTCGTCTTCCTCCTCCCACTCGTCCTCCACTAACAAGATGCTCAACTCCTTACTTTTACAACGTTGTCCAACCCCCCACCTCTCATCACATTTAAAACAAAGGCCCTTGGCCTTCCGTTCTTATAGTATTTTTTCAGTATGTCAGCGGACATCCCCGGTGAAGTGGTTCGAAGCAGCTGAGGTCCGTGTGTTGGTGGCCGAATTCTGGGTTGTGTGGGAATTTTGGAAGTACTAGTTGAGATGTCTATTTGGTCCGTGGTTAAGTGTTTGGGGGTGAGTAAATGAGTGGGTTGGGTAATTTGTGGAGTTGGGCTGGGTTTGGGGGCTGTGAGAATTAAGTGTAAATTGGTTTGGGCCTTTAGTAGAAGGAAGTGGACTTCTATTAAAATATGAAAAAGAACTCCTTTGGGTACTAACCTCTTTTCCAGGGTTATTAACCCTTTGATTCTTTTTGCGAGCTCCATAGCCTGCTCCAGAGTGGGCGGGTCCAGCATCTGGATCTCTGCTCGGATCCTCTCCTTTAAACCCAAAATGAACTGCCCCTTCAACATCGTTTTTGGCACGTCATCCAAAGGAGAAGCTCGATCGATGAATGCCTTACGGTATTCCACCACTGTACTAGTCTGGACGACGGTGAGTCTTGTCTCTTCATTATAATCATGATGTCATTACCTGGAGTGAATGTATTTCATGATCCTTTGGTACCCTTGGAATAGGCTAGTGGAAGTTAACTACATGCCTTAATGTCTATGGTTGATTTATTTATGGTATATAAAAAGTTAGAAAAGGAGAAAAGAGGAAGACAAAGAAAAAGATGAGAAAGTAGAGTGACAAGAAAGATCTAGGATTGGCTTTATCTTTGCTCAAATTCCCTAATGCGAAAACCGTGAGAATAGAACTTTATATGATACAGTGCAGATTGTTGAGGCAAAAGCATATCAATGACTCAATGTAGCTTCTTGATATCAGGTATTTGTTCTTTATCCTCATTGCAGTATCATCATGCTTAGTTTGTAAATATGTAATGTCTGTTTAAGGTGTACCTTTGTTGTGCTTTGGTTGTAATTTGTAAATGTGTAATATGTGTTTCTTGTTACTTTTGTTGTGATCAATTCTTCCTTGTATGAGCAATAGGTTTGTTTTGACATCCCTTCTTTCAGTTTAGGTTTAGGCTCCATTTTTATAGAAGTTTTACTTGGGTTCTATTTTTTCCCTCACCATCTCAATTTTAACTCCGCCTGTGAGGGTCACTTGTGTGGCACTCATAGCTGGTCCCAAGCCCAGATAAAGGAGGAGGGTTGGTAGTAGGCTTGTCACAGCTAGCTGTTAAACTTGGTCACAGTATCATGGACACGAACAAAATTTATTTGGGACAATGCTTTGATATTATTGTTGTATTATCATATTTTTTTTTGGCTCTGTTATTGGTGAGCGGCAAATAGTATCTCTTCAGTTTGCTGTTTTGAACTATTTTGGCAGTTAAGTCGCAACATGGTGTATATAGGGGGTTGCAGGCTTTGGAACTTTGGCCTTTTATCTTGAACTTTTGTACATTTCCCCTGTTTAGTTTATTGATTTCCTCTGATTAGTCTGATAACTAGTTGGATTGCAATTATTCAGGCCTAGATATGGGTGTATGGAAGTGAACATCATCTATTTATCTGCTTTACCATTAAGAATGTTTCAGTCACAAGTTTTGCACTGTAAGAGTTTAGGATTGTTATGTTCATTGTAACTTTTATAAAAAGGATTGTTACGGGGCTTTTAATTTTGATGTTGTATAACTATTTTGACACTTCTTTATGTGTTACACCATCAGTTATATACTTATATGGTCTGAATTCTGACATTGTTGTTCACGACTGAAATGTATTACTTGTAGGATTAGCAGATCCTTTTGGAGTCTGTATCTTCTTTGGAGTGATCTAGATGTTGCTAATAGCTGTCGTCTGCGTATTATGATAGTGTATTCTTGTCTTGTTTTCTTGGTCATGACTCATGAGGATAGAGAGCTGGAATTCAAAATTCATCTCTTGCATGCAGCATGCCAGGATTTGCTCTTCTTTTGATAGCTGATAGGAGTACTGTTTAATTGGCTTAGTTATTTCTTATTGTGCTTGAACTTTGTTGCAATGAAACAATTAAAATCAGAGATTTCATTGCAACTTGCAAGTGAAGTTCTTGTGCACCTAATTGAATTCGTCATTAAGGTACATGCACATAGAAAAATGCAAAAGATGATGATGACCCACCTTTATATGAAAAATGTACACGCACATAGAAATTGTATGCATCTAAAAGATGATGAGGACCACCTTTATATGAATGTGCACATATAGTGTTCAATTATTTATGTAAACCTTAATTTGTTTGGTGTTTATGCTGACTAATATTTAATTGCCATGGTTAATGTTGGATACCTGCAGTTAAGATTTTTGTGTGGACTGGCTTGCAGCCTATGTCAGACACGAGCGTACACTTTAATTTGTTTGGTCTTTTTGCAGAATTATGTTTAAATTGTCAGACTTTGTGATGCTCTGGGTATTCGAACAAGATGAACTGGAAAATCACAGAGAGACAAAGACAAGAAGGGTAACAGTAGAGTATAGCTGATGATACTTGAAAGCTATGTTACTCGGACTTTGCCAGAAGTATCAGATAAGGATATGTGTTCAAGTGTCAGACACGACAATTTTATGAAAAATATGAATGTTTTTGGTTCAAAATGAAGTGTCCAAGTGTCATACCAATGTTCAAGGTTTGAGTGTCCGACACGGGTACTTGGGGTGAAACAAAGAGTCCGGGTAACATAGCTTGAAAGTAAAAAATGTAAAATTGATTAATAATAAAGATAATGTAGCAACTTTAGGTTGCCAATCTCTTTCGTGACTTTAGGTCACAAATCTCTCAAGCAATGCCTTAAAATTTTCTGGATAATTGCCCCGGTCTTTACTTTCTAATATTTATACTACCTCCCCCCCCCCCCCCCCCCCGTCAAAAAAAAAGTTTGTTGTCCATACTCTAGTACAAAATCACCCAAAAGCTGATAAAATCAACCAGCAGCTAACAAGACAAAATACAAGTAAATAAGGAGAAAATTAATTTAAAGCACTAAAATAATTAAAGCGAAAAAAATTTATGTTGGCCCATTACAGACTTTTTTGTTGATACCTGCGTTAAGATCTTTCTTAGTTGGTGTTCCGTATTCGCCTTTTGCAGTGATTTATATTGCTTCTAGATTGGCTTGTATCAGTTTTTTAGAAATTGACCTGATAAATTTCAATTTATTTAATTTATTTTTAATATCTGCAGGCTCTGGCACATACTGGAATAGTGGATGCTTAACTGTGTTGCCTTCTTGTTTTGGTCTAATAATGCTCCAGGCCACCACCCTCTCTGGCTCCCATGACCAGTCCCTATGCTGGACTTGTACTGGTGGAAGCAGGACCTCAATATATAGGGTATGCCCATAGAACCTGTTCATCAAACATCATAAATAGCCTGTTGGAGCAGTGCAACAGTCTTTGCTTACATCTGTAGTGTCCACACGCAGATTGTTTGTCACTACAAGGAATCTTTTTATATTTGCAGGACACCACTCAAGCTGGACATGTTCCTGGGATCCGCAGATGTTAATCAGTCTTCTTCACTTGGATTTCATATGAAGTTAAAAATGTTCAAGATATCGATTTTATTTCATGGCTGCATATCAAGTAAGTTGTACTTCCATGTATATGTTTGTACTTTCCAGATTGTTTTCTTATGTTCTCAGTAAAAATCGGCAACGATGATATTCACTGTGATAAATAAAGTAAGTTAGATGGGATACTTAAATTAGGAATTAGCAGCAGATTGGTAAATTTGGCAAGTACTTCCATGGATATGTTAGTATTTGCTAGATTGTTTTTGGTGTTCTAAGTAAAAATCAGGAATAACGATATTCATTGCGATAGATAAAGTTTTTGAGACAAGTGGCTTATTTCATATTGGTTAAGATGGCATACTTTTTTTTTGATGGCATATTTACACTTTGAAGATCCTAAAAAAAATCTCGACAAAGCTAATTTTGGAAAAGCTCTTTGCTCGGTTTTCTTTTTGTGGTGGGGTGGCCTAACCTCATTTTTTTTCACATCTATATGTCACATGCTAGTACCCAGGTGTTTGAAGGGATAAGTTCTGAAGTTTTAAGGTATGAGGACTTCGTCCAGCATTTGGGCACGGGTATCAGGATGTCTTTTGTAAAATTTTCATTGGCCTAATTTTGTATGCTGGAAATAATTGGAAAGGGAAAAAAAATTAGAAGGGGTCATTTGAGAAGATCAAAGAGAAAAGAGATTTGGGAGGGGGGGAATGAGTGAACCAGATCAGGATTCGGGCTACCGTACCGTGTTCCTTCTTTCACTGATTTTTAGGTTCCTCTACTTTCATGACATTGTTTAAGGCTTTAAGCATGCCATGTACCCTTCATCATTTATTTCTACCTTAGCAAGAGAAAAAACTGGAGACATTTCACCATGCTCTTTGGAAGCTTCGCATAAGTCTTTAAATTTCTTAGGAACGTTTCTTTGTCGTGAAGACTTTCTGATGTCTTGCTGTGGTGTCACACAAACATTCTTATCTCTTTCAGTCTCTTACAATTTGCATACAATTTGTGATCAATTAAAAGATTAAGAACTAGAGTAAGATTTACTACATGCTCATGCTCACTACGACTGATAAAACAAAACAAGTATATCATTAAAAAAAAACAAGCACAAATTTGCGAAGATAAGGGCGGAATACCTCGTTCATGAGCTATTGGAAGGTTGCTGGAGCCTGGAGCATTGTTGAGGCTGAAGGGCATCACTAGGAACTTATAATGTCCTTCGTGAGTCCGGAAGGCGGTTTTGGGCACTTCTTCGGGGTTCACTTTGATTTGGTGGTACCCGGATTTAAGGTCCAACTTGGAATAAATGCAAGACCCATTCAACTCATCGATCACCAGTATGGGAAATTTATCCGGCACCTTCTTCCGCTCTCCCAATTCAATGCTCGATAGTCCACACAAAACCTCCACGACCCATATTTTTTCTTAATAAGAAGAACCGGACTTGAAAAAGGACTTGAAGAGGGCCGGGTAATAACAGCAACCAGCATTTCTGCGATCAATCTCTCAATTTCATCCTTTTGAATTTGGGGATATCTATAGGGGCGGACACTTACCGGATCACTACCTGATTTGAGAGTGATAGAGTGATCAATTCTGTGCCAGGGAGGAAGGCCTGCTGGCTGTTCAAAGGCTGCCGCAAATTGCCATTAGCCCCTTAAGAAGCATAGGCTTCCCCGTCGCCATTGGACTCCTCATCCTCACTCTCAAGGCCCTCAGCCTCCCCTTTCACCATCATCACACCGAGTTCTTTGTTTAGGCACTTGTGATTAACGCCCCACTTGCCGTAACACTTGAAACAAAGGTTGTTATCTTGCCGGTATTGAATCTCCTTCTCCGATAACCTCCTTGTACCTCCGACATTCTGGATATGTGGGGTGGGGGTCGTTTTTTGGTAGAATGGTTGGGTAACAGTGTTGGATGAATTTCTTGAGTGTGGGGTGGGTTGGGAATAACCATATTTTGGGTCTGTGGATGAGGGTTTAGTAAATAGCTGCGCTGATTGTGTGAATGTGAAATGAGGTGGGTTGGGGGCGTTTGAGTTGGCTTGGCCCATTTGTGGGTTAATGCATTGGGAGATAGGTTTGTGGGTTGGGTTTAATCTGGTGGGAAAAAAGTAAGTCTATTTCTCTTCAGCTTTAGTTGCAAGTTCCATGGCTAATCTAGATTTCTTGGGCCCATCATCTTAACCTCTGCCCTCAATGGCTTGCTGAGCCCATTAATAAACTGACCCAATGCTATTTGTTCTGAAACTGTCTCTAAAGGGGAAATTAATTCAGTAAACCTCCTTTTGTACTCGGCCACCGTCTCAGTTTGATTTAAGGCCAACCAGGCTTCCGGTAGCATTGGTTCGAAAGTTGCGGAGGAGGAGCCCCTTTAAGTCTTCCCAACGGTGGATCGGGTGGCGGCGGTTCTCGTATTGGTAACATGACAGAACATCTCCTTCGAAGGTCACCACGGCGGCCTCCATCTTCTCCGGCTCCGTCATTTTATAAAAGGTGGAGAACCTTCGAGCCCGAAGAATCCACCCATCTGGGTTTTGGACATCAAAGTGGGAATGTTGAGCACTCGAGCTTCTTCGGTCTCCACCCCGAGTGTCCTCCTCCTTGCACCATGGGTGAAACTCACCATTTCCAGGATAAGGCCTCTTAGCAGGTCTGGGCCCCATCCTGCCTCCATAGCCGCCTCCATAACCACCACCGGATCGCCCACCCATACCACCAAAGCCTGGCGTGTACAAGGGCGACTCAGGGACGCCTCGCCCAAAACACACGAGGTGTCGCATTTCTTCCCTAAACAAGGCCCGGTCCTCCGAATACCTCGCCATGGCCGCCGCTAGATCCTCTTTAAGCAGCCGGTTAGTTTCCTCCATGCCAAACCTTAGTTGCCTCCCCATCTCCTCACTCATTTGGTGCCTGAGGTTAGAAATGTCACCAACATCTTTTCTCCCATCTCCTTCATTTCAGCTTCTAGGGTTTCCGGACGTTGGGTCTTAGTCGGAGCCATGGCCACTGGAGTTGCCTTGCTCTAATACCAAGTTGTTGTGGCCCCTCTGACCCACCACCTATAACGCAACACAACAGCAAGCAACACACTCACACAGCAATAAGGCAATAAAACAGTGGCGGCAGTAAAGGATATTCAGTGATAATTATGGAAAGGATGAGAGCTTTTGTATTTCACCAAAAAGTTGCTTACAAAGGACAGAACAAAATAATGTACAATACAAACAATTACTTCGTAAATTTCTTCTCTTTTTCTGAATGAATAACGCATGACAGCCTTTTCTACTATTCATCCTTATTTCCTCTCCTCTTGATTGGTCCAGCACATACTTCTAGACATTCCCATGATTGCCCTTCTTACGAGCATCAGTGGTATGAATTGGAGGCCTAGGCATGACACTTTCCTAATTTGAAAAGGTAATACGTTTTCTTTAAAGACATCTCTGCCGACATAAATTCTCCCTTTTGAGAGATCATAGAGCTTATATCCTTTCTGAGCATATGGATAGCTCGTGAGCACACTTCTTATTCCCCACTCACCAAACTCATCTTCTGATTTCTTTCCCATAAGCCTTTCATATGGAGATTTGTACCCTAGTACTCCACTTGGCATCAAGTTGGTGAGGCGAATTGCAGCAAAAATACACTTTGCCCACAAGAATTTTTGGTATGCCAGCATGCACTCTTAAGGCTCTTGCAGTTTCCTACAGGAATTGTTGTTTCTCTCAACTCTCCCATTCTGTTGGAGAACTCTTGGAATATTTCTCTGATTTATGATTTCCTTCTTTCTAAGAACCTCCTGGCATTCTTCCTTTATGACTTCAGCTCCATTGTGACTTCTCACGGTCTCACCTCTTTAGTTTTGGCATTGGATTGGTTTTCCACATATGCAATGAATGCGCTCAAAATTTTCTCCACTTCCTCATCTTTCATAAGATAGGTCCAAGCAACCCTACTATCGTTATCTAAAATAGTTAACAAATATCATGCACACGTGATGTTATTGAACATGTATTACAAAAAATATTATTATTATATTTTTTTAATCAAATTACAATCCAAAGGGGTCAAATGAATGGAATAGGGGTCAAAAAGTGGATGCATATAGCTCTTAGAAGAGAAGGTGACTATGTTTTGTTCACCTTATTTTATGAATTTATTATTACTTATTTTGGATCAGATCAGGAAACATAAGTTTTGATCAGGGTTGATTATTTTATTAGCGAAGTTTAATGTTAAATATCTTTAATTTCATATTGAACAATATTATGAAATTTATGTGTTTGGATATTAATATAAAAATAACGAGATCTCGTTTGATCTATCTTTTCTTTATGGGTTAGTGTATGAAGAAGCTTAAAATTTGGTCAAATTAAGAGCCAAGTTTAGTTTAGTTTAGATTAGATCTATAACAATAAGTTCAAATCAGATCAACAAAGATATGTTCGAACTAAACATAGCCTTAACATAGGATTAAGTTGCAATTATTTAGGGTTCCCTTAAAAAAAATTGCAATTATTTATGTCCCCTTCAAGAATCTTAAATTTCTAGAAAATTAAGGTATATCTTACATGAGACAAGTCTTACTATAATTTATTTTGAGAACCTGTCTTTTTACTTTTGTTTATTGATGCTATAGTTATTCTCAAAGTAACATGCCACCTCATTGGAAGATAACTTAATTCCACAGACAAATTTGTTCTGATCGATGAACCTAGGATGTGTTTAATTCAGTTTAGTTTAGTGCAGGTTATTTAGTTTCGGTTAAGTCAATCCAAAATAATAGGGCCTTAGACAAAAGGGCATGCATATCTTGGATGTTGAGGGGCATTAAAGGTGAATGAAAGAGGTAGCAAATTGTACAAAGCAATATATTTTGTGGATGTGAATTGAGTTTTTCCATTTACCCTGCATCTTGCTTTGTTGCTCTAACATCTCATGTTTTAGGGTATACTGTATACAAGGTTTATGATGTACACATGAAAAAATACCGGAGCCATGAACATTGAAGGCATTAAAAGATGCGGCTAAGCATGTTACTATCAACGGAGAAAGGAACAGGTGAGGGCATAAGAACTACTCATTGAATGTTGGCTATGTTGCTGGAGTCCACATTTTTTGTAGGACGAATTTAAGACCCTTTGTTTGAACTCTCAACTGTATGTAAAGTCGATGTTTGATTAGAATGATAAATTCTAAAATGTCTTGTTGGTGCTTTGCGTTTTAGGTATCTTCATTTGACAATGAAAGGTGGCAATGTTGCGCCTAAAATTTTACACCTATCCTTGTTGAGTTGTGAATTTGTGATAGTGTTATTATAGTTGCCCTTGGGCAATGACAGTTGGCCAGGTAAAATATTGTATGTAATGTTGGCCAGGTAAAGGTTCCACCCCTTCTTCGCCCCCATATGGTACTGCAGGCACAACGTAGATCCCAAATTATTTTATCTCAAATTATTTTAAAACTAAGGTTTTGTTGTTTGATTGGAGGCACAATTGGTTTGAAAAATGACGTGGATAACAATAATAATGTAAAAGTCGTATACTAAGCACGAAGACGACTCCCTAACCAAGGTTCTCGTACCAGGGTTGGGATGAAAAACGTCACCTGAAATTGCTGTACCTTTTTTTTAAAAAAAATGAAAATGTTTATTAAAGAGGGAATGGAAAATTGATTGATCCATCTGTCTTTATTTCTTAATTAATATCCATATATACATGCAAGCTAGGGACATGGAGATTTTTCAAATGGGCTGATGAGGCAGATGATGTGAATGAGTTACAAATTTAGTTATTTGAGGACACCACGTACAATTGCAGAGTTAGATAGAGTGAGCTTCAAAAAGATCGAAGACATGGAAAAGAAAGTTAAGCCAGGAGTTGAAGGAATCGAAAAATAAGGTTGAAGAACTACGCGATGAGCTAGCGATCGACAAAGAGTGAGATTTCGATTTCAATTACATCTGTTAGGGCTAATAATATTATATGCTTGGTGTAGGCTCAGATCCTTTCTTGGGATTTTTTTCTTCAGGATTGGGAGTCTTGGGAGTGGTAGCTAGTAATGGAAGAGAGTGAAATGGTGATGATGATATTGCGTGTGGCGGTGGGTCAATGTGGGGGTATTCAAAAGAGAGCGATGGGAGATTAAGGGTGGGTTTGATTCAATTTGATCGGAAAAATATAAATTAGATCAGATTAGATAAATTAAAATCGGATTAGAAAATTTAGAAAATTTCATTAACTAAAAGACATACGGAATTTACACAAAGTATTAATTTAGATCATATCATATTAGTAAAATTCAAATCAGATAAGAAAAATTCAGATCAAATCAGATCAGATAAGCAATTTATTATTTTTATTTTTATTTTAAATTTCTATTTTTTAAAATTTCATTTTCTATTTTTTATTTTTATTAAAATAATATTAATAATAGTTTGCAATAATAATGTACAATAAAATTTTGATAATACAGAAACAAATAATAGTTTTTTGATATATAATTTTAATAGTAGTTTTTTTTTTTTTTTTTTTTTAATACGAAATTAAAGACACTTCAAGTTTAAAAACAACAAATTAAATTATATGGTATGATCTTTACTTATTTTTTCTAAAAATTATTTGATCTAAAATAAACAATAATTGTTGAAATAATGGTTTTCAAACAATGTCTTATTGTTATTTATTTATTTTTGGCAAATATTGTAATTGTTATTATTTTTCTTTGTACTTGCCCCACCATGTAGGGTCCACATATTTTATTCAACCCTTCATAACATCTCTCTTTTCAATCTAAACATAAAGTGATCCTCACTTATTATACTTCCTCCCTTCCCCAAAAAAAAAAGGCAACAATCAATATTATACACTATTCACATTATATACTTTGACCAAATTTTAAGCTTTACATATAATAAAAAATTTAGACAAGTGGGATCTTGTTAGATTCTTCTTATAAAATAGTATCTTAATATAAACTTTTTATAATTTTTAATTATTCATAATTTTAGTTATTAAGGGTCAAAGTACTGTCTCGACATACATAAAATGTTGACTATTGCGTTTTTTTTGGAACAGAGGAAGTATCTCTTTTATCCCAAACAATGCACGAGTTACTTACAATTATAATTCATATTGCATATCATTCTCATAAACTTTGTAATTAATTTCATTATCATTCTTTTTTTATTCCTCTTTAATGTGAATTATATTGAAGATAATGATCATGATGTGATAATTAATCAATAATTTTGAAAAACTCTTAAAAAATTTGGAAAAAGTGAACAATGTGTATAGAATTGAGACGAGATTATATGTGAGAGTAGTTTTTTTTGTCAACTTAATAAAGTGTTTGAAATATACAATTTTTTTAGCTAGATTAATTTACAAAGGCTTTAATTATCATATTTTACTTATTATTCCAACATATGTTTTTCCTATGTGGAATTAGTCAAGTGACACATGGTGGGTCACGGCGAAGTATACGTGGCGCAATGCGGTATAAAATAACACCTTTTAATATCTTGTGTGTGTGCGTATATATATATATACACTTATTTCTTTGTTTCTCCCCAAATTATAATATGTTCAAGTACTCCCTTCATTTTTTAGATGTAACATATTGACTTTGAGCACTATTCTTTCAACATACTTTGACTACTAATTGATGTTTGTAAATAAGGTAAAATATAAACAAGTGAGATCTTGTTGACTTCATCTCGATACACACTATCCAAATATAATATTTTTTTTTATAATTTTTATAATTATGCAATTAAAAATATTGTTCGTAAAATTTTTACCTTGATAAGTGTGTAAAATCAATATGTTCCCTCAAAACGTGAGAGTCTAATCCTTGACGTCAGAGCTGGCAATCCCTGACACAACATGATAACACGATTCGAACCCGACACGAATTTACTGAGAGAAACCCAAAACCGACACGACACGAAACTAACCCGTTTTGGCACGATTCTTAGAAAGCAAGTATTTTACATCTGTGTAACTTTTAACATAATTAATAGACAAGTGAAAACTAACACAAAAGTTATACGAGCATGACCGATTAACCTATTTTACCGGCTCCACTTGATGTAAGGACTAAGGACTAAGGATTGAGTAGTAATATGAATTTAAAAAACGTTGTAAAACCGGCGGGGTGAGCCGTTTGAGTGTTTAGCCATACATACAAAACCCCATAAATGCAAACACTTGTTTCCGTAGTAAAAGTACTACCCATATTCAATGCGGGCAACTGTCTCTACATTAAAATTTCTACATCTTTACATTCAATAAGACCACCTACACTATAGGAAAAAACTTGTCATACTCACCGGATAGACTACTCATCACTAAATAAGTATTGTGTTTAATATTGATAGTGGATTCCAACCCGTATGATAATTAATATTTTAATGTCTTTATTAGTAGTGGGTAGTCTACCCACTGGATTGATGTAGCAATGTCCTACACTACACTACATCATCTAAATAACTGCTGATACAAACACGAGTCCAAATCTTTTGTCCCACTTTTTGTGTACCATTTATGTGCCATTATTAGTTGGTACAAACTTTTTTTCTAAATAATAAATTGAAAACTATTATGCCATTATTTTACACTCGGCCAATAAAAATAAGTGACACACAAGTAGTACATGGAAACTAAGAAAATTTGTACTCTACATACATAGATAAACAATTAAACATAACACCCCCTCCTCCTCTCTCTCATTCTCTCTTCTCCCAGTTTTTATTCAATTTCCTCCTTCAAATTCTTTCTTCTTTCTTCAATTTTCTCAACCATTAATGTCAACAACATCACCAAGAACAAAACCCCAAAAAAGCTTAGCTTAACTTTCTTCAAACTTCATTATTAATGGGTAAGAAGAAAATGATGAAGCTACCATTTCTATCTCAATCAAAAAGCTTAGATTCAAACCTTCTTTCTTCTTCTTCTTCTTCCCCATCATGGCCTTTCCCTTCTTGTGGCAACATCAGAACTCTTTCTTTCAGAGCCAAAGACGACAACAACAATGGTGATGATGATGATGCTTTCCGAACCTTCAACTCTGTTTTTCACGAAACAGAATTCACCCCATCTGAATCTTCTAGAACATTCTCCACCTTATCAGAAGATTCCGGAGACCCCGTCGAGTCCGTCATTCGTGGGTTGAGGTCGTCCGAGCGGCTCTTCTTCGAGCCCGAACGAAGCAGCTCGTTGCTGCTTCGTTCGCCCCAAGAAAAAACAGAGGAAGAAGAAGAAGAAGAAGTAGTAGTAGCATATAATGAGAGCGAAGTACTGTCCATGGATTCAAATAGTCCATATGAGGATTTTCGGAGGTCCATGGAGGAAATGGTTGAAGCCCATGGGTTGAAAGATTGGAAAGGTTTAGAAGAGCTTTTAGGGTGTTATTTGAAGATTAATGGTGATACTAACCATGGTTATATTGTTGGTGCTTTTATTGATTTATTGGTTAGTATTTCTTTTGCTTCTTTTCAATCCTCTTCTTCTTCTACTTCTACTACTGCTACTAATAATACAACAGCTACTGCTATTACTACAACTACAACTACAACTACAACTACAACTACAACTACAACATCATCCTCTTATTCTAACTACTCTTCTCCTTCTTCTCCTCTTTCTTTGCCTTCCTCTTCTCTCACCACCCCTTGTGTATCTTCAATGTTGGACCATGGTGATGATGATGATGATGGTCATGGTCATGGTCATGATGATGATGATCATCAACATGTTTAATTTTGACTTGGAGTGTAGTTTGGTGGGTGGCTAATTCCTAACATAGCTCTGAATCCCCTAATAGCTCAGTGGCATTTTAGTAAATATAATCAGATTGACACACGTTGCAACCCCATTGGTGATTTTGGCATGCGAAAATACTGAAATGTCCTTGTTCGGCTGTTCCACGTTAGTCAAACATAGCTCGAGCTGGTTTAGACTTTTTTTGGGGGAGATGGAATTCAAGTAGATCAGTTTTTTTTTTTTTTTTTTTTTTTTTTTTTTTAAAGGATTTGATTATTTTTAGGGTCAATGCTAACTAACTAGATTAATTATTATGCACACTTAGTAATGGGATTGAAAAGGAAGGAAGTAAGAAAGATTTTTCAATCTAATTATAAATTGAATGTAGTATTAATGTACAAATATGTCTAGATCTTGCTCTATATGAGGTTGAATTTGTTACACTTCTTGAAAGTCTGTGATGAGTACTTGTAAAGGAAAGTGCACATGCCATCACATGAATTGCTAATCAGAATTGAGGTGTTCAAAATTATGATTTTTTTTTTGTCTCATATCTTGATAAATGTTTATTTTGATTATGTTATTTATTTATTTTTGGCTAACTCATATCTGCCCTGTTATTTTTGCTACTTATAGGAGTATCTCCTTGTCTTGTCTAATGCCCATTCAACCACTCCTACATACATAGATACATACAGTCATTCATACATACATGCATACATTCATACATACATACATACAAGGAATCAGGTATGAAATAGTGGTTTTACCTTCAAATCTGATCCTCAAAGTCACAAGTTCGAATACACACCAGCCAATGAGCTGAGCTAATCACTTCTTACTATATTCATATATATTTAATTTATGGTTAAAAATAAAGCTTAAATTCATTGACAAAAGATTAAGAAAGAAAAAAAAAGTCTAAACAAGAATTGTTTTGGACATACATGAACTCTAGTACTTGGAAAATGTAGCAACTAGCCAACATGTTTTGTACTATCATGGTAATTGGAAACTGAATTATGTCTTTTATGGTCTAGTTGATTCTTCTCTTAAAAATTGTCCAATAAAATTACAGAAAAAGGGTTTTTTTTTTTTTTTTTTGGTGATTCTTGTAAAGGTTTCCAGAAGGAGTGTTCCAATTAAGAAAAAGTTCTTATAAATTAAAGAAACTTTGTAATATTTGCATTCTGATACTCAACTTTGAATAGTATTTACTTTTTAACCAGGGAAATGAATCAATTAAAAGATAATTAGATCACATGCTAACCATTGTTAGGTTATTACCATGAGGGACTACTCACTCATTGGCTGATAAGAATGAAGAGTTAACAAACTTCTAATAAAAATGTTTAATTTTATGTGATGTGGATTTGAGCCCCGATTTAAATTAGGACTAGATAGCCTTGCATGCACGCTTTGCGTGCCATGATTTTTAAATGTATTTACATGTTATATTTTAGTGTCTATTAAATTTCTACAATAATCGAAATGTAAAATTTTTATTTGATAAACTATATCAATATGGATATCAATTTATAGAGAATTCAAAAATATAAATTTGAATATTTTTATTTTATTTTTATGAAATTTATATTTTGCAATATTTTCATTTTAAAAATTTTAAAAATTGAAATAACTTTACATAATAGTTAGGAGGAATGATAATTGAATTTTTGAAAATTTTCAGGGGGTAATACAGAATTTTTTAGGGGGACAACATGGCTCTCCCCTTGCCTTATATAATAGAGATATGAAGTTGACGTGGAGCCCTACGTACTCCAAACCTCATGCCTCCTAAAATGAATTAGATCGATTAAAAAAATTAAAGATAAATTAATGTTGCCCTAAGTATCCTATTAATTAGTTGAAGTTTTAAGTCAAACTTGTTTTGACAATTATGATCAATACTAAGAAGTTAGTAAGGAGTTAAGGACCCTTAAAAAAAAAAAAAAAATTAGTAAGGAGCTATAGCGAGGGCTTGTTGGTACATGTTACTTTTAAGTTTTACCTATTAACCTCTAGGTTAGTAATTTAGCATTAGATTGTTCGATATAAAAGAGTAAATATAAGCCAAGGGGGAGCCATGGTGTCCCCCTCAAAAAGTCTAAATTACCCATTCAAAAAATTCCTAAATACTCAAACTATATAATAATATTAACTAAAAAGGAAAGTTTTGTATTTTTTAAAATGAAAATATTACAAAATATATAATTCAAAAAAAATAAAGCACAAACATCAAAATTCATATTTTAAAATTCTCTGCAATTAGATACCCATATTGATAAAAATGTCTATTATATAAGATATTCATACATTAAAGCACGCATAGCGTACACAAAAGGCTAGTAAAAGAGTAAACGAAGGACATTCCTCTGATAAGCGATAATAGATTTTTCTTTCCTTTAAAAAAAAAAAAACAATAATAAAAGAGTAAACATTATAAGACTAAAGATATTTTCGTTGCCAAAAAAAACCCCTAAAATTTTTTCCAATGGCCAAAAATTTAAAAGCTACCTCAAATCAACAATAGGATTTACGGTTCATAGCTAGGAACCAAAGATCAATTTTGATTTTAATTTCCTTTCACATATATTTTGATAACATAAATTAAAGGTTTTTTAATAATAATAATCACTTATTGTTCTAAAAAAAGTTCAACTTAAACTTGGATTGGATTTTTTAATTTAACAAGATATATTGGCTTTCTCTTGAATATAGACACATTATAAAGGAATTTGTCAAAATTTTTGTTTGTGTGGCCGCCTATTCCTAATAATCATAAACTATTTCTAGCTTTCTAAGGTCAATAGGAAGAGGAGTAGCAAAGTGATGTTCACTCCTACCTCGTATACAAGGGATACAAGATCCAAACCTTATTAATAGCATTATTTTCCCCTACGTAAAAAACTTTTTCTTTATTTATTTTTCTTTTACAAATTTAACAAATGTTTTTTCTTACTTTGTGTCTGTTTTGAATCTAATAGATAAATGTAATACGTATGTAGTAATTTCTGTTACAACTTACAAGGTGTCTATATTAATTTATAAACAAAAAGGTAAGTACTAAATGGTTAAATAAAATAATAAAATAAATTAATTGAGACTTGAGTGTTCCATACTTAATTTTTCTTTTAGGAAAAAAAACCGGTTAGCCTCGCTCAAGATATTTCGATTTTTATATATTGACTTGTTGGTTAGGCTCACACTTTTCAAAATTATGATGATTTTAATATATTCAACATATTTTCTTATATACATTTCTAAATGAGTTATAATTTGGCAACGTATATTATTGTTCGATGATGTAATAAATACCTGATTTAAGTTATAATCAAGACAATATTTAATTAGCATTTTAAGCCATGCATTTTTCCTGTTATGCTATAACTTTATTTTGAAAAAAGTATGGAAGACTAAGATGGAGTAAAATCAGTCTAATGGATGATGACAAATTCCCACTAACCCCCCCTAAAAACAACAAAATTCATTAATTTTATTTAACAATAAGAATTACAATTCCCAAAAAAGGATAACTGTTTCTCGTACTTCCAAGCAACCACTTAGAATTGTCATTGTGTTGCTAACTTTTGCATGAAACAGACTTAATCGTAAGCAATGTTTGCTCATTAATATTTAATTATTTATTTTATTTCAATATTGCTAATGTGCGCTTCGGATCGTCGGAGTTTTAGGCATTGTTTGATGGCTTTTTTTTTCACATTTTTTTTTTACTTATTTCAGATCAGAACAAATCACATTAGAAAAAATGGATTTAGATTACATAAAAAATAGGTTTAGATCAGATCATATAATTAAATTTCTATGTTTTTAAACTATAACAAAAAAGGAACGAGGGAGTCCTAATTTAATTTTGTTATGTGGATCGATCATTTCATGTTAATCGTGTTTTGATTTTGCATGCTCATTAATTGACTTCTTTGACCACTAATATCTCCATTTATCAAAAAAATGATATTTTTGAAGCAATTTTACAAAAATCGTATTTGACAATTTTTTTCTTAATTATGTACCTTACTAGTATAAGAATTAAAATATATTTTCTAAAATAATATAAATTTAAGAATTTATGGCAAAATTACAAATAAATAATTATAATAAATACTTACTTTTCTCAAACCTCTTATATGTAGCCCATGCTATTTATCTCATTTTCCTTAATTTTATTACACACGTGTATATTTATTTTATTCTATTTTATCTAAGAGGGTTCGCAATCTGTGAGCTAGTCCAAGAGACCCCGAAGGGGAGATGTTCATTAGTTTCAACCTTTTTTCTAAGCAATTGTTTTAATGAGAGGTATTTAATACAAACATATTGACCCAATGAATGATAAATCTACACATCACAAATCACAATAGCACTGCACTGACTACTATTAAAGTATGGATAAAATAATGCCAGATGAAATTTAGACATTATTATTATTATTATTATTATTATTATTATTATTATTATTATTATTATTATTATTATTATTATTATTATTATTATTATTATTATTATTATTATTATTATTATTATTATTTTTTGGCCATTTTGAAATTTCGTGAACAAGAGGTTTCTTCAACGGCATTCTGCCATTTATTAATGAGGATATTAATTCCAAGTTTCAAACAAGCTAAGGGTTACTCATACATATTGTTCCATCCATCATCCACATTATAGATCTCATGCACCTTAAATCACAGCCGTTCACGTTCTTTGATGGCTTTGATTGTGATGATCCTAGCAGATGATCTTGATCGTCCATATATATTGAAATTATTTAACTCTCATGGTCATTATCACGTGATAGCTACTATTCTTGATTTTCATGCTCAGATATTTGGCTATATATATAGTACTTGCAAAAAATAATGAAAAGATCAGAGGAAAAATAAAAGGATTTGGTATTTTGAAATTTTATTTTCGGTATAAACCATGAATATAAAAATATCTAGTTTTAGACGTACATGTGTCTTTATATATACAATTGGCATTAATGTATTATTAGACTCAAGTTTTCTACTATAGGTCACTCGATCCAATTTGGCTGATGCACGCACTTACAAGGGGAAATATAAGGAATCATTGCAAATTTGCGTATGTGGTGAGGTTCAAACCGAATACCTTATGCTTAGCGTTCGCAAGACTTAACTAGTAGTTTAAGACTCATACCTCTAACATAAATGTATTACTTTGTATAACATAATTGCATTTATTTAAATGTTTTTAATGTTTCTTAGTATATTTTTCCTTCTAAAAAATGTTTATTTTTTTAATAAATAAAATGTATAGCACAAATATTTTATTTGACAATCCTTTGCTTCATTGAATCAGGAGTATTGAAAATAATACCAGGTAAAATAATATTTAATTTGCACATTAATCATTAGTATATAAGGATCAAAATATAGCTAATAAAGACTTTCAAGGACCAATTTGTAAATAATAAATTTTATACAAACTTGTACCTTATTATATAATCCCAGCATCTATATAAGTACGAACTTTATATCCTCTATTCCACTATATTACTTTATCTATGTGTATTTAACAACCTTATTTTATTTATGTGTATTAGGGAGTAAGTTATAATTATGGCTATGTTTGGAAATTGGTTTTTTAGTTGGATTTTGGCCTTTTAATATGGTCAAACAGCAAAAAAAAAATTTGGTTATTGGTTTTTTGGTTGGCTGAAAAGTTGGCTTTTAAGCCAAATTGAAAAAGTTGTATGAAACAGTTTTTTTGGTTGGCTTTTGGCTTGTTGACCTACAAACCCTCTAATAAACAACCACAATTAATTTTAACAAACACTATTCCAAACAGTTGGCTTAAACAATCAAATTAAAAGTCAATATATACATCCAATACTTTCAGCCATTCAAATAAGCCAATTAATTTAAACCAGCCAAAAACCAACAGCTGATTGCCAAACAGGCCCATATATAGCACCTTAAAGACCAGTTTGCAAACATACAAGTTTTGAGGTATTATGTGTTGTTAAATACCTAGCATTGTACTGCGTATGTAATAAGTTATACACAATAAAAAGGCATTATTTATCAGTGAGATATAAAATATTCATTGGTTACATCTAATCTGAATTTCGCCTGTCATACAATTGATAAAGTCAAAACTATGCATGTAATAATTATCATGTATATATGTGAGATGTGACAAGTAGAATTTAAATGGTTGAGAAATCTTGCTTTTGAAAAAGGTATGTTAAAAAGTTACGAAGAAAACAAAATCTCATATCATGTTTATTTCATAGTGGGCACACCCTAACTATGGTGTCACGTTCGGGGGGGGGATAGATAGTTATGTAAACGAATCTTAGTAATATGTTGAAGGATAAAACAAGAATCAAGGACAATTTAAAATTCTTGCTTCTTATTGGTTTCGAGTGGGCTATACTTGCCTCTTACAGAAAATGTACAAATAAAACAAGCAATTCTCTTTGGTTATGACTCGTGAACATTGTGTTGCCTCCAAAATTCTGAAATTGAACTTATATAATCACCAGATCTTTTACTAGCAGACGAGACCTTATGATTTTTTAACAATAGATTTACTTTGTCCGTTTTACAATAATTGATACAGTTCATTTTTCTCCCTCTTATGATAAACGTTTTATGGGCAAATGTGTTTATTATTTTGACAAAATATTCTGAAATTTATTTCATGTTTCTTGAGTAGTAGAACCTTTATAGTTTGAACAGTACAAGAACGGTGGAGCTGAGCGAGATTATTATGCCATTTATTCATTGCTTGACCACCGCATCGAGGCGTTTCCGATCCAGAAGTGATCGGAAATTTCCTTTGAGCGCAGCGATGTTTAATTTGTCGAGATCAATGTGGTCGTCTAGAATATCATATGCCAGAGCATGAGTCTTAAATAGTTCAACTCAATTTGAGTATTGGATTTTCTCCATGCATGTCAAGGGTAATAAGAAGGATAACTTTCCTAATGTTTGTAAGAATGAATGCATGGTGAACTTCAAAGGAAGGAGTTTTCCAACCAAAAAAAAAAAAAAAAATCTTTAAAGGAAGGAGGAGGTGGGGAGCCATCTTTAGCCCCTCACGGAGAAACACTGAGATCGAGGAATAAGAGAGGTCTATAAAAAAATTAACCGACCTAAGGTTGTAATATCATATGAGATTTGCTGTAATTTTTCTTGAGGGACCTCTTTCCATTCATTCAATATATATACACACAACTATATTAATGTTGCAAAGCTAAGCCCGAAGGCCTATCTAAATATACAAGAATATTCTAATAATAATTAATTAAATATATGGAAATATATATTCTATCAATAAACAATTAAATACATACACACATACACACTCTATCCTTATTTAATCTACTTTCTTTCCAAATGACCTTAGTTAATATGCTAAACTTAAAATGTCTAAGAGTACGTGATTTAAATAGTGTCCAACTAAAACAAATTAAATATTATTCGAGTTAAAATATCGTTATCAGCTCAAATTATTAATTAAATAAATATAAATTTAGATTATAAAATATTTTGGGTGCTTTATAGTTCATTACAAAAATCTCTTGTCAGACCGTGTGACAGTTTGATATAACTTTATATATATATATATAACTAGTCATGCAATAAGTAATATAATTTTGTAATGTCTTATAAGAGAGGCATTAAAACAAAATTCAATTGAGATGATATTCAAGCTTTTTCAATCCTTATAATGTGTGACTTATTTTTAATTTTATAAAACAAATTAAGAATGAATGCAAAGTACGTAAACATTGGCATTTGTCATCGTACAAGCTAAGTACAGAATAAATATAACCTGTTAATTTTATACAACACAATGTTGGAAAAATTAGAGGGCAAGCGAAAGTAAATATTGATGAGGAGAATATTACACAAAAAGATGGACAAGAAAAACTACTTGCAAAGTTGTACCCAAATTCATATTAATAAAATACCTTTGTTACAATCTCTTATCCCTTTGTGTGAATACTACCAAAATATCATGAAAATATAGAATCTCATAATGTATTAAAAATATAGAATCTCTAGTTGATACTCTTTTCCCATTCAAAACTAGAATTTACATTGTATTAAAAAATTAAATTAAAGTCTAATAGAATGTAAATATATTCTTATTAATTAGTAGGAAATTCACCAAAATGTCTTAAAAATACTGAAAATTATATAAATAAAAGATATGAAATTCCCTTGATAAATGATTAGATGATTAAATTTGAAATTTTTTCATACGTATGGAAATCATAGAATATCAAGGTATGAAGAGAAGCTCAAATAGAGCAAAGAGTAACAAATGAAATGGAATTACTGAATTAGTTACAAAGTTTGTTACAATGTAGTATTTATATGCTACAGTACATTATTTACTGAAGGTTATTACACTAATAACAACTAAAACAAACTTAACAAACTATATCTCAATATATCCTATATATCTCATAATACGAATAATCCAACTATTGAAGGTCATTCAATATTAATCTTAACTATCGGTTATAACTCTAGTATAAGCCAAACTTTAGGATTATTTTATGATATTAATTCATACGAAAAAATTCCCTTGATGAATGATTAAAATTGAATGCCACAACGGGAATAAAGGAGCACAATTCTTTTCCTTTTTTTAAAAAATTTTGTTTAGTTGAAAAACATAAAAATTAGATAATAAATTAATCAAGATGAGCTGCATAATCAAGAAATTTGTTGAGGATGATACACAATAATCAGCTCGATAATCGACATCCAAGCAAAAAGAATCTTCATCTGAACGGCGAAGCTTCTAAATCATGTGCCATTAATTAAATTAAATTAAATTAAATGCTTTAATTGCTGCATTATTTCCTGATTAACTGTGTGCTAATTATATATAATGCTGCTAATTAAATTATAAAACTCCAACTTTAATTCAGCTAGTTTATACTCTAATCAGTCTAATTAATGTACAGTGTTTCAGTTCGTTTTGTCCTCATCTAACTCTTTTTAATTTGATTCTAGATTGCACTGAGTCGGAAACAGATACGGAAACGAATACGGATACGAGGACCGAAAACAGCATATCTAAAAAAAGTGATGTTAATGGGTACGTCCAATTATAACATGAAGAATAAGAATCGTCCCCAATACGGGGACGAATCGGGTTCGGGAACGACTACCTAAATGAAGTACCCATGCTACATAGATTTGATTTGATAATACGTACTGTAGTGGATTATTAAGCATTTTAAGGTGTATTAGTATTAGTATTAGTATTAGTATTATAATTAGGGAGCAGTATTGTTTAAGGAGCGCAAATCACGATGCGATGCTGGTGTTAGTTGACCACTTACACATGATCACACTGGCGCCAATTATTTCATGTCGTCAATCTTCTTTCTTAAAATTATGCTTTAATCATTGGACCGGACTTAGAGGTTAGCTGATTGAGTTAGCTTTTTTGACTAGTTGATTATGATAGATGATCCGACTAACTGATAATATTAATTGTTTGTGTAAAATGATTTGGTAAATAGCGGTTAGCTGTTAGATTAAGTCCAATAAGGCGTAATAAGTTCAATAAGTATTGATCAGGTCCAATCTGCAGGTGCAATAAGGTCCAATTGTTTCTAGATAGAATCAAAATTAACTTAGGTTTAAGCGGTTACGATAATAAACTTCAATTAGGTTTAGGGCTCGTTTATATTAGCTGAATAGAGATGAACTGAACTGAACTTAATAGATCGAGGTGTATTAATTGAACTTAATAGAGATGAACTGAATTGAACTGAACTGAATTTAATCTGAAGTAAACAAGCCCTTAGAATAGTTCAGATAAATTAAGTTGGAGGCATGTAGCACACACTTAGACCTTATCACACCTGATTGGACCTGATCAAACCGTATTGAACTTTATAGACCACCTGGTTGGACCTGATCAAACCATATTGAACTTATTAGACCTTAATTATTCGAGCTTATTCGAACTTATCTAACTTAATTAATAAACTTATCTAAATGATGACAATATAATTTTCTATGTGTTTTTCCCCTTATTTTGTATGGTTTTGCTAATTGTGTTCTTAGAAACTATTTTACCACTGATAAGTTTGTTTGGAGTGTTTTGTGTCTTTTCTATATTATTTTTAACAGAAAATGATAAAATGATACTCTAAATGTTCCGAATATTGTCAAAATAGACCGAGCTGGGCATTGAAGTAGCAACGAGAATTCATCATTTTTAATGAAAATATACCGCTACTGTATTCACAAAATGTAACTTGACATAATACAGTTACATTTTTCCAAATTTTGTGTATGTTTTGGGGGCATGTGTACCCTCCCCTTAGTACACGTGTGTATTGTGTATACACCTAATGTTCGAAATAAGAATTAATGGAAATTTCCACTTCCCACAGACTTTGGTAAATAAATTACCAAGTCTCTTTGGTTAATGAAAATTCATATAAATGTCGAATTTCTATGTTTCCAATTAACCAACTAAGTAAATGTTTATTAATATAAATTCCTAAGAATTCAGTGGCATAAATAAATTCATATGAGTTACAATTTTCTATGAGAATTAAATTTAATTTCCACATTAACCTACCAAGCAAGGCCTTAGTATAATTTAAAAAATATCTGGTGGAATTAATCTTGTGATAAATAAATAAATTGAGTTGAACCCAAAATAAACTTAACGTTAGGTTGTTCGATTCTCTTATATATATATATATATATATATATATGATAAAATAGTTTTGTAACTTGAGTATAATTCATATAAGTTCAAATAAATTGAATTCAATTGAGATAACTTCAACCTATCAGATAAATTTTAATGCCACCTCTTTTTCATACTCGAAGAAAGTAAGGAGTTTCATGTTAGATAAATAGCTGTAATGACTAATAAGTTCAATGCATTGACTTCAGACCTTTTTGAAGGGAAAGATAAATTAACATCAATTGAATATCATATGACATCTACAAAAATAGATATTACAGAAAATTAAAATATAATCTAAGCAAATCAAATAAAATTCTTCTTTAATTTAACTATGGTAATGAAGAACCAGATGTGACAACGTAATGCATTCCTCGTTTGTTTGTTGAATTGCACAGTCGTATATGATGGAGTCTATCTTTTTGACATAGTTATGAGAAGACATTTTTGTAACTGATCGTGTAGATTGTATCCTCAATTTCAACACCAGGCAAATTGCAAAATTGTATAACTAACAACTCATGAAGAAAAGAAAAGCAAACCCTAAACTCACACAAGAGGAGAGTATTGTGTTACACTTGGGTAATTTTTTTAACCAAGCATAGTAAAATAAATTTGTTGCAAGTATTGTGTTACAGCCTAAAATGAAAAAAAGTTGTGAGTATTGTGATACGGAGGTAGTAATTGTTTCTATTGTGTTAAAAAAAATTACTTCTGCTAATTATTTAATTGCTAGTCAAGGTTTGTTTAATTGTTTTAGATGCTGTTTTTTTTATTATTTGCTTTTAGTTCTTTCTTATTTTTTTATTTGTTTAATTGATTATGAATTTCTAATGTTGTCATTTAAATTTATTTAGTTTTATTGTGATTTTAGTTTGATTTTGATTTAAGTTTCTGATTATTTGATATGAGTTTGTAGTTTTTGTTTAATATTGTAATTTCTCTTTGAGTCTAATTTTGATTGTTCTAGTTAAGTCTAAATTTTTTTTTGTTTGATTTCAATATTCATATCATTTTTTGGATTTTTGTAGTTTGGATTGGTGGATTAGCTTGGTTGTTTTAGTCTGATGGATAAAATATATATGCTATTTTTTATACGTGAATTTTTGGTTTAATTTTATCTTAATGTCAGATGAAAGTACTCCGTACCGCCATTTTTCAAATCTTGCGTCCGCCAATGGAGAAAAGGGTGAAATTTTTTTGTGGTTTGTTTGTTAAGGAGTGAATTGTAGAATAGTTTGATTGGGTGATGCACATGAGAGAAAAATGTATAAACCTTTTATTTTGGACTTATTGTTAATGTTGGTTGAAGATGCTTTATATAAGTCTAATATCAAAACTTATTTGTCAATGGCCTATTAGCTCAGTTGGTTAGAGCGTCGTGCTAATAACGCGAAGGTCGCAGGTTCGAGACCTGCATGGGCCATTTTAGTTTTTTTTTTGGGGCAAATTGCAACTTGTTACCGCAAGTTGATAACTTTTTGCATAATTAATCAAGCCTTGTGTAAAAAATTATGATTTTATACTATAAAGTTACAATTTTTTTAGAAAAAGGTTAACCTTTCAAACCATCAAACAATAATATAACGAAAGATTTGCTCTTTCAAAATCTAAAAAAAGGAAGAGAGGCGTCTTTTGTTGATAGTGAGCTATTTTTGCATTTTCATAAAAGAGGTAAGGTAAGTAAATGCAGATCAGTAAAAAAAATGGCCCAGAATTTCTTGTAATGTTTGTGGTAGCACCTGTTTCATTTAAAAGTAAATTATTACAAGTACTTACAAATTATTATTTTTTTTTTGGGCAAGAACTTTTCAAAATTGAAATGTGCATATTCAAACTGTCAATAAAAATTGCAAAATCTCAATCAATTCTCAACAACAAGTAGCGATATGATTACAAGTCAAATTAATGAACTGGGCTACCATTATATACTTCATATTTGTTCCATGTAATTAATAATTGAAAGGTGACAATCAAGCACTGTATATAACAGTAGGAGCAGCTGAAAGATGATAAAATAAATTTTACTTCAATTCATTATTACTAGTTTAGTAGGGATAATTTATTTAATTTGCAACTAGATTTTGTTATTATATATGTATTAATGTGGAATTTAATAAAAGTATTTTATTGTGGCTCCATGTTGTGGAATTTAATTTGCAACTAAATGAAAATGGAGGAAGTATATAACAGTAGGCCCATTTTCTCTTTTCTCTTCGCTTAAAAATTTCTAAAACCCTAGCCCCAAAGGGGCGTCTACTATCATCTTTTTTTTTTTTTTGCTAATCGGAAACTCCAAATCTTCTTTTGTTTTTTTTTCCCTTTCTCTTTGTTTTGTCATGAATAATATATCTTTATCTTCTCCGATCCTTATGTGAGTTTTCTACTTAATGTATGGATACTTTCCGTTCCGACGAGTTTTAACTCCTCTATTGATGACGACGATCCGTAGTGGTGTTCACGACTGTGGCCTGCAAAAAGAGATGAACCATGAGCTAACCTTGGGGTGTCTTCGGGGAAAGACCCTCCGATACTTAAGTGAACAAGGGATTCAATTCAATTCAAGAGAAAGAGAGAGAGTATTTTGTAGGTGAAAGAATGTGTACCTTACAATGCAACGCTGAGATCACCTCTTATTTATAGGAAATGATATTGTGGTATGGCGGCCTGTTTAAGGCTGTCAAGGACACGTGTCCTCTTATTGGGACTGGCTAAGGCCAACATGCACGTAGAGTTAGTTACAAACTCAAGTGGGTCCTTAGATAGATGCCACTTGTACGGTCCTCTCTACTTTAGTTAGTTTGTTTGTTAGGGAGTGGGATTCATGCACTTAATTGAGTGGTGCGCTAAATGGGTGCCACGTAAGATGATGGGGTCTATTATATTGCCCAATGCTTTTTGGTTCTTCCCTGCCGCCTGCTTAGCACGATAACTCTTAGGTCTGTCATCTCTAGGATAGCGTCCTTAGTGTTAGTTGGGTGCTAGCCCTTGATTGGTAGCCTTAATCCTTGTGGGTCAACACCTTCTGGTGACGGCATTTGTTACCTCCAAACATCTTGGTAGAGGATGGTAGTAGGGTGGTCCTGCCGGTAGGCCGATAGGCCCCCATACACTTTCCCTCCTTTTATAGGAGTAATTTTGAGTTGTTTTTTTTTTCTTTTCCGTAATGGGGATTGGAATGTGGAAGAATTAATTTGTTGATGGAGACTTATGTGGTATGAATCAAATCTCAAATCTACATGCATGTACATCAATTGCATTAAGTTATATTAAGCTCAAAAATTGCAATAGATCGCAAAACCTCATTATCAAAAGGCAACAAAAGACGAGCGAATTCATCAATATCAAATCTCATCGACGATCTTACTTTATTGAATTTTATTTAATTCAATTGTATTTGTTGGCTTTGATATTTTTTGCAGATGTCGTATGACCGTATCATCAATAAATTGATCTTATTTAAAAAAAATATTATGTGGTATATTGCAATTCAAATTTGAAAAGCTATTCGATTCATCATCTATCAAAGGAATTAAATAAAAACCAAAATACAGAATTCAGACCAACAAACTGCAGGCTTCTATTATGTCATATTGCCTCGATCAGGAAAACAAATGCTGTTTGTTGTTTGGCTGAATAAACAGCATCCAATTAGCTTGGTAATTAGAAAAATAATAATTTGCTCTGCTCATAAATCAAAGCCAAAAAGTTATTTTCAGTTTTCCAAGTAAATTACTACTACCAGTACAAATTATTTATCGAGTATTTAATTATTTAGCATATGGTATAATTGTTATGGGTTGGAACCTCTTTTCCAAGAAAAAAAGAAGCTGAGGATGAAGTCATGGCCCAGTGGTTAGAGTTTCAGAATTTCAGACATGAGATCCTGAGTTTGATTTTCACCGCACGCATTAACGATGATTCCTTATTATCCCCCCTTACAGATGCGTGTGTTGGCTAAAAATTGGGCCGGATGACCTGATATAGGACCGATTCCAAGACCTAATATCTCATACATTATCCTATTAAAAAAAATGAAGCTGTTTAGATTGTGACCCAAGACTAGAGAGTTAATTACAACATTAATTACTTTCCGTAAAGCAAGGTCCAAGAAAGGACCTTATCGTCCATTCCTAGGCCATGTTTTTGTCACTTGGGTATGGGGCATGCCTAGCTATGTGTTTTCAAATTCCAATTTCACTATGTTACTCCAATTAGCAATTTATATGAAAATAAGCAAATTGTGACTGCCCCTAAAATAAATAAATTTGTGACTAGTTTAGGGCAAAGTCTCTCAACTCAATAACAAAAAAAAAAAAAAAAAATCTTATACTCATTAATTTTATTTATTTATTTTGTTTCAGAAGGGGGTAAAAGAAAACACGAAAATAACAACTACTAAGGGAGTGTTTGGTTGAAGCTTTTACAATGGAATTGTATGGGTATGATACTATTAATGATGTGAAAGTTGTTTGGTTGGGGCCATTTGGGTATGGAATGTCATACCCAATGGATTCCCATCCCCTTCAATCCCATACCCACCACCCCCCTATGGATTGAGATTCCATACCCCCCTTTAGTCATTAACACTATTAAAATCCATACCCTTGATGAACCAAACAACTTTTAAAAAACAATGGATTATCAATCCATACCCATGGGGTTGCTATCTCCATACTATTTCATTCCAAAATTTTGAACCAAACGACCCATAAGTTCCCACTATGCGTGGGACAGAAACCCTAGCTATATCCCAATTAAGTAAAGAACCTAATCCTACTGGAGGTTAGTGTAAAAACAAAGCTTTTCTTCTTGTTGAGCTCCTATATTTGCCAGCCAGTCAGCAACCCCATTTCCCTCTCTATAGCAATGCTTCAGCTTCACTGTCCACCCATTCCCATTAATTAATTTTTGCATCTGTTCACAAAGTGGTAATGTTCTCCTCCTTGTTCATCTTCATCCTGAATTAGCTTGAGGCAGGTTAAATTATCCATTTGGAAGATCAGCTTCTCCACCGCCTAGTTCCTTGCCATCTCTAAACCTTGTAAAGCCGCCTTCAATTCTGCTTTAGCCGATGTACAATTCCCAAAATTCGCACTAAAAGCTATCTTGAAGCCGTCTTCAGAATTCCTCAAAACTCCTCCACCCCCTGCTTTTCCGGTCACAATCTTTGCAGATCCATCTGTATTTAGGGTTGTCCATCCATGTGGCGGTGCAATCCACTTCACATGAGTTTCTGAGCTTAGCTTCGGATTAGGGGCGAATATTCGTTCAAGGGCTTCATTGTGTTCTTTGAACTTTGATTTCAGATAAATTGAGGTATTGATAGGGACTTCATTAGATTGTCCAAACACCTCAGAATTTCGCCATTTCCAGATCCATCATGCAGTGATGGTAAACACCATTGGCCAGCTATCTGAGTAGAGGTAAGCCCTTCCGCCTTTAGGTTTTTAATAATCCATTCCTTTAAATTTCCTTGAAAAAATTGGATGTACATGGATGATCCCCCAACTCCTCTCCAAACATTTTTGCAATTGAGCAGTCCCTTAGAATATGTAGTGTAGTTTCCTCATCCCCATTGCATCTTGCACATCCATTTAAAAAAAAACCCGGTTAAATCAATAATATTTTCACCCTTACATAAAAGGGATTGAATACTATTTAGAGAAAAAGTTACTACATCTATTCCACTATTTTTTATTTTTTTTTTATCATTTTTGACAAATTAGAAAAACCTAGATTGCATGAATATGGGTACGAGTTCGAGAACGGGTACAAAATGGGTACGTAATTTATTACTTTTAAAATTAATGATGTGGGTACAAATAAGAAAATAATACATAAAAAATATATATAAATATGAAATTTTATGAAAATCTTCAAGGTAACTTTGGAATTATATTTGTAAAAACACAAATAATTAAGCTCTTTAAAAAATAATAGAACGATGGAAAAAATGGCTAAAATAAGGTAAAATTGTTACTCCAACTTAATAATGTGTGGATGATACTTAGAGGTGGACCCAGGATTTCAAAGTTCAATTCGGTGGGCACTAGTGCACTAACTTGAATAATGTCAAATCGTGTATTTAGTGGGAATTTGAAACCTCAAACGTTCGTCGGTGAGGCTGGCAGTTTATGTGGGCACATAGCACGACTCAAGGAAATTGCATATTTTTCGAGAATTATAGGCTTTGATTTCGACACTTTGGGTGATCGGATCGAAAAAAACCCAAATTTGTCCCAATTGCTCTACCAAATTCCAGGAGTGTCTTAAGAGGGTCCCAAGAGGGATTTGGTCCCAAAACACATAGTGCAGAGCCTTACAAGAAGCTTACCGCATAAATGCCGAATAATGTTGAATCGCATATTTTTTTGGCAATTTTGACCCTCAAGCGTTTGTCGGTGTGGCCAAAAACTTCTTTGGGCGCTTAGCACAATCTAATGAAAACCCTAGAAGAGTTTCGGACACTTTTATTCCGGGCCCTCGAAAGCCTAAAAAACGGTGAATTATATAGGCTTCAATTTCGACATTTTGGATGACCGAATCAGAAGCCCTACAAATTTGTCCCAATTTCTCTAATATATGCCAGGGGTGTCCTAAGGAGGTCTCCAAAGGGATTAGAGCCTAAAATACGAAGTGTGTAGCCATTATAAGCGACTTACCGCAAAAACGCCGAATAATGCCGAATCTAATAATTTTTATGAATTTTTAACCTTAAGCATCCGCCAATGTGGCTGAAACCTATGTAGGTGCATAGAAAACCAAAGGATACCCAAAAAGGTTTCAACCTTTATTTTTTGGGGCCCCCAAACGAGTCGTGAAGCCTAAAAACGGTGAATTATAGGTTTTGATTTCGGCATTTGGGTGACCGGATCAGAAGCCCCCAAATTTGTTCCAATTGCTCTATCACATGCTAGAGATGTCTAAGATGGTCCGCAGAGGGATTTGAGCTCAAAATATGGAGTGCGGAACCCTTACAAGCTACTTACCGCAAAGATGCCAAATCGGGTATGTATTTTTTATTGGAAAATTTAACCTCAAACGTCCATGGAGTGAAAAACATTGTGTGGGCTCGTAGCACAGCCATAGGAAATCGTAGAAGAGATTTGGCCAATTTCGTTTCGAGGACCCAAAACGGGTCCAGAAGTCTAAAAACGGTGAATTATAGGTTTTGAAATTTCGGCATTTTGAGTGACCAGATTGGAAGCTTCTAATTTTGTCCCAATTTCTCTACCACATATTAGGAGTTTCATAAGGGGGTCCGGAGAGGGGTTTGGGTCCAAAATATGGAGTGCGGAGTCCTACAATTGACTTACCACAAAAACAAAGAATAATGTTGAATTATGTATTTTTAGAGAATTTTGACCCTCAAATGTTCACCGTGGCAGGAAAATTATGTGTGTGCGTAGCACGGCCCAAGGAAATCCATTGAAGAGTTTCAGTCATTTTTGTCCCGGGGCCCTGAAATTGGCTGAGAAACCTAATACATTACATTGTAGGCTTTGATGTCGGCATTGTGAGTAATTGGATCGGAAGCTCCTTACATTTGTCCTAATATCTCTATCACATATCAGGGGTGTTGTAAGGGATCTCCAGAGGGATTTGAGGCAAAAATACGGAATATGTAGCCCTTACAAGCGACTTACAACAAAGGCCCGAATAATGCCGAATCGCGTATTTTTGGGGATTTTGATCGTAGATGTCTGCTAGTGTGCCCAAAAACGTATGTGGGCGCATAGTGCGACCCAAGGAAACCCCTGAAAAAGTTTCTTCTATGTTTGATCTGGGGCCCGGGAATGATCCAGGAGCCTAAAAAGGTGAATTAGGCTTTGACTTCGGCATTTTGGGTGACAGGATCAGAAGCTCCCAAATTAGTCCCAATTTTCCTACCACATGTAGGGGTGTCCTTAGGGGATCATGCAAAGGGATTTGTGCCCCAAATACAGAATGTGAAGCTCTTACATACAAAAACGCCGTATATTGGCACATCGCGTATTTTTTGGGAATTTTCATGCTCAAACATTCGCCAATGTGGCCGAAAATGTATGTGGACCCGTAGTAAGACCCAAGAAAACCCCATAAGAATGTTGGCCTGTTACGATGCCCTGGAACGGGCCTGGAAGCCTAAAAATAGTGAATTATAAGTTTTAATTTTGGAATTTTGGGTGACCGGATCAGAAGCCCCCCACATTTGTCTCAATCGCTCTACCACATATCAGGGGTTTCCTAAGGGACTTGGGCCAAAAATACGGATTGCGGAGTCCTCACAAGCACCTTACTGCAAAAACGATGAACGATGTCGAATCGTGTATTTTTTTTTTTTGAAAATTTGGCCCTGAAGCGTCCGCTGGTGTGGCTGAAATATTTTTTGGGGGGCGTGGCACGACCTAAGGAAACTCCAAAAAGAGTTTCAAGCATTTTTATTTGAGGAATTTGAATGGGACAAGAAGCTCAAAAACGATAAATCACAAGATTTAATATTTGCATTTTGGGCGCACAGATCTGAAGCCCCCAAATTTGTCCCAATTGTTCTACCACATGTCATGGGTCTCCTAAGAGGATCCAAAAGGAATTTGAACCCAAAATACGAAGTGCAGAGCCATTACAAGCGATATACTGCGAAGATGCCAAATAATGCATAATCGTGTATTATTTGGCAATTTTGACCCTCAAATGCCCGCCATTGTGGCTAGACACTTATGTGGATGCATAGCACGTCCGACCCCAAGGAAATCCTAAGAAGAGTTTCGACCATTATTGTTCTGGGCCCCAGAACGGACCGTGAAGCCTAACAATGGACACTTAAAGGTCTTGATTTTGGAATTTTGGGTGACTGGAAGTCCCCACATTTGTTCCGATTGCTCTAACACATGCCAAGAGTGTTGCAGAGGGATTTGAGCCCAAAACGGAGTTCGGAGCCCTTAGAAGCTACTTACCACAAAGACGAAGAATAATGCTGAGTAGTGTATTTTTTTGGGAGTTTTAACCCTTAATCGTAATTCGGTGTTACCAAAATCTATGTGGGCGCGTAGTTTTACCAAGGGAACCCCAGATAAGTTTAGGCCATCTTTGTTCCGGAGTCCCTGAACGAGTCGGGAAGTGTAAAAATGGTAAATTATAAGATTTGATTTCGTCATTTTGGGTGACTGAATCGGAAGCCCTCCAAATTTGTTTCAATTGCTTAACCACATGTCAGGGTGATCTAATGAATGCCAGAGGAATTTGGGCCAAAACACGGATATATTTATATTTGTATATAAATGACTAAAATTTAAAACTAGCTTCTCACAAGTCACAATGTTATACCATGCCCAGGGAAATGAATGAGTGCTACTCCCTAACATGAGCAAGCTTACAATAATCCAATTCACATAGGCCCATTCAAAAATAATGCAGAAATGCCCAGCCCATTTAATTTAGGTGTAGATCCACAACGCATCATGGATTCATACATGGTTTCTTTGGAACTTGGAAGATCAGATACCATGCGGCCGTACAATAATGTTTTTCTTTTAATCATTAATAATTTAAATTGTTAATCCAAATAATAAACCTAGTAATTCATTCTATGGGTGCCTTACTTCCACCTTAAAAAAGCTTCAGTTCAAATACGATCTAATAAATTCAATAAGGTTATCCTTCAAAAAAAAGTTCAATAAAGTTTGATCGGATCCAGTTAGGTATGATAATGGTCCAATTGTTTCTATGATCGATGGTAATCAAGTTTAATGTGTTTCAATCGATCTAGTTTATTAAATTCAGTTCTAATAAAAAAAAGTATACTGTATACCCAAGTAGTCATAGAATAACACGTAACTGATTACAATTTCATAAATATTAATTCTATAAGGACCAAACTGTTAAAACATAAAAAAAACTAACAAAGAACCTAAACCAAAAATCCAATAACATTATTTTCTTTCTCATCACTTTGCATATATAAAAGGGTCAATCTTAAAAATTAATAATAATAAAATACAAATTGATTATAAATCCAATTGATGGGCATTTCAAAAACAATATATACAACAGTGAAATCAATTGAGACAATATAAAACTTGAAAAACTAATTACCAGATGAGCAATTTGGGTAGCAAAATGAGTAAAATTGTGAAATTTGTTCAATATAAACATCAAATGAGTAACAACAATAAATCAGCAATCTAGAGACAATCATTTATTTAGCAAATGAGCAAAATTCAAGTATTACAATAAGCAACTAGACACAAAATAAGTAAAAAAAAAAATTGAAATAAATTCCACGAGAGAAACAAAGAAATAAAATGAGTAATTTGGAAATGAACAACATATAAGAAATGAGGCAAATTAAGATTAACAATGAGTACTATATACAAAATGAGTAAAATCCTAAATGCATGGGTATTGTTGTTATTATTATTATCAACATAATTATTGTGAAGTACGAGTAGTAAATTACTCCCCGCCTCAAAACGAATGCCTCACCAACTTTTTTCATATCTCCTGATACACAACTTTATATATTAATATCTTTAATTATGTATCAACTAAAAAATAAAAATTACGTATTTGAAAAGTACGTATTGAGCCTAATCAAACAAGATATTGCATGACTATGTTTGTTTGTTTGTTTTTCTTATATATATGAAATTAAAGACAATCAAAGTTATAAAATGAATAGTTTGTGATATCCGCAAGTAGTCAGTAGTACTAGTTGCTTCACGATAGATATGAGCAACGTTGGTTACGGTAAAGTCATGCATGGAGGAGGATAGATGCAAATATATATCCTCCATAAGTAGGTGTATCTTTCTAGGGCAACGAAATTTACATTGCAAATTGTTAATGACCGTCAGATTATCTTCTTCAATAAAAATAGAAGAAAAATTGTGTTCACGAGCTAAAAGAATGCCGTTACGCAAAGCCAGCCAAACGTAGACATTAATGGTGGCGTATAAATGATCTCCAATTGAGAATACGTGAAAAATATATAGTGTCATGAATCCCCTGATCTGAATATATATCAATATATATATACAACAGACGTGAGGGTTTAAATTAACTAACACGTACGCATGAAGTGATCCAACAAGCAAGCAAACAATTAATAGGTACGCGATCGATCTTTCTTGTCAAATCTCCTAGCAAGCTACTTGCCGAAAGCTCTGATCCCTCCATGAATGCACCATGCATACATGTGAATATGGTGATTAATATAATGGTGCAAACTTTTATTTAGCATTTACTTCTTTTACATTTACTCATCACTCAACGCATACACGCTATTACATTACATGATTATTTAATTTGTAAGAGGATCGGATAATAAGGAATTTTCACAAATGAGTGCTGTGATCTGAGAATTGAACTCATGACTCCGTACCTGAAATTTTAAAACCTTAACTAGTAAGCTAATAACTCATTCTTGGGCACAATACATTATTATTACTTTGTCTTTCATTGTTTTCGAAATTTATTTGTAGATATATACACACGCACGTACATATACTTATCCTATGGTTGAGTATTTATTAAAATAGCAATTTTTTTTGAGAAATTAAAAAGGTACATAGTTACAAATTCTCAAAACCCTATCTCAGGCCCGTGAACAATAGGGGGAGGGGGGAAACCTCAACTGACAACATTGGGGGTAAGGTTCGAACCTGTGGCGTCACTCCCGGAGTACCGTGTTGTTACCACTTGAGCCACGTTACAACCTTATTAAAATCGCAAAACTGACACAGAATGTCATATATGTGTATAGGTGATTAAAAACGACTTGCTTTAGTACAACACTTGATAAAAATGATACTTGATAAAAATCAGACACAAAGTCGCAGAAATGATATGGATTTCATTAAAAAAATAATACTAGTATGAAAAAATAACACACGTGTACCTCAGCTCAAATTGATACGGAATGTTATGAAAATAAAATTCATTATTAAAAATTGGATATGAGATTACGAAAATAAATGTATGTCGTCAAAAGTATTATACTTATTTTATATTATACTTATTATTATTATATATTATTATTAAACAATCAAAAGCCTACGAATCAAAAGAATTACAAGAAGTTGGTGGGGAGCTGAGATACAATATGGGCCCCCACCGCTCTACATATAGCAAACTCGAGCCTGCTGAAAATGCGAGCAGCAACGCGAGCTCCTAACTATATATATATCTTGAGTCCTAGCGAACACCTGTACCTGCTTCAGCAACGCCACCGCCCCCTTATCTAGTTACCCCAACGAAGAAAAGGAGAAAGCGAGAAAACCAAAACCAATCACCCTGCAACGAGCCTCATACTTGTCTCGCTTCCGCTGAGCTGTAACTGTCACAACCCGACTAGACACAAAGTTAGACAACCCAGATTGTGTCAAAGGAGAAGATTCCGTCAAGTCAACGCAAACATCCAAACTTCTGTCCCAAGAATAAAGAAGCACATATGCAGATTGAAGAGCCCCGTCATTCCCTCCAGTCAACCCAACATCAACCTCCTTCCGAGCGAAAATCTCACACCGATAGCAAATATCAACAAGGGTATCACGAACAACATTATGTCGATGTTTAACACCCACCATCCCAGCATAGGACACAACATGATCACTGAAAATATCGTCATCGATCAAAAACCCTTGAGCAACCCGAACATGGTGCCGAAACCGAGAACAAAGAAACTCTCATCCGGTAACAAAGAAGAATAAAGAATATACAAATTCATCTGATCTACAAGAAGTTAGCAACCGATATACAATTTAAGCCCCTACACTCCTAGCTATCGCAAACCCGAACCTAGTTAAGATATAGGCATATGTACATGCCTCAATATAATTAGTTGTTAAATATGCACTTTTGAACCCAATTCAATAGCAAAACAATATATATTAACCTCGAACTCCCCTAGCCCAATGTGTAAAAAGAGAAAGGTCAAAAACCATATTCAATTTCCCAGCAATTGACTTATTTGACATACTTACGACGAGCTGCTTTAGTCACTAGTCGGCCATGAAAAAAGTCAAGATAACCTAAACACGTCTGGAGAGATTCATCATCCTTTCCATGCACCAATGCCAACCACCTTACATGCCGAGATCTCGGATAAAAAACGTACGTCAACTAGGTTATCATGAACAACATTATGTTGATGTTTAATACCGCGCAGAACACAACATAAATTATCCCAATAAATGTCTCCGTCAAATACCTTCGAACAAGCAAAACACAACGAATAAAAAGAGAACTTAATGACACTTATTGATAATTATTTAAACTAATTAATGATACTTATGTGAACTTATTGATACTTATATGAACTTATCAGAAAATGAACTTATCTGAACTTATTTGTACTTAATTGAACTTATTTTATTTAATAAGTATTGGAAATAAGTTCAAGAGAATATGACTTGAAATCAGATATGTTTTTGCATAGTTTCCAATGCACATGTTCAAACATCTATATATTCCATTATGGTATATATAAAAAAAAAGTTGATTTTTTGAAAAAAAAAAAAAAAACAAACATACCTAGTTGATTCTTAAAAAAAAACATATGGGTATGTTTTCTTGTATGTATAATAAAAATTTTGTATGCTTAAAATTTGGCTTTAATTATACCAAATATTTTAAACTTAATAAACATTTAGAGACGGAAAAAGTATCTAATTAGACAGTAGAACAAGAACAAGGGATGTTGAAAGTGAAAAAAAGAAAGAAAGAAAAGAATTACTCCCTCTGTTTTTTTTAGATGTAATACTTCACTTTTCACACTTGCCGAGGCACAACTTGGACTCGTAATATCTCTAAATATATAAGTGTAAAAATTATATATTTGGAAAGTGTATTCCGAGGTGAATCCAACAAGATCCCACATGACTATATTTTTCTTTATATATTAATAACAATTAACGGTCAAAATAAGTCGGATGAATAGTGCCAAAGTCAAAGTGTTAGATCTAAAAAAAACGGAGGGAGTACTAGATAGCAAATCAAAATTACTGTACACTCGATCAATTCAAAGTATTCACACCTTATATATTATATCACCATTAAATTTACTTAATTGATTGACATACGTTTGGCATTGGAAGTACTAGAATGCAAACATTAATATATTGGGCAGTTTTTAATCAAATGACTGTAGCACAATTGAATTCAATTGAATGTCATTGCAGGTTCATGATTCGTAGGAGTCATAATTTCATGAATTTGTGTATGTATATGATGTTTAGCCCCTGTTGATGGTTGCAGTAACTTAAATTCACTGTCCGATCCTCAATTTCACTATTGATTACTCTTATTATTAATTACTAATTCACTACTTCCCCACCTACTATCAGTTCAGTTTGAGGTCTCACCCTCTCTTCATTTTTTGTTAATTACGCTTTAACTTTTTTACTTTCAAGATGCAACGGTACTGAAAGTAATTTAATTTGAATGCAACTCAATTATAATTTAATTTGATGAATAAGATATAGGAACATTGTAAACATAAAAATAAATATTTTTGGACTTAGTCAGATATATTATTATTTTAAATATAATATGGCTGGACCAAAAGAGATTAGTTTATTAATATATATATATATACTCACAAAAATAATAATTTAGTGATGAACAAAAACTACAAATAATGTAAACATAAAGATATCAGGAACATATACTTGTATATGAAAATTATGATGAGATAATTAATTATATGATGATGAAGGGCTTAAATTAAAGTTTTACATTCAATTTTTTTTTAAAAAAAACATTATATTTCTTTCGCACGTGTACCAGAAGTTATTTTTTCATGTGATTTTTTCATCAAATTGAACGAGACGATTTCAACACACATTCATCGAGTTATCTATCAAACACGTCTTTTTGACACAACAATTCGTGTACTTCTCTAGACGAACTCCATAATAGATTTTCATCAATTTTCATAATTTTGAGACCATGGTCTCTCCAGCACGAAATAATATTCGTTATAAAAGTAGAATGAAGCTGCATGAATTCATACATAATTAAACGTGTCGAAATTTTAACTTCAACCCATTATGCCTAATTTGATTTTGTGTAAGATTAACAAGCCATGTTAGTTTTTGCTAGGTCTATATGAAAGCAATTTTTCCAAAACAAAGGGGAAAAAATTAAAGTGGGAATGAATATATAGGATTGAGGATATGAGACATGGTGATCTCTTATGAAATGTTAATCTATCTATGAGCTGAGGTAAAGTAGGAAAGTAGGATTTAGGAAGTAGCATCAGCATCTTATAAGTCACATACCTAAGCCCAAATAGACAAAGAATGAAAGAGGTCGCAATTTAAGTTCGCAAATCGCAACTCCAATTAGTAAGGGTGACCGGGCTGACACCAGGGCCAATTTAGCGCGACACAATTTAGGTCCGGCTTAGCACGAGTCTGTTATAAGTGTGACATGAAGGCACGATTCTTGCGTCATGAGTCATGCATAAATAATATTTTAAAAATTTACTTCTCAGTTCTCATATATGAAATAAGATTTTTTGTGAAAAATTAATTTCCAATGATAATCAAATGAGGTTCTTTCATAATATTGTGTTTTACAAGCATTGACACTTTAATTATTCAACAAAATATATGATTTTGGAATACACAATGTTTTTTATTTAAGTTACGTTATTTAGAGAAAATTTATATATATCTTCATGGAAATGCAATTTATTTAGAGAAATTCCAATATTCCCATGCTATAAGATATGCTTAGTTATTCCAATATTTTGGGACTATATTTACATCAACTTAATTAAGTACTCAAGTTCTTATCAAGAGAAATTAAGATCAAATTCGTTTAGATAAAAAATAAATCGAATCATCAAACCATAATAAATAAAATCTAGTCGGAAAAAAATCAAATCAAATTTTGTTATCTGCTATTATTTTTCGTTAAATGTCTTTAATATTATTTTGAAATAAATTATGAAAATTATATACTTGAAAACTATTTATCAATAAATATAATTATACTTCATTTGATATTTTTTTTCTTATGGTTTATTGTTACGGATAAGTTCAAAACTTAGTTAAAAATTAATATGAGATCAAATAAAAAAAAAATCACATCAGAAGTGAATTTTTTTATATCAGATCAGGCTAACTATACATAGCCTTAGCTTAATGCCAAAAAAAGGAAAATTCCCATTGGTACTATTGTCTTTTGGCGAATTCTCAATGGTATTACCGAGTTTTTTTTAATCCCGTCGATAATACTTATTATGATTAAATTTCCAAATGTGATGTTATAAACAAAAAGCCGTTAAAATTAACAAAAAAATACATTACTTAACTATAATTAGGGCTAATCGAGTTGTTTTTTTAGCAAATTCCGGACCTCAAATCGGACCCCATAAGTGTTAAAATAACCCGTAAAACCTTAAGCAGACTATTTTTTTTACGCGTAGATCATCCACGATGCTACATTTGGGAATTTAATCATAATTTGTATTACCGTTGGGATTTTAAAAAAAACTCGGTAGTACCATTGGGAATTCGCCAAAATACGGTAATACCAATGGGAATTACCCAAAAAAAAAAGAGTTGGGACATAATATTGTACTCCCTCGGTCCTAGTTACAGATTTGCTATATTTTCTTTCTCTCATCTCCCAATTCAGATACGATTCAAATAATTATGTATTTTAAAAGTAGACATTGAGAATAATCAAATAAGACTAATATGATTATGTTTTTCCTTATGTACTTATATATATTGAATTAAACGAAATTAAAATTTTCATTTGAATGGTGTCAAAGGTCATAATGTATAAAGTAAAATGATCCTACATAAGAAGTATTCGATTATTTTTTCTGTCAAGAATATTGCTATTCGATCTATATGTATGTATAGCATTCCACTGTGTCGCGTCTGTGCCCCACATGTCACAACCACAATGAAATGTTATACATACATATAGTGTCAATGCCAGTAACCCTCCAATCATTGTCTCATTTTCAAACATAACATTCTGAAGGAAAAATCATTAGTATGATTAAGAATTTGTTAGAATGGATGTCCAGTTTTGCATATCCAAATATGGACTTGATTTGTTTATCGGAAAAATTGCTTGATTAAAGTGCTTTAGTATATTTTGGTTTCTTAAGGGTCAAATTTGCGGTTAAATTTAGCAAAATAGGACCAAAATGCACCAGTTCCAAAGAGTTAAACTTTCCATGTTTGGGCATTCTCTCCAGGAAAAATACATAGGCATGAGTTCCAAAGTTAAGCAAAGAGCTCGTTTGGTTGAACACGATCGAGAAGTTAATTCGCATAGAAATTCTTTTTTCATGGGAAATAAATCCACTTATCAATTTCTTAGGAAATTGCTATTTGTGTTTGGTTAACCATATGAAATTGAAATTGACACATAAATTTTCATTCACCAAAGGGGAGATAGGTGATCAATTTCCTGCACTTCTTGAGAATTTCAATTTTCTTCGAATTTCAATTTCTTGTGTCTGTGTTATTTCATTTTGTGTTAGGTTATTTCATACTAACCAAACACAAATGCATTTGGTTATTTCTTAGGAATTGGGAAATACATTCCATTCAAATTAAACGATCTCAAAAATAATAATGCATATTTGCACATCTTTAATTGATCTTTGTTACTAGAATAGTAAACATGTGGGGTAAATGTATAGAAAATAATTTTTTTTTGAAAAAAAAGAAGCAAAAAAAAAGATGTACTGTAATTCATTAAAAAAAAAATAGTGTAAAAATTGGAAAAACAGAAAAATACGTGAAACTATGGATGACTAATCACTATACTCTAGAAACCCAAAAAGAAAAAAAAAAGTTATATTAAAAACTGCAACTGTAAGTGCTTACATAGAATTTAAGTAGTCACATTGCAGGCATTGTGGGTGGGCTGTTGAATTGCATCCTGACATGATGCTCATGCTAATATTAATACCATCAAACAAAGATATCAATTGAAGCCAACCTAGCTAGCTAGGGTTCACTTAATGTTTCACATCGATGAAAGATAAGAGTACAATCTCCTAAAAATCGATACGATTCGAAATCTATTACCAAATCGATCGATCTGAAAAAAGGCACGATAGATTTTAATTTGACAAAAATATTACAACCTTGATCCATTTTGAAACCAACCTAAACAATCTTCAAATTTACAGGTAATAAATGACTTAACTGCATTTTAACTCTGTTCTCACTTGAAATTCATAACTATATATTTTAGCAAATCTATCGAAGTATATTATGTGAAATTTTAAGTAAATATTTTATCTTATACAACCTGTAAATGTTTTTGTGTATATTTAGGTATATTTTATGGTTAAAAAAAGACGAATTAAAATGGTAATAAGTTACTTAGCTTCTTAATCTACCAAGACAACCCAAACAAGATGATTATGAATTATATAAGATTATACCAACCTAAAATAAAATACATCCGATCCGTTTCAATTCGATCCTGGAACTATTTTAACCTAATCCAACACGACCCAAACCATTTGAAATGTCTAGAAAGGGTTGCATGACGGACCTTATTGTGAAAGAGGAGCCAACAAGCGAGTCTAGAAAAATGAGCATCGTTGAAATGTTATTTAATGAGCATTAAACTAACCCAATTCATAAACAAGCCACTTCTCTAGCACTTTGTTCAATAAAACTTCTAATGATCTTAATAATTCTGTGCCAAATCCCAATGTCTTTATTTCATCAACATGTACCTAAAATTACTTTAACCTTGTGCTTTAATCATACTCAACAAAAACCAAGGGGATAAAAGTGGAAGAGTGGAGCGTGGAGGGGAGAATGGGGAGCCTCTTGGGTAGTTAGGGACCCACCATCTTTCCCTTAGCTTAAAATAAAAGTCATGAATGAAAATAAGAATCCACTTTTGACCAAAAACATGTGGACCGTCCCACAAAGATTTCCTCAAGGTACCGTACTAAGATTATTGATTTGATATACTAGGAGAATACATTTAGGGCTTGTTTACTTCAGATTATATTCAGTTCAGTTCAGTTCATCTCTATTCAATTCAGTTTAGTTTATCTCTATTCAGTTCAGTTCAGTTCAATTAATACACTTCTATTCAGTTTAGTTCAGTTCATCTCTATTAAATTTAGTTCAGTTCAGTTCAGTTCATCTCTATTAAATTTAGTTCAGTTCAGTTCAGTTCATCTCTATTCAGCTAATGTAAACGAGCCCTTATATATATCTAATGCATGGATAATACTCAAATACTGAAATACTTAAGCACTACCGCTTAATTTAGTGGTAGAGCAAGGGATTTACAGAATGATGATCTAAATACGCACTTTAATGGTTGTTGAAAGTCTGTCATACAACTGATATGTGGTTTATAGAGAAAAGAGATAGGCTAAGGATAAAAAAAGAGGGTCTTTTGATCTTTTGTATGAGAGATAAACTTATAGTACACACATTGTTTACCTAGTTTAAAAACCTCACAACTTTTATCTTGTGAGAATTCTCCTTATCTTCATTTTTTATAAAGCAATTACTTAGGCAAATCCACAGTAATTAATTAAGTCATCTATTTTAAATTGTTATTAAAGATGGGAACGAGTTTTGCCAGGATATCCCATGTATCAAACCCAAATACAATGTGTCATAGCAGACCATGCTTATAACGGGCCAAGAGGATATTATGTCACATCAATCTGATGCAAATTTAAGATAATATATAAGACTCATGCATAGTTCAACCCACACAATATATCGTCGTGCCTCGTGCCGTAGTAAGAATGTTTATATGTTATGATTTTTATTTATAACGCATTTTATTCAAGATCTTCAGAGTTGTCCGCGAACCGGCCCATCATACGTACTCGCACCAAAATTTAAAGAATGGTGTCCGTGCATGGCTCACAAATCACAACCCACCGTGACATGCCACAAACGTGTTCATGTTGGGTCGAGCCCAACCCGTGTTATGAAAATTTGACCCTCATACCAACCCAGCTCTACTTATTATATATCATTATTAATTACCAACCAAAAAAAGAGATCGAGCGAGTGTGAAGATAATAAGGGGTACGAAAAGGAAAAGGGAAGCATAGTGAAATATGTTAAGATTCATACCAAATGGCAAAGCATCTTTACAATTGCTAGTCACATCACATGACAATGACTTTGATTACAACCAAGTTAGATATCTTTTTGCTACCTCAAAAAAGGAAGGAACAAGAACTACCTAAACCACTACTAATAATACACCTACTCATACACTACTTAACACCATAAGATTACACTAATTAATAATTAATGTACCCATCCAAAACCTAACAAATTAAACTCAAATTAAAGTAGCTACCTACTAATAAATAGCTCACATCATCACTTTTGATATCTCTATGATGTAATTATCATGGAAAATAACTAGTTTTTTCAATAACAAATCAAACAAAATATATATCCATAGCTTTTTTAATACTTCCATCGCTCCATATTAATCATACCGTACTTTAAAAAAAAAAAAGATTTGAGCATGTAAATGAAAAATTTTAACGAGAGCAAAAACGAAACTATAAGTTACCATTAGTGTACTGAATTTAGTCGTTTACATGCTCAAATCTCGTATGACTTGGGTCGAACATAGACCCGAGGGGAAGAGCGGTCGGGTCGACCCGAGAAGTAGAAACTGTTCCAAATCTCAGTGAAAACCCGAATAATAGTACCATGAAGAGTAGGAGAATTCAACTGCAAGAAACAATTTAAGAGCTGCTTAAGATCATCTTTAGAGTAAATCTCATTCTCCACTATCATTTGAAGCATGGACTGTCTGAAATCCAAATACGGGTCGCTTGACTCCTTCTCAACAGCAACCGACTTCGGCCCGACCCGCCCGAACCCGTCTACCGTAGAAGGTTGCGATGACGACGAGGAAGTGGTGGTGGGTGTGGTGGTGGTGTCCATGTAAGGAGAGTAAGTGGAGGTTGTAGGGTAATAATAATACTCACAAGGGGAATTTCCATTTTTGTCCCAAGATGTATTAGTATTATTGCTAGATGTTGAAGAAGAGTAAGAGTAGTTATGGTATTTTTGGTATTTGGGTGTTTTGGATTTGGGTTTGGGTTTAGGGTTGAAAATTGAGGAAAGCTTTGGTCTTCTACAACTACAACCTAGGTTTATGGAGACTGTGTTTAGGAGAGTCTTTCTCTTGGGAGTGGACATTTTAGATAGAGAAAGTATATGTGTATAGTTTTAGTTTTTGGGGGGGTTTTGTTTTTAGCTTAGAATAGAGGAAGCAAAGGGAAGTATATTATGAGGTGTGAATTTGACTTGGGAATATATGGAAGTGATAGTGATGATATAAGAAGATGGGATAAATTTTGAGTATGTAAGTGCTTGTTTACTTCAGATTATATTCAATTCAATTCAATTAATACACTTTTATTCAGTTCAGTTCAGTTCAGTTCAGTTCATCTCTATTCAGCTAATGTAAACGAGCCCTAAGTCATAACTTTGTTTCTCACTAGCTAGTTTCTTTCTTTTAATAAATGTAATGACAATGCCAGCTTGGTAATTTTGTAAGAGGAATTGTGTGCTGACCTGGTAATCTTACCTATAAAATGTTTATAGAATAAGATTGGAATTTTTTTGAGTAATGTAACATTACGTTGGAGTGCACCTTGTCATTGAGAGGTTGTAAGTTCGATTCTTACCAGTTTCCCCCCCCCCAATAAATATAAGAATAATGTTAACTCGATATTCCTGTTGTCGGATCTGTGCTCGGGGGGGGGGGGAGTATACTTGCTTAGCTGTACAAAATTTATAAAAATAAGATTTTTTTTGTGTATATACATCAGGTATACACTAAATTAGCTTATGGCAGACCAAAAGTTACTCTAAATAAAACTCCTAAAATGTACCCTTTGATAGAATCATACAAAAAACGTAATTTTATTAAGGGATAATTTTTATAATTTGAACGTAACTTTGACCATTTTTAATTTTATGTAGGTAACGAAAGATATAATCGTTTGGGATCTCGTGTGATTATTCACAAAATATGTTTCTAAGTATATAAATTTTTGTTATATATAATTAGAGATATTAATTTTGAAAGTTAATTTTACTTGAGAAGATGTGAAAAAACAAATAAAACACTTATTTTAAGACGGATAGATTATAAGACAAGGATTTGTGGAATTTGTGCATGCCATATTGCCATGGGAGTCATGAATCTAGAATGACATGTGGGTGTTTGGATTAAGCGTCACAGACAGCCATGCCTAATTGTTAAAGCTGTTGAGTTTGACATAGTATGGGGACCCGACTAATGCTTTTGATTTTTTTTTTATTTATTTATTTTTTTTTACTTGTATGATTTATGAATGAGATGTGTGGCATCATAATGAATATAGGCATCACATGAAATAAAAATAATATCATTATGGAAACATAAACGGTACCTATTTCGGTATGTATGGAAAAAAACTAATAATCTATTCACCAGATTGACTATCTACCACTAATAAAGAGTTATTGATGACATTGATCATAAAGTTTTACTTAATATTAATAATATTATTTTAATGTTATTTTAGTAGTGGATTGTCCATTCGAATAGAAATCTCTCTTTAGAAGTGTAAATTGATCACTAGATCTTTAAAATTGGCGTAGTACGAGTTAAGAAATGTACGCCTTCAATAAAAGAAGAGTGGAAATGAAGCAACTTATTTTTTTTTTATTTTTTTTTAATGGTACACACATGCCAAATTGTAAATTTGGCATGTTATGGTTGTTTCAATTATAATGACTTGTGGTGGAACAACTCAAATCCCTAGTTATTTGTTTGGTGAGAATTTCGTTTTTGGCACCTTGTTGATGAGATTGTTTTTAAATTAGTGGTTTATCGTTGTTAACATATGTGTGTGGTAAGATTAGTGTAGATTAAAAATTTTGATCTGAACTAAACAAACAAACTCACCTAAACTAATTTGATATTTTTTTCCATATATCATTAGCCAAAATAAGAAGAATACTAAAAGAATATATATTTAATGATTTTTTTTGAGAAGGTATTGTGTCAGACCAGTCCGACATAAGATTACCGTCAGACCAGTCCAACTGGACCTGGACACATGTTATTGAACCTGGACAAGTTTTGTTGAACCTGGACACATGTTGTTAAACCTGGACAAGTATTATTAGCCCTGGACACATATTTGTAAACCTGAACACAAATTTGTAAACCTGAAAATATATTTGTAAACCTGGACACATGTTGTTGAACCTGGACATATAGTATTAAATCTGGACACATAGTATTGAATCTGGACACATAGTATTGAATCTGGAAACATATTGTTGAACCTGGACATAAATTTGTAAACCTGGTGAAACTTATTGAACCTGGAAACATATTGTTTACCCTGGACACATGGACCTGGACACATATTGTAAAATCTTGACATATATTGTTGAATCTGGACACATATTATTGAACCTGGACACGTATTGTTGAGCCTGGACATAAATTTGTAAACCTGATGAAACTTATTGAACCTGGAAACATATTGTTTACCTTGGACACATGGACCTGGACACATATTGTTAAATCTGGACATATATTGTTGAATCTGAACACATATTATTGAACTTGGGCACGTTTTGTTGAACATGGACACAAATTTGTAAACCTGATGAAACTTATTGAACCTGGAAACATATTGTTTACCCTGGACACATGGACCTGGACACATATTGTTATATCTGGACATATATTGTTAAACCTGAAAACGTTTTGTTGAGTCTGGACATAAAAAAAATACAAGTGTTGGATGGTCCGACGGTCGAACCGTCCGACACAATACTTTCACTTTTTTTTTTACCAGAAGAACATATATATATATATATATGTTCTTCTGGTAAAAAAAAAAGTGAAAGTATTGTGTCGGACGGTTCGACCGTCGGACCATCCAACACTTGTATTTTTAAACATAAACTCATTATAAATTTGTTGTGATATAGTGATGATTTTAAATTAAACATAAAAGTATAAAACCATCTCAAATCTGAGATATATTATGAAAATTTCATGTCTAAGCAAAATTAGAGATAAATTTTAATACTTAATTTAACATGTATGTCTCAAATCGAGACAAAACAATTTATTTTTCCACAAATATGCCGAGATGCCATCTATGGAGACCTAAAAAATTCTCACCAAAGACATATAGAGACGGATTAGGCCGGAACATTTAGATACATATATAATTTATTCGTAACTAATTAATTAAGATTTATTTTAGGGTGGAAGTAGCTAGTCATTTATGTTGAAGAAGGCAACAACAAATACTACTCTACAAGTGAAGCTTCTTTAATTAATTAATTAATTTATTTATTTAAACTACATACATACGGCCGAATAAATTAAATGCATTGCATCTATATATATATTGTCAAATAATCAATGCCATGGGCTGGACAGGAAAAGTAATGTGCTTACTAAATTAATGTCAATGGCTTTAACTTTGGTATTAATTAGCTACACGTATCTTTTCTTGTGTTGAAGCTCATTTCTTAACTATATAGCTTTCAAACTTTAAAGTGTTAGATCTTAGTTGCAATAATATCAATTACTATAATCCTACTTGGCTATTTTTTTATTTTAGCACGATAGTTGATTATTTTAGCTTCACAATGTTTTTGTTATTTCAATATATATTGACAATGTTTTATAACAAAGAGCATGATGAGTATTAATTTTATTTTCTTATTTTCTCAATTTTTCTCTAATTTTCTTTAGTTTGTTAGTCGTTGACTAAATATTTTCCATCTCTAATGATCATTCTTGGTTTGCTTTTTTAGTGATTGATTTCTGCCTTGTTCTGTGAGTTGTTATTTCCTATATTATGTAGGTTGTTTTTTCCCATCTTGTGTGGGTTGTTGTTTCCCATGGTATGTGGGTTATTTTTCCTCAAATAAGCTACATCATCAAATTATTTGCTTAGAGAGTTATGATTATCGTCAGTTGCAGTTAGACAAGAAGCATTAGAGTCGAACAAAAATCACCACATAATTATGCAATCAGGCGGAAGCAAAACAACTAGTGAAGTTGAAGTCGAAAAAATTTATTGTTGTTTTAAATCTAATGTCTTTGGAGAGTATGGATTTGTAAATGTCGTTTGACTTTTTATTAATATAATCGTCTTTTGTTGTAAAAAAATAATGTAGTGGTATATTTTAAACGCTTTTAGTATAATTAAGGAAAAATACAATCATACAGGGTTCTGTTTAATAATTTAGCTTATAAATTACATTTTGATAAATTGTGCCTCAACTATCAACTTAGACTTTTGGTTGAGATGATCCTTTGACATGTATCATATTCCAGTTTGTGGGATAGATTCTTCTAAAATAGATCTTATTAAACAAACTGGAAAGAGTTTTCCTCGACATGATGTCTTGCTCCTAAGATGATTATTTCTGATTGACTTTCCAACCCTCTTTATTGAGTTGCCTAGGCTGGTTCATCAGACTGTATCAAATTAAACATGGTATCAGAGCCAACATGACACAAAGGTCATGGAATCGAATCTCATCCACCCATCCTTTACAAAATGAAATTAATTAGCGTTAATGGTGGGCCTATGCTACATCCCATTTTAACCCCAAAGGGAATTTCATGTGAAGGCAGTGACAGAGTATACAATATAATATATGAACTCAACCATCAACTTAAAATTTTGATTGAGATGATCCTTTAATTTGACACATTTAGAATTAATGCAAATATAAAATTTAAGATATTAATGATAAAAATTATGCACTGGCAAAGATGCAAAATGTATTGTAAGTGAGATGAACTATATAGAAAAAGGTACGTAATCACTTAGATTGTCATAGGATAATATATATACATCTTGTTAATTAATTGACACCCTAGGGCTTTAAATAATGATTTGTGCAACCTTTTATAGTGTGTTTGGTTAAACAAATTAAAGTGGAAAGAAAGGAAGGGGAATGAAGGAAACGGAAGTCTGATTGATGAGCTTTCCTTTCAAATCTCTCCATTGTTGGAAAAATCGATTTCTTACGATGTTACCTATCTCCATTTCATTTCCATCCAATTCGCTTCCTTTCTAATTTCTTTTTCCTTCAATTCCATTTCTTCATTGGGAGACTCATCCATCACAAGCCAGATGCACGGATCAGGTCAGATCCATATGTAGTCAGGGTGTTAGTAACCCTCGGTGAACTTGGTGTGTAGGCTAAAAAAAAGATAAGTATGGAGTATTTTATCAATTTTCTCAATTAGTTTCATTTTAGATTACATTGTAAAATCACACATCAATCGTTGTAAGTATTATTTATTTTAATTTATTAATAATTACTAAGTAGTGGTAAATACTGGTAATGCTATCAGCAGGTCGGAATCAATTTAATATGTAGTTTTGTAATAATTTTTTTTAATTACTAGTACTTTTCAAAAGTCGACATTTATTTAGTAGTTTTGGACAATTTTTCCTAAACAAGGTCAATTAGAATAAAAAAAGGAGTATTAAACAAATATGATTTCATTAAGTGCCCTAGTATGCAATTCACATGAAACGAAACTTCTGAGTCGTCTCCGTGCATGGAATTATGCCAGTATAAAATCTATCCTGACAACAAAATTTCAGATTCAGTAAATCAAAATCAAAGAATTTAATTATTGGAAACAAGGTACTAATTCTTAGATTAATAGATTGATTTATTAAACTAATATGACAAATAGAGAAGGGAATAGAATAAAATTACAACCTAATGCAGCTTAATTGTCTCCTAACCATGTTTTTTTTCCCTACCCTCTTATTATGAGATTTTATTCAGATTCTTATTATTTAATAATCATGATAATTATATTATTTGATCAAGCGCCTCATTCTAATAAGGAAAAATTCATGTGAATAATCTCAACTATTGGAGGTCTTCCAATATTAATCTCAACTATATGTTATTACACTATAATCCAAACTAAGGGGGTAGTTTTATGATATTAGTCCATACTAATTTTTGATCGGCTCCGATTTCCTTCTAATTCGTAAAAAGGGAGAAAAGGTATAGTCAAGTACAATAAATAAGAAAAGAGGAAAGACAACGAATACTTTATGAATTGGTGACCGATTACAATAGGTTAAATAAGTCAATGAACTAATATCATAAAAAAAAAACCCCAAAGTTTGGATTATACTGTAATAACTAATAATTGAGATTAATATTGGAAGACGTCCAATAATTGGGATTATTTATATAAAATTTTCTTTCTAATAATGCAACATTAAGCAAAAGAACAATTTCATGATTTGTGTGTCCCTATGAACTATACCAAATTTCATCGGGAACACTTAAAATAGGACATTTCAAAAGCAACTTTAGAAAATTATGAATGTTTTGTCACATAATAACTAATAAGTTTTGTTCACGAAATTGCATATATCAAGTATAAAAAAATCTCCTTACTTTATAGCTACTAATAGGGTGGGATGTTTCTTAGAAAGTAAAAAATTCTACTCACTTAGTATACCTTTCCTTCCAATATATATGTGTGTATGTACTAAAATCAATATAAATAGGAAAAATTGATTAAAGAAAAAATAGTCCTAACTATAGAACACCCTCTTTAAATTGTATTGGCAACAATGAAGATATCAATTGATAATGGTCAAAAAAGGGGAAAAGGAGAAAAAAAAAGTTTCATTAGGATTGAAATTTGATAGGAGAAAAAAACTTCACTAGGATTGAAATTTATTAGGAATTAACTGGTTAATTAATCCCGTGTTAATTATATTCAAGTGGAAAAAAAGAAAAATTATTCGGATGTATTTCAAGTTGGATAGACACTATTTATTTGGAACTATGGCCCATTGATCAATGATTATAGTTCTACCCATACTATTAATGAAATAAATTTTGTGGTAGAGACAACTATGAACTAAGTCAAAATTAAGTCACAAGAATTTTTTTATTGAGGTTTGGTTTATTTTGAATGCAACAAGATTTGATCCGGACAAATCAACTTGAATATGAGTGGATTTTTAAAAACATGTGAATTGGATTGTGATCCACCAAGTATCAACCTAGGATACTCCTTGCTTGCCAAAGACAAAACTAGTAATAGTATCCTTTTATTAATTCATGGAAGGTAATCTTGTGAACACCCAAAGAAAAACACTATCCATTAAAATTCAATCCACAGTAAATAAATATTCATTAAATTAACGACGAATATTTATTTGGTGTAATTATAAAATTTAAATAATGTTCATTAATTTTTATACTAGTGTTCATATCTGATGAAAGTTGAACTATTGTATATCGCATGAGTATCATTCTATATGTACTGACGGGTTTATCTTTGACTTTGTATCCTTTTATATTGCTCGAGCTCAAGTGTGGTATGTCCAACCCCAATGGTTGAAAATGAAAAAAGAAAAATGCATATACAAATGATAATTTATTTATTTACACAATTAAAATTTTATTTTACGGAGGGAGTACATACTTTTAAATGTTATTTTTTTTACTCTTTCCGCTCCATATTATTTGCAATATATATCGCTTTGGCAAACTTTTTAAGAAAAATATTTGAGAAAGTAAATGAAAAAATAATTTTAACACAAGCAAGAGTAAAATTATAGGCTACTGATGTTAAAATTGTTTAACTAAATCCATTTCTTAACGTACTCAAGAGTAAATAGATTGTAAAAATATCTAATTGTTGTAAATAAAACATTAAATAGATTTTAAAAATCATCCAAACATAAGTTTGACCTGACCAATATGTAGCCCTCTACACGCCGGCATTTTGTGCGGTCGTACGATCTGAAAAATCATTTGGGTGCTACTGCTTGCTTACTGATGGTTGAAATATAAGACATGATGAAAAGTTTACCAAGAAATTTGGCTTTACAAGTAACATGACAAATGAAAATGACATTGGACCAAAAGAAAATACGGTTCAAGATAACATTCATAAGAGAACCCAGCCACATTAATTCCAGACTTTTTCTTCCTATTTTTATATGTTAAGGTAATTAGCCCACGGGCTAACACTTACTGAGCTACTTAGCTTGCAGGGCTACCAGTTCATTACAGTGTAACGGCCCGAACCCAATTCCTTCTGAAGTGAGACCAACCCCACCTCGGCACCACCTCATTAATTTGAGGTAGATCCACCATTAAAATTAGACATCAATGAATCGACAAAGAATAGTATAAAAGGGACATTATACATAAATCATATCGCTTGAGATAATGAGGAACGAGCAAATGAAGCAAATGGCCTGGTGGTAAGGCATTGCTTCCACGGGGGTGATGGCTCAGGGTCAATTCCTCATTCCAAAAATAAATGTAAGAGCAATGCCAATTCTGTATTCTTGTGATAGAAGAGGTGCACTGACTCATCAATGCCAGTAACCTTACCAAAAAATAAAAGGCCTGAAATAATGATGCTTCATTAGTTACTGTGCCTTTCCACAGCTGCATATTTGATCAAACTACCCAATAAGTAATATGCACACAAGTGCAGGCTGCGTAGAAGTGAAGGAATTTGGAGCACGAATTTGTATCGAAAAAAGCTGTAGTATATCCACAATCAGTTGAACCTTCTCACAGAAACGTGTTAACAATAGATGAAAAGAAGCAAGCCTTCTTTACTCAAGCATCGGATAACCCGATATTGCTGTTCTTGCTAGTGCCTATAAATGTTTCTTAATCAAGCCAGCTACATGCTCGGCAACCCAAGTAGAACCAGCCTCAGAGCAACAAAAGGCATGGTCGTGGCCTTCCTTTTCAATTGACAAAGATACCTCCGGAACTTGCTTGGAAATCTATAAAAAGGTGCAGAGGAAAGGAATGAGAAAATAAAGAAAGATTGGCAAACAAAAGAAGTATCATATAACTAATGTTTAGTTTTTAAGCCACAAGGCAAACAAAAGAAGCTGCGCGACTCTTGTAGATGGCTGAGCCTCGTTTGGTTGAAGCCCAATTCCAGGAGTGAGGCTTGCTTTTTAAAACGAAGGGTTTAACATTTGTTATCAATCATTTCTTTTAATCGCAATTGTATATTTATTTATCATTTACATTGATAAGTGGTTTTTCAGTCCACTTATAAGCCCCTTTAAAACCCCAATTTAACCCTTATTCTGTTTGGTTCGTCCCATATTTAGCTTCAGCCTTGTTTTTAGTCTGTTTGAGTCACTATTGTAGTTTTTAGATGATTTTTGGTTTATTTGTGACTCATTTGGTCTTCCCTTTGGCCATTTTAGGTCCTGGATTCACTCCGGTGTGTTCGTGTGGGCTCAGGAACAATATTAGGAGCTTTGGGCCAGGCCTGGGCTCGCCCAATCAACCAGGTAAGGTGGCCCGATCGGGCGGTTTGAGCTGATTTCAAAGCAGATGGAGACATAATGTTTTGAGACTCGCCCGACAGACCGGGCGAGATTGGCCCAATTATTAAGTTTGTAGTTAACTTAGCCATGGATTTGTGAGTAGTTTCATTTCTAGGGTTTGATGGCTTCCGTACTTGAAATTTGGGGGTTTTCATATAATTGTTGTTTGAATTGTGTTCTTGGTAGGATAAAAAATGTTGTTTTAACCTAATACCACATTCCAACCTCCAACTAAAGCAAAGTAGATCCAGATCAAAATGTACTAATTTCGAAAAAAACTTACCTCTTCACACAATGATAACGGACCCCAATGATCGTCAGCGCCAAATAAAAAAGCAATTTGACCTGGCTTTGCTCTCAGGAAGTCCCAGTCTGGTGCTTCTGAGAACTGTTATGAAAGCAACCACAATCAACATTGGTTTTTTTTCCTTCTATAAAATTACATTATCAAATTACACTTACAAACAAAATGCTACATTTTAGTTCAATTTGAACTAAAGCATTTAATAAAAAGTGGAGGAAGTATATTAACTGAGATGCCTTATAGAGTAATTTGAAAAAGGAAGGACTAAGGAGCATATGAATATTATAATTATTATGTATGAAAGGTCCAAAGAATATTTTCCCGAGAAGATTCCATTTATAAATCTAGTCTTCCAATAATATTGAATATAGATCTATCAAAATATAAGTTGGATTGGCTAGCAGAAAATCCACAGAATGGAAGATGTCAAGATGGTGTTCCACTGTTCCTCAAGATATGCAAACCTAGCAAGACATAATATCAATATCTAGGAGGTACTTTATCTCTTCCTATCAATTAAATAATATAGGTTATCAAGTCAACTTCCAAAAATATACTCTAAAAATATATACATACCTATAGAAATATAATCAGAGATATATAATTACCTGTTGGAACTCAGTCATGGCCATGAACAGCATATTCCGTATGGTATGGTACTGCAACATTCAATATGAAGTGAATGAGGATAATTAAGAGTAATCATTTCATCCCAAGAGCAAAATAGCAACGGAAGGTTAAGTATAATTTTCTTATCCTAGAAAAACGAAATCATTAAGGGATGTACAGTGCTCATCTCCAACATGAACTATTTGAAGACGATCATGTTAACTAATAACCCAATACCTTAAATTGAATATAACATGGCAAGACCGTGAGTTAATATCCCTAAAAGAAGAGAGGTATGAAAAGAAGAGTTATCAGTAATTGAGTTATTAGTAATTTGATCCAAAACGCCTACAGTTGCACACAAAAGCACATTAACGTAGAAATGCTATCTATTATGCAGTTTTACAAGCATGGCCTCCAAAAACCGAACCCATGGAGTACAATTTCAATGGGAAGCACGAAGTTCATTTAGGAGTCTTACTTTCATCAAGTGGGAGCAAGCAGCATCTATTGCAGCAGGAGACCATGACTTGCCTAATGTCTTCTTCACAAAAAACCTAGACCAACTAGGGATAAGGCCCATCAGTGCCACTATCGTGCTTGCTAATGAGCATAGTATAGGAGACCTGAAAAATGAGCAAGAAAGTGTACCCACCATAAATCTAAGCTTGGCATATGCAAGCTGGAGCAATATGTCTTGTAGAAATCTCAATCAAGAAAAGAAAATAGTTTGTCTCAAATGCACAAGCCTCACATTGTACATGGACAATACAAGTAGACGAAGTAGTTCTCAGTGCAACTCAATATGGTAAGAATAATGAGAAAGCATACTGGAGTTCTAGCAGGTCTTACACAGGAAAGATTTAGGCTGCTTAACCCTGTGGTTGGCTGAGAATAGTACTAGGATGGGTGACCTCTTAGGAAGTCCTCGTGCCATCACTTTGGGATTAAGGTGCAGCACAAGAAGAAGAAGAAGAACATCTAAGTTAGCTCCGCTTACTAGGATGTAAAACATTTTTCTGTAAAACTATTTTCCTCTATTTTCAATTCTACATTGCTTACTTTGCAAAGTTGTGTAAAATCATTTTTCCTATCAGTAAAATATATTTTACAATAATGGAAAACCGTTTTCCTTTCAAACTGAAGGGAAAATTATTTTCCTTCCTTTTCCTTACCTTACCTCCTTACTTTCCCATTCTTTCCTAATCTTCTATCATTTTTCTTACATGATAGTAAACAATGAAAAAAATATTTTGCAAAGTTGTTTTCCATTGTAAATTGTTTTCCATGAAAACCATTTTACATTGAAAATATTTTACACCCAAGTATAGTCAAAGCATAGGAAGAAAAACTGGCCCAAATTAGTTGCAGTAAATGTAAATTTAATTAGTATAGAAAACATAACATACAGCAGCACACATCCTTTAGCTTGGTACGAAGGCTAAAGCACAAATATTGAGGGGGAACACATTAAATGTGCACCAAAAACTTGAACTAAAGCTTCATATCTTACGGATGCTTTCTTCTTTGGGAATAAGCTGAATAGGAAAAACTTGCATTTATCTTATATCTTAGATGAGGAGTTGTTGTGTATTCTGTTTAATTGAAGAAGGAGAATTGACTAAAAGGACCCTTCTATCCCAAAAGCTTACTACTTAGCTCATTGCATCTATTCGTAGTTGAACAAAAATGGGAAAAGGACTATTAAAAAGGCCACAAACAAACTACCAATACCTAAGTCACGACTAGAAACCAAGACCATTAAATAACTGAATTGAGAATACATGCTTCTTAGCTAGACACACACATACACACACACAAAAATATTGATAGAAATTTTGGCGCACGCGGAAGTTTTGATGGACCCGTATTTTGTATGGACTTGTATTGTCATTGATCATAATTAGTTGATTAGAACATTTTGTTTTTAGCTCTCATGTCAGTCATTCTCAATCTAACTTGGTAGAACCCTTGTGGGAGCTCTCTTAAAGTTTTTTTTTGCTCGCCAACGTTAGCAGTGGAGTAAAAAAAGGAACTTTACTCCTGTAAAGAACTAAGGATAGAGATGTACTCTGCTAGCATCCTGATTGCAGTCTGCTTTGATGATTTGGAATTTAGAGCCAGAAAAGGATATAGCACAATGCAATAAATAACCTGCAAAGAAATTTACTTATTTATTTTCAAAAAAAAGAATGAGATCCAGATTACACGTTTCTATCGAAAAGAGATAGTATTTTAACAGGAATGAAAGCAAAAGTCCACGAAGAGTTTTTCATAGCAAAATCTGAGTACCTTATGTGAAGCTCGCTTGATCATTTCAATTGACAAGTGAGATCCAATAGAGTGCCCAACCTTCAAGAGTAAATAAAAGTCAAGTAGGATATTTCTTTCCGGAAAGGATGCAAGTATTGTTCAAAGTTCAAACGATACTTGCATCCTACACTGTATGTAATTACAGCCGCTCACAATCCTATAACATATGTAATTACAGCCGCTCACAATTTTCTACCCATGTATCAGTGCACAGAACTTGAAAGGAAACAATGAGAAGGTGACAATCAAATGGAGAGAATATGAGAGAGGCTATAAACTGACTCCCGTGTAAGATGGACAAACTATTGTGCAGAACTCTTAAAGGCATAAGTTTTTAACCTTTTTTTTAGAATATTTTTGCCTTTAATTTTAAGATAATGTCAGGAAGCATAATTACACTTTGTAAAATCATAAAGAGCAGTCCAAATTACATGAATTCATATTACATAATTGATCATTGCTGCCCTTATGCTACTTGGTCTTGGGCTCTTCATTTTACCTCAAATACCCGTGGCGGGTCCTCGACACTCCGACATGGGTATGGACACTTGACACTTCATTTTGGGCTACAATCATGGAAAATTTTCACAATTTAGCCGAGTCTGACACTTAGACACCTACCCATGTGTAATGAATCAAATATTAAGATAAGGGCAATTTGGATATTTTATAATAATCTAAATATTAGGAGCTTCTAGAGGTCAGAGGAGTTAGCTAAGTTTTCTATATATATACAGACCTAAGGAGAACGAAAGGGGATATGCTGAATATTAGTGAGAGTTTTCTGGTTTTCTTAGGAGAGATTCAAGCCTCTCGAAAGCTTGATTAGGGAGACCTCCACCTCTCGAATGTGGATTATCTTGTTATTTTCAGTTTATCTTAATTATTAAATACAAAATACATCTTCATCTTCTCTTTATTTTCACTTTAGTAGTTTAATATTCAATCCATCAGCTTGGTTTGTAGCCTACTGTGTTAATGCTGCTGTACTGTTGTTGGTGTGCTGTGAGTATTGGTTGTGGTCAGGTCAGTCCATAACACCATGTCGGACAGTAGTGCTCGAGTCAAAGTAGCATAGGCTACCACTAAGCAGTTTACCAAAAGGGCAAAATGTGGTCCAACGATGGACATAGTGAAGACAACACATTATATCCACTAGTTTTTTTTATTAGATATTATATCCACTTGTCAATGGGTAAACTGAATATTTTGAATTCTTTTTCACTCAAAATTTCAAAGCTATCACAAAAAAAAAAATCCATTAATTAAAAATAGACCTAAAACCTATGACAAACCTAAAAATATTGGAAAACCAACGTTAGTTTTACTACTTTTACGGTCTGTTTGTTAACCAAATATAATTCATATAAATAATGGTAATGGAAATTAATTTATATGCAAATTTGGAAGGATTATAAGGTTTATTACCATGATAAATTATACTTATAATCCATTCCCATTAGACCTACCACGATTTATTACCAATAACAAAATGATCCATACCGGTGAACTACATGGGTTATGTGGATTTCCATTAATTTTGGAAGTGATTAAATGCTTACATGTGCAAACATAATACGAGCTGAAATATGGGAAACAGGTATTAGAGAAAAAAAGAAGGTATTTGGTGCAATTTTTTATTTTTTTTAAAAAAAGAGGTAAATTGAACTGGATAAATGGATAGAAAACTGAGGGAATAATGTGATCAGTTTAAATTGAATATAGTCAAGCATTCAGTTCACTTGACACACCCAAAAATAACAAAATAAAGCAAGATGAAATTGTTACGAAAGTCTTCATAATTTTCTCCCCCTTTACTAAGCTCTATTAATAGAAATCTGGATTTCCTCTCTTTCTATCACTCTTTTAACGAATTCTTCACTTCTTAACCAAGCTACTCCTAACTGAAATGCAGAGAAAACCACCATAGTACCTTCCTTATGGAAAGATGATTGTGTAACATCAACCCCTCTTATCATTGCATCTAAATAATTATGGTTTGTAAGCAACAGAGCATTGTAGTAGCAAGCAAGTGCTTACAAGGCACTCAAAATTAAAGTAATAATAAATCTTGCTAATAGTTATGCAAAAATAGCTCTAAATGGAAGTTCACCTACCAGTATTATAGGAGCATTATTGCTTTGGAGCTCATTGGTAATAAAATCGATCTGCAAAAGCAAAAAATATTACACATCATGAATCCATCTCATACAACTCATAAAACATCTTTATTGAAGCAAAATAGCTTTTGAAATCCACACAGGATCAAAACTTCCGCCACCCCAAACCAAAGACAAGACTTGTGCAAGAGAAATTAGTTGAGAGCACAGATCCCTTGTTTTAACCAATACTCAATCTCATTGATTACGACTTCAGAGCAATGCTGCTATCTAGTTTTTTATTTTTTTTGAAAGGGAATGGTGCTATTTATTCAATTATATCATATGACATGTATATAAGCATGACAGAGGGGAAACTTTCATGCAACAAAGCTTGGTTATAGAGTCAAAGGAAAAATTAACTAAACGTATTTGGGAAATTAACAACTCATAAATTATTTAGTTAGTTACTTGCCTTACTATTGTGAATGAAAATTTATGCAGCATTAATGAAATCAACCAAGCATTGTAGATAAATCACAAACACAATGGCTTATAAAATTATAAATAAATACACACATAAACCTTATAGTACTTGATTGCAGCGCAGCGCAGACTGACTCTATGACTCTACAAACCCGTGGTTTAGAAACACCTCCATCTTGACAGCAAGAAAAAGTTGCAGAAAAGCACATGAAGGGTTGAACTCATAGGTTAAGAGTGGACAAATTTTGCACATGAACTCAAAATTGGCAAGTTGAAACCAAATTAAGATGTGTCCAATGGCCCTAGATGATTAAATGTCACCAAGAGTGTAAAAGAAAATATAGTGTTGCAGCGGTCAGTTCCAAGCCAAGACCAACAAATAAAAAAAAATAAAAATAAAACTTACCTTGTGCTTAGTTTGATCTTCCAGTGAAAATAAGCGTCCATGCTCCCAATCCTAGTACAAATCGAAATGCTATGAGAGGTAATATGAAGCATTTTACATTCCAAAAGAGAGATGTCATTCCATATGTCACTCTAATAATCTACAAGCATACAATGCTTCATCACAAGCCAAAAAGACCCAACACAACATTTTACTACTACATCTAAAGAATGAAAAACGCTGCACATGTTCATTTCCTTTTACACAAACTAGAAAATGGTAACCATCATTTGTCTTTAAGATAATTCAAAGTGGCAAGGTATGAAGTAACTACAATAAGATAGCCCAATAAATGGACTATAAGGCTTGAAGAAATTGGGGAATGGGTGACATCCTAATCCTATTCTTAATTTACCATGTTCTTACTCCTTTCTAGTTTTAGTCTATTTCTTCAATATCAAATTATAACATGTTCATTTTTAAATGTGAAAGATCCACCGTCACAACCTTCGCTAATATATTTAACAACTTCCCCCACTCTTCCTTTAGCTCATATTTTGTAGCAACCATAGTGCTCCTTTTTCACCTTCCTCCTAATCCTCGACCTAGTTTATCACTCTATCCAGTATCCAGTGCAGCCATCTCCCCTTTCCCACTTCAACAAGAAAATACGATATGACCCTTAACTGTCACAAAAATGTGAGGGACAGTAGCTCTTAGTTTTGACTCCTGATAATAAATGAAAAATAAATTCCTGAGTGAAGTCCTGCTAAGATATGATCAAAATAAGTGCACTTAAGCTCACAATTTGCAAATGCCTATACCATGGTGCTACCCCAGTAATAAGTTCGTGAAGTGCCGTTGCAGCTTATTTCCTCTCTTTTCCCAAAAACAAGAAAAGGAAAATGTAAAGAGACGTCGTATCCTTTATTCCTTTTTTATGCACACACATATACGTAGCCTGATAGCCAAACACGAAGGTGCTCAATCTAGTCAAAATCTATGGTTCTTTAAGTGAAGGAATCTAGGTTTTCTTACTTACTCTACTGGCTAAGAAAGGTCAATCAAGAGGGGAGAACAAATGGCACAGGAATTGACTGCGTCTGAGCATATTTGTGGACTTATCGTATCCAGACATATAATATCAAGCCACCTCACACAAATTTTAACATCCATTTCCAATCACGATGATTCAACATACAACTCATAGCTTGTGCATTGCAGCATTTATGCATTTAGGTTTTACAAACCTATGTTCGCCCTCAGGCCTCAACTCGACATGCGAGTTTGGATACTTCATTTTAGACCAAAAACATGGAATCATTTTTTAATAGATAGCAAAGTCTGACTTTTAGACATAATTGTGACTGACACAAATGCCTAAGTCCTAGTAACACAGCTTTTTGACAGCCCAAGTCCTAAAAAAAACCATAGCTTGTAACCTTCAAAGCTTTTACTAATGCAAAATCCCCTACAATGGTCAAATGTCAAAACTCATTTCACATTAAGCTGATTACTACACAAACACCAGGCACCAACAATCAACAAGTACCTTGCTTGTGTGGGATATGTGTCCAATAGCTGAGGATCAACACAACAGAAACAACTTTCTTAGAGAGTTTGGAACTTTGGATTATTATTAATAAGGTATAAAGATCAGGGGAAGCCACAGCATGCCTGTAATTGATGCTTCCCCAGAAAGTTGCTCATACAATGATTCAACAAAATCCTTGTAGAATGAAATAATGCCTGTAGCAGTATTACCACCTCAAGTCATTTCCCATGTACCTCAATTCTTAAAAGAAATCAAAATAAATAGAGAAAACAAGAAAACCTGGATTTCCAGGGATGATCAAAATATTCATTTTAGGACTTGAAGCTTCAATTTCCAGCAGCTCTGTCATAAAACTGAATCCAACAAAAAAAAATGGTATTTGTAAATGCCGATTTACATGCACACACAATCACATATCCATAATAAAAATAACAATAATTTGCAATCAAATGATGATCAAGCTATGTAAACAACAATTGACAATCATTTACCCAGAAACATTGCAGAGACGAAAGTTTGCTGGTCTAAAGAAGTCGGAGTTAACACCCATCTCTATACACTTGCAATGTAGGTTGGTTTTCAATCTGAAACAATCAAAACAAAATGTTGAAATGATGTGAAGTAGCTTAGCTAATAAGGGAAGTTTGAAAAAGATGGGGGAGTTGATACTTGATTGCCCATTACTTCAATCTAAATTACAATTGTTGTTGATGTAGAGGAGCCTAAACAAGAGTACAAGAAAGAAAGATTATCAGGGGAAGAAAAGGAGAAATAGAGAGTGAGTTACCTGGAGAACGGTAGTGATAGTGGGATGGGAAATTTGGGCTGTGCCGTAAGAGAGCGCATCAATGATTGAAACATTGATTCAAGACGGTGTCCATTTGTTCCATCAACCACCAAATGTCATTTGCTAACTTTGTTGGATAATCGGGAAATTAGTCCTCGTATCAAATGACATTTTTTTATAAAAATATTTGTTTTGTTATGTAATACTCCCTCCGTATTATAATATATGCAACGATTTAACATAAAGCAGAGAGGAACATATAAGATATAAGTTTGTTATAACTAACTGAGTGAGTTTAGTTTTCTGTTATATTTGTCTATATATAGTGTACCTCTCTATTAGACATTGTACTGATTACTTCTAATTCTTACATTCATTCTATTCTACTCTCTGTTTCACATGTCTTCAGAAAAATATCAACCCCGTTGTAGTTAATACAATACGGAGGGAGTATATATTAGTGGATGACCATTATACCTTGGCTAAACTCTATGAACATTCTGGAATTAGGGTTTGCTCTACATATTGTTGGCAACTTAGCTTGTATATATACCCGTTATACTGAATGAAATGATACACTTATCTCTATTTTCACAACATTTTTATGTTTTTTTCTTGTCTAGACATATATGTCCCTGATTTTTACCAAAATTACAAAGAATTATCATTTTATATGTTTTGAGATACAAAATTTAAAAGGAGCTTGGCATTGCTCTTGGATTATCCACATAAGCAACGAGCTAAGGGAAAGAGTGGATACTTCCTCCGTTTCGAAAAAAATGCAACAATTGGGGTGGCACAGACTCCTAGGTAACTTTTTGTTGTGAGAGTAAAAGGGATAGAGAGAGGAAGTGGGTATGTGATGATATGAGAGATAGAAAGAAAAAACTTACAAAAATGGAAGATTAAAATTGTTGCATTTATTTTGAAACATCCAAATATAGAAATTGTTGCGTTTTTTTCGAAACGGATGAAGTATTTTTTTTTTTTTAATTTAGGTTCACTTTCATAGGTATTGTGTCAGACTGGTCTGACAATAACGTTTCTGTCAGACCAGTCCACTGGACCTGGACACATAGTGTTGAATCTGGACATATGTGTTTAATCTGGACACATGTTGTTAAACCTGGACGTGTATTGCTAGACCTGGACACATATTTGTAAACCTGGACACATATTATTAAACCTGGATACATATTGTTGAATCTGGACATATATTATTGAACCTGGACATATGTTGTTGAACCTGACACAAATTTGTAAACCTGGTAAAAAGTTGTTTAACTTGGAAACATATTGTTAAAGCTGGACACATATTGTTAAATCTGGACATATATTGTTGAACCTGGACACATATTTGTAAACCTGATGAAAACTTGTTTAACCCTGTACATATATTGTTAACACTGGACACATATTGTTAACCCTGGACACATACATTTAAACCTGGACACATATCTGTCTAACTTGGACACATATTGTTAAACCTGGAAATCTATTTATAAACCTAGACATTTGTAAACCTGGTGAAACTTGTTTAACCTGAAAACATATTATTAAACCTGGACAAATATTGTTGAACCCGGACACATAAATCTTTGACTTGGACACATATTACTAAAACCGGTTCCCCTCATGATTTGTTAAAAAATACAAGTGTTGGACGGTCTGACAATCGGACCGTCCGACACAATACTTTCACTTTATTTTTTTAGATATTACCCAAAAAAAGTGATCAAATATGTTGTATCCCAAAAAAAATTAAATGACATTTTTGTTAAAAATTAATTGAGTTTTAAAAATACGCCTAATTTTGATGACTGGATATTTATTTGTTTTCATTTTCAATCAAAATCATAACAAATGACATCTATTTGGCTATTTCTTTGGTGGCCAATAGGGTCGATCCTTGGGTAGGCCTTTAGGGCCCATTTATGTGAACAAAGTATACATATACCATTTTTTCCATCAAACTTTTTGAGGATCTAAAAAAAAACTAGAAATACTTTCTTCTTATATAAGAAGTTAAGCTTGCATATAAAAATTTATTGTTTTATTGTAAAAAGAAGCTTTGATTGACAACAACTTTCCTCTATTTTCAAAAAAAAGAAAGGATTTTCCAAACAATGATGTGATCCCGTTGCAAGATATGGAACTTGAATCACACATCGGTCATATGCGAGGCTGATGTGGGATTTATATAGGGCTATGGGCTCTCCTTCCCTTGATGTAGCTTTTGGAAAGGCTCTCCTATGATCATGTATCAATGGTATTAGAGTCAGTCCACCGATCCTCTGCGTCCAAAGGGACTGCGAAGCCCGATGGCTAGTATGCAGACCATCGTCTCTATGCCTCCACGTGAGGATACAACTTCAACATACTAAAGCCTTGCTTGGTTGCCATAGTAAATAAATTTCCATAGGAATTCATAATTCATGGGAAGTAAATTCCCTAACTAACTTCCTAGGAATTGCAATTATATTGTTTGGTTCACAATGTAGTAATTTGAATTTTCTAGGAATTGATTTTCCATGATTACTAGTTAGGTTGATTTTTTTTTTCTTAAGATTATAAATTTTGAGTGAGAAAGAAAGAAAATAAATTACTTGTTAATGATACAAGTAGATCCCACAATAATTGTAGGAATTGTGACTTACCAAGAGAGGACTTGGTAATTCACTTCCTACATTTCATAGGAATTTCAACTTCATAAGGAATTTTCATTTCCCCATTTGGATAACTTCATGCTAACCAAACAACTCGAGGATTTTATATTTTCTAGGAATTGGAAATTCCCATGCATTTTACCTCCAACCAAACAATACCTAAGATGAACTGATCATGTCCATATGACATAATGGATAGTGTTGATGTCGCAGACATTTTTTCTCCTTATTTGTTGGATGTGCTTGTTTATAATTACTTTGAAATGGATAGTTCATATCTTGCTTCATGATACTAAAAAAAATGACGTATGTACAAAAATTTTGAATGAAAATTATTCAATAATGAAGTTCATTACGATTGTATGGGATACAAACAATGGCAATTCAGATGTAGATTGTTCATTCAAACTGGTTTATGATTATCACTTATTAACATTACATACCAAGAAAAGAATATTGTTGTATGTTTGCAGCTGAAACTCAAATTTGCCAACTAATTTACAACGTAACGCATTTAATAGAGACGAATAAATAAGGTGGTAAGCAACACCTTTGATAAATATATGTTTAATCTCATTCAATCTGGAATACAATATACAAGACTATACAATTGTTCATATATATTCATGGTTCATCTAATCTGGTATGTTAAATCAAAGATTGAAGCAAACCTTTCGTCACGAAAGGGATGAAAAATGTCCGGCCATACTACATAAATCAAAGATCATGTCCGCTGCGGTGAAGACAAAGCATCCTCAATGCTTCTTATGACACTACTAAGGCTACCACCACTCTCCAGAGCCTTAACGGCTGCTTTATGAGCTTGTTTATGCCACTTAAGCAAATTATACGACTGCAAAACTGCCCATCTCGCTTGATTTGACATCTACATACAGAAAATTAATAAATTTTTAAAAAAATTTATAAAAAAAAACCAGAAATTATTTACACTGTGGAACCAGTGCAGTAATTCAATCACAAACCTGTGGAACACTTAGAGGAGGCTGCACAAGTACACATATACCCCTAAACAAATTCTCATCATTTTCTCCGCCTTCAGCTTCACCATAGACAAGGGCTTCAGCTGCAATACCAGCAAATAACACCATGCAGTACCTGAAATCATACATAAGTTAAGTTCCTCAGATGCCGGTCAGGTCACTAAAACTGAGAGAGAGAACGCTACGTATGGAGATGTATTTGTTGATGTGACTGTTGACAAACTCATTACTGTCAATTCATAGACAGAAACAAAGCAGTATTTGCCGACAGTCTCAACTCTTACCTGTCAAAAGCTGTACCGCTAAGTCGTCCTCCAGCAAGCTCATTCTCCAATTTCTCATCCCAAAATTGTGTCCCAGCCTACAATAGAAAACAGCTCTTTCCTAAAGCATCTGTGGCAAATCAAATACAAGCAAACTTGGAGAAAAAAGGAACTATATATGAATCTAAATACCCAGTGGAATTGGAGCCCACAAAGTTGAGATACTGTTCGTTAGAAGTGGAGGGAAAAGGTCAAATAAGAGTGTAGGAAAAACAACAAATAAAAAAATTAAACTGTTACTATGTGTTAGTGCTTGTTGGTAGTAGGCTGTGCTTGTTGGCAATGAGTGATGGACCAATTGTTTGTTGTTTGTAGGCATATTATCTTAGGTGAGCAGAGGTGGCGCTGCAGGTAAATGTTTGTAAGAGGGAGTACACTGGGTGGTGACGATACTATCCTAACACCCTGACTGATGTTGCAAGAAGACTAGCCATTGGGCAAGCAAGATGAGAAAATGATCGATGGCAACTTCCATCACAGGGATTAGGGAAGACAGATGAACTCAGCAATAACTGTTGGCCGGGCAATTGGCGATGCTAGAGATAAGTTGAGGGAGAGAAGGGGATTAGAAACTAGAAAGGAGGAAAACAAAACTGAGAATATTTTTTTAGAATTTGATAAATCGGGTATGTTGAATGTCCGAAATTCCAGAAATTGTGATCCGTATCAGATCCGAAATTTTTTGGGATATCCAATCCAAAATATCCAAAAGATAACAAAAATCGGATAGAATAACCGGATATTCGGACCGGATCAGTCGGATCACAGATTGGATCAATTAAATCATTATGAACAGCCCTTATATTACAGATAATTTGCAACAAATTACTTTAAGCCACTGTTGAGTTTCACCTATTCCAGGAAGAGACAGTAGGGTAAAGGTGGTACATGACTTGAGAGGTAGTTCATCAAGGGAATACAGGAATTGCAAAGGAATTTCAACTGACTTTTTTTTTTATCGATACTTGCCTAATATTTAGGATACAACTGACGATAATATTAAGGACAGAACCCATCACAAAATCTCGTGCTTACATTGTAAAACCCAGGAGCATTACACTTTTCCATAAATTTGAAACAGCATATCTAAAATAACTCAATATGAAACTTTATATAAATTAGATTATCTAAATACTAACATAGCTAGTTGTCAAATGAAATAACAAAACTGGTCCACGCAAATGGCTTTCACTTGTTTTTTCCTAAGTAAAGAAGTCAGGCATAGCAAAATGCTATTTGGCTATATGCATCCGTGTGAGATTTATTCTAGTGGCTATATATAGTAAAAACCAAGCAGAAACATTAAATATCTCATAAAATTTATTCTGCAATGAATTCTCTAATACCATCTGAGGAAAAAGTCAAGTGTTACTATCACATGCAGTACGAAAGAGTCTACCTACTCCCACACATGCCATGAGTATCAAATATTATTGGCAGCTTCGCATGAGCATTCTGCTATTAACTAGAGATTCCACAATTTCATAGAAACATCATAAAGAAACCATAAATTTTGCATGTGTTTCATAGAGAAGGAAACAATAAAAAAGCTGCAGAAAGGTAGATCTCTACTAGACTAGAACACAGAGGCAACTTGCTGAGCCAAGGTTCCTATCCTATCCAAGGAGTATCTTTCAGCTTTTAATTTGCCAAAGCTTCTCATTATTTAGCAAAAAGTTTAACAACCAATCCAATCCTTGACAATTGAGATGGAAAAGGGAAATATCAACATCAAAAAAATCAATCAAGAGAGAGAGAGAGAGAGAGAAAGAGAGATTCCACTGGAGGTATTAACGACACACATACTGGCACAAACACAAGGCTTTCCAACGAGCAAACACTCTAGTAAAGCAGTGTAATGATATCAACTAGGATAACCCTTAATTAAAGCACATAGGGGGTGAATAAAGTGTTTCAATAACAGTGTACATCAAATTTTTTATCCTGATCAATCTCCTCTCCTCTTAGACAAAACCCAACACTTCCTCCTGTCCCATGTGCCAATCGTATTTATTGTGCACAAAAGAAGCCTGAAGAACGTCCTTCTTAAAGGGACTACTCTTAGCTACTTAAGGCAACATAATTTATTTTAATTTATTTTTAAAATTTTTTAATTTAATGTTAAGTAATAAACTTTTGGCTTGCCCAAATATAAACTAATTATATGATGCCCAATGATGTTACAAGCATACTTTCTCTGTAACTGATTTTGATTATTAAAACCCTTAAATCTCTTTCTTAAAGTTCGTGCAAAATAATTTGTTGCATTTTTTCTGTTACGAAGGAAGAATTTATTGTCTTAGAAAAAACATATAAACAGAGATATGCAGACCCGGTAGCCTTAAAACTAAAACAAGATTAGCAGTAAATTACCTGCCCTTGAATGCCCATCTGCATTGCTACAATTGGGTCTAAAATAACACCACGAATGGGGCAGCCCATAAGATAGGCTGCAAAGACATTCAAAACAAACAAAAAAGGCTCAGCACAGAAACATTGCATATGCATATTATGCTAATTTATTCCCAGCCACACCCATGGTGGCACTACATGAACAAAATCATGACAAAATCTGGGTCTGACATTCCAGTTAAGGTTAATAAGGACAGTGAACAAGTGAAGTAGAAGACTGGAAGAGAGAGAGAGAGAGAGAGAGGGTTCAAAATGTGAGAAATTGACATCCAAGTTGCCAACAAAGAACCTCAGATAAACAAGTCACTGACAAATTAAATGCTGTTAGTTGCAAACAACACACAATTTAAAACCCTAAACTGGCCATGAATTGTTGACAGCTGGTTTACAGATATTGGAGATCACCGACTTTCTACTCCGGCTAGATTGAACTAACTTGAAATCCCAAGTGAACTGTATCATTTCTTCAAAAAAAAAAAAGTGAACTGTAACATCTATCCCTTTCTCTCTGCCTTGGATGAAGAGTGATGAAGTTAGTATAAAAGGTCTGGGAAATAACATTAAATTTTGCAGAGCAGTAGCCTGTCAAAAAGAGGGGATAGGATATTCCATTTCTAGCTAACTATCCAGCCTAGGACTCTAGGAGGTAGGTAAAAGAGAAAAAGGGTGACAGCACAACAGAGTATTAAAGCAGAGGACAAGGGCTCACCTAACCAGTAAACACTTCTTTTTTTAAGGGCTTCCCTATCCGGTTTCCGAAATCCATTTTGGATCCGACTAATCCGGATTCAAGCCGGGTCAGGCCCCAATTGGGGGTAAAGCTCTCCCAACACAAACTGTTGCGTTTCCAAGGCTAACCCAAGACCTTGGTTAAGCTAGAACACTCCCTTACCAACTGATCTAAGCATGTGTTAGTTTAGATCTCAAGTATAATTTCTTTCCCTTCTCTTTTCCTAATATTTTGTTAAAATGATTTAGCCTTTTCCTGTGTACAAACCGTCTTCTCTATATCTAGCTAACAAGAAAATTTTAGCTATGCAAAGATCTAACAAATGTATTTTCTTAAATGTAATTTAGTTAAAAATTTAGAGAATGAAATGATAATGCCTTTGTCCTTGTACCATATCCAAACGTTAAAGTGCTAAACATCCCAAATTCTTGAAATTTTTGGGCTACTAACAATTTAGACAACTTGACAAGTAAAAAACAATAATAACTCACACTTAGTGTTCGTGTACTTGTGTTAGACATGCTCATGCATCAATGTGTCAGGTTGAGCTTATTTATGATAATTTCCATGCTTATTGACAAGTATTAATTTTCATGTTGTGATGTCAGACACGATAGTTGAGGTGAAATGACGGCTCCAAATAACACTAATTTGCAAACTCGCCATTGATGCCCTTTTAAACAAGTTGAAACAAAGTAACCTTTTGTCATCACATTGTTCAACACTAATTCACTCAATTTGATAGAAATTACTACAAAACTCACCAGTCAAAAGATGCCCTGCTTCATGTACAAGGATACGGCGCTTATAAGGAGGCCAATAACTAGAAATTAGAGCAAGACAGGAACCACCAAGAAAAAGAGAGTCAATTATAGCTAATCCCAAAATAGCTGCTAGATTGGGCCTCAAATCTATTCCCTGATAGAGAAGAAAAGACATGCCAGCCAGAAAGGAAAACAAAGCAGCACTAGAAGCTCCAGTGACACCCCACTTTTTTGGAGAGAGTTTGGACACTGCAAGAAAAAATCACATCCAAGTAACATACGTTAAATAAAACAATAAAACTTCAATTACTGGAGCATTCATTCAATGAATCAATATAACCACTCACCACAAAAGTTTAATGGAACCATACAAGCCTAAAGTGGTCCAAATATATGCAAGGAAGAAAAAGACAAACCCAGTCAGCGTAGGAGACAACAACAACATCGCCCACTACCAGACAACAGACAAAGACAGCAGCAGCAGCTTTCTGAGAGCAGCAACAGGGGGGGGGGGGGCTTTGGGGGATTGAGGGTAGTGGCTTGTACTCTGTATATATAAGAAGAGAGAGAGAGAATGTAAAAGGCATCCAGAAAATAGTGAAGAAACTCTAGAGAGTTGTGGCCTAAAGCCACTAGAGAGATTAGCATCCTAAAGTTGCTTGTAATCATTCTTTCCCATCAATCAAATACCTTCAACTTGCTGTCTATATTTTCTTCCTTGCTATTTTGTTTGTGAAATTTCAGCAGGTCTTTGAGCCATTAAAAGTGGTATTAGTGTAGCCGATTCACGGAGCTATGGCAAAGACCACGCAAAGGGTCGACGTCATCAACGCTGGAGAGATTGCCACGCTGGAGAGTAGATTGGTTCATATGGAGGACTCAATGAAAGGGAAGGAAGACACCATCAACAGGGCAATGGAAGCTCGGCTGGCTCAAGGGATTGAGCAAGTGCAAGTTGGGAAGCAAGAGAAAATACGTGAGGAGCTTTCAAAGTTCCACTCTAACAAACCCAAAGAAAACAAGAAGGAGAAGGCGGTGGAGATTGAAGACCTAGAGAGTAGCCCAGGTGATGGTGAACTAAAAAGTGAAGACAAGGGCCACGGTGAGACATCGGAAACTTGACATGCCCCTCTTCGACGGTACGAATCGCGATGGTTGGATTTTGAGAGTAGAGATTTATTTCAGCTTCTATGACATTGAGGAGGATGAAAGGCTTAAGGCAGCCATGGTGTCGATGGAAAGAACGACCCTACAGTGTTTTCATTGGAAGACTAGTGAAATCCGATAAAGGGGTGGCCGGAGTTGACGAGGAGGGCTCCTTGGGTAGTTTCGGTCAAGGGGAAGGGGAACTCTCCATGAACAATGGCTCGCTACAGTACAAAATTCAACGGTTGGAGATTATCAAAGAAGATTCATTGATATGGCACTAGATGACATAACAGAGAGTATAATGATGGCCCAATTTATTTTTGCGCTTCAAGAGGAAATTCGGGCTGATGTGAGGATATTGGACCCTTTTAATTTGGAGCAAACAATGGAACATGCAAATAGAATAGAAGAAAGGATAAGAGTGCAAAATGCAAAGATGGTTGGGTTCATTAACTCCAAAAGTGGGTCGGCCCAATACAGTGAAAACAAGGGCCAATTTTTTAATTCCAAGTCATTTGCACGTGTTTATTCACAAGCTCCTATTGAAGGAGCCCCAGCAAGTTCACAAAGGGAGAACTCTCAAGCTTCGGTCAACAAGTTTGAATCCAATCGCACCACCACCATCCAATCGACTGTGGAGCCTCGGTGCCTCAGTGACCGTGAATTCCAGGAAAAAAAGGGCAAAAGGGCTATGCTTCAAATGCGATAAACAATGGGGAGCAAGCCACGTCTAAAAAAAAGAAACAACTCAGTGTGATGTTAATCGGCAACGAGGATGCCGATGAGGTGCTGCCACTAGAAAGTGATTGTAATAAAGTAATAAAGTACCCTCAATCTTATATATACAAGCCACTACACAATCTCACTCAAGGCTATGCTCAGAGCCTTTATCAAGGAACAGTGGGGCGTGCTGGTGGAACTCAACACGGTGACAAGGGGTTGTTTGAGAGAGGCAGATGGTAGAGAGCAAGGTAAACTTAAAGAACCAAAATTCCTAGCTACTGTGTTAAAGGACAACGATGGGGTGCTTAAGGTTTCAGCAGCCGAGTGGGCTGCCCTGGTACGGGGTCACGAACATGCAATTATCTTGAAAAAACGGGATTAATCCGGTAAGTGTTCGTCCCTACAAAACCTACCGATACCCTCAAATTCAGAAGGACGAAATTGAAAAACTGATCAGGGAAATGCTTGGAGTGGAAATAATCAAACCTTCTGTGAGTCACTGAGTCCCTTCTCAAGCCCAGTTTTGTTGGTGAAAAAAAAAAACGGGTTATGGAGGTTTTGCGTGGACTATCGAGGCCTCAACAAGGAGACCATGCCCAATAATTATCCAATTCCAATGATAGATGAGTTGCTACTACTTGCTAGATGAGTTACACGGAGCCACCGTTTTTTCAAAAACTGGACTTGAAGGTGGGCTATCATCATGTTTTGGTCCGAGTTGAAGACACACAAAATTGCTTTTGGACTCGTGAAGGCCACTACGAGTTCATTGTGATGCCATTCGGGTTGACAAATGCCCCAACCACATTTCAATCCTTGATGAATGGGGTATTTCAACCTTACGCAAATTTGTTTGTCTTTTTTATGACATAGTGGTGTATAGTAAGGATATGGAAAATCATGTGAAGCATTCAGATTTGGTGTTAAAATTTCTGGCTAAGCATTCTTTGTTTGCAAATAAAAAGAAATGTGAGTTTGGCAAATTAGAGGTGTCATACTTGGGTCATGTTATTTCTAGCCATGGTGTAGTGGTTGATATGGAGAAAGTGAGGGCCATGTTAGAGTGGCATATTCCGAAGAACTGAAGAGAGCTGCGAGGCTTTCTTGGGTTGACGAGGTATTATCGCAAGTTCGTGCACCATTATACTCAAATTGCACACCCATTGATTCACCAACTAAAGAAGGATGCATTTGGATGGAATGAGGAGGTTACCCTTGCCTTTGAGACTCTTAAGAGTTAAGAAGGCAATGACAACAATCCCGGTATTGGATATGCCCAACTTCCATAAGACAGTTGTGCTTGAAACGGACGCTTTAGGGTTTGGACTTAGAGCGGTGTTAATGCAGGAAGGCCGACCCATAGCTTATTATGGCAAGGTTTTGGGAATTCCAGCTCAAGGCAAGTCCATATATGAGAAAAAATTGATGGCAATGTGTCTGGCAGTGAAGAGGTGGAAGCACTCTTTTTTAGGTAGGCATTTTGCGATACGTACGGATCAACAAAGCCTTTGCTTCATCACTCAACAACAGCAAATAGAGGCTGGTTTTCAGAAATGGGTGAGGAAATTAATTGGTTTTGACTTTGAAATTCAATACAAAACGGGTTCTCCAAATCGAGTGGCGGATGCACTCTTTAAAAAGGGGCGTGAAATAGCCAAGTTTGGGTGTCTTGTGGTGAACCAAGGGGTGAATTGGACCACCTAGGACCGAGAGGTGGAACAAGATACGTGGTTGGGGAAACTTTAAGGACTCTTGGCGGGAGGGGGAAGGATCAGGGGTTCGAGGTGGAACAAGGGCGGTCAGTGGTTCCTAAAACATCGAGCCTAGTGCCTACCTTATTGAAGGAATAACACAATAATGTGATCAGGGGGCATGCGGGTGACCAGGGGGCAAAGCTTGGATGAGTAGCTTAGAGAAAAGGATTTGATATTGGAGGAGCTTAGGGTGAACCTTCTCAAGGCACAACAAAAGATGAAGGAATATGCTGATAAGAAGAGGGAAGACGCATTTCAAGAAGGGGATTTGGTCTACTCAAGATCAAGCCTTACAAGCAACACTCCCTAGCCAAGAGACCATATGAGAGGTTAGTTGCGAGGTATTATGGGCCTTTCTCCATCATAGAATGCATTGGTCAGGTGGTTTACTAGCTGAAGCTGCCAAAGGATTGCAGCATACATCATGTGTTCCATGTATCACAGCTTAAGAGGGTTGTTGGAGGCAAGCTTGTAACTGCCACAATCCCTACTCAATAACTCGGGAGCTCGAGCCAGTTGGGGTAAGGGGAATTCGCCATAAGCAAAAAGGCAACAAGCTGATTTTAGAAGTGCTCATTGAGTGGGAAGGGCTACAACTATTTGAAGCTACTTGGGAAGAAGTTGAGATGATTTAAGATCGGTTTCCACTTTTCCACCTTGAGGACAAGGTAGATCCTTTGGGGGGAACATATGCAAGGAAGAAAAGGACAAACCCAGTCAGCATAGGAGACAACAACGCACATCAGCCCACTACAACAACATCAGCCACTACCACACAACAGACAAAGCCAGCAGCAGCTTTTTGAGAGCAGCAGCCTGGGGGACTTTTGGGGATTGAGGGTAGTAGCTTGTATATATAAGAAGAGAGAGAGAGACTGTAAAAGGAATCCAGAAAATTGTGAGGAAACTCTACAGAGTTGTGGCCTAAAGTCAATAGAGAGATTAGCATCCTAGAGTTGCTTGTAATCATTCTTTCCCATCAATCAAATATTTTCATCTTGTTGTCTATATTTTCTGTGCTTGCTATTTTGTTTGTGAAATTTCAGCAGGTTTTTGAGTCCATTTAAAAAGGGCTACAATGATAATTGTGAAATTTTAAAATTATGCATAAAGTTTAATTAGAAAAAGAAGAAGAAGAAGAAGAATTCAGTCACATTTCCTTGAAAGAATACCTAACAAGCAGTAATTGTTGATTTGCTATAAACAACTATTTGAATTAAAGATAAAGTTTGCATGAGGGGAAAGCTACTTGCTACAAGACATACCTTCTAAGCCAGTTGAAGACATCAGAATTTTTGGTGTGACTTCTCGTGGTCCTTCAAGAACTGAATACATGAAAGAAAAGAAAATTTGTCAAGTAATTTACACCCAGCAAATAGAATCAGTTCAGGGGGAAAAAAATCCATCTAGTTTATGACCGGAGATAATAACTTGAAAGAGCCCAATATAAGATATTGCGAATATTGGAGAGCACAAAATTTTCTGGTGAATAAATTGCATGTTTCATACTACCGTTGTAAAAGTTGCAATCCAACTACCCCTTGCTTTGTAAATCAATAAAGGCAATAATTTGCCTACTACTCTCTTCTGTACAAAACCCCCTTTTGGGTCTGGGGAATCCAACTGTGTACCCCGGTTGTGCTAACCCCTGCCACCTATCTAATGTTACTCAACTGCTAAAACGATTGGAATTGTCAGAAACATGATTCTATAAAAACTTTAATGATTCTACAAAACACATGAAAATAGGGATTTTTCTGGTTTAAGCGAAACTTGGGACAGGACCATCTATGTTTTCTTTCCAAAATGACTGACTAAATCAAGAAAAACCTGATTTGACTAATATCTCTAACCATCTCATATTCTCTCTCATCATTGTCTTTTCAAAACTCATAATAGATTCAAGAAGCTATCAAAATTCAATTTTGTAGCATTAATCTCAAAAAATTAGAAGAATCTATCATATTAAAACTCGATATAATGCTGCTCCGAAATTATTTTACCTCTGAAATTCCAGGTTACTGTACCCCACTTCCTTTTTTTTTTTTGTTCTTTTTTGCAATTTTAAACCTTCCCACTTAGCTCCAATTCTGTAGGTTAATCAAAAGGAATTTAGGTACATATAGCTCTAATTCAGGCTCTGCACCGAAAAAAAAAAAAAAACTACTACGAGTAGATCAGACCAGGGCTAGGAGCATGGTACCAAGGTTGAAAATGAGTCTAAGAAAGTAAGATGTAACTATTGTTCTGTAATGCATGCTAGTAGTATCTCTAGGCTTCAGCATTACCTTTCTAAAGTGGTGATATTTTTTAGCCTTGTTTGCAAACCAAGGATGATGTTAAAAAGATATTTAGGGCATTATTACAAGCCAATGCAGAGCAATCTAGTAGAAAAGGATACAACTTAATGATATTGGCAACAAAGAAGATACTTCTGCATATCAAAGAAGTAGTATTCAAGGGGAAAGGGGGAATATGGATGCTTTTGAGGGTAGAAGAAAACCATGTGTACAAAAATTACTAAGTTTGGATTGGACTTGAACTCCCTACCAAGGTCAAATCGATGGAGAAAAGGAGTAAATTTTCACCAACACCGACAATGCTGCCAATTGATGGAGAAAAAGGAGTAAATTTTCATGGACACCATGTGTTGCTAACTGTATTTATTTGTCAAGGATTTACAGTTTGACTATTGCAAAGGATAGCTAGGAAAATAATTTTCATGGACACCATGTGTTGCTAACCTTAGTCCTCAGATGAGATGTGAGCAAGCATGTCTAATTGTCTATAATACAACAACCTATTATATCGAATGACTTGCCCTCTGATAATGAGTGGATAATATCATAGCAGAAACTGAAGAACCAGTTCTTCCGGTGGATGGAGCATGATAGGTTGTTTTGATGGGATAAGGCAGCAAGAAGACTTGTAAGAAATTAAGAAAACCGACACATGGAGATGAAAGTCCTGAAAGAGAATTAAATGACTTTCAATGTAAATTTTATTCCTCTTATTATTGCCCTTTTGCTTTGATTCATATATAGGACTTCTGAAATCTTAGACCTTGTCCTTCCCATTTTTATCTTTCAGTTTTACATACATCAATCAATCAATCAAAGCCTTGTTCCAATAAGTGGGTTCACCTACCTGAACCAAAGTGATTATTCTGGGTAGACATTTTTTACATGCATATAGGTGAAAATGTTTTAGTGCAAGTGTTGATCGATGATGAGGTTGCAGGGTTGCAGTGACTTTTTTTTGTTCAAATGATAGTAATGAAGATCAATTTGGTGATGATAACCATACCCAAATTGGGGAACTTGAAACTGATATTGGAGCTTAAGATGTATGTAGATGATGGTAGCTTTGGATGTAATAAGTGATGATTAGTTATAGTTTTAAACTGGAAGAATGAAGTGTAATTTGGACTTTCTCATGGTTTCATTTGTAAAAAAATAAAATATAAAATAAATAAATAAATAAAGAAGTCATTTAGACCAATCTAATGGGTTAGTTATTGAAATTTTAGTTCTTATTCTTGCTTAACTTCAAAAATGAGAATACATTAGCCATAGCCCATAGTTGAGTATAACTTCATACTTTTTCATAGATAACCTTAAACTCAGTATAGTACTAATTACACAATTAAAGAATTTCATGCAATCTTAACTCTAGCTAGTCACATTAATCATCCAAACAACAACCCAAAAACTTAATAACATCATAAAATACCCCACAACACATCATCATAACACAATTGAAATAGCCATAACGATTATTAAAAATTTAAAAAAACAATAACCATTGATACAAAGTTACAAACACCTAGCTACTTCCTATACATATTTCAAAAAAAAAATTATTCAAATTTCAGGGGAAAATTAAAGAGCTAAAAGACTTACCGAGATTTCTACATTTCCCAAAATTTGGTAACAAGTGTCTGTCTTTCAGAAAAGCATAAGCACTACTCACAAGCCTCATATCATCTGCATTTAAGCAAGTATCCAAAATTTCCCAATCTCTTTCAAATACAGGAACACCCAAGCCAGAAAAAGTCCGAATTGAAGACCCAGATGTATCATTGGGTTGAATTTCAATGTCACCATTAGTGGATTTCAAGAATTTGAGTGCTTTAGCAAGGTCTTTGTCTTTCACTGCTTGTTCGTATTCTTTCCACTCTTTGAAAGCTCGAACCTTGGACGATCTCCCATTTGCATGAATTGAAGATTGAAGTAACTGTAGAGAAGTGGGATGCTTTGGAGAGGATGAGAAAGAGAAAATTGTCAAGTTTGAAGGGAGGAAGGAGAGAGCCATGACATGAGAACACCATTGTGAAGCAAACAATTAACGATTGGGGAAAAAATAAACTAATACGGCTCTATTGGTACGAGGGCAAAACAGTCCATTAGTTTATGAGTACTTGGGAAAATTATGGAAACGGATTTCAGCACACTTTATATTGATTTTGGCACCCATCTCAAGTGATCAAAAGTTTGGGTGGGTCTTAATTAAACAAGTGTGTATAAAGTTTAAATTTTTTAGGCGGGCTTGACGGGTTATTTGTGGGCTTTTTGGGACGTGCCAGACTTTTGAACTAAAAACACAATTTTTAGTGCGTGTGCTAAAGCCTGCAAAAATTTCAGCTCGATCGGGTCAGGCTAGTGGGTCGGGCCAATGATGATCAACTCTAGCACCCACTTTGTGAGTAAAATATACTCCCTTTGTTTTTTAAGTTTACTAACTTGGATTTTCATTAAAATCAAGAAATCAATTGAAAATAGGTGATAAAATAAATGATTAAAAGTTGTATGAGAGAATGTGTGGAAAAAAAAAAGTGAAAAGAAGGTAATTTTATTAAATTTAGTGAAAAGTAAGATAAAGTATGGAAGTTTCTCTTAGGGCATGTTTACTTGAATTGTATTTAACTGAACTGTCTTGAAATGAACTGAATTGTCCTAAACTGAATTGTCATGAATAGAACTAAACTTAACTGAATTGAAATGAAATTCAAATATTTAAGTTTTGGATTAATTATTTTAAATAATCATTAACAATATATTATGGTTAATTAATTCAAAGGCTATTATTTTATTTTTTTTTGAGAAATAAAGGCTATTATTAATTAAATAATGAACACTACTAGATGACAAAAAACTAACCAATTATTATTATTTTTATTTTTATTTTTATTTTTCCGAACAATTTTACGACAGTAGATGTATTATTTGAAAGGCTATTATTATTATTATTATTATTATTATTATTATTATTATTATTATTACTATTATTATTGTTGTGGTTGATGTTATTATTATTATTATTATTTTACTATTATCAATATTATTATCATCATCAAAATATTAATATTATTATCATCAATATTATTATTATCGTTATTATTATCATCATCGTCATCGTCATCATCATCATCTAATTCAAATCAATATTATTATTATTGTTATCTACTTATCATTTTCATTATTATTACATAAATAATATAATAGAAAATAATTAGTAGAATTATTGAAAAAATATGAACTGAAATGAACTTAATAGAACTGAATTGAACTGATTTTAAGCTGAAGTAAACAGGTCCCTACAATAGGGTCCCAATATCAATTTTTTCAGTGCTAAAATTATTTCTCCAAAATTACCTACTTTCTTTTTTCGTTTGCACTATTTTGTATTCGTTTGGAAAAATATATTATGTTATGTATGTTAGTATGTAGGTTTATCTACAACATTTTAAAATAAAGTTGTAACACAGTACAATAACTGCAACAATTTATATCTTTATTGACTTTATAAATTTTGTAAAAATATAGACCTAAAATGACAAAAATATCCGTAACTTAAAAAAAACACGATACAAAAAAAGAGAGGTCTTAAGCACTGATATTGAGAATGTTTAGCCAGATTACTTCAAAGTATCATCCTGATACTTCGTATGCACTGCATACTTTAGGTAACATGTATGTATTGAAACTGATACTACATTGCATGTCCCTAATAATCCAACTGAACATAAATAGGGTTACCGTTGGAACATTTATGATTAAATGGGCTCGGTTATTTGAACTAAGGAAAGAGAAGTTAGGCAAATAGAAACTACGATTCCAACGGGTATCTCGCGACTCGCGAGGACCCGTCGCGACTCGTGAAAAATTTCTGGAAAGAAACAAATCACGAGCCACGAGACAGAGAGAAGTCGCGACTCGCGAGCCTAGGTCACAACTCTCGACTCCCTCTTCGCGACTCGCGATTTGCTTCTGGAAAAATCGAACAGTTTTCACGACTTTTCGTATACTTTTGCCTAGGATGCTTGTACGTATTAAGCATGTGTTAAAGCCTTCATTACTGAATTAAACATGTTTTAAAGTGGTTTAAAATCAGAAGTTTGAAAGATAGCCTTGTGAATGGCATCTTCAAAGGTGTTAATAGGTCTCTATTAATCACCATCAATTCTGATTTTATGGAGCTTTATTGGTGTGTTTGTTCAGCTTTTGGAGCTGATTTCTCTTGCCCTATAAGCTTATAAATAGGCTTGCTTAGTTCATTGTTGAAGATATACAAAAATCAGAAATATATACTCACTTCAACTCTAACTTTATAATTTCTAGCTAATCTTGTGAAGTGTGACTAAACACAAAAAAAAAACACAAATCCTTTTGTACTTATACTCTTGAGATCACTTGAGTATAAGGTTTCGTTCTCCTTTGTATCTCACTAATCGTTCGTGGTAACCCGGTGATCTAAATATAAGGGGCAAATCGAATTAGTAGGAAAGTGTATTTCCACGCCTTGGAGGGTCAATTGTTCATCACATCCTTGCTCATCACCAACAAGCTACTAATTCGATTTTCGAAAAATGTCTACACTCAAAGACTTAACGATGAACATCCAAAAGTTGGCGAAATTTGAAGGCTTGGGGTTCCGCCGGTGGCAAAAGAAGGTACATTTCCTTTTAACAACCTTGAATGTGGTATATGTTCTTACCACACCGATGCCTCCTTATCCTAAGGAGGGTGAAGAGGAACCAATACCAACCACAAGGAAGCGGACAAAGTGGGAGAACGATGAATATATATGCCGAGGGCATATTTTGAACACTCTATCCGACGCCCTATTCAATCTCTACCAAAATGTAGGGAGTGCAAAAGACTTATGGGACGCTTTGGAGGTGAAGCACATCGCCGAGGACGTATCAAGTAAGAAATTTCTTGTTAGCAATTTTAATTCTTTTAAGATTACTAATGATCGTCCTGTCATGGAACAATTTCATGAGATTTACCAAATATTAAACCAAATCCGTGCTCATGGGATGGCAATGGATGAATCAATTGCGGTAGCATCCATAATTGATAAATTACCACCCTCTTAGAAGGACACTAAAAACACCTTAAAACATAAAAAAGAGGACATAAATATGGAGCAATTGGATAATCACCTCTTAGTTGAGGAGAATATCCGGGCTCAAGAAAATAAGGAAAAAGATAAAGAAAAGGACTCAAACAACAATGGACAAAAATCTACTATCAACATGGTAGGGGTTGGTGGTTCTAATGGAACAAAGAAATCCAACAACAATTCTAAACCAAAGAATGCTACAAACAAGAAGCGAAATGCGGTGTCTTGTTGGATATGTAGCGGACCTCACTACAAGAGGGATTGCCCTTCAAGGAACAAGAAGGGGAAGAAGGATCAACCAAAGGTTGATGTTAACCAAGGTACGGTTGCACTTGTAGCTTTAAATGAACCAACTCATTTTGTTGTTATGATTTCTGAAATAAATATTGTGTAGGGTGAAAACTCTTGGTGGATTGATTCGGGTGCCTCCAGACATGTGTGCAAGGACCGGCATTTGTTCAAAACTTTTCAAGATTTGAATGATGGGCCAATATTGTACATGGGGAATGATTCTACGATAAAGGCCAAAGGAATTGGTCAAGTAGAATTGGAATTAACCTCGGGAAAAATACTTACTCTTAAGGATGTTATTTTTGTACCCAAAGTTAGGAAAAACCTTGTGTCAGGAGGTATTTTGAATAAATTCAGATTTAAAGTTGTTTTTGAGTCAGATAAATTTATCGTTTCCAAAGGTGGTATTTATGTTGGTCAGGGGTATTATTGTAATGGTATGTTTAAATTCCATGTTAATAATAAAAGTAGTGATTCTATTTACTTGCTTGATGTTTCTTCTCTATGACACAATCGGTTATGTCATGTGAATTATCGTCGTTTATATGATATGTTTAAAACGGGGTTAATCCCACATTTTGATTCAAATATAGAGAAGTGTAAAACATGTATGCTAAATAAAATCACAAGGACCCCTTTCCATAACGTGACAAGACAATCGGTATTGCTTGATTTGGTGCATAGTGACTTATGTGATTTTCATAGCTCACAATCTTTGGGTAATAAAAAAAAAAATGTTATAACTTTTATTGATGATTTTTCAAGATATTGTTATACATACTTGTTATCATCCAAAGATGAGGCAATTGAAATGTTTAAGATCTATAAAACCGAAGTGGAATTACAACTTAATTTAAAAATTAAAATACTTCGGACGGATAGAGATGGAGAGTATTATGACCCAAATTATTTTAAATCAATTGGCATCATTCATGAAACAACCGCGCCGTATTCACCACAAAGTAATGGTGTTGCGGAAAGAAAAAATCGGACATTAAAGAAATGGTTAATTCCATGTTATCTAACTCGGGTCTAAGTGACGGTTTTTGGGGTGAGGCAATGCTAACGGCATGTTATGTATTGAATCGGGTTCCTAATAAAAGGAACAAGGATACCCCATATGAACTTTGGTTTAAAAGGAAGCCCAATCTTACACATCTTAAAGTGTGGGGTTGTAGGGCGGTTGTCAAATTGACGGAACCCAAACGTAAAACATTGGGTGAAAAGAGGATTGATTGCATATTTATAGGCTACGCTCAAAATAGCAATGTCTATAGGTTTTATGTTCTTGAACATAATGATTTTGTCTCTATTCACACCGTGATAGAGTCAAGGGATGCAATTTTTGATGAAACACGTTTTTCATCAATTCCTAGACCAAAGGTTATGGTACCTAGTACTAGTTCCGGGATTGTGGATGATCCTAATAAGGATCATGAGACTATAATTCCTGAAATTAGGAAAAGTAAACGAGCTAGAAAAGAAAATTCTTTTAGACCGGATTTTCAACTATATTTAGTTGAAGGGTCAAGGGAGTCCATTGTGACTCAAGTTCCATATGTTTACCATATGGAGGAGGACCCGAAAATGTTTGGTGAGGCTATGAAGTCTCATGATTCCACATTTTGGAAGGAAGCCGTGAATGATGAAATGGATTCAATAATGGGTAATAACACTTGGATTTTATCTTCGTTAAGAAGAAAAGGGTCGATGGAACCATACTAAAATATAAGGCCCGGTTAGTGGCCCAAGGTTTTAGGCAAAAATATGGTATTGACTACTTTGACACTTATGCTCCGGTAGCTAGAATAGCTACTATAAGACTTTTGATAGCCTTATCGGCGATTCATGGTCTTGAAATTCACCAAATGGACGTGAAAACGGCATTCTTATATGGTGAATTGGAGGAGGAAGTGCACATGAATCAACCGGAAGGCTTTGTTGTCAAAGGACAAGAAAACAAAGTATGTAAACTAACTAGATCTTTGTATGGACTAAAACAAGCACCTAAGCAATGACATCAAAAATTTGATAATATTGTCTTGGCTAACGGGTTTAAAATAAATCAATCGGATAAGTGTGTATATAGTAAATTCGACAACGGTAAAGGTGTTATAATTTGCTTATATGTTGACGATATGCTTATCTTTGGGACGGATTTGGATGAGGTAAATAAAACTAAAGCGTTTCTCTCAAAGTGCTTCTCAATGAAAGATTTGGGTCAAGCGGATGTGATTCTTGGTATAAGAATTGTGAGAGGTAATGAAACGGTCTCTTTAACACAATCTCATTATATTGATAAAGTGGTAAAGAAGTTCAATGAGTCGGTTTCAACTCATTTTGCTACTTCGATGGATCCAAGTATTAAATTGGTTCCGAGTAGTGGTACCCCAATTTCACAATTGGAGTATGCAAGCTTGGTCCGAAGCTTGATGTATGCTATGACTAGCACTAGACCGGATATAGCATTTGCTATTGGTCGGTTAAGCCGATTTACTAGTAATCCTAGTAAGGAACAATGGCAAGCTTTAAAAAGAGTGTTGAGGTATTTGAAGAAAACCATAGATTATGGTTTGACATATACCGGTGAGCCTTCTATTTTAGAAGGATTTACGGATGCAAGTTGGATCTCCAATAAAGAGGATTTTTCATCCACAAGTGGATGGGTGTTTCTTCTTGGAGGAGGTACCATGTCATGGGCCTCTAAGAAGCAAACATGTATTACCGATTCCACTATGGCTTCGGAGTTTATTGCTCTAGCTTCTTGTTGTCAAGAAGCGGAGTGGCTTAGGAATGTGTTGAGCGAGATTGACTTATGGGTGAAACCAATGTCACCTCTTGCTATCCATTGTGATAATGCTTCAACAATTGCTAAGGCTTATAGTGAAGTCTACAATGGCAAGTCAAGGCACATTGGGGTTAGACATAGCTATGTACGGGAGATGATTAAAGATGGTAATGTGACCATTGATTTTGTTCGGTCTAATCTGAATTTGGCGGACAAACATTTACTAAACCATTGCCAAGGGATTCTTTGAACAAAGGGATGGGTTTAAATCCTATTGTACAAAGTCAATAAAATGAAACTCAATTTGACGTCCAATACAACGTTGGATCTCGAATTCAATGAGGACATATTTTTATATGATTTTGTGAGTACTTGAAAGTTTACATCCCGAGGTAAGTGCTAAGTCTACTGCAATGTTAAAGGAGGTTGAATTGGGTTTTCAATTCTTAATAGATCTTTGTAATTGGCTCAATTGCAGGAGCATGTGCGTAAAGATCTACCTATGTGGGCAAGAAGTTTGGCCGCTTCATCAAGTCTAGGCTTTGCTTGAAACGTTCATGAATAGATATGTACACCATGGCGACATAGGTGTAGGAGGTTAAAGGATATTTGTTAGTGTTCATGTGTATTGTGTCTTCGATAATTCGTAGTATTTGTGTAATTCAAAGCTTAGTCTATTATCACGAATGGAATTATTGTAAAGTATACATATACTAGTAGAAATTCAATCGTTTCGATATTTCTATTTATGCATGTCCATGTTGTTTGTGGTTTACCATTGCAAGTTGTGTTTTGAGCTTGTCAACATTTAGTTCATAAATGGGAGGAGGATTGTTGGAACAGTTATGACTAAATGGGCTCGGTTATTTGAACTAAGGAAAGAGAAGTTAGGCAAATAGAAACTACGAGTTCAACGGGTATCTCGCGACTCGCAAGGACCCGTCGCGACTCGTGAAAAGTTTCTGGAAAGAAACAAATCACGAGCCACGAGACAAAGAGAAGTCGCGACTCGCGAGCCCAGGTCGCGACTCGCGACTCCCTCTTCGCGACTCGCGATTTGCTTCTGGAAAAATCGAACAGTTTTCACGACTTTTCGTATACTTTTGCCTAGGACGCTTGTACGTATTAAGCATGTGTTAAAGCCTTCATTACTGAATCAAACATGTTTTAAAGTGGTTTAAAATCAGAAGTTTGAAAGATAGCCTTGTGAATGGCATCTTCAAAGGTGTTAATAGCTCTCTATTAATCACCATCAATTCTGATTTTATGGAGCTTTATTGGTGTATTTGTTCAACTTTTGGAGCTGATTTCTCTTGCCTTATAAGCCTATAAATAGGCTTGCTTAGTTCATTGTTGAAGATATACAAAAATTAGAAATATATACTCACTTCAACTTGCTAGCACTTTATAATTTCTAGCTAATCTTGTGAAGTGTGACTAAACACAAAAAAAACACAAATCCTTTTGTACTTATACTCTTGAGATCACTTGAGTATAAGGTTTCGTTCTCCTTTGTATCTCACTAATCGTTCGTGGTAACCCGGTGATCTAAATATAAGGGGCAAATCGAATTAGTAGGAAAGTGTATTTCTATGCCTTGGAGGGTCAATTGTTCATCACATCCTTGCTCATCACCAACAGTTACAATAATATAATTTTGAGCATCCCAATCACGAGCTTAATTGGAGTAATTGAACTCCACTTACTAAATCAGAGTTCTCGATTATATCTCCATATTGTAACCCAACAACACAATCTTTTGTATTTCTAAGAACCGACCATGAAAAATCTGTCACTAGGGGCTTCTTTACTTCAGTTCAGTTAATCTCAGTTCAGTTCATCTCTATTTAGTTCAATTAATACACATCTATTCAGTTCATCTCTATTCATCTAATGTAAATGAGCCCTAGGTCTAAATTATACTTGAATACTAATATATTTAAATTATAGCCACTTGCAGCATCACCAATTAAGAGTCCTCCGAGCACTTCATTTCAATGGATAATTTTTGTCCTGTTTTTTGTTTCTTTGTTTCGCGAGTCGCGAGAACTTTCTGTCTCGTTTTTCAACTTTTGTCCTGTTTTCGCGAGTAGTGCCTAATATTCACGTATCGCGATTTCTTACTGTTTTATGCCTTATATGGAACCATTATGTGCACGTTCATTGCACCATTTCCTAACAAACGCAACGTATAATCCTTATGCTCTAAATACATTTCCAACAAATTGTCGCACAATACAATTCTCAATGATACAATTAAACACATATAATTAATATCAAACAAACAAAGGATCAACAACACATATAGTATAAGCTCGGAAAAGGTTGAGGAGAAATTAGTTCAGAAATTTTATTTAATCTGTTAGTTTGTTCATAATTCAGTAAAAAATTGTTTGTACTAAAAAATCACAAAAAAAATTCTTTGTAAAATTTGAAGTAAGTGAAATTTATTCACATAGATAAGCTCCGAAAAGGTTGGGAACTGGGAAGGATTTTGTTCAGAATTTTTTTATTTTGTCAATTTGGTAATTATTCAGTAAAAAATTATTTGCCCCGAAAAAAAAATCAAAAAATTTAAAACTTAAGACGTGAAGTAAGGGTAGTATGAACCCAACACTACATAAAATCAAAAATTTGACCACATAAAATTTTCCCTAAAAAAAGGCCACAAAAATAATTGATGGTTTTTAGAAATCCAAATCAAAATTTGAAGTAAGGGATTAGGAAATTGATGTTACAATGTCAAATTAAAGTGTCAAATGACTGAATCATTGATTGTGTACATAATTCAACCAAAGAAAGTTTGCCCCAAAAAAGGCCACAAAAATAATTGAGTTTTTAGAAATTAAACCCAAATAAAAAGAGAACGGAGTAGGGAGGTTATTATACTGATGATCTACTAAAGGTCTAAACCAATATATAATTCCAATTTTAAATAAACGGCCCAAGGCACAATATTATCATACTAACAAGGAATATAATACATGTAGTGACAAAAGGAACATGAATTATCGAATTGTGAAAACAATCCAACAATTCATGGAAAGCCTAGATTACATAAGGAGAAAATAAAGGGAGCAAGGTAAGAAAGACATAACCATATGAAGTTGGCTTGGGATCGTGTGCTCAAAGCTTGATGGGCTAGTTACTATTAATTTTTAATATAAAATCAATTGGGCTTAAAGTGGTGTGAAGCGATAATCACAAACACGTGGACTAATGACGTAGTTCAATGATGTGATGCCTACTTGGTGGCTGGTGCCTACATGGTACAATATAGTGTGAACAACGCCACCTTTTAATATATTTTATAGATCAAAGTATAATGGATTAAAAACTACCATTGATTAAAATACTCCTTTTGTATGATTTTTTAAGGGTGGGTTATGCTATATGCAGCCCTTAGGGCTGAAAGGGCTGCATATAAAAAGCTAAAAAAGGAAATAAACAACATTAATTCGACATTTATTACATTGACCAATGTGTAATTTTCACATAAATTCACAACTTATTTCCATATTAAGTAATGTAATTAATGCTTATATGCAGCCTTAAGGGCTGCATATAACATTTTCCTTAAATTAAACTTATACACTAATTTAGCGTACCCTAATATATGAAAAAAAAAACTCCTAATTTATGCTTTGTATACTCCGATACTCGTATATAATAGGAAACACTAGTGTTAACAAAAATAAACGATATTTCTTTGATTTCCTTGTATTCCTATAATATTAAAGTGAACTCAGCCAAAAAATTTCCTAAATCATTAAATGTAACTATACGTAAGTGGGCGACTTAAATGTTAGAAAATAAATTAAACAACAAATATCTCAAGTAACAAATAATAAAATCAACACTTTATTAATATACAAACAGTACAAAGGTTAAATAAAAATAGAAGAATGGTTTAGAATAGGCTGGGTTGTAGCACGCTAGGCGCTATTCTTAGAGAGAAAACGCCCACTGCACTGGTGAATAGAATTGATACGCTCCTCTTCCAAGATACAACAACCTGCTAGATCAATCGTTTGCAGCGAAGGATCCGAACCAATGAACACCAAAGCTTCAAAATAATTAAAAAAAAGAAATAACTTATTGTTTTAGGAACAAATTAATGTAACATTATGTGTAAAAAGCTTGTGAGCCGATTGTTTTTTTTTTCCTTCTCATAAGTTTGTCCAAATACCACTTATATAGGGGAATAATATAAGAATAATTAACAAAACAACCAAATAACCAACCGTTAAAAAGTTTTATTAGTGGCATGTTTATAGTTGAATAATTCTAAACTAAAGTGTTAAACCTCCCATATTGTTCCTATCATTTAGGAACCTATACATAACAAAACCAAGTAAAAGTTTTGTTTTGTTGTTTTAAAATTAAATTAAAATAAAAATAATTTCCAACATTAAACAACTAATAAATACTTTCCTAAATTAAGTAGATTCTGTATATTAAACCAATAAAATGAACCAACCAAAAAAAAAAAAAGAAACCGTGTGAAATGTAAATTATTATTATTAGGAAAAATTGCCAAGAATAAGCCAACCTTTGGCCGATCTTCCACAATTAAGCCAACCTTTTGAAAATCCAGAAATAAGCCAACCTTGTTATCATTTAAGCCAAAAATAGGTTAAATGATTTTTTAATGTATTAGTTATCTGTTATTTTAAGTTACTGTTATCATTTAAAGCAAAAAATAGGTTGAATGATTGTAAAATAGTGATAAAAAACAATAGAAATTAACATGTTAAATAATCATTTGACCTATTTTTGGCTTAAATGATAACAAGGTTAGCTTATTTCTGGATTTTCAAAAGGTTGACTTATTTGTGGAAGATCGGCCAAAGGTTGGCTTATTCTTGGCAATTTTTCCTTATTATTATTATTATTATTTGACTGAGGAATGTAAATTATTTCTAACTTCCTTACATCTTATAATCTTCTTTCCTAGCTAATAGAATCCCTGTAAATTTTTATTTATTTTTTTTAAAAAAAATAAAAAAAAAATAAAATTCCCTCTCTTTCAATCTCTCTGTTTCTTTCACCATCAATAATTAAAACTCTATTGAACTGGTGAGTGGTGACTGAGTTTCCGCCTTCAGCCGCCGCACAGCACCACCGTCTAACAAGGGGTGTCGGGTGGGTATGCAAAAAGCCCCACTGCACAGGGCCCGTTATATAAAGGGCCTATTTTTTTTTTCTTAGTCATTTGTCTTAAATTATTCTTAGGAAAAATTGTAAAAAAATAAGTCAACATTTCGTCGGTCTTCTCAAACTAAGTCAACATTTTGATTAACTCAAACTAAGTCAACCTAATACACATATCCGCTCAAATTAAGTTTTTTGTACAATTTACTGGTGCAGAAAGTCATCGATTTCAATGTAAAATCAAAGTGGTGCATTAATATGTTGTTGTTTATATGGGTTTTCATTGAAAATCTTAATTTAATCAACAAATAATTAGTGAAAAAACTTAATTTGAGAAGACATGTATACTAGGTTGACTTATTTTGAGTTAATCAAAAGTTTGACTTAATTTGAGAAGACCGGCTAAAGGTTGATTTATTTTTTTACAATTTTTCCTTATTCTTATATTTTTATATAAATTAATGATTTTCTACTAAAATATTTTTGGATATATACATGTATTGTCAAAATAATATCAAATATTAGCATTTATTAAGATTTGAAGGGCTTAAGTACAATTTTAGAACAGAACCCGATAACTCCAACACAGCCATGCAGCATCTAACACCATGGGACCACCGTCTGCGTCGGTGGTTCTGCATTGTAAGTTTCCAGAAGGCATGAGAGTGCTGGTTGCTGATGATAATCCTTTTTGCCTTAAAATTGTGACCACTTTACTTCACAAGTGTCCATATGGTTTGTATTATTTTCATCTTTGCATTTTACTTTTTTTTTTTTATTTGGTAATTAGGGTTTTAATATTGCCCCACAAATTTTTTTTTTTTATTTAGGGTTTTGTTTGATTTTTTTTTGACCTCATACTGAAAATAAAGTATAGTACAGTGCTCATTAAGTAATTTATTGTCTCAAAAAAAAATTATTTTATAGTTGTGATTAAAGTATTGCTTTTTCTTGATATATGAGACTGTTATTGAGTTCATGTATTAATATTAGGAAAAAAATATCCATAATAATCAAACCTTGGTGATTTAATTTGAATAGTCAAATTTGTGGATTATTTCCTATTAACCTATACTTTATTTCCAAATTTTTTTATTGGTCGTGTTATTTACGTGTTATACTATAACATGTAAATTTGAATATAATTTATAACTCTTTTTAGTTGATTAATAAATTTCTGGAATAAATGTTAGACTTTTATGGAATAATAAAAAGGTTTGAATATTAAAAAAGAATTACATACCATAAGGGTTTGGTTATTCAAAGTATTTTTTTCCTAATAATATCGCATTCTATCAGTTTTAATTAATTTCACTCTTTGTCTTCAAACGTAGATTACAGACTTTTGCTAATATATCGTTTTAATAAACGTTAGTAGTTATTGTTGCATAATGCATATACAGTATGTAGATGTTATTGAAGTGATCTTCAATAAAGGTCAATTTGATATGAAAAAAACGGCGAATATAATGGCAATGTGTGTATTTTATTTTCATAAGAGTTAATTGGATTATATTAATTACATGCTTAAATTTTGATTAAATATCTGCAAACGTAGTCAAGTTGATTTTTTAAATTGATTTATCCTAAAGTGTACTGATTATATAATTTATGTTTGTCATAAATGTTATACATTAGGGTTCTAAATTTCTAATCATGTAGTTTCAACTTCATTCATTTTTACATAATTCTGAATGAATGAATGAATGGCGTCTAATAATTGTTTGTTTATTTTGGATTCATATACTAAAATAATGTTGCAATTAATTAGTTTATTCTATTTAAAATGGATACATTCCGATCTTAAAATTGTTCTTTAATATTTCCATTTTGGCGTGCTTAATTTATAAAACTGCTTAACAATTCAGGCTCTGTTCTTTAGGACTGATCTGGTCTGATCTAATCTGATCTGATTTGTTTTGAGTTTGCCTGATCTGATCTGATTTGAGTTTTTCTGATTTGATTTTATTTTTATGTTTATGTTTATTTTTATTTTTATTTTTATTAGGGACAAAAATTTAATGAGCTCAAAGCCTCAAGCTCATTTCATTTCACCTCTTCAGTATTTTACTTTTCATTCTTTTCAAACCCTTCATTCAATCTGACTCCAAAACCGTCACCGAAAAAGTCGACCGAATAATCACCGTCGGAAAAGACATTCCGAAAACCGTCGTCGGACAAGTCGTCCCAAAAACCGTCGCCGAAAAATGCGGCCTGCAAATCGTCGCCGGAATAGTCGGCCAAATAATCACCGACAGGAGGAGAGTATCACTGCAGCGATTCGTTCTTGGGGGGAGCCCGGGGGTGGTTTACAACTTCTTAAGGAGACTTTGGCTGAGGACTCCCCTTCTTGGGTGGGTGTTGATGAGGATCTGGAGTCCGGTGTTCGTAACATTAAGCAGTGCAAAAGGAAGATTCATGATGGCCATTTTAGTGCGGTTGTTCGTGTAATAACCCGAAATTTAGGGCCAGAAAATTTCGCGGTTATTAATTTCATTTATTTAATTTTAAGTCCAAATAGGCCATTTAGTTTGGACTGTTTTCTTTTATTGTCCAATCTTTCTACTCAAAATTGAGCCAAAGACCCAATTTTTCTTTTTCTATCTCTTTGGCCGGTTTCCTTCCTCATTTGGGCCAAGGGGTATTTTGTTTTAATTTAATTTATAATTATGTTAAATTAATTAATTGAATTAATTAGCCTAAACTTATTCAACCAAGCCCATTACCTAGTCTAACTAAATTTGTTGAGCCTCCCAAAAGAAGCTCAACTTCCCTATTTTTAGCCCTCCCTCACGGCAACCCTAGGAAATTCTTAGGGTTTGTTGGTTTGTTTATTTCTATATATATATACTTAGCAAAGGTAATTGTTCCCCTTTTGCTAAAGTTTTGAAACTCCAAAAAAAAATTATAATCTTTTTCTTTCCTCTTCAAAAGGCCGAACCAAATTTCACCAAGAGTGAAATATTTTCCTTGGAATTTTAAGCGTAATCAGGTAACTTCGCTATCTCGTTTAATTTTGGAACAAAGTTAATCATATAGTTGAATAGGATTAAAACATGAAAATTGCTAGGATTTAGTATCATGTTCATCTAGGAAAAGTCGAACATCATGATGATGTTATTATGTAATTTTTCTTGATGATAGTATGTAATATTTATGAATTATTATGAAATTTTCTTGATTATTTTATGTAGTTTCTTGAAATCTGCAATTGTTGAATAATTACTTGTATGAATTTATTTCTTAATCAAAACGTATTATTTCTTGATGAATTTTTCATAGCAGTTTCTTTATTGTTTTATTATGAATCATGAATTATTTCGTGACAAAATTCGTCCTTTTATTGCTTGAAATAATTTAATCTATCAAACCGGTAAAACTGTCCAGAATTGGTTTACGAATTTATTAGGATACTTAATCAATTCGGAATGCTACGCAATTTTAAGTGGAAGTCAGTAATAGTTTTTTAAATCTTGTTTAAAATTTTCGTAATTTTTAAAGATCGATTAATATGGCAGAAAAATCTGAAACTGAATTCAGCCTAATCTGATTTGTTAGTTATAAAATTCCTTAAAAATAGTAAAAGATGTTATTTTTGGACGAAATTTATGCATATTAATCCATGGACCTACATCTAACTCCCATAAAAATTTTCAGATTATTCAAGACCTTTTAATGGTAGTTCTTAATTTAATACTTTAAAATCAGATTGTGTAAAATATGGTGTTTTAAGGATAATTTTAATGTTTATTATAAAGGTTGCTATGATTTAATGGTTGTTGAATTTAATTAATTAAATATGTAATTTTGGTATGGTTGTCCATGATTTTCGAGTAGTGTAAAATATGAAAAGTATAATTTTTCTCATGTTTTAGGTAATTTATGTAGTTAATTGTATTTTTATGTAATTTATTAAATTAATTATATGATGAATTTATGAGTTAATATATATTTTCGAGTGGCCCTATTTTTTTTTTATGTTAGCCAATTTTAGTTTATTTTAGACTTATTATAATATTGGGATAATTATAGGAATTTATATTATTTATATATATTTTATTGGGGATAAGTTGTAACAAGAAGGGTAGATAATAATGTTATTATTATTATTATTAGTATTCAGATATTTTAATAATATTATTATTATTACGGTTATTATGAGTATTATTACTAATATTAGGAATCAGTAGGGATAAGTTATAAGAGTTACGATAAGATATTAATAGGGAAAGAAAGGAAACAGAGTAGGAGGAATACGAATCGTTTCGATTTCTGGCTAGGAAAGACTTGGTATTTAAGGTGGCCAATATACGTGCCGCACCTCTCTTTCCTGGGACATCGAACGGTTCATTTCCGAATACGGCCACCTAGTATTTCCCGATATAAGATAAGATATAAGATTTGAAAGATATAAGATAAGATAAGGACGCCCACCTGATGACCCGAGTAGTCAGACTAGGTTAAGTCGAAGCCACTGCTCAATGGGACGAACACACGAGTTCCCCCCAGTAGTTCTGGGTCTTAGGATATGTAATCGTCTAAGTAGTAGTACACGAGCTGCTATTTAGGGGTTATGGCCATAGCCTAGGCTTAGTGGTGAAACACGAGATCCGCTACAGGTTGAGTACACGAGCTCACCCCGGCATGTTCTAGGAAAGTTGTGGTGAAACACGAGATCCACAACGAGTTATAGTGACCGGTCCAATGAAAGATGATAACGATATGATATGAATTTATAAGATATGGTATGGATGAAATGAAATGTTAAGATATGATATGATTGCAGATTTATGGAAACGTTATATTATAAGTTAGGGATTAATTGTATAAGTCTTCCGCTGTGTATGATTTGATATACGTATGATGTATGTATATGTGTATCTGTATTGTATACGTATTTGTACGTATTCCTAACCGTATTTTGCAGGTATAATTATACGTATGGCATACGTACCTTTATACGTATTTTGTACGTATTTCTAACTGTATCTCTGCAGGTATTTTTATACGTATTTTATACGTATTTGTATACGTATTTTTGTACGTATTTTTATACGTATCTCGTATAATTTTTGTATACACTGTACCATGTTTTATGTGTGTTTTCATGTGAATATTCTATGATATTATGTGTTTAGCGGTCCCTTAATTAAGCGGGACAGCCTAGTTACTCGCCACTGACGGTGGACCCCCCCCTCAGTTTCAGGTGACGATGCAGCAGCATAGAACGGGCTTCCGTTGGATGGGCTTGAGTGTGCAGAAGTTTAGTTTTATCCTAGTTATTCTAGAATTTATAAGACAATATTATAGTTTATTTAATTATAATCCCAGTCTGTCGGGAAGACATTCTCTTAGTTCATGTAATACATTAGGTTTTATATGCCTTATTTGACTTTTGGAGTATATTTTCAGATATTTGGGTTAATAAAAGATGATCTATTTTTATTTATATTTACCTAGTGTTTAATTATATGCTTAAGTAATGATCCGTTGTCGATTTCCTTCGTAAATCGACGAGTCAAAAAGTCGGGTCGTTACAGTTCGTGTTCTTTCGTCTTCGGGTTTCGCTCCTTATAATGAGGCTACTCTTTGCCTGATAGCACTACTGATCTCCATCCAGTTCTTGCTACTCCTGCTGTTGTTTTGAGTCAGATTAAGAGTTTTCCACGAGGTACTTCATGTGGTAGGGATGGTTTGCGTGCGCAACATCTCATGGATTGTATGAGTGATGCTGCTATAGCTGTTTCAGATGATTTGATTGGCTCTATCGCTCAGGTGGTCAATCTTTTCTTATGTGGGGAGTGCTCGAAGGAATTGGGTGGGTACATTGCTAGTGCGCCTCTTACACCTCTTGTGAAACCAGGAGGTGGTGTTCGACCTATAGCTGTGGGTACCGTTTGGAGGCGACTGGTTTCTAAGGTTTGTGCTGCGTCAACGGGTTTGTTGTTGAGTGGCTATTTTGATGGTCTACAATTCGGTGTTGGAATTCCTACGGGTAGTGAGGCTATTCTTCATGCAGTTAACCGGCTAGTTGAGGATCGTGGGGACACTGTTGGTCTTTCTATGCTTTTGGTTGATTTCAAGAATGCTTTCAACTTGGTGGATCGTGAAGTTATGTTACGAGAGGTGCGCCTCCAATGTCCGACTATTTTGCGATGGGTTGAATTCTGCTACTCTAGCCCGGCTAGGTTGTATTATGGAGAGCACGTCTTATGGTCTTGTCAGGGTGTGCAGCAAGGGGATCCGCTAGGCCCTTTGCTTTTTACTTTGGTTTTACATCCCTTAGTGAGAAAGATTCGTGCCTCTTTTGATTTGGATGACGGGACTATCATTGGTGACACATTGGAGGTGGGTAAGGCTTTGGATCTGATTATGGAGGACGGGCCCGCTTTCGGCCTCCATCTCAATGTTGATAAAACTGAGGTTTTTTGGCCAGTAGAGGACCCTCGGAGTAGGTTAGTTGGGGTTTTCCCGCCCAACATTGCTCGGCCTCTAAAGGGTGTTAAACTACTTGGTGGGCCAGTTAGTGCAGATTCTGATTTCAGCAGGGAGCTTGTGGTGGGACGGGTGGATAAGACTATTGCGCTTATGAATGCGGTGGCTCGGCTTGAAGATCCGCAGTGTGAGTTGTTACTTCTTCGTGCCTGCATTGGGGTTTCGAAACTTTACTTTGCGATGCGGACTTGTCCTCCTCGCCTCTTTGAGGCTGCACGGCAGAAGTTCGATGTTGCCCTTCGTTCTTCTTTGGAGCGTATCGTCACTGCATCTGGCCTGGGCTTTGGAGATTGGCAATGGAGGCTCGCCACTTTACCCTTTACTTTTGGTGGGTTAGGTGTCTATTCTGTTGCGGATGTTCTGCATTATGCGTTTGTAGCATCGCGGTTGCAGTCTGCTGGGTTGCAGCTTAAGCTTCTCCGCTGTGCTGGTGTTGTTGATCCTGGGCCTGCCTTTGCTGATGCATTGGGTCTACTTAATGCTTTTGTGGATATTGACTTTCTTGGTAATCCTAGTGAGAATGTTGCCCCCAAACTCATGAAAAAACTGGCAGATAAATATTTCACAAAGGTTGCTCAGACTGTTGAGGCCATATTCTCATTATCTCCACGACAGGTTGCTCTTTGGAAATCGCAACAACGGGATCATACTTCTGATTGGCTTAGGGTGGTTCCGATCTCAGGGTTGGGTCAGGTTATGAATGGTAAGACGTATCGATGCGTGCTCCGCTACAGGTTGGGTGTTCCTTTGTTTTCAGCTTCCGGACCTTGTTCTGCTTGTTCGAGGGTTTTTGAGGGTGACATCTTTGGAGATCATGCTGTGTCGTGTACTGGGATGGTGGGTGTCAAGCATCGTCATAATATTGTGCGGGACACTCTTGTTGATATCTGCAATCGCTCGGGGATTTCTGCTGGTAAAGAGGTTGATATTGGGATGAGCACAGAGATCGGGGGTGTAATGACCCAGATTTTATCGGTATTTTTGCTGGTATTTATGTGTGTATTTATGTGTTTATTTGCTAGTTCAAAATTTATTTTGAACTATTTATTTTAATTTTATGTGAATAATTTCGATTTAATCGAAATGTTTTATTTCTTAGTTTTTATTATTGATTTTAATTATTATTTAATTAATTGGCCCAATTGAGACTTCAAAATGAAAGCTGCCAGTTTAAAGATAAGGCTTCAAGCTGCCGGTTTGGTCTCCATAAACCGCCAGTCTTGGACCTTGCACGCTGCCAGTTATAAGCTGCCGGTTTGGTCTTCATAAACCGCCAGTCTTGGACCTTCACAAGCTGCCGGTTCCATACCGCCGGTCTTGAACTTCACAAGCTGCCGGTTTTTGCATGATTAGTCATGTAAATTTAGTAGATTAGCCCAATGGACCACAAGGCCCATTTTGCTTCTCTTGGCCGGTTCTACAAAGGCATGGCAAGGCTTGCCACTTGCCTTGTGTTCACACCTTAACTAACTCTATTTATAGGGGAGATAGTAAGGCTTAGGCTCATTTTGCCATTCTAACTTTGCCATCAACTTGCCAAGCACATAAACACTCTCCATTTCTCTCCATTTCTCACGCCATTGTTGATGATTGAGCCTCCATTTGTTCATCAACTTTCTTAGCCCAAAACTTAAAGATTCAACCTCAATTAATCTTTAAGTGATCAAACACAAGCCTAAACACATTTATTTCAAACAAGATTTATTGTTTCGGGTTCGTTTGGGTTGTGTTCGTGTGGGTTCGTGGTTGGGCCGTGTAGCAGTACTCGTGGTGCAAGTGCCGTGCAGTGGCCGTGGTGGTGGTGTGTGCTGTGACTGGGTAGCGTGGTGCGTGGCAGTGGCTGGACAGCCGTGCGTGATTCGTGGTGCCGTGCTAAAGGCCGCGTGTTGCTCGTGTTGATTGTGCCGTGTTCTTTGTGTCCCGGGCAGCGATATTTGTGTTGATTTGTGTGTAATCTTCAACAAGGTAACATACTAACTCAACTTAATTGGTAATACTATGATTATAGCTTTGATTAAATGCATGTTTGGGTTGATTGATGATGAATGTTCATGGTTCTGAATATATTTCTATAATCTGATTTTGGAGTGTTTTAATGATGTTTTAATGGTGGATTTTCATATTTTAAGATTGTTTTATGATGTTTTGGAAATCATGGTGTTTGGGTTTAAGTTTGTTGAATTTTGATAAAAAGATGTTGAAATTGCCGTGTGATAGTGATGATGTTCATGCGTGTATGTTGAGTTTGTTTGAGTTCTTGGTTGAAGTTCTTGAATCTTGATTGAGTTCTTGATTGAAGTTCTTGCAATCTTGAATGGTTTCTTTATGAGTTCTTTAAGTAATAGATGAGTTCTTTAGAGTTCTTGTTGAGGTTTGATGAGTTCTTTAAGAGTCTTGAAAGATAAAGAAAGTAATGGAAAGAGTCATGAAAGTTAAAGATTTGGGATACGTTGATCAAGGATTGAGTTAAAGATTGATGATATGATGTTTGGTTAGTCTCAAGAGTATGGCTATAGGCAATTCTTGGGTTAACTTCGATGATTTAGTTGTTAAATTCAAGAGTATGGCTTATTCTTGTCTTTAATTAACTATGATGATATGATGATGATATGATGGGATGTTTAGCTTGATTTCTTTTCTAGACGCCCTTGACTTTGTGTATGGCTTATGCTTAGTTTTTGGGTTAAGACGTTGCCCCTATTCCATCCGCGGTATTGGAATAGTTTTGGAGTCTCACTATGTTATTCCTAGTACGCTCAGATTTATTTGGGGATTAGGGACACGAATTTCCAAGTATGAAATGGGTTCGTGGGATTTGGGTGTATGGCTTATGCCCGGTCCTGACATAGTAGAAGTTCGGTTGCGTAAGATGCTTCCGTACGAGCATAGTCCGGTCTAGAACTAGAATGATTGCACCTAAGTTAGATTTGAGTATAGAGATGTCGTATGAATGATGATGTCGAGTGATGGGTTGATTTTGGGATTACGAGCTTGAGGTGGTCTCGTGTCTTCGAGGATTGTATGTGTGATGTTATTTGATTATAGCTATGTACTTGTGTATTCCCGTTAGGGTGAGTCAGTTATGTTACTCGCCACTGATGGTGGATATGTTGTGTTTTTCAGGTACATCTGACGATGATGCTCTTGCTTAGCTTTTGGGTTGGGCGAGCGGCGCTTTGTGTGTTTTGTTCCTATTGTTTATTTTCGTTTGTTTCATAGCATTAGACTTGTTAGACGTTGATTCAGGATTTATGATATACATTTGTTGTATAAGACTCTAGCATGTGGTTAGAGTTACACTTGACTTTTGTTTTCAGTTCATTTGATTTTTGGATTTAGTTTGTACAAGATTGTGGGTTATTGTACATTTATGGTTTAATAATATTTTGAGGTATTAGTATTATTTTCTAAGTGTTGAGTTTAGTTTTATAACTACTTGACTCGTCGGTTTCTTCCGCGCCGATTTAAGCGAGTCGGGTCGTTACAGTTGGTATCAGAGCCGAATAGGTTTAAGTGAAGTTTCTAGGAATTCGAGTTAAACCCGGGAGATGAGAGCTTTATTTTTTTCCCGAGTGATTAAACCATTTCTAGGACTATATGAAGGGAGAAGAGTTGGGTAGAAAGACCGGGATAGGGTTCTTTCTATTTTTCCTTTTCTTCTCATTTTTAGTAAGTATTTGGTGGGGTATTTTACTGACTTGCTATCTCTGTTATGTTTGTTGTTGTGATGCGTTTCAGCATGTCTACACCTCGCCGGTCGAGTACTGGACGACAGCGGTTGCGGGCACTCGAGGAGGCGATCCTTACTTTGGCGCACCATAGTCGTCAACCGCCGAATATGCAGTCGACGTTCGATCGTATCGCGCGTCATCGACCTCCGACTTACGACGGGGTTGCCGACCCCACTACTTTGGAGAGCTGGATCCGCGAGATGGGGAAGCTCTTCGACGCGACGTTTTGCCCCGATCACGAGAGGGTGCTGATAGCCGCATATTATTTACGTGGAGAGGCCGACAACTGGTGGACGTTGGCGAAGGACGCATACCAGCCGTTGCATGCGATGTCTTGGACCGACTTTATCGATAAGGTCCAGGAGCGTTTCTACCCCGACGAGTTGCGGTGGCAGAAACAGGAGGAGTTTCTTACTCTTGCACAGGGTAAGATGTCCGTCCAGACGTATACCGATCGATTTACAGAGCTGTCGAGGTTTGCTACGTCGGTGATTCCGTCAGAGAAGGATCGGGTCAAGCGCTACATCAAAAAGCTAGATCCGAGGATTCGAGTTCACGTGATCAGCAGTGGAGCGGCTACGTTCCAGCAGGCTTACGAGGTAGCACTCGAGATACAAGCATCAGTTACCGAGGAGGATTCGAGCAAGAAGAGAGCTCCGGTTCCGACGACTACAGCTTCGTTTAAAAAGCCCCGTTTCAGCGCACCTAGCAGTACCCCTCCGACCACGAGTTCGCATAAGGGTAATGGTGGTTCGAGTTGTCGAGGCTGTGGCAGAGACTTCCATCCAGGGAAGAAGTGCGACGGTTCTCCGATCACTTGCTTCACTTGTGGCAAGGTAGGCCACAAGTCGACAGTTTGTCCCGAGAAGAGGCCAGATTCAGAGGTTAAGCAGCTTCCAGCACCGACAAAGACTCCAGTGAAGAACCGAGTCTACTGTATGACCGAGGCAGAGGCCGAGGTTCAGCCCGACGTTGTATCAGGTAGATTTCTTGTCTCTGGTGTGTTAGCTTTAGTTCTTTTTGATTCTGGTGCTACTGTGTCTTTTGTGGCTAGTAGTTTCGTCTCGAGGTCTAATCTTCGAGGCAGCCTTCCTGTTAGTTCAATTATTACTCTCCCTTCAGGAGAGGATTTTACTTGTCAGCGAGAGTTCCGAGGAGTGTCCATCGTGATAGCAGGGGAGCAAGCGACGGCAGATCTGAAAGAGTTCCCGCTGATGGAGTTCGACGTTATACTTGGTATGGACTGGCTATCGAGATATCGAGCAATCATTCGTTGCCGAGATCAGTCAGTGACATTCCGAGGATCTCAGGGCAACCGAGTTACCTACTCTGGGTTCGTCCTTAAGAAAGGAGTAAAGGTAATCTCTGCCTTGAAAATGAGGAAGCATCGCCAGAAGGGCGATATGGTGTATTTATGTCAGGTACGAGACTTGACTAATGAGTCTCTGTTGGACGACATACCTGTAGCGAGGGATTTCAGAGACGTATTTCCTGACGAGCTACCAGGCGTTCCACCGGAGCGCGACGTCGAGTTTCATATCGACTTGGTACCCGGGACAGCGCCGATCTCGAAGGCACCGTACCGGATGGCACCGTCTGAGTTATTGGAGTTAAAGACACAACTCCAGGATTTGATCGATAAGGGCTTCATTAGGCCGAGTGTTTCTCCATGGGGAGCTCCTGTGCTCTTCGTGAAGAAGAAAGATGGTAGTATGCGCCTGTGCATAGACTACCGAGAGTTGAATCGGGTAACTATCAAGAATAAGTACCCATTGCCTAGGATTGAGGACCTGTTCGATCAATTGCGAGGAGCAGGAGTGTTTTCGAAGATAGATCTTCGATCTGGGTATCATCAGATTCCGGTTAAGAAGGAAGACATCCCGAAAACTGCTTTTCGTACTAGATACGGCCATTACGAGTTCGAGGTGATGCCCTTTGGCCTCACTAATGCGCCAGCCGTGTTCATGGACCAGATGAACCGGACGTTTCACCACTTACTCGACAAGTGCGTCGTAGTATTTATAGATGATATCTTGATCTATTCTAGAGATGAGTCCGAGCATACGGAACATCTCCGGGTGGTACTCGAGATATTGAGGAGTCATAAGTGGTTCGCGAAACTCTCCAAGTGTGAGTTCTGGCTTCGCGAAGTAGCCTTCCTAGGTCATGTGATTAGCAAAGAAGGCATTAAAGTAGACCCAGCTAAGATTAAGGCTGTGGTAGATTGGAGTAGCCCGACAAATGTGGCGGAGGTTCGTAGTTTTCTGGGTTTGGCTGGATACTATCGACGATTCGTCCAGGACTTCTCCAAAATAGCTAGACCGATGTCTAGTCTCCTGCAAAAGGAGGTTCGATTCGTTTGGACAGAAGCTTGCGACCAAGCTTTTCTGGAGTTGAAACAGAGATTAGTCTCTGCTCCGATTCTTACTCTTCCGAACGATGAAGAGGGCTTCGAGGTCTATAGCGATGCTTCGAAGAGTGGCTTAGGTTGTGTGCTCATGCAGGGTGGGAAGGTCATCGCTTACGCATCGAGACAGCTGAAGGTGCACGAGCGTAACTATCCTACGCATGACTTGGAGTTAGCAGCTGTAGTGTTCGCGTTGAAAATATGGAGGCACTATCTCTATGGTGGTTCGTGTAGAGTATTCACGGATCATAAGAGTCTCAAGTACATCTTCACTCAGAAAGACCTCAATATGAGGCAGAGGCGGTGGCTTGAGTTGATTAAAGACTACGACCTGACGCTCAACTATTGCGAGGGCAAAGCGAATTTGGTTGCAGATGCGCTAAGCCGCAAACATCGCTTGAGCTTCAGTAGAAGCCGTGGTTCCGTCGGACTTCGTCTGACATCGATGAGTGCCGAGCCTGATTTAATTCAGGAACTACGCGAGGGTCAGCAGAACGACCCACAGTTTGCTAGGATTCGAGAGGCTATACGGCAAGGTAAAGCCGTAGGTTTCGAGATCCCTTCTGATGGTGTTATGCGCTTTCGAGGGAGATGGTGTGTACCGGGCGGTTCTGACCTTAGAAACAGAATCATGTCCGAGGCACATAACTCGCCTTATTCTGTTCATCCCGGTGGTAATAAGCTTTACCAAGATCTTAAAGGCCAGTTCTGGTGGCCTAAGATGAAAAGGGATGTAGCAGAGTTTGTCGCTCGGTGCTTGACCTGTCAGAAGGTCAAGATTGAGCATCAGAGACCAGGAGGTCTATTACAGCCACTACCTATTCCGACCTGGAAGTTTGAGTCTGTTTCTATGGATTTTGTAGTGAGCTTACCCACTTGCAATGGCTTGAATGCTATTTGGGTCATTGTGGATAGGTTGACTAAGGTCGCTAGATTCATTCCGATGAAAATGACCTGGTCGATGGAGCGTCTAGCTGAGGCGTATACTCAGGACATAATCCGACTTCACGGAGTTCCGAGGGAGATTGTTTCTGATCGAGATCCGAGGTTTCTATCTCGTTTCTGGAAATCAGTTCAGGAAGCCTTTGGGACGAAATTGAAGTTGAGCACCGCTTTTCATGCGGCGACTGATGGTCAGACTGAGAGGACCATCCAGACTTTGGAGGATATGCTTCGAGCATGCACTCTGGAGTATCGTCAGTCTTGGGTGCGTATGCTTTGCTTGATAGAGTTCTCCTATAATAACAGCTACCACTCTAGCATTGAGATGGCTCCGTACGAGGCCCTTTATGGCAGGAAATGTCGGAGTCCGATTTGCTGGAATGATATCAGTGATTCTGTGGCTTTAGGACCGGAGATGGTACGCGATACTATCGAGAAGGTTCGAGTCATTCGGTCTAAGATGCAGGCCGCTCAGAGTCGTCAGAAATCTTACGCCGATAATCGACGTAGACCACTGGCTTTCGAAGTAGGTGACAAAGTCTTGCTTAAGGTTTCACCTTTCAAAGGAGTTGTACGCTTTGGTCAAAAGGGTAAACTTCGACCGAAATATGTGGGACCTTACGAGATACTAGAACGAGTTGGGGAGGTGGCTTATCGATTGGCATTACCACCTAGTCTGGCTAATGTTCATGACGTATTTCATGTTTCCCAGCTAAGGAAATATGTACATGATCCTACTCATATAATCTCAGTGGATCCGGTCGTAATCGAGCCGAATCTGACTTATGAGGAGCGACCCGTCCAGATCTTGGATCGGGAGGAGAGGACCCTGCGGCATAAGCAGGTACCGCTTGTCAAGGTGTTGTGGAGAAATCAACACCATGAAGAAGCGACTTGGGAGACGGAAGCGTCTATGCGGCAGAAGTACCCCGAGCTTTTCGATGGGGAGCGATCTCCTGCACCTTGAAATTTCGGGACGAAATTTCTTTAAGGAGGGGAGGTTGTAATGACCCAGATTTTATCGGTATTTTTGCTGGTATTTATGTGTGTATTTATGTGTTTATTTGCTAGTTCAAAATTTATTTTGAACTATTTATTTTAATTTTATGTGAATAATTTCGATTTAATCGAAATGTTTTATTTCTTAGTTTTTATTATTGATTTTAATTATTATTTAATTAATTGGCCCAATTGAGACTTCAAAATGAAAGCTGCCAGTTTAAAGATAAGGCTTCAAGCTGCCGGTTTGGTCTCCATAAACCGCCAGTCTTGGACCTTGCACGCTGCCAGTTATAAGCTGCCGGTTTGGTCTTCATAAACCGCCAGTCTTGGACCTTCACAAGCTGCCGGTTCCATACCGCCGGTCTTGAACTTCACAAGCTGCCGGTTTTTGCATGATTAGTCATGTAAATTTAGTAGATTAGCCCAATGGACCACAAGGCCCATTTTGCTTCTCTTGGCCGGTTCTACAAAGGCATGGCAAGGCTTGCCACTTGCCTTGTGTTCACACCTTAACTAACTCTATTTATAGGGGAGATAGTAAGGCTTAGGCTCATTTTGCCATTCTAACTTTGCCATCAACTTGCCAAGCACATAAACACTCTCCATTTCTCTCCATTTCTCACGCCATTGTTGATGATTGAGCCTCCATTTGTTCATCAACTTTCTTAGCCCAAAACTTAAAGATTCAACCTCAATTAATCTTTAAGTGATCAAACACAAGCCTAAACACATTTATTTCAAACAAGATTTATTGTTTCGGGTTCGTTTGGGTTGTGTTCGTGTGGGTTCGTGGTTGGGCCGTGTAGCAGTACTCGTGGTGCAAGTGCCGTGCAGTGGCCGTGGTGGTGGTGTGTGCTGTGACTGGGTAGCGTGGTGCGTGGCAGTGGCTGGACAGCCGTGCGTGATTCGTGGTGCCGTGCTAAAGGCCGCGTGTTGCTCGTGTTGATTGTGCCGTGTTCTTTGTGTCCCGGGCAGCGATATTTGTGTTGATTTGTGTGTAATCTTCAACAAGGTAACATACTAACTCAACTTAATTGGTAATACTATGATTATAGCTTTGATTAAATGCATGTTTGGGTTGATTGATGATGAATGTTCATGGTTCTGAATATATTTCTATAATCTGATTTTGGAGTGTTTTAATGGTGGATTTTCATATTTTAAGATTGTTTTATGATGTTTTGGAAATCATGGTGTTTGGGTTTAAGTTTGTTGAATTTTGATAAAAAGATGTTGAAATTGCCGTGTGATAGTGATGATGTTCATGCGTGTATGTTGAGTTTGTTTGAGTTCTTGGTTGAAGTTCTTGAATCTTGATTGAGTTCTTGATTGAAGTTCTTGCAATCTTGAATGGTTTCTTTATGAGTTCTTTAAGTAATAGATGAGTTCTTTAGAGTTCTTGTTGAGGTTTGATGAGTTCTTTAAGAGTCTTGAAAGATAAAGAAAGTAATGGAAAGAGTCATGAAAGTTAAAGATTTGGGATACGTTGATCAAGGATTGAGTTAAAGATTGATGATATGATGTTTGGTTAGTCTCAAGAGTATGGCTATAGGCAATTCTTGGGTTAACTTCGATGATTTAGTTGTTAAATTCAAGAGTATGGCTTATTCTTGTCTTTAATTAACTATGATGATATGATGATGATATGATGGGATGTTTAGCTTGATTTCTTTTCTAGACGCCCTTGACTTTGTGTATGGCTTATGCTTAGTTTTTGGGTTAAGACGTTGCCCCTATTCCATCCGCGGTATTGGAATAGTTTTGGAGTCTCACTATGTTATTCCTAGTACGCTCAGATTTATTTGGGGATTAGGGACACGAATTTCCAAGTATGAAATGGGTTCGTGGGATTTGGGTGTATGGCTTATGCCCGGTCCTGACATAGTAGAAGTTCGGTTGCGTAAGATGCTTCCGTACGAGCATAGTCCGGTCTAGAACTAGAATGATTGCACCTAAGTTAGATTTGAGTATAGAGATGTCGTATGAATGATGATGTCGAGTGATGGGTTGATTTTGGGATTACGAGCTTGAGGTGGTCTCGTGTCTTCGAGGATTGTATGTGTGATGTTATTTGATTATAGCTATGTACTTGTGTATTCCCGTTAGGGTGAGTCAGTTATGTTACTCGCCACTGATGGTGGATATGTTGTGTTTTTCAGGTACATCTGACGATGATGCTCTTGCTTAGCTTTTGGGTTGGGCGAGCGGCGCTTTGTGTGTTTTGTTCCTATTGTTTATTTTCGTTTGTTTCATAGCATTAGACTTGTTAGACGTTGATTCAGGATTTATGATATACATTTGTTGTATAAGACTCTAGCATGTGGTTAGAGTTACACTTGACTTTTGTTTTCAGTTCATTTGATTTTTGGATTTAGTTTGTACAAGATTGTGGGTTATTGTACATTTATGGTTTAATAATATTTTGAGGTATTAGTATTATTTTCTAAGTGTTGAGTTTAGTTTTATAACTACTTGACTCGTCGGTTTCTTCCGCGCCGATTTAAGCGAGTCGGGTCGTTACAGGGGGTCTTCGTCCTGCGGATTTGCTGCTTTACTCATGGGACCATGGTCGCGATGTTTGTGTGGATTTGACAGGGTCTTCACCTTTGACTCAGTCCGGTATGGCTGATTTTGTTCCTGGTCGTGCTGTGCAGGATGCGGCTTCTCGCAAACGGCGTAAGTATGCAGATCGATGTGCTGCTCTTGGGTATGGTTTCCTTCCTTTCTCTTTCTCTACTTTTGGAGAATTCGAGGAGGATGTTGTTGCACTGCTGAAGCAGATTCAGATGTTTTCTAGAGCGCATGATATTGGTGCGCGTGCTGCTGCTCACATCTTCACTCGTATTAGCTTTGCTGTAGCTAGTGGAATGGGGGCCCAGATTGTATCTAGGCTCCCCACTAACTTCTTGTAGACATTTTGACTTTTAGTTTTTAATAATAAAGTTTTTATAATAATAATAATAATTGTAATAACCCGAAATTTAGGGCCAGAAAATTTCACGGTTAATTATTATTATTTTATTTTTCTAAGTCCAAAAGGCCCATTTAATTTTACTGTTTGTTTTCATTTCTTCTATTTATCTCGAAATTGGGCCCAAAGACCCAATTCCCTCTTAGCTTGGCCGACCCCCTTTACTCATGGCCAAGATCATTTTTCCTTTCTAATTTATTATTAATTCTACATTTATTTGATTAATAGTATTTTTAATTATTTTTGATTTTAAAAACCTATTGTTGCAACTACCATTTACTTGGTCTCTACCCTTACCAAGTCCCCCCTAAAATCACTCCATACTCCCTACTCCCTCTCCACCTCACGGCATCCCCTCCCCATTTTATTTCTTTTTTTTTCTTTTGTTCTTATTAAAAGCATAGTGAACAAAAACTTACAATCTTTTACTCTAATCTCAAAAGCTCTCAAAAACTCTCTCTCATAAACCCTAGCAGCCGTGTGCTTTTTGAACCAAACAAGGAGATTTTCTTTGTTTTCTTTCCTAATCTAAGGTAACTAGTCTATCTTTCTTAAATTAGGAACAAGTTTCCCATATAGTTAATTAGGATTAAATCATGGAAATCAATAGAATTAGTATCATGTTAGGACTAAGATTTTCGAATCATATGATGTAGTTTACTATGATATTTTCTTGATATTTCATGAATCTTTATGAATCTTTAATTGTTTTATTAATTTTTATGCATATGATAATTTATTTAATTACATATTTATATTGAATTATTATGATGATCTTGATTGTTTAATTGATAATCAAAGTCTTAAATTAAAAAGAATTATTTTGTTCTTGTCATATATGTATGTCGAGTGACTCATTGTAATTTAGAGGATTAAAATCTGATTCTTATGTTTGATCTTGTTAATTCTTGAATTGTTATTGGTAACCTTTAATCTAATCTTTAATTTAATCATGTTATTATTGGATCTTGAAATTTATCTTGATAGTATTGTTTTGGCCAAAAAAAAGCCGTGTGGTATATGTATTATAAAGAATTGATTTTGATCTTGTTTTAGTCCACGTTTCATGGTCTAATGTTTATTGTATAATTTTATTATGTATTATTAAGTTTAATTGTTTAATTATTGATGATTGCATTTAAATAATTTAAAGTGTAATTTTTGGTACTTTTATCCAAAAATGTCGAGTGGTACAAGTTATGAAAAATAGGATTTTTATCATGTTTTAAGTAATATTGTTGTTAAGTATTAATTTAGATGAATTATTTAATTGTTTATATGATTTTTTAATAAATTTGCTTAATTATTATTCTAATGTTGAAAATGTCGAATGGAAAGAAAAGGGTTTTGACAATCTTAGTTTAATTTTTGACTTATAATGATATTAGAAGGTAATTTTAGGGATTTATTATAATTAAAGGAATTAAAAGGAATTAACAGGGATAAGTTGTAATATCAAAGAAAGTAATAATATGACTAAAAGGAAAGATTATAATATGATAAGAACTAGTGGTCTCAAGATGGCCTCTAGATAAGATGATTGATAAATAGTGGTCTCACGATGGCCTTTAGAAAAAACAAGATACGATACGGACGCCCATTTGATGATACACGTGTCATCAGATCGGGTTAAGTCGAAGCCACTGCCCTACTGCGGTCTCTGGGCAGTTCTGGATCTTAAGATATGTAGTCGTCTAAGTAGTAGTACACGAGCTGCTATTTAGGGGTTATGGCCATAGCTTAGGCTTAGTTCTTGCAAAGGAGGGCTACGGGTTGAATACACGGGTTCTTCCCGGCATGTTTTAGGAAAGTTGGGATGTACACGGGCATCCTTACAAGCTATAATGATCGGTCCAATAAGATGGTTAAAAGAAGGGTTTTGGGTAAAATATGACAAGATAAGTATTTCACGGGAAGGATTATGTTATATGTGTATTTATGTATATTTTCGTGTGTATAAGTTGTATTTATGTAATGATAAGTCTTCCGCTGCGTACGTCTGGTAAGTCTGTATTTATATGTATTTTTGATGTACCTTGTACGTGTATTCCATGTATTCTGTACGAGTATCTTTGGCCTGTATTTATATGTGTATTGTATCCGTATTTGTCTGTATTTGGTATGTATTTTTATTCGTATTTTATACGTATATTGTATGTATTTCTAACCGTATTTAGCAGGTATTTTATACGTACTCGTAATTTGTACGTATTTATATACGTATTTTCCTATGTATTTTTCTACGTATTTCATATGTATTTCTATACGTATTTTTCTACGTATTCGTATGTATTTTTATACGTGTTTTTCTACGTATTTTTATACGCATTTTTCTACGTATTTTTATACATATTCTCGTATGTATTCTTATGTATTTTTGTATGATTTTCCTGGTTGATTCTATGCTATTATATGGTTAGCGGTCCCTCATTTAAGGGGGATAGCCTAGTTACTCGCCACTGACGGTGGACCCCCCCATTTCAGGTGATGATGCAGACGCATAAGTGGGCTCCTATATGGTTCGGGTTGTGTGTTGATGAGAGCAGTATAGTGAACCTGGTGTCTAGTTTATGCCTTCTTTTATTTATTAAGTAGTATATCCCAGCCTGTTGGGATGGAACTGTATTATTATTACGTATTCTAGTATTTGTTTTTGGACTTTTAGAATATCATTTATTTAGTTTGGTTAATAAAAGGAGTATCGGATTTTTAATTATTAATAATGCTATTTAGTTTATGTTGGTAATGATCCATTTGTCGATTTTCTTCGTAAATCGACAGTCTAGAAAAGTCGGGCCAGTTTTTTGTCCAAAACTACCTTACCTACACCACTTTTTGCAAAAAACTACCTTATTTACAAAAGCTTGTCCAAAACTACCTTTATTAGCCAATTCCTTGTCGACCACTTCCTTGTTTGTTGTTCCGGCGTTGACTTTGCTTTATTCTCGAAAATAATTAGCCGAATCAATGTTTTGGGGTCATTTTTGCTCTAAAAGGGTTAAATATGAGGTCGGAATCTACAAAAAATGGTCACATAAGCTTCTATTTGAATTACAAAATTTGTCTCGATATGCGTTCATTGGTTTGCGTGGCACAAAAAATTATCCCTATCAAGATTTTGGTGGGTCATTTTCGCCCTAACGGGTCAAATTTTAGGTCGAAATTTGCAAAAAACGACCAGATTGGTTAGCAAAGGCAAAGTCAATGCCGAAATAGTGAATAAGGTAGTGTTCAACCAGAAATTTGCTAAGTAAGATAGTTTTGGACAAACTTTTGTAAGTAAGGTAGTTTTTTGCAAAAAGTTGAACATGACATTCCCGTGGTATTAACATCAGCCACTGATGATGTTGAGACTGTGAAGAAAGGTGTTACTCTTAGTGCTCAACATTACTTGTTTAAACCTCTTGGTTTTCCTGAAATCAAGAATCTTTGGCAACACGTTGTCAGAAACAACCTCGATAAACACAAGCGAATCAGCAACAACAACAACAATAGCAACAACAACAATGGAATTATTATTAAGGGGCTAACTGAAGAGAAGAAACAACGTGTTAGTTCGGATCGATCACTTCATGAGAAGTTTGAGAATGCGGTTGTAAATCAAACGGGTAAAATAAAGGAATGACTTATCTGGAAAGATCGTGACGTGATGTGATCACTGCCTTAAAGCTAAAATTGCCCCGCTACGACACACGGAATCATGGCAACCAACCTCCAAGGATACACGATCACTATTTCACCGGTGTCAACAGGGAAATAGGTTGAGAATGTCTTGAATATTACCCAGAAAAAAGATGATTAGTGAAGTGTTTATGTTTATAGGAATATGTAAGGAGAGAGGAGATAAAAGTGAATATGTTTTTCTGTGTCCCTTTCCTGGTATAAAGAAACCGCTTTTTATAGGACACCTCACCTAACAAATTCCATACCCATGATTGAATTAGTGGGGTAACATGCCATAAAAATAAGGAAGAAAAAGTCAAGTTAATGGAGGAAATTAGTCAAAAGGAATAAATAATCCTTGACCCAAAATAATAATTAATTAATTTTCCAATTTCTTTTGAAGCAAATATAATAGTTTAATATATAAACTCCAACAAGCTGTTTCGATTAAAATTCTCGAGTTGATGAATATTGAGGGTCTTACTAGAGAACAAGTTGCAAGTCATCTTCAAAAGCAGAGAAAATCAATTAATAATAATAATAATAATAATAATAATAATAATAATGTTTCTAGTAAGGTTGATAATCGGAAGAAATTGATTAGTAATGTTGTTAATTCTAAACAACAACAATCGGTGAATTTGGGGGGTTTTTTTCTGGGGTTCGTCCATCAATGTGATAATTGGAGGAAGACAAGTTGCAGGATTTGATGGCTACTCTAATCAATGGATGTTTAATCATGGAATTAATCATTGTCAGATTAATCATTTTCTTCAGCACCAGCAGCAACAACAACAACAGAATCAATGGGTGTTTGGAGATTTTAGACCTAATTCATCGGAATTTTTTGATTTTGGAGGTAATAATAAGAAGGTGATGAGCAATGAGTTCTTTGATCCGGTTTGTGAGAATATTAATGGGTTGTTTGGTGGGGAATTGGATGATTTCTTGATGTGACTTGTAGAAAATATGATTAAATTAAATTAGCTGTATACTGGTTTGGTTATTAGCAAATTACTTAATTCATCATTAGATTATCAATGTTTAGCGCTTGTAGTTCCGATATGGTTCAATATATACTATTGTTCGTGGCTTCTTTTGCTATGATTCTATAATGTATACATAAAATTAACAAAATTACAAATTAATTTTACAAGAACAAAAATACAAATTATCATGTGTTGTTGTATGGTCACAATACTTAACATTAAATTTAAATAAGTATCAATTAACATTTGAATATGTTCATTTTTATTTTATAATATAAAAATATTGGGAATATAATTGTAATTCTTCAATCGTTTTTTTTAATGATTTTGTGTCTACCTTTGCTTACTTTCTATTAAAAGTCGGTAGGGTGGCATACACAGATAAATTAAAGATAGTAAGTGTTACCAAGATTAACATTCCACTTACCTTCTGAAGTAAAGAGAAATTTAGATAAGTAAATCCAGATTACAGGTTCACATTCAATAGAAGAGTTTCACTCTTTTTTTTAAAAATAAAAAATCGAACTACAGCTCCGTATTTTCTATTCGGACTATTTTCACAGTAAAAACACACAAAAATTCGGTGGAAAATGGTCAATATTCTGGCAAAGTCATCCACTTGACCAACCACAAATCTAGGGCTCGTTTACATTAGCTGAATAGAGCTGAACTGAGCTGAACTAAACTGAACTGAATTGAATTGAACTGAACTGAACTGAATAGAAGTGTATTAATTGAACTAAATAGAGATGAACTGAACTGAACTGAATAGAGATTAACTGAACTGAACTGAATATAATCTGAAGTAAACAAGCCCTAGTCCAAAATAAGTTTGTATAATCATTTTAACAATAAACAGTCCTTGTAAAAAACCAATACACTGTCAAATACTCCCTCTATTTTTTTAGTTTACTCACGTGAGTTATTATCAAAACCAAGAAGTTATTAGGAGTTGGAGAAAAAGAATAAATGATAATTAAAATAAAGTTGTATAAAAAGTAAGAGAGAAAGTATGAAAAAAAGATAAAAGAGGGTAATTTATTGAAGTTAATCAAAAGTAGAAGAGAATATAAAAAATGCACTTAGAAATCATAAATTAATAAATGTAGAAGAATAAATATAAAAAGTGAGTAAATTAAAGAAAAAATCGGAAGAAGTATATTATTTGGTGTTGTTTAGTTGCCTCAATTTTCCATGGGAAATCAAAATTCCTAGGAAATGCAAAAATATTTTATTGTTTGGTTAACTAAAAAAGTATGAAATGAGGGAAATTGAAATTTCTAGAAAATTACAATTCTCACATAATGTAGAAAATAATTTACCCAATCCCACTAGGTAATTCAAAATTTCTAGAAAATATAAATTTTCACATCTCAATCAAACACAATTAATTAATTTCCATGAATTTAACAATGGAAATTAATTCTCATAAAATACAAATTACCATGGGAAGTTAATTCCCATTTCAACCAAACAATACCTTCAACTCAACGTACTTAATTTTTCATACATCTCACATATTTAGCTCTCCTATAAAAATTATAAAGTTTTAAAATAATTAGAAAAAATAAATACATAAATATTATGTGTAGTTAGAGAAATATAGTATATAAAAAAAGTCTAACAAAACTTTTTTTTTAGTAATTTTTGGAATCGAGCAATTTCGTTAAGTATGTAAAAAGTTCTATGCAAGTTACAAGTCGATGTATCCAGATTCGAGCGAAAAACTGACTTTTAAAAATCAGATTCGAAAATAGGTTTATGATGCATGAAATTTTGTTAATTTGAAAACTAGAAATATATAAGAACATACGTGCAAAGTTTTAGATTAAAAATACACATAGGAAAAATATGAAAGATCAATAAATTTAGAGTAGAAAAGTGGGTTTTTCAGTCAAAATCAAAAAGAAAGAAAGAAGCTAAGGAGAAAAGAAAGTTCGAAAAATGCTGGAAACCAACTTGCCATCTTAGGGTATAAGTAATACTACGTAGCATGTTTTTCCACATCTCTCGAGTCATAACTTTAAATATTAATATTTTTTATTATACACAAGAAAAAAATTATAAAAACTATATATTTGAAATATCCGCTCCAAGACGAATCAAACGAGATCACCCATGACCATCATTTACATTTTTTATGTCAAATTAAACAAAGTCAAAGTCAATTTATAGCAATTAAATGTGGATAGAAATAGTACTAAATAGATGAAAGAAATTAATTTCCATAAATTCAAAATGAGTAGTAGAATAAAAAAAGTAAATTGCTAAACAAATATCTCTTTTTACTTATTAAAGCCTCCTTATAGTCGGAATTGCCCTTGACCCTTAAAAACATAACAATTCACCTATCGCATCCCACCTCTACACACCCTTTATTTTATATCAAGATTAATCATGAAATAATACATATTATTAATTTAAAATCATAAATTATGAATTGAAAGCATTACAAATACTTTTGCAAAATGGTCTGATTCAAATACCCATAATTTTGTACACATAGGGTCCGTTTACTAGAGCGAAAATTGTTTTCCCTGAAATCTGTTTTCCTATTTTACATGTTTACTTTTGATGAAAAAATAAAATGTAAAACTTTGGGTGAAAACTCATTTTACACCATATTGGAAATATTTTCCCCCGAAAACTTTGAATCAGACCATTGTAAAAAAGTACTTGTAATACTTTCAATTCATAATTCATCATGTTTTATTCATGATTTTAGTGTAATAATATGTTTTATTTCATGGTCCATGCGCCTGGACCTAGGTTGTGGTGCATAGTTCATGCTGTAACGCCCCGGATTTGTGTTATATTTCCTTTGATGGTGTTGCATGAATTCATATTTATTTTTGTGCATGGTCTAAATTTATTTGGGCTATTTTTGTTGCTTGAGTGTGAATATTTTATTTTATGTTATTTTTATTTATTTTATTTTATTATTTAGATTTTTTAATTTTCTAATTAATTATTTATGGGTCAAGTGTAAAATTAATCATGATTAATCATGCTTGAGTGCATATGGCCCATGTGAACATGATGGCCCATTTTAGTTGCCCCAACCGGGCCCCTCCTTTGTTTGGCTCAATTGCCACTTGTTTTGTGTTCATACCTAACAAACTTCTATAAATAGGTGCCATTAGGGAGCTTAATAACCTTTATTGATTTCCAATAACCATTTGCTCACAAATCATACTAAACACACTCCATCTTTTCCCTCCATTCCGCACACCTATTTTGGCTTCATTTTTCCAACAATGTTTCCATCATCTTTTTCAACCCAAACTTAAAGATTCATAACCTATTAATCTTTAAGTGATTAAACACAAGTTAATCTTCATTGCCATTGATCAAGACTTTCGAGGTCGTTGGTTTGGGTTTTGGGTTCAGTTCGTGTGGGTTGAAGCACCGTGTTGGTGGCCGTGTTCGTGTGGTTGGGCCGTGAAGAACAAGGTTTTGGGCAACAAGTTTTCGTTATCTTTTGCAATCAATATTTGTCAAGGTAACATTCTTTTTCATCCTAGTTTGAATACCATGATCATAGGATAGATTTAGTCATCAAATTAGACCAAAAAGTTTGATGAATTTGAGTGAAACTAATCCATTTTATGCGTGAATTCTGGGCAGTTTTGGGAGTTGATTTTGTGATTTTGTGCTTTGTTTTCATGCATATTTTGATTACATATGACGGATACATGTTTGACTGTGTTTATGTACGATTTTCATGAAGTTTATATGATGTTTTGATGCTTAAACATGATGATAAAGTTGCTGAATTTTGTCTGGAATATGCGTGAAAATGGCGTGTAGTTTGGGATGATTTTGGTGATCAAGATTTGATTATTTCTGGCTTATGATTGATGATTGTTATGTTATGATATGTTATGAATAATTTTGATCATGAAAAGTATCCAAGATTTGCATGTTGTATGATGAATCAAGAAAGAGTTTATGCATGGATGTTCATGGGGTTATGCGTGTACTTTGGTATTGGTTATGATGGTGTTCTTGATAATCTTGATGGATATTATGTGAATCTTGTATTGATAATTGATGATGATTTAAGTTAAAGATTGTGTTCAAGAATGTATTTTTGATGTATAATTAACGATGGTTGATGTTTCTTGGAATCTCTTGATTGATTTATGATGATTCTTGATTTTCTTGATTATGGTTATTTAGTCTTTAAGTATAGATTATGTGGTCATAGTTAAGTTTGGTCAAGAAAGTTAAAGATAGTTAAAGTAAGTTAAAGAAAGTCTAAAGAATGATTAAAGAAGTTCAAAAAAAGTGATGTACATAGTTATACTCAAGTAAAGACTTAAGAGGTAGGCTTGAGAATAACCAAGATGTAATGAATTATAAGATTAGCTTGAATTTGCATATGAGACGCCTAACCTTAGAGTAAGATTCTAAGACTTGGGTTAAGACGCAGCCACTATCCTAACCGCGGTATTGGGATAGTTTATACTTGTTATGTCGTCTTTATGATATGGGTCCGTAAGATGGGTTCATGGGTATGGGAGTAAGATTCTCATCCCGGCATAATAAGAAGTTCGATCACGTAAGATGTGTTCGTACGAGCATGGTCCGGTCTAATATGTAAATGATAGCGACAAAGATATTGTAAAGTTTAAGGTCAGGTAAGCTTTGCTTGTTTATATGCGTGATTGTCTGATTTGTTTATCTGATCTGTTTTATGTTCATATATATCCACTTTAGGGTGAAACTGTTATGTTATTCGCCACTGATGGTGGATTTATATTTTCAGGTAACTCTGATGGTGACGGTGATGCTTAGCTTTGGGATTGGGCGAGAGTCGTTGTACTTTCTCTTGTGTAGTTTATTTTCTGTTATTAGGATTTGGATTATTGGTAGTTTGTATACTCTAACTCTAACTACAGTTTTGGAGTTAATTCTTTAGTATTGACTTTTGAGGTTTTAGTTATGTACAAACTTGTGGTAATTGTACATTTGGGATTTTTAGTAGTATAATTAGAAGTTTGGTTTTTGGTTTAAAGTATGTTTGTTGTTAGTATGATAATTCGACTCGTCGGTTCCTTCCGCGACCGATTTATAAGAGTCGGGTCGTCACACATGCGCCCTGGTATATGTCGTGTTTTTTTTTTCAACGCCCAACACACGCACGTGTAGTCAAGGGCAAAATTATCCAAATGTGGGCTTTAGTAAAATGAGGGCTACATCTAGTTACACCCATAAAAATGGCAAAAAGGGTAATCTCGTAAATTTACCATGGCGTCAGCTTGTGCAGTACAAAAATTTCTCAAAACAGTAAAGATGCGTTTGATTTATTGAATGAGAATGGTATGGAATGGATATAGGGTCTAGGATGGTATGGATTCAGAACCCCATACTTAAGCAAAATTATTTGGTTCAATTTTTTAATGGAATAGATTCACTTTATTTTAGGTTGTATCATTAATGAAATGAATTTTAAATCTTGGGGGGCAATGTGGGTATGGAATTCTAGGGGTCGGAATGGATTTAGAATCCATCGAATATGGGGTTCCACACTAAAATGATTCAACCAAACAGTAGAATGAATGGAATTGATTGTAACACCATTTCAATGTATTAAAAAGAGTCAACCAAACATGGTAACGGTAATGCCAGTATTTTGGCGCTCCAAAACCCATTTTCTGCCCCTGTTACACTCAATTAGTTCTCCCCACTACCTCCATTAACGTACAACACCCAATTTTCACTTCTCTCTTCAATCTTTTCCCCATTAATTTTCCGTACTTCACTTGCATTTTTCCATCATCTTTTGAGTCCGTTGAACTTGCTGAATACGTCGGAATTTCACTTCTGATCGTCGAAAAAAGGTTTGCTAATTTTCCATTTTCAGTAAATTTGTGGATTTTTTTTTTGTTTGTTTGTTTTTGCTTTAGGTCTTCTTGCAACTTCTTTTTACTATATTTTGCTTACTAATCAACCTTTTCTTCTGCAATGACATCTTTTTTTTTTTTTATGATTTCTGTTCTTCTGCAATGGCCTCTGTTTTGATTATTTTCATTTTTGTCATTTTGATTTTGCATTTTTTTCTTTGAATAATTATCACTTTTTTTCCTGCATAATAGATATTTTCGTGTTATTTCAGACAGCCTATATCATTTTGCCTTGTTATACTTTTGACTGTATTGTATTTATTTTACTTTTGGATGAAATCCTTCATAATCATATATATTCTTGATAATTGGTCGATTTTTAGGTGATTTTATACTGCAGAATTTTGGAAAATTTATACATAAACGGCTATAATTAACATGTCAATGTTATGAAGGTAGCTAGGGATTATTAATTACTACAAGTAATTATTTACGGGTTGAATGTAATGCTTCTCTTTTGTTAGTATGGTTTTAGAGATTTTAGAGATTTTGTGGATGAAATTAGTATGGTAAACACTTGAGGCGTCACAGGAGATACTTTCCTGAAAATAATATTTCCACCCAATTCGTAGGCCGGGTTGCAGAAATTTGTTAACAAGATACAACAAGAAACCGTAGGAATCGAGCCTCGTATCAATTTCTACGAAAATGAAGAAAGGATTTGTATGTGTAAACTTCTTTGTAACTATGGAAGAAAACTTATCTTCTATGCAAGAGATAGAAATGAAGATGAAGTATGTTTTTTCTCTTTCAATTCAGTTTTAGAGAAGTTATAATAATAACTTCCCAAAATGCACAACCGTCCTTTCGAACAGACACAACGCAATGGGAAAAAACCAAAGCCAACTGATGCATAACCACCAGCTCGCGAGTCGCGATTTGCTTCTGCCTCTTTCGTGCACTTTTTGCACTTCAGACTATTCTCGCGGGTCGCGACCTTAAGTCACTACTCGCGATTTTCCACTGTTTCAGCTGCACTTAACCTCAACGTTTAACGACTTACATCGCTAAAAACTTTGCATAATTACGAACTTCCAAACACATAATACTACGTCTAGTATTATTAATATTCATAATTATATACATTTATATTCTAAATCAATAAATCTCAACAAAATATACACAGTACATATTCTTGGGGAGCAATTTCTGTTGTATAGGTTTGTGCTGTATGAAAAGAATTCTTCAACTAAACCACTGATTAGATGCGTGGAAGGATAATAAACTGCCATTGCGATATCCGAAGTACTGCTGTGCTGATTTGACTAGGGCAAATCTTCATTGAGAATCAATCCTTGGTCTTGTTCAAAACTAGGCCTAGAGGTTTTCTCTATAACTCTATTACATAGAAAGGTCTAGAGGTCGTTGGGTTTAAATGTAAAATGGTTGAATGGAAAATGAGTTATGAAAATAGAGAATGTAAAACAATTTTCCTTTGATTTTGGGAGGAAAATGTTTTCAACTATGGTGTAAAACCATTTTACACTCAAACTTTTCCATTTCAATTTTCAGTCTAACCAAACAGCGTAAAATGAGGAAAATAGTTTTGAGTGAAATCATTTACGCCCTACCAAACATACCTTAAGTATTGATGTGTTTCTTTTTTATATCTATCGGAGCTATATTTATGTAGTTGGTCAATACTTTTTTACCAAGTTGGAGTTGACTTTCTTTGATAGGATGGGTGCCGGAAGGAAGACTAAAACTTTAGTACTGCAGAATAATCCACCTCCTCAACAAACACCTAATCACCATCCATGTTCAGCTCGTAATACAAGGAAAAAAGATCTTGCTGGTGTAATCTTCGGGTGCAAGCATTCCACATTCAAGGAATGCGTTTTGCAACAATTATTTGGTTTGCTGGCTATCCTTTGCTCAGCATTTGTATTATATTTCATAGTTTGCTTGCTTCATGAGTTTGACTAAGAAATTTTCTAACTTCTAAATGCTTTTACAGGCTTGCCTTCTGCACATTTTGTGTATGTGCAACATATTACTCCAGGCATGCCTCTCTTTCTATTCAACTACAGTGATAGGAAACTTCATGGGATATACGAGGCTACATCTTATGGACAAATGTACATAAATCAATATGCATGGACATTGGAAGGAGAAGATGTGACCCCATTTCCTGCACAGGTACATTTATTGGATAATTCCACATGAAATGATGCTTGAATTATTGGTAAAACGTTTAAGGAATTGTTCTGTTCCTATTTAAGGTTCGTGTGAAGGTTCGTATGCATTGTCATCCTGTAAGTGAAGAGCAATTTAAGCCTATTCTTGCTCATAATTACAGTGACCATGAGCCGAACCATTTTTGGTTTGAGCTGGACCAAGATCAGAACAATAAGCTAATTTCCTTGTTCTCAGCTTATCCAGTTAAACAAAGTGAAACAGACTCTCGCACTGCAGCTAAGTGGGGCAATCTGTTTAGACAAACAGTTGCTCCAGTGGTCATTCAAGAAGATCGCAGCTTGGCCAATGGTAAAGGTAAAGAAAGATTGGTAGCTGTATCAGATCAAGATAAAGTGGAGAAGCAGGAAAAAGAGACTATACCTTTTGAAGGCAAGACGTGGAACTCTTTGTTCAAAGCTCAGACTGATTCTACTTCAAGAAAAGAAGATGAAGGTTCCAGCAGTGAAGGTTCTTTCAACATGTCAGAAGATGAAACTTCTCCAATGTCTGAAGCCATTTGCATTGATGAAGCTCCGCTTATGTCAGAAATGCCTTCTGTTCCTTCTTGCAATGAAGTCGATGTCATGTCAGAAGTGCCTTCTGCTGAAACACACATATCATCAGATGTGATTTGCTTTACTGAAGAAATCATTTCAGCATTGAACTCTGAACATCAAGCAGGTGTAAACAAGGTAACATACGTGTCACATGATACTTGTTAAATTGTTGTTAAACAATGTAATTTTCTCCTATTTATCCATTATTAATGTTGCTAAATAATGCTAATCCTTAGAACCTTTTTTGTAAAGTTGAATCAAGCGATTGAGGACATGAAAGCAATTCAGCTGCATCAAACACGGAAAATCCAGAGCTTGGAGCAGGATTTGGTATGGATTTCCAGTATAATTGTGTTGCCTATTTTTCTTTTCTTTTTTCAGTTTAAGTGATTAACTTAATCCTCTGGTGTACGATCGATTACACTTAATTGATATACAATTCATTTGACCAAGCTATCTTTCCAACACTTATGGTTACTTTTTATAATGCTTCTTTTATTTTCCCTCCCACTCCTTTTTCCAGCTGTGATTATGTAATGCACAACAATTGTTTATCGTACAACCATACTTTGATGGATCTCAGGATGTTTTCTGATTAAATCTAGCAGAACATGTACCCTTATTATAAATACGTATCTTTAGGAATTTATGAGGCTGCGTAAGCCATACTATTTATGCTAGCTTAGGAATCTTGCTTACAATTTTTATCATAAAGATCAAATATTAAATCTGATAATGCAGGTAGAAGCCAAAACAAGAATTAGAGCATTGGAAAACTTTCATCAGGGATCTGGGCAGTCCAAAGCCATCCAGTCAACTGGCCAACTTCAAGAGCTGCAGGCTAAGAGGAGTACTCAAGAATCCTGTTCCTCCGTGCTTTTAGTGGGTGGATTTAGTGGTTCTTCATGGCTCCAAAACTTGGACTTATACATGCCGTCAGATGATGTGATACAACCTCTTAAACCAATGCGTTCTATTCGTTCATATGCTTCCACAGTGAAGCTGAAGGACACGCTATATGTTTTAGGAGGTGCATCTGGTTCGTCTTGGTTTGATACAGGTACAAGTTAATTGAATTTGACTTATTTCACCTCTGTTGCTGTCCTTCAACTTTAAATATTATATATCTAATTTTCTATTAATAAATGCTGATTTTTTTCTCCCTTGTTGATTAAAGTTGAGTCCTACAACTTGAAAGACCATCAGTGGATGAGTTGCCCACCACTGAATAGGAAGAAAGGGTGTTTGGCAGGAGTTTCCTTCTGTGACAAAATCTTTGCTATAGGAGGTGGAAATGCTAGCGAATGTTTCTCGGATGTAGAAATGCTTGACCTGGATGTTGGAAAATGGGTCCTCACAAGATCAATGTCACAAAAGGTAATGTACATTCTCTATCCTGTTTCGTATTCTTATTTCCTATGCTAAATTTTGTGCATGTCGAGGAATTAATATGTCAATTACTGTCAACCTTGCTTTTGTTCTTTTATAATGTTGTAGTGCTACTTCATCATTGCAAATTTGCAACTGGTCGCAACTTGTTTGCTGGAGTTGTGTTTGGAATGGTCACTATCAGACTATCAGTATATTGTGTCAAAATTAATTGTTGATTTCCTCTCCTTTTTAATGTGGTTGGTTCTTTCTGTCAATAAAATTACACTGCCCCAATTTCTAGACACAGGAGAGGTCCTTTTCTTCTATTATAGACAGCATTCAATTCATTGCAATTCTTGTTCCTTACCCATTAGTAACATCTTATTTTCAGTAATTCTTTGCACTGAAACCAAGAATCCATCATCTGTCATACTAAGCATATGAAATTATGAAGCATTCTTCCATTAGGGAGTTGCTAGAAAATCAGGAAAAATAATAGTGAAGGAATCTGAATATATATAGAATAGTGAAGGAATGTGAATATATACAGGACTGGGATGTCTTAACATCTTAAATATATCTTCTGTCGGTTGCTATTATAGCACAATGCATCATGGCTCTTCTTCTATGCTTTCAGAGGTTTTCCCCAGCTGCAGCACAAATGAATGGCGTGTTTTATGTTGTCGGTGGATATGATGGATATGAGTACCTAAAGTAAGTAATTCTTCTTTCCCTTTTATTGCTTCTTTCCTTTTTCTTAAATGCTGCTTCTGCTTTGGGCAATTTACTGATATATTGTGTCTTAACAATGACCTTATTCAATTTGTTGAAATCTACTGTGGTATATGAGGTGTCAATGCTCTATTTTTGTCATGATGCAAAAGTCTGAAGCTGTAATTTTTCATGAAAGGAAACAGTACAAGATTGTATGAGTCTCATATGCGCGTTTGATACTTTAACCCTGTGATGCACTGATACTAAATTGCTAATGTTAGCTAATTGCTTAATTTTCTAAGCCATATTCTTATAATGTTCTTTAACTGAAATACTGAATAAAAAGAAAGCACAGGATGGCTGTAGGGAATACTCATGTGCTAATCACAGATCCATTAAGAGTATTCGTTGTTATGCTCAAGACATTTGAATCACATTAGCTGATTATATAGGCCTATGGACAATCCCTGCACCCAAAGGAGCAGGTTAATCTGGATCAGAAATTTACTGGTTGTGGTCGTTTTGCTGTGACTGGTTAGTTTTGACAATAGAGCTATATCCATTTGCTATGAACTCTCATTAGACTAATTTGAGACCCTGCTAGAGTTTAACTTCATCCAAATTAATTGGAATGAGTGGCTCAGGACTTGAGCTTTTTAGAATTTTATATCTGTGGTTTTCTATAGTGATTTACTTTTGAGGTTGTCATCATCCTTGCTGGCAATTCTTTGCCTGATGTACAGATGTACTTCACTAACATAATATGTTCAATAAATCAGCTTACTGTATGTGTTGTCACTGAACCATCTAGGTCTTTAGATATTGCTCTGGTTGAATATTTATATATAACTCAATTTGCAGGTCCATGGAAAGGTTTGACCCTCGTGTACATTCCTGGACCAGACTGAACAGTATGAAGACAACGCGAGGATGCCATTCTTTGACAGTTCTGAATGACAAGTTGTGAGTGCTCTTTGACATCCCTATTACTTTTAAAGATTGTCGTAGTTGATCAGAGCTTGCTAATGTGTCCTTGCCTTCTTTTTTACTTCTTTTATCTTTTTCTTTCTTCTTTACTGTTGGCTGCATTGTGTAGTCTTAAGTAGTTAAGTAAACGCATGGGCTCTGATATTTGTAGCTACTAAATTCTACTTTTCCAGGAGGTCCTCTATAGAATTTAAGGGAGATAATTACTTTCTATACTTCTGCAAGAAATTCCATTTTTATAAGGCCCATAAATCTATATGCTCGTCTTTCTTGTAGCTCGTCATAATTAGTCATAGCTGTGTGATCGTCAAGTAGAAAAGTTTGATACTCCATCCATCCATGATAATGTTCTGATTGTTCTCTCTTCTTTTCCCCTTGTTTATCCACTAGTTTTGGATTTCCAAGTATAGCAGTATAGCATATCTTAGTGCTTTTGGGCCTCTCACAAACCTTAAGACTACGAGGGGGTAAGATGTAGTAGCCATATGTATTAGTAATCATACAGAGGCTGTTTATATAAACCTGCTGCAAGCCATTAACAAGTGAAACTTCATAAAATGCATGTTTAGAGTTGCATAATTTTGGAGTCTTTTGATTGTCCATCTAGCTATTAGAGATCTCTTACTTAAATTCCACTTGACAATGTGAGATATGATAGCCTTACTAGTTATCTAGTTTCTATCTAAACTGAACACTCTGACATACTGCAAACATTTAAACGAAAATGGGAAGATATTACCATGTTCATAGACATAATGCAATAGTGATTGCATATCTCCCATAACTGAAACCATAGTGTGCTTTTGTTTTCAAATGCATAAGAGAATGACAGTGTAATTTATACTCTAATGCCCACTGCTACAGCAATTATAAACTTTTCAACAAGCTCATTTATTTGCTTCTTATCGTAGGTATGCCATTGGTGGATATGATGGAGCTAAGATGGTGCCCACTGTTGAAGTTTTTGAGCCTCGTATTGGATCTTGGATAATGTCGGAGCGAATGAAATATGCTAGAGGATACATGGGTAGTGTTACTCTTGGAAACACTATCTATGTGATAGGTGGAATGCAGGAGAACGAGGAAGTTTTGGACACAGTAAGCCCCAAAGTGTTCTCTTTTTGTTATTAATTTTTCTGAATTAGAGCGAGTACAATATTGAGTAATCTTAGTTAATAACAAATTTTCTTTCTTTGCATTGATTCAATTCTGGTGTCAGGTGGAATGTTATTCTGAAGACAAGGGATGGCAATTAGCTGACCTCAAATCTATTGGGAAAAGATGCTTCTTCTCTGCTTTTGTGGTGTGATACAATGACATCAACAATCTCTGTAAATGACAACATAGTAACACCTTAATACATATACTGTATGTGGTTAGCTTGTTATTAGCTACTGTACTACCAAATTAGCACCTTCTAGACAAATATTCTGAGAAACAGTTGCTGTATATCATCAGAACTGCTAACTGTGGTTTTTGCTAGTTGGCTTTTGTTGCTGTGTAAATGACAACAATCTCTGTAAATGACAACATAGTAACACCTTAATACATACACCTTTAATTTAAATTACATTGTCATGGAGGAAGTCCTAATCTAGAACAGGAGTCAGGAGTATGGCTTTCGAGCAAATCTTAGTTGTCTTTTTTGTCATTAACAAAATCACCTACAGATATCCTTCCCAATCTCAAACAGGCAAATCCAAATGAAAACTAAAGAATCATAAAGTCAAACAATTAAACCCATATGAAAATTTTAAGATATACGAAAAATTGCATGATACAATCTTTTATAATATGTTTTTTCAATAAAATTTTATGAAAAGTAAAATCTTGTATGTATGTGTCTGTGTGTGTATGTAACATGTGAAAACTCTCATTAATTAAGAACCACGAGGACTCTTTAAATTTAGAACACATGTTACACTCTTTAGAACATGAAAACCTAACCGTATATACATGTTCTAAAATTTCAAGCTTATGTTCTAAAAAATAATTTAGCAAACAATTTAGAACATGACCTTGATATTTTAGAACAAGATAATTTAGAATATAACCATAATAATTTAGAACATAACCATGATATTTTAGAACATGTATGTACGTACAAGTTTTCATGTTCTACAAAATGTAGTGTATGTTCTAAATTTTGAGAAGTTGTTCTTATATAAGAATGAGTTCTCATTTGAACCTAATCATATATATGGTTGTTGATTCTTTAATTTTTTGTTTTTAAAGAAAGCATTACAATCTACAACCAAATAAAATAGTGGTTAAGAGTTGAATTCTCTACTACATAGGTCATAGGTTCAAGCTATGTTATCAACAACCAAATAAAACAATCATTTTTAAAATTGCAACCACTTGGGCTTGTTTGCTTCAGTCCAGTTCAGTCTAGTTCAGTTCAGATCAATTCATCTCTATTAAGTTCAATTAATACACTTCTATTCAGTTCAGTTCACTCTATTAAGTTCAGTCCAGTTCATCTCTATTCAGCTAATGTAAACGAGCCCTTATTATTATTATTTTTTAATTTATAGGCGTTTAAAGTTATGTTATTATTTTAAAAAAGAAGTTTAATGTTAACTAAATTGCAGCATACTGATTTTTTCACAAACAACAGGAAATTCTTTCCAAAAAAAAGCTGAAATACATCCATATGGCTACAATTTAATTAAAGTAAAACTTCAAATAACAATAAATTGTCAAAAAAAAATTAAGTGGCTGTAATTTTAAAATTAACTACTTTATTGGCTAGAAATTGCAATTTTCCCTTTTAATTGAATTTTTACTTTTTTGGGAAAAAGGTTAATTTGGCTTTTGGCTATAAATTTTAATTTTCCCTAATAATAAGGAAACAATATGGAAAAAAATATGTTTAGTCATAATTTCTATGAATTCCTAGGGAGTATTTGGTTTTAAAAATTGGGAAATTCGGAATTAAGAAATGAGAAAAAATGACATCACCATTAATTTTGGAGGGAAAATTTTCGCTTGGGAATTTGACAAGTGGCCATAGGTGACATCATATATAACGGCTTGTTTTAGTATTAGTTATAGACTTATAGATATTTCACGAGACACAGTACTACGAACCAACACCCGTTTTGCTCAAAATATATGGGTTAGACCGTGCATAGCCCTTATTCTCTAAAGCTTCACATGAGTACGTCACAACATGTTATTTTCTTGGCAAGTGATAGACACGACGACGCTCAAAGCACACAAACGTGTCATGTGGGCCATTACGGCACGGCTCATGCTGACCTTTACGTGTCACGTTATGAAATGAATCACTTGATCGAGCTTGCAATTAAGTGGGTTAAATTGTCTTCCTCTTTATATATATAGGGTTGTCAAACTAACTCATGTCAGCTAATTTTATAATGTTTCATAAAATAATCGATGTCATTATCTCCAAACTTTATAGTTGGTCGTCCTTAAAAAAGGATTAGTTAATCGTTAATCAGTCCATTAATCTGATGTATGATACGTGGATTTCCAATATCATATATATCTGTATTGTTAACATTACCTGTTTTTTTTTTTGGCCTTGATAAGGGATGACATTATCTCATCTCACAAAGTTAGCTGAATTGAACGCTAGTATTAGGTAACATAAAGCAACTAACATAAACTAAGCTGCTAGTTGTACATAGATGAAGTTTAAATTTGCTCTATAGAAAGCTATTAGCTTATAAATTAAAACATTATTAATAAATTAAATATAGCTTGAGCATCACTTTTTGACCAAATCTGGTCTACGTTTATGCATTATTATTACTCAATAATTATATTACTTCCTCCGTCCAATATTAATTGATCTATTTTGACCAAAACTGTGAGAGCTTTTTGGTCAAAATGGAGCAATTAATATTGGATGGAGGGAGTAATTATTATTATACAAAGCGTTTGGCCAACTAGAGGTCTAGACCTGATTATTGGATGGGTCGGGGTGGTTCGGGGTCAGGCTGGTGCGGGTCGGGTCAGGATTGGGGTCGACTAAAATGGTCAATAGTGAGTCGGGCCAAAGCAGGTCGTGGGTCATTAGCGGTCCGACATTAAAATACTAAATATAAATAAAATTCAAGCTAAGGTAGCCAAAAGTTAAAACAAATATGTACAAATATATTAATGTAATTATTTTTGTCAAAATTTTTTTTTGAAAAATTTATTAGGCTATTATTTTTGGCTCTGTACTGGCTCTAATCAATAAGACATTGTCCATTAAAAGCTCTGTCCAGTAAATACATATAACCTTAATTAACCTTAACCACATTCCATTGGACTTATGAGCTACCCTGACCAATAACTAGGTCTAGCCATAACTTGTTAATTTTCAGTGAGCTAAGCTATCTTTCCTTGGAACCATTTGTTGTCTTTAATTTTTGTCCACCTATTACATCATTATCAGTGAAAACCTATACATATACATTATGCATATTGCATGCATGTATGAGGATGAAACATTACCACAATATTAGAGACATGCTTCTTCAGAGGTGATGACCTAAGTTCGATCATCGATCAACAGAACATTACATCACACCCCTCACCCCACAATATTAGAGACATGCTTCTTGAGATATGAAGTCTTCAGTAAGTTTTGTATACCTTAAGTTAAATAAATACATATATATTGCATTCATGTAAATAAATGTATGCAAGTATTCCATGTAATTATCCGTGTTCAAACCCATAAAGGCTACCTACCTACCTACATATCCCTAGAATGAGAATTAAATTGCTCGTAGCACATCATGCATGTAAAGTTGTAAACTATTAAATGCATGCATAAAACCTAAGGAATCGTTAATTTTTTTTAACAAGCTCAAATGTACTATGTACTGTTCTTCTCAAATGCGCCGTTACGGCACGATTCCTGCTAATTGTGCAAAGCATCTCGTGAGCAGCTCAGACTCGACTCAGTTAAAGCACGACTCGATGGAGTTGGCTTGTATTCTCTCAAATCAGCTCGAAACTCAATACATGTACAAGAAATTCAATATTTTTCATTTTTCAATTTTTTAAAATAAAATTTGCCTTGACACTTAGTAAAAAAATAACTAATTAAATTAGTAAGAAAACTAATAATTCAATTCGTATATGAAGAAAACAAGGTATGTCTAATCAATCAACAAATGTTCGAAACTCAAGAGACATAACTCTCTAAATGAGCAGCTTATTATCGAATCAACTCGACTTAAAGTTTAACGAGCACGAGTCAGGCTGAATTTTACATCACAAAGTTACGAGAGTACACTGTATACAATAGTAAAAACACTACTCTACTACTTGTTCCACAAGAGTCGTTGAAGATTATTAATACAAGTATCAAATATTTTTTTTCAAAGTAGCATTATTTTATAAATTTATTATCAATTCACGCTTTATTAATCAATTAATAATTAATAATATGATGAGCACAAGTTCAATCTATAAATAAATATATTTATTTTTTAAAAGCAAGCAATTTTTATTTTGAGTAAACCAAGCAATTTCTTTGAGCGTGTAAATGTGTAATCAAAAACTAAAATATTAAAGAGGATTGAGTATAAAATAACATGAGGATGAATATTCAAAGCTAATGAATTAAGTAAGTAAACTTCATGGAAATGCGTGTCTGCGTTAGAGATCACGGAGTCAACGGCTACCCACAAATCCACAATGCCGTTTAATGGTTACTTTTTTTTTTTTACTTAAAAAAACAAGTTTTAGCTCAAAACAGTTTAAATAAGGTCTATTGAGGTGTGATGGGTTCAATAAGATTTGATCAAGTCCAATCTGCTAGTGTAATAAAATTCAATTGTTTCTTATGATTAGAGCTAATCAGTTTCAACAAGTTCAATAACTTTCAATCAGATTTAATAAGTTGAGGTAAATTAAGGTATAATAAGTTGAAGATAACATAAACGAGTTAATACAGAGAATTTTGTTTTAGGGGTCCGTTTACAGAGCGAAAAATATTTTCCCTGAAAACACTTTTCTTATTTTACATCGTTTACTTTGGGTGAAAAAATAAAATATAAATATTTGGGTGAAAACTCATTTTACACCCTATTGGAAACATTTTCTTCCAAATTTGGGGGTAAAACTCATTTTCCGTACAAGTAAACATTGAAAAATTTATATGAAAATGAGTTTTGCAACATAAAATGTTTTTTATGGAAAATCATTTTACATCGAAAATGTTTTACACCACAGTAAACAGACCCTTAATTCATGCACCATTATCTCCAACCAATTGGAAGACTTATGAAGTCAATTAAGTTTTAATATTACCGATTGGTTGAGCACTTGAGTGATTCATTTAAGTAAATTAAAGTCATTGATTGATTATATAAATCGGGTGCTCGTATAAGGGTGGTTGTCTTGTTGAGTTCATACTTCGTATTTATCAAGTAAAAGATAATTTTTACTAAGAGAGTATCTATAATAAATAAATAATTAACTTTTTCTTAGTCCTCTTTCCATTACTTAATTTTAATTTGTTCAATATTTATATACATATACAATAATAAAAGTTTGTTTCTAGTCATTATAAAAATCAACCATTCAATAAATCAAATTAAAACCTTAGTCACATAAATGGGTCGGCTACATAAATCAAAAGTAATTATTTCGGGTACTCATCAACGAAGATTTTTCTATTCTACTCCCTATGATCAAGAGTCTCATTCTTCTTAAAATCCATTTGCTTCATATTTTTCCTAACTCGTTTCAACTAAGTTATTTTCAGTCTCCCTCAATCTCTTTTGAAATCTCCCTAATCATACTCTTCCACTATCCGTATGTATCGGATAATGCTTAGAGGTGGCAATTGAGTCATTGGGGTCGGGCACGGGCGGATCAGATTAACTTGATTGGGTCGTGTCAATTCGGGTTCGAGGGCTTTTAGTTTCTTGTCGAGTTTTTGCTGAATAGATTTAAGAGGCATGCATAGAATCAAAATTTCACACTTTAATGCTCAGTTTAGGTCAAATTCGGGTCAATAGTATCATGTGAATTAAGGTATGTTTCGTTTTAGGTCGGATCACTTTTTTCACCTCAACCGGTGCTAGCTGGGGTCTCCATCTTAATTGTCCAAACCAATAATGCAAATGATTTTCTCTTAGCTTGCTTGCAATGTCCACAACACCAACTTTCCTACAAATAACTTCATTTCTAATTTTATCCCGTAGAATATCCACATACAAGTATACAACCATCTCAACATCGGCATCTCTATGACCACTACTTTTTTACTGTGCACCTTAGAAGCCCAACATTACCATGGTAAGGTACACCAGAGATTTTTATATAAAGTACTTGTTTTTAAATTGTGGAGAAGACCATGTGGTTTTAGAAGAATATGTGGTTTCAAAAAGCGAAAATGTAGTAAACATATAGGACGGAGTAAGTTTAAGTTTTGTATTTGGATTCAACAATTATTATCAAATGAATTATTCAAAAGTATAAGTTAGGTTAGTTTCCTCTTGTAAATTGAGTGAGATAGATTCCTATTTCCCTTCTAATAAAATCTACTTTGTATAATCTTGATTCAAGTGATTAGCATATCCTAGCTTTTTCTTATTAAAAAAAGTCAAGAAACCAACATAAAACTATATGAAGTATTATTGTATTATTTTTTTTTTTTTTTTTGTCATAAAAATTAGGAAAAATTGTAAAAAAATAAGTCAACCTTTATCTGGTCTTCTCAAATTAAGTCAACCTTTAGATTAACTCAAAATAAGTCAACCTATCACGCATATCCGCTCAAATTAAATTTTTTCACTAATTTATTGGTGGAGAAAGTTAAATATTTCAACGCAAAATTAAAGCGGTGCATTGACATGTTGTTGTTTATATGGTTTTCCATTGAAAATGTTAATTTAATCAACAAATAATTAGTGAAAAAACTTAATTTGAGAAAACATGTATATTAGGTTGACTTATTTTGAGTTAATCAAAAGATTGACTTAATTTGAGAAGATCGGTTAAAGGTCTTATTTTTTATAAATTTTCCTAAAAATTATGCAAATTCTGCCTAAAAATAGGGTGAAAGAACAAGGAAATCCCTACCTTCAAAGTGCCACTAGTGGGGATTAAACCAAGTCCCCAACCTTAATTGCATTGATTAGTTTTTTATTGGCCATGCAACTCAGCAACGGTAATGCATTTTGCCTTAAAACTTGATGAGGAGTGAGGACTGGATCAAAATCATGTGCATTTTATCTTTCCGATTCTAACATGAAAATTGACCCCTAAATTAAAAAAAAAAAAAAAAGATAGAATATTAAAATATCAAAGATAAAAAAAAACCGTCCCAGCATGACATATGGCATCAAAATTCATAATAAATACAAGTCCGCAATATGATTACATTATTTGACGATTAATTTTATAGTGCAAAAACTGGAGTAACACACTGACACGACCTGAACACAATACATAATTAGCAGATTTGGATCAAGTACTTGAATACGCTACTTCAGTGAAAATATTGACACGACACGACACTTTGGTTAAGTGGGCCAAATTGTGTCATATATTCAGCCCATTTATGTATTGAGGTTGACACAAACATGACACAATGCAATTCGATTGTCAAATCTATTTTCCCATACATTGCCTGCATTTTCAAATCAATTGCTAACAAAGACAACATGGTAAACCATATTAGCTAGGACAACTACCACGTGGCAATTGATAATTGATTCGTACAACCCATTGCAACGCATGTTGCAAACCTATTTGATCGAGGTGTAATAGGGGGAGAACAGTCCTGTACCTAAGTGTGTGGTGCAGGACAGATCCTTTTTGATATTTTATTTTATGTTATTTGCAACTTAGTCCTTTTTTATAAATACGACTTTAATAAAACAAGATTATATTATTATAATACCACAATATAATTAATGCTAAACAGTAATATAATAATTAATATAGGAATTAACATAAAAGATAATTAAGATTAAATAATTAATTATGATTAACAACTCAATTAAATATTTGATTAACTTTTAATGACTTTAATGGTACTAGTTATCACTGTTCTACTACTTATATCCTGAATATTAATCACTATGCTTATTAGTAGCCCACCATGCTTCGCATTAATAATTATAGATAGAGAGTTTTGACCGATATCTGAACTTAGTCGGCACTGGAACCTCCGGCGTTCCTAAGCTTCCAGCTTTACTGTGGTAGTTAACCACAACCTTGCTTCCCTTAGATCAGGCACAACACAGATCTAATATGTTTCCTACCTTAGACCGTTGTCTCACTCTACAATATTTTATGTTTAGATGATGATGAGAGTTTAAGCAAGAAAATAATCATATAAGATATAAGGTTCGAAAGGATAACGTTCCCTTCTAAAAAACCTTTTATTAATTTAACGAAATATTACAAACTTAAACACTCAAAATGATTTCTAGAGATGCTTTGCTCTTAGGAGAGATGGAATCTCATTCTTTCTCTTAAGGCTATCTTTCTCTAGATGACTTGAGTTTCTCTCTCTAAATTTCTCTAGCTCAAGTCTGTTGCCTTCTATATGCCTCCTAAGCTCTCTATTTATAGAGGGAGTATCCAAGCATTGGATCCCTTCTGAATGGTTACAATTTCTCAACTAATACAAACCACACTCTAAAAGTAAAAGTAAAAGTGACAATACAGAATAAAGTAGGCTGGTATTTTACACATGCTTATTTCTGGTCCTACTCCATTATGATGTTGTACATCCCCTCATCTCCAACATTGGATTCCCAATTTTCATGATCAATATCTTCTTCCATAAAAATCTCTCCAAAATATCTAACCGCATAAGTCTCATCCCAAGTTAGAAAAGTGTCTAGTAAATAACCTTTTCCTTCTTCTGATAAAAATTTTCCAGCTTCAACTTTTTCTAAGTAGTCATGGACAGATTCTGTCTGAACTAACCCTTCTCTAAAATATGGTTGCATTTCTCCTGGTGCTATTACTGTGGTGTTTCCAACATGGAACATTATAGGAGCTTCAATGGGATGTTCTGGACTCTTTTGCCTTTCCAAAGCTCGATTGATATATTGAGCAATATAGAAGAACCCAAATGCTCTTGCCTTTACTGGATCATCTACTCTTCGTTGCCTTCTACTTATTGGCTCTTGTACATATCGAACCTTTTGGTTTAGCATTATGAGATAATGGGGAGGATCAATCTTTCCTTCTCTGACCTCTATATTTGCACATTGTATTTCCATAGTTGTCCGGAGATCTTCTTTTCTGTAATCCTCGACCCTTTTAAATATATACTTCTGGAACTTGGTAAGATGCTCAAATAGGTAACTTCCTGGGAATGGTATAGAATGACATCCATGTACCATGCCATACTTCCAGGCCTGAAGATTTGCTCTAGCATACCCACAATCATGATAAATAGGATTCACATCTATTATCATGATTCCTACACCAGAATTTTTAACATAGCGTATGTGGCTTCTCCACATATCGAATATATCGTAGAACTTATAACTTCTTGTTACGACCTCAAAGTACCATGCTTTGAAATCTTTAACTTTCATTTTATCAAGAATTATATTTTGTAGATCATAGTTAAGTTTTTGTAAGTTTTCTTGTATCTCTAACACAAGAAACCTTCGGACAGCTCTGTGGCATCCTTTGACTAATCCATCTCTGCATCTGTTCTTTGATGATGCTATTAAGGCCTGCATCAAAGCCTTTGTGGTGGGTGACACCCTCACCAATTCTTCTTGTGTTTCTTTAATTATAGTTTCCCGTTCTACAGCCAAGAGTCCCCTTGTCTCTGTAGAAGGTTGTTGTTTCATCTTCTTGTAAATTGGTTTCAGGTTGGATGATGATGCCATTGGCTAATTCTCTAGTTAAACTGTCATCTAGAGAATTCTTTGATCCCTGTATATGTTCAACAGTAAAAGAAAATTGATTAAGCCATAATTGCCAACGCAGGAGTCTCTCTTGCGCTTGCATGTTAGATAAATTCTTTTTGACAAAACCTAAGATTCCTTTACAATCTGTCCTTACTAGGAATTGTTTAGGTGCTAAGAATATTAGGAACTTCTCTATTCCTCTTATTACTGCTAAGATTTCTTTCTGCATTGTTGGATAATTGTATTCAGCTTTGTTAAAGCTTCCACTGCTATATCTGCATAGTTTTTCTCCTTCCTTTATTTTTAAGACAACACTCCAATGCTCATTACTTGCATCTGTTTCTAATATTAGCTCATCGTCATTAGTTGGTAATGTTAGAACAGGCAGATTTTTACATAACTTTTTCAGATTTTTAACATTACTCATATCTTCAATTGACCAGTTCCAAACCTCTTTTTTCTTCAGTTTTTGTTATAATGGTTTTCTTAGTAAAGCAAGATTTTTAATGAAATCAGAAGCATAAGTTAAGCATCCTAAAAATCTTTCTAGTTGCTTCCTATCTTCTATATTATCAGGGAATTTTTCTATTTTCTCTAATGTATGTTTTTGCAATATTATTTGTCCAGCTTTTATTTCTAATCCTAGAAACTCTATCTCTTGTTTGCAAAAACACATTTATCCTTTCCAAGTATTATTCCATGATCAATGCATTTCTGGGTTACTGCTTTTAAATCATTTTTATGTTGCTCAAGATTTTTCGAAAAAATTAGTATATCATCTATGTATACTAGGCAACAATGATTTAGTTCTTTGAAGATACTATCCATTCTTCTTTGGAATATCTGAGGTGCATTCTTTAGTCCAAATGGCATTACTAACCAATCGTAATGTCCCTGTGGGGCACTAAACGCTGTTAGTGGAATGCTTTCCTCTTCCATTTTAACTTGCCAATATCCACTCTTACAATCCATTTTTGAAAACTACGTAACTCCTTGGATTTTATTAAACAAAACAGTTTTGTTAGGAATATAATATCCATCAAATATAGTGTTATCATTTAGCCTTTTGTAATTGATTACCATCCGAGCTTTTCCTCTTTTTTCTTCCGAATGATTTCTTACCATAAATGCAGGGCTATTATGAGGACTATTACTATTCCTAATAAGTTTCTTTTTTAATAATTCCTTAATATGTTCATCGAATTCTTTTATATCTTGATATGTATATACCATCTGTTTTACCCTTATAATTTTATTAGGATCTGATAGTGTTATTTTGGCATAGGCTTTATCCCTATCCCAATGTTTTAGTGGATTAGTAGAATATAGTTTTTCGCATAATTTTTCTTGTTGCTTTATTATTTCTTCTTTTATAGTAGACTCGTCTTCAGATATTCTTAATGCCACTTCTCTTTGTGCTGGGGTGACTTCATACTCATCACCACGCTGGCTGCATTTGAATTCCATAGTTTGATGCGTATAAGCCTTTGACAATTTTGTAACCGGGACTGAATGACCATTTATTGTAAACACTATGTGCTCTATCGTTTGTGTGCATGGCGAATATAGCCTTTGGAAATTATTTCCAATGATCATGTCATGAGAAGGTTGAGTAGTTGCCCATAATACGGGAATTGTACATTGAGTTCTACCAATTTTTATTGGTAGATTTTCAATTATGTCTGAATGCATCATAACGCTATTATCTGCAATTTTTACTCTCATTGGAGTTTTGGCTTTCTTCCACAGATATTCAGGGAATAACGTTCTTTTCCCAAAGCAAACTGAACATCCACTGTCAACATAAGCACATAATTCATACTCTTTTGGCTCTTCTAAACATATTTTTATAGGAACGTAAATGCTATTAGGATTTGTTTCTGTAATTTCATAGCTCTTTTCCATTCTATGTTCATCTCATCTTCGTAAACCGGTTCACTTACTGTTTTAGTGATATATCCTCTTATTTTTCGTTTTCCTATGCTTTGATCACTACTAGAGCTTGAACTGGATCCTAGATCTATACTTTGTCTAGGAGTTTCTTGTAAACTCTTTTTCTTCATGTTGATTTTTTCTATTAATCGTCTTAGCTCTTCTTCATCGTCTTCAATGCTATTTGGGTCATATTTTTCAGTTTGGATAGGTTCTCTTATATTCCTGGATGAATTGAATCTACTCATGCTAATACTTCGAATACTTAGATTTCTTTGCATTCTTGGAAGTGGGTTTACTCCGCTATGGTGGTTTCCAAGTTCGTCTATTACTAATTTACTTGATTTGTTGGCCACAATAGGGTTCATAAATAATTTTTCCCATGTTTTTTCTATGACTATGTCATTAGGATTTACTTTAATGGGATTTATTTTCTTTTTCGGTACTCCACCTTGCTCATATTTTTCAGCATTCACTATCCTTTTTCTTTCGAAGGTATCTATGGTGTTTACCAATTTATATATTATCTTCCAATGAAGCCTTATAGGTCGAGTTCCTTTAAACATATCTTCTCCGATTGTTAATAATTTAATGGCTAGGAACCTGTCTTTATACGAGTCTTCTAAGCTAACGTAATATTTAGGCTCACAAATATAGCTTACCTTACCTTGGCTTAGATTGCATGTGATGCCACTAATTATTTGATCATAGAATTTTCTATGTCTAATATCACAAACGAAGCTTAAACATTTGATATCTTTACCAAAATCATGTAAAGGTTCTATGTAAACTTGTACAGCTCCAACACAAATATAACCATAATTTCCTTTTTCACTATGTTCTTTAATTCACTTCCAGTTAATGATGTTAATTTCAGCGGCTCTTTTTTCGCAGTTTCCAATAACTATACTTCCTTCCATTTCTTCACAAACATATTTTGATCTTGTTTTAAAGAAAGATGTTTTGAATATTTTATCTTTTGTTATTTCAGGGAAATTCCATCCCTTTTCTTTCATTTGTTCCATTTCTTTGTCATCCATGGCATATTCAGCTTGCCTTAATTGACCTATAGTCATTTTCTGTTCAATTTCATCTTCTTCATCTTCAAAACCTTCTTCACTTTCCATCATATTATTAATTTCTTCTAATTCATTTTCTTCTTCATAAGAAGAACTTTCGATTTCTTCAATGTCATTATCTTCTTCGATAATTTCTATTATGCCTTTATTATTGCTTAACGCTAAGTCTAAAGCTTCATCTTCTGAGATTTCTATGTAATCCCGGCTTCCTAGTGTAACGCCCCAGATTTTGGGCTAGTTTCGTGTCAGGTTGTTAGTATTTATAGTTGTTGCGGTGCATGGTCTAAAATATATTTTAGACTATTTTTGATGTTTTGGTGCAACCATTTTATATAATGGTTTAATATTTCTTTATTTGATTTTATTTTAATTAATTAGAATTTTATTATTTAATTTTCTAATTAATTATTTAGTTTTGGGCCAAGTGCAAAATAATCATGATTAGTCATGAATTAGTGCAAAAGGCCCAAGTGATCAATTTGAGCCCATGACCGGTTTCCCCCTTGTTTGTATGGCAAGTTTTTGCCACTTGCTTCATGTTCACACCTACACTAACCTCTATAAATAGAGGAGTTAGTAAGGCTTTGAGTTCTTTTGTTCATTTGCTCATTTTATCACTTGCCATCACTTTTTAAAAGGGCAAAGACTCTCCTCTTGCTCCTTTGAATCCACACGCCATTTTGGCATCATCAACCCCATTATTGTTCATCTTTTACCTCAACCCAAAACTTAAAGATTCAAACCTCTATTTGATCTTTAAGTGACTAAAATAGCATTAGCCTTCAACAATCCATTCAAGATCTTTAGTTCGGTTTGTTCTTGGTTGGGGTTGGTCCGTGCAACAAGGTGGGTTTCATGGTGGTTCGTGGCTGGTTGGGACGTGCAAGTGCTGGCTGGACGTGCTTATGGTCCGTGCAGGTGCTGGCTGGACGTGTTTGTGGTCCGTGTAGGTGCTGCTGGGCAGCAGGTGGTGCAGCCGTGGTGGTGGCTTGTTTGCCGGGCTCGTGTGCAAGACCGTGGTGTTGTTCAAGTGGTGCGTGATTCTGGACTTGGGCACGTTAAATCTGGGCAGCAGGTTTTTATGGTCTTATGTGATTGATTTGTGTGTAATCTTCAATAAGGTAACATACTAACTCAACTTAATTGGAATACCTTGTTTATAGTATAGATTAAATGCATGTTTAGGATGTTTGTGGATGGTTATTCATGATTTTATGTATGATTATACAATCTGATTTTTATGTGTTTACATGATGTTTTAGTGATGATTTTCATGATTTTATGATTAGTTATACATTGTTATATGATCATGATTTATGTATCAAAGTTTGATGAAGTTTGGATAAGTTTAGGTTGATTTTTCATGATGATATGCGTGTGATGATTATGTTGGATGAGTTCTTGATTGAAGATCTTGAATCTTGATTGAGTTCTTGATTGAAGATCTTGAATCTTGAATGAGTTCTTTATGAGTTCTTTGAGTTCTTTATGAGTTCTTTGAGTTCTTTATGAGTTCTTGATGAGTCTTTAGAAGTTCTTGATTGAATCTTGAAAGTTAAAGAAAACGGTTTAAAGAATAAAGAAAGTTAAAGAAAGTGTTTAATATGGTTAAAGAATGATTAAAGATTGATGAATAATGATTGGTTAGACTCAAGAATAAGGCTAGAGGCAGTTCTTGAGAATAACTTCGATGTTTTAGCTAGATTAATTTCGAGAACCGAGGCCTAATCAACTATCTTTGGCGCAATCATTCATATTCTAGACCGGACTGTGCTCGTACGAACGCATCTTACGCGCTCGAACTTTCTACTATGTTCGGATTTGAGAATCTTACTCTCAAACCCCATGAAACCAATCTTACTGGAAATCCATGTCCCGTGAAACCAATCTTACTGGAATTCACGAAGATCACATAGTATGACTCCAACTATCCCAATACCGCGGATGGAATAGGGGCAACGTCTTAACCCGAATACAATGAATCTTACTCAAAGTATCAGGCGTCTAAAAATGAAATCAAGCTAAGTAATTAATTAATTCATTTACTCATTTTAATCATATTATTCATTATTACCTCAACTTAACTAAACTAAGTTCAAGATGATGTTGTTCGTTTGATTTATGCTATGTACTTGTGTGTTCCCATTAGGGTGAGTCAGTTATGTTACTTGCCACTGATGGTGGACCGTTGTTATATTTTTCAGGTACTTCAGATGATGATGCTCTTGCCTAGTTTTGGGTTGGGCGAGCGACGTATCTTTCTTTTGTTATCTGTTGTATTTACTGATTTTGTAGTATTAGTAGTGATAGTTTGTTTAGATGCTACTCTTTAGAATTTTGGACTTTTATGCGTTGTTTAAAGACTCTGACATGTAGTTGGAGTTAACTCGTATTTTAGTATTTTTAGTTTGACTTTTGGATTAGTTTATGTACAAACTTGTGGGTATTTGTACGTTTGTGGTTTATTAATAATGTTTCGAGGAATTAGTTTTAATTTCTTAGGTTTTGAGTTGTATTTTCTAACAACTCGACTCGTCAGTTTCTTCCGCGCCGGTTTAAGCGAGTCGGGTCGTTACACCTAGAGTTTCCATTAATTTAAGGTTTGCTTTCTTACACTCGTTAGCATAATGTTCTATCTCTCCGCAAGACCAACATTTGCAATTTCGTTTTTTTTCTGGACAATATGTTGCTTTTCTAAAAAACCGTCTTGACTTTTTATATTTATGCTTGTAATACTTCTTCTTATATTGTTCTCCTCTATTTTTATCAAATTTATTTTTCTTATAGTATTTTCTTTTATTATCAGTTCTTTTATAGCTATTACAACCATATTCATTAGGCATTTCCCAACATGTAAGGAATTGTTTTTTAAGTTGTTGAGTTCCAGCTACTTCCCTACATTTCTTTTCAATCCATTGCCTTAGAAATGTTATTCTTTTTCCCAAGCTATCTCCTGCACCATATTTTTCTTTCCATTCTTGATATTTTCCATTATTTCTTCATTAATAGGACTTGGTAATTTATGGAAGAACATTTCTAGATTAGTATCATTTTCTCCAATTTTGTAATAGTATGTTTCAAATTCAGCAATGTAACTCTCGACTAATTTTAAATTACAAATCATTAAGTTACTTAACTTTCTCTGATATTCTAGTATTTTTTCACTTGGATCTGCTTTATATCCTACAAATTCTAGTTCTATGAAATGACATAGTTGTCTAAACATAGTAGTAGGTAACTCTAATTGTCTTAATTGCATTTTGGTATCCTCGCTTATTGCCTCATACCAATCAGCAACGCATCCATAGAAGCTATGTTCTATGTAATTTAAGAAATTCTCCGAAGTCCATTCAGTATTTAAATTTAGGACACTACTCATGCTTTTCTTCCATTGATCTAGGACTTAAACTCTATTTCTAACGCCATCTAGATTTAATTTGTATCCAGATTGACTAATTGGTTCTAATGTTACTTCTTCTTGTTTTGGGGTTTTATTTGGCATAAATTTGCAACTAAACCGAGTAGTCCTCCCTGGGACATATTTTGGTTTACTAGTTTCCCCTTGGAATTTCATTACTTGATTTTTCATAAAATTATTTTCTTCAGGACATACTTCTTCACCTATTTCATTATTATCTACTATTTTACCCATTTTGTTTTCCACTTTTTGTTGGATTATTTCTAATGGTATGTTCTCTAAATCATCCAGTTTTATTAATCCCATTTGTTGATATATATCTTCTTCTATTGATACGTAGTTTGTCTCTTTTGTAATACCCCGAAATTTCGGGATATTTTAAATTTTTCATAATTAATTAAATATATAACTAATTGACTATTTAATTGATTATTATTTAATTAATTACTAATTATATGTATAGCAATCTAATTATTTTACCCTGGCCCGAACTTTAATTTTATCTTCCCAAAACCCGAGCCCAATTATTTCCTTTGTCCCTTGTATCTCACGGCCCACTCCTCCATTTGTCTCTTTAATTAATTTCTTTATCTATTTTGACTAAGCCTATCTTTGTTTACCTATTCATCTTGCTAAATTTTAGGAGGTCAAGATCCCTCTTCTTTCATCATACCTCACGGTCCCCATCCCTTTCTTTTTAATTAATTTATTTTGCTTAACCAATTTTATTAATATATCCATATTGGATCTTTTCTTAAAAACCCTATTTTTATTCTAACCTCACCTATTCTTGATACTAAAATTATAGGAAACCAAAACTCCCTATTATTACTCTATTTTACACGGCCCTCTCTTGATTTTTCCCTCTAATCGGTTTATTTAATTAAATTTCATCAATATATCTAATTAGACCTTCTCCTAAAAACCCTATTTTTATTCCAACCCTTCCTATCTTGTTACTAGATTTTAGGAGGCCAAAATCCCATATTGTTGTTCCTCATACACAGCCTCCCTTATTCATTTCCTTTAATTAATTTATTTATCTTGTTTACTAATTCTATTAATTGTTATATCTGTTGACCCTTTCCTAAAAACCCTATTTTTATTTCAATTCTTCCTATTTTGTTACTAAATTTTAGGAAGTCAAACCTTCCCTATTATCACTCCTTTTATACGGCTAAACCAAGAAAACAAGAACCAAAACTGTTTAATTATATTTCCTTCCAAGATCAATCATTAATTTATTCCTAACCCTTTCTTATTGCTTCAACTCTTAAAGATTGATCAAGAAACCAAAGAAACTTCAAGAAAACCGTGTTCCTTAAAATTCGAACCCCATCCATAATCAAAGGTAATTAGATCTGCTTTACTTAATTAATAGGATAGATTAACAATATAATTGTTAGAATAGGATTAATCATGTTCAGAGTAGGTTTAGTATTGCTTAGAATTGTGCGGAAAATATTTTGAACTAATTATTGTTCTATCTTAAAGAATGTCGAGTGGCTTATTTCTATTTCAATGATTATTTCACAAGTTTAAATCATGTTCTTGCCATGTTTTATGATTAATTTATGATTTTTGCTAATTTAAATTGATGAATTAATTATTGAATTATTTTGAATGTTGATTATATAAATGTCGTGTGAATACTAGGTTGCTCGAAATGTTTCATTGGTTAAAAATATTATTCTTATGTTATAATCTTGATCTTTAAAGAATCTTTAACGTTAATCTTGAACACAATCTTTGTTTTGATCATGATATGATGATTTTTTGAATTTGAATCTTGATTTTGTTTTGTACTCCAAGAATCGTGTGATGTATGTTCAAGAAAGGTTTGATTTTGTTCTTGTTTTGGTTCCAATTTGATGATTTAAAGTTTAAAGTATAATTTATGATTTATTATTAAGTTTATATGATTGATTTATGATGATTATGTTTAATTAATTTAAAGAATGAATCTTGGCTCGTTTCTTTGAATATGTCGAATGGTGATGTTTGACAAAAATATGATTTTTATTTTGTTTTAAGCAATATCTGTTGATGATTGTTAGTTTATACGTTTAATTGATTATTAAATTGATTTATTGAATTGTTATTATGTTATTAAAAGAATGGAATTGGTTAATGTTTATTAAGAGTGAGGATGCCGTGTGGAACATATATTAAGTTAGAGATTTGGGTCAAGTTAAGATGAGCTAGAATTGAATAGAAGCGAAGTTGAGTCAATAAGGAATTGAATTGTGTAATGGAATCAAGAACAGAACAGAATTGAATTGAAAAGATGATTAACTATGAAGTGACCGCCTATCTAGTGGCACAAGTGCCATGAACATAGGTATAGTCGAAGCCACTGTCCTATCTTCGGATTCGGGACAGTTCTTGATCCTAGTGCTTGGGGAGTAGATCTTCGTGGTTGACCCGGCATGAGCAAGGAAAGTTGGGGGGAGTAGATCTTCGTGGTTGACCCCTTACGAGCATATGACTGGTCACGGATTAGCACCTGAACTGGATAGAATAGAAGAGTCAATAAAGGTGTCAAGAGGTCTAGAACGGAATGAGTTGGTATAGAAGGTCTTGGTTTGTTAAGTTGTTAAGATTGTTTCCGCTGCATACTTGAACGTTAATGTATATATGTATGATTTCTTGATGATTTGTTTGTCTGTTTGATTGACTTGTTCTAATGAGTATGTTTCTAATTGTGTTCTACTGATTAAGTAGAACAATCTAATTACTCACCACTGACTGTGGACCCCAAAATCCTTTTCCAGGTACAGGTGGTGACTGAATTGGGCTACGCATGGGCTGGGATTGTGAGCTAGCCAGCTTAGTAGTTGACCCTGATGCCTAGTTCGAACCTATGTTTTATTGTTATTAATGGACTATTCTTTATTTTGTATTAATAAGAGACTTTGGATTATTAACTATTTTGGATTATTTAATAGTTTTAATGAAGTAATATGATTAAGTTTAGAGTTTCCGCTGCAGTTTATGAATTTGATCTTAAAGGTTTTTAGAAGTTAAAGATCTGTAATGTTGTTTTCCTCCGAAAACAACGCTGCTAAATTACGGGTCGTTACATCTTTAATCTCTTCTTCTGGGACTATTTGCATCTATTCTATTTTAGTCATTATTTCATTTAATTTTATAGGATCTTCTTCTAGGTCGAACATTCTTTGTAATTTTTCTAGATTATTATTGTTGTGAAGATTCTGGCTCATCCTTTTTAACTTGTTTATTTTTCTCAAGGTCAATTACGGTGAATTTCTTATTTTTATTTAAGTTTTGAAATGGATAACTATATTTATATGGGATAGCTTTAGTAGGAGTTTTATCTCGTTGAGCACGTTGATGTCTAATTTCGTGAACCAAAGCTAATTTTATTTGTTTAACTTCGTCTTTAAGTTCCTTGATTTCCTTTTTAAATTCTTCTATAAAAGTAGAAATTTTTCTATCAAGATTAGTGCAAGTACAAGAAGTACCCTGTACTTCTTACCTTTAGATCACTAATTTGATCTACAATATAATTTAGTATAGCTCCTGTAGCAGTGCTACCTTCAGGTAAATGAGATAAATGTGGACAAGTGAGTTCCTTACACTCTGGGAGAGGGGGAGCCCTTGAGCGAAATGACATTAATTGATTGATAATACTTAACTAAGTGTTAATTAATCTACTAATTATAACTCTAATTATAATTAATTTTATAACGTGGCTCTGATACCAAGCTTATACGGACCGTTAATTTTACTAAATGTGCGGAAATTAAAATTATTTTTATCTAGGCTTAACTATAATTTTAAATAATAATACTATGTAAACAAAGAATAAGGAATTATATGCAAATATTTAATATTTGAAGGTTAATAATGCAAACTATTTATTTGCAATTCTACCCTTTCTTGTTACAAGGGTGCATAGGACAGCCCTCCTCTAATACTTCCTCCTAGTTGATCTTATTAGGGTAGTATGTGCGTGAAATGTGGCACGACATAATGAATGACCCATCCGATCCTTAAAGCCTAAGATTCGATTCCTTATACCGTCGACAAGATGATGTGTTTCTTTATATTACACGTAGTAAATAAAATTAAAAAATCAATTACTCTCTCTATCCCATAATCTTTGCCCTCAAATCCACTTTTTGTAAAAATATTTTTGGGTAAAACTTTAAAAAAGCCTATATAAAATTCAGTAAAAACCGACTTAACCCGAAATTCGATGCCAATTTAGCCCACTTAGGCCTGTTCTTTTGGACTTAAAAGCTACAGTAATCAGATCAGATCAGTTCAACTTTGTTTTAATTTTATACTTTCACAAAATAATACCTCACCTAATCAAATCAGTTCAGATCAAATCAGATCAGTCCTAAAAAACAGGGGCTTACTAGAGTTCTAGAATAAATGTGGGGGGAGTAACACAAAAACAAAAGAATAACTGCCAAAGGGGTGGACTGAATCTTCATTCTTAGGAATCTTAGGAAACAAACACCCCCCATTTTCATCATCATCATCTCATCTCATCTCCCCCCCTTATTATATTTCCGCAGGCGTCCCCGGCAAGTAATATCCTCTTTCTTCTCCATTTTTATACTTTTTTATTTATCCAACATTTTTTTCTTTAATTTACTTCCCTTGCTTCTTTTCTTTTCCCTTTTTTCCACCCACATTTTCTTTCTTTCTTTCTTTCTTAATTGTGTGTAATAAAATCTTTTCTCTTGCAAACTTAAGTTTCCTCCTCTTTCAAGTTTTCTCCTCTTATTTTACCACCATTTTCTTTACTACCCCAAACCCAAAAAAAATAAAAATAAAATCAAAATTAACATTCTTCAATCTCTTCTTCTTCACCAATTGAATCTTCAACGAAAAAGGGTTTGTAATGTGTTGAATTGACCTCTGTTTTCGTCCTTATTTTTTTTTTTGGTAGTTAATTTTTTGACTTTTTCAAAATTCCATCATTTCACTCTCTCTCTATGTATAAATTACAATTTCTTTCTTCATTTTCATCTTCAATTCTTCATTAACACAAATTTTTTTTTCCAAAGGTTATTTAATTTCCAAATTCTCTCTCTCTCCTCTGTTTTTCCTCCTTATTAAAATCAATGACCAATGAATTAATCTGGGTTTTTACTACTTTTTGCAGATACATATTATATGGTTTCGTAACTTGATTTCAATCATTCAAAATGTTAGGAGATTTCATCAGTAGAGGACTTTTGTAAGTAATCTTTTAACTCTTGATTAAATTGATGAATTTAATGATGATTAGTGTGATAAAACCTAATTAATTTTTTCAAAATTGAATGTGTTTTGGGGTTGATTTTAGTGCAATTTTAGGGTATGCTTATCCAGCATTCGAGTGCTTCAAGACGGTTGAGAGGAACAGAGTTAACATTGACGAACTTCGGTTTTGGTGTCAATACTGGTACGTTATTATACTACTAACATGATTAAGAAGTTTTAATTCAATTTTATTGGTATAATTATTAGTTGTATTATTAATTAAATAATTAATTAAATTAATGGATAATCATTTGATTAGTATTTGAATCTGTAATTAATTCCACCTTGTATTCCGTACTTTCATGATAGTTATTAATAATGTATTCATCGAGATTCTCTGTTTCTTGCTTGGTTATTTTTAAGTAATGGAGTAAGTAGTTCTTCATCTTGAAGAAGTTGGTGTTCATAGTTTTGCCTTGAAGGATTTCTTTAACTTAGCTAAAACTTCAATATGAAGTATTTAAATTACTAACAAGAAGTTGTTTTCATAGATTTTGACAGAAAACTACCTTAATTACTATTTATGTAACAATATTTATCGGATTCGATGGTGATCACTATGCCTTCCAAGTAAAAAAACATTTAAAAAAATTGAATGGTCGAAATATAAATCATGAATGTTCGAGTTTAGAAGGCTTAATATTGATGTTTTGTCTTAATTGTGTGTGCATGATATTCACGAATTACTTTAATTGCCTATTTTCCTATCTTATAACTTGCACTCCTTAACAACTACAAATTTATAAAATTATCTTCAAAAAATTCGGCTTTGGTTAAATTTGTTACGTAAAAGGTTATGCTTCCTCCCTTCCATAATTATTTCAACATTTGCAATTTGTCATTATTCACAGTCACTCACATAACTAGTTTTTGTGCTTTATGCGTGTAAAAAAATATAGTTATGTGGGACCATTGGAATCGTCTTTATGTGTAATTTATTAAAATTTAATTTTTATAACTTTTGATAAACTGTAATTAAAGATATTAAGATTATGAATTATGCATTGGTAATATATTATCATCAATTCATCATAGATATACTCTCAAAGTGGCTGATATTATTACATAGAAACATTTTAAGTAACAGTAGCACAAGATTGAGATTAAATATTTTTTGTAGTATTGTCCTTTGTAAAATTAGGAACACGTGAACAAATTATGAAGTGTGTATTTTTTGTAATTTTTTAATTTTTTTTGAGAGAAGTACTAAACAAGTTTTAATATATGCGAAAATGAAGATTAAATGAATTGCTGGAAAATACAATTTAATTATTTGAGGGGAACGTGGGAGACTAATAAGGTGATCATGTGACAAGGGAAGAGTTTTGAGTGTTTTAGTTGGCTGGCCTAGAATGTAAGGTAGTTGAGGAGGTCAACTGCTCTGTTAACAACTCACACTACTATCCATTTACTTTTTTTTTTTTTTTTTTTTTTTTTTGCAATAAGATAAAATTTCTGGGCATTATGTTCCAATTTATGCCGTATGAATATCAATATCAACATTTTTATGGGTCATATTAAAACATAGTCTTTAGGGGAGTGCCTAATCAAACCTCTTTTCTTCCTAATTTAGGAAGATGAAAGTAATATGAACTTGTAGACTCTTTATTTAGCAACTCTCTCAAGTACTAATAGACCGTCTACAATCTGATGAGATAACTTTTCACTCATAAATTATAACTTTTATCATAAAATTAGATTATTTTTTTTAAAATGTAAAGTTTAATTAGTTATTTAAAAAGTCATAAATTTATGGTAAAAGAGTTACAAATTTTAGTTAAAAGTGTGTTAGATAGTTAGAAAGTTTGACAATTGGGTGGTGATTTTGGCACCCCTCTCGCCTCTCACATGAATAGTAACGGTGTGAACTATTCATGTGAGAGGGGAATGAGTGCCAAAATCAATTTTGGGGGTGCCAGTATCATTTTCCTTGACAATTGTATTTTTTTTAATTTTTTTTTTATGTTTTTGGCAAAGGGGACAATTGTATTGTTGTATGCTATCATTGTTATGTTACTTGGACTGGGCTATCCATGTCTAACATGTGTACATGGTCAAGTATCCGGCTAAGCAATTTTGCGACAATTTTACTTGATTTTAGCACAAAATAAAGTAATCAAGTGAGCCACGCCGCCCCTAGTGTCAAAAATCTGACACGGATAATATGAGTTGAAAATAATACTTTAATCTAGGTTGTTCATAATATGTATCAAAAGAATGAAGTCTTGTTCAGTCATAAAATTGCATTGGGACTTTACTACTTTTAATAGTCATCTTAATTAATCACTCTTACTACAACTTTATGTTCTGTACTGATCTTCACTAAACCCTCAACTATTCATCTTTCTGTAGGATAATTGTTGCTGTACTTTCAGTTTGTGAGCGATTTGGAGATATATTCATTTCATGGTAAGCACAGGCTAGTCTTCTAATATTCACAAAATGGTTGTAAAGATAGAATTATCATTCTAACTTACTGCATTGTAATATAAATTTGTAACTTTCAATGACTCACTCAAGTGGTAAAATTTGTTTTGGTACGTTAAGGGTTCCGTTTTATGGAGAGCTGAAGCTGGCCTTTATTATCTACCTCTGGTATCCAAACACAAAGGTAATTACTTATTTTACTATTAAACAAAATAAAGATCATTGATCAAAAGATTTCAGTTAGGGAAATTCTCAGTTTCTCAAAAAAAAAATTGAATTTCAAATATATCAAATGACACTTTTGTAAATTATTTTTCAACATTTAGGGTGTGTTTGATTCAACTTAAATAAGTATTTATGTGCTTATTTTTAAAATTCAGATCAGATCAGGTCAATAAAGTTCAACTCACATCAAAAAATTTATAACTTAAATAATAATTAATAATTACAATTAGAAAAATTCAGATCATATTAGTTCAGATCAGACCAAATTAGAAAATTTCATATCATATCATATCAGATCAGAAAATTTCAGATGAATCAAACGCATCCTTAATTTGTGTTGAGATAACTGGTTTTGAGAAATGGGGGCATCCTTGGGTGGATATTATGGTGTTTTCACTATTAGGATAGAAAAATGAGAGAAATGCATGGGTTATGATGCAGGGAACTTCATATGTGTATGAGAGCTTGTTGAGGCCATTTGTGTCGAAGCATGAGACGGACATTGATAAGAATCTGCAAGAGCTTAGATACAGATCTTGGGATTTAGCCATTTACTACTGGCAAAACTGCACTGAGTTGGGTTCATCTGCTTTTTTCAATGTCATTCAGTACGTTGCCAACCAGTCTTCCAAGTTGAAACGTGGTTCATCTCAGGTACCGTACAACTTTTTCACACTTCAATAAATATGTTGGCTAATCATTAATCAACCTTAGTAGTAAAAAATTAATATGGAAGTATTACACTAGATAACAATATGGCTAGTGTATAACTTAGCACTGTACTGTGTGAAAAAATATACCACAGAGTCCACAGTGGCATTTTAATAAATAAAATTAAATCTTAAAAAGCATGGCAAACATCTTTCTATAAGAAAAAATGTAAAGTGTAACGAAGGCTAAGAGTACTGAGGTTACACGGTTAAAAAAACCAAAGTAATGAGAAGTTGAGAACTAACGAATCAACTTTTGTTTGATGGGTGTGCTTCTGCTAATCATGAAAAGTTAAAAATGTTGAACTCAGTAATGATTGATCATAGAGCACACTCAATGAGTGACATCATTGAGCTGTCTTTATGTCTCTCTGACTCTTATTTCCTACTTGTCTCAATTTTTCTAGGTAAATAATATCTACTGTTGAATGAAAGGAAATCATCCAATTATAGAGATGATAAATCTATAACAAAATTAATTATGTTCACAAATTAGAGCATTTTTATCATTTTTTTTATAACAGAATGAACTTCATGCAAACACATTTGTAACTTAATATTTTTACCCTATGCCTTAATATTTTTACATGAAAAAATATTTACCATGTCTAATACTTCATCAGTTTCTTTTTGTTTGCAACAATTTCTGTTTTTGGAAGAGTTTCATATTATTTATAACAAATGCTTTCTTTCTATTTTTGTAAATTTTTTTTTTCTATTTATCACCTCATCAAATACTCTACTTTTTTTTCTCTTTATTTTTTACTCTTACAATTAAATTTTACCAAGGAGTCCGTGCGAAGCCAATTGTTACAAATAAATTGAAATAGATAAAGTAATAGTAGTATTTAACTTATTCTTACTTATAAATTGAAACCATATGTAGACAACGGAGTAGTGATATTGACACTCCTCATTATGAGAGTACAATGTTCAATAGTCTACTTATAATATGAGGAGCGTCAATATCATTTCAATAGGCAAAGATGTCCACAAACCATTATAAGATTTTCCTTGGACAAAGATGTCCACAAACTATTATAGGTTTAGGGTTTATCATTAAAAAAAAAAAAACACTTTGGATCCCACATGAACCAAGAAAAAAAGACAAACCAAACATAAGCATGTACTGATGCAGCGTAAATGAGAGACAAAACTTCATGTATTCAAATCATGTACTCCCTCAAAGATTTCAACAATTGTTTTTTCACGTATTTTGTGGAAACGATTTGAAGGTGTAAATGATCAAATTAATCAAAATAATTTTGATATTAGTAACTTATAATCACATTCTAGCTTGTATTAAAACCATTTTGAATAATTTCGTTGTTTAAACCTTTAAATCGTTTCCTCAAAATGCGTGAAAAAACAAATGTTGAAATCTTTATATTACGGAGGGAGTATAAATAAGCCAGAAAAAAATACTCACAAGTCACAACTTACCCTACAAGGCTACAATAGCAATCTCTTATTTATTTGCAATCTAATGCGATAATTGTGATTCATAAATTGCAGAAAGATGACCCGAATCAAGGACCAGGAGGAGGCAGGGCCAACCCACCACCACGTTCAAACGGGTGGTCCCTAAGACAGCGGAAACCAAAACCGGAACCACCAGCCGCCTCGCTGCAACACCCTTTGTGGCCTTTGCCGGCAAATCAGCAGCCACATCCCTCAGCACCCCCATTTCCAGCAGCATTTCCCACATTGTTCAAAGATGAGGCCCAACAGCCCAAGTCCGAAGTGGTCCAAATGAAGCTGCATGAGGCCCAAACTGGATACATCCACTTTAATGATGAGGCCCATCACAAAAGCCCAACAAAAGAGAAGAGCAAGTTCAGCCCTGCGTTTAGATCCAAACCTACTCATTGATTACTCAACACAATTTTTATTTTTTTGAACTCAAAAATTATCACTGTACATAAAGCACTGCTTGATAATGAGTCCGAGACCCACCAATCAATGACTAAACAAAGAAGAAGAAAAAATAAAAATCACTGTAGGTACTCAACGTTTTTTTTTTACATCTCAAATTTATTTCATTATCTCATTTTGTAAAGAAAAGTTGTCACTTACATTCTTACAATCAAATAGATATGGTACGACTTACATCCACCAAAATTTGTATTACAGTACAATTTAGGGTCGTTTAATTCAATTTTAATACTTTCTTCCATTTCTTTTTAATTACAACAAATTGTTTTGTACACGAGAAAATTAATTGAATTAATTATAATGCAAGTAAGTTTGAGATTATAGATTACTTGTCTTAAAATTATAACGATTAATTTGTTCGTTTACGATAAGAGGAAGTATTAAAATTACAACATAATTTCATATTTCGACCAATTTAAAGAACCTTAGACAAAATGTGACGCTATAAAAATCATTAAAAACAACAAGCACACTTTGTTTGATTTGATTGGAGAACTGATTTTTGGGTGTAATTTAATTACACATAATAAATCAACTATTTCCACTGCAAGACGTTAATGGTGTAGACGAACAAACTAATCAAAATAATTTTAATACAAATAAGATCATAAGTTACTAATCTTAAATTAGTTTTGATGAATTTATTTGTTTGCATCCTTATAATTGTTTTCTTCTAATGTGGGCAAAATGAATTATTACATTAATGCGTTGCAACAATAATTGTGATTTGTACTGTAAATTGCAAAATAAAAAGTGATTGATAGTGCAAAATTACCCATTTATTAGGTTTAAACTTTAAAGTGGTGATTTGTGTGATGTGTAATTACAAATTTGCACCTACCCCTGGGCCGTGGCACATGTATGGACGTCCACATCATTCCCTAAAAAGTAAATGCCACATGAATCCATGATTATCTGCAGAGAAAGAGCCAAAGAGCGTCCACCAAGCAGTCGTAGGCTCGATTGAGATGCTCCGCCACGACTCGCCGGAAATCGGCGATGATTTGCCGGAGATAATGGCCGGAGATGAAGCAGAGATGAGGAGAAGACGAAGAAGGAGAAGACAAAGGAGCAGGTTGAAGATAAGCCCAAGCAGCTTGTTTAACTAGACGGTTTCGAATGGAAATCTCGTAACTGGAGCCGGAAGAAGACGACGAAACACCGGCGGCGAGAGAGATGGCCGGAGTCGGAGAGAGGATGGAGGAAGGGCTTGATGGAAGGATGTCTTTGAGTGAAGTGTAAGAATCGGAAGCCGGAGATTTAAGGCTGACTAACTCGTAATCGAACGACGACGGGGAAGATAGCGGAGGTGGACGGTGGTAGACGCCGCCGCCGTTGGTGGTGGTGGTGATTGGAGGAGAAGTTTTGTGTTTGCGAGGAGGGATGAGGACGGTGGTAGGTGGTAGGGAATTGCGGCGTTTGAGAGTGTGATTGGGTTCTGCAACCATGGTATGGTGGTAGGTGACAAAGAGAAGACAAAAATGGAGAGTTAAGAATAATGTTGGGAACAGGAAAAAGGAGAGTGGAGTTGGAATGGTAGCTATGCCTATTGGTAGGCTGCTTGGCAAATGAAATGGTATGTTGTTAAATTGAAATGTTGTTACATGATACAATCATACAATTAAGTGAAAAAATTCTATTGTTGGGAGTTTTGGATTGGTGACTGGTGAGTTCAATAATTGACGTAATTGGTCACTATCCTTGTTGCTCTTTGCTTTCTGGTTTTTACTTTTTTTTTTTTTCTTCCCACTTTCTTTTCTTTTACAATTAGTTTTGTTTTAGGAAAACGTTATTATGTTCTGCATTATTTACAATGATTTAATATAAAGTAGCGATTAAAAATATATAATTGTTATAAATAATATATTAAAATGGCTATAGTAGCATATTTGTTGGTAAGAAGATAAAAGTCACTGCTCTATTCTTCATTCCTTTTTTAAATATGGATTTATGATGTTGGTGGTGTTCCGTACTTGTTATTTATCCCAGACATGAAGGTGTGCTTATTGCCACCTCTAAACACAACCCTATCCATTACCTCATATGATAACCTAACAACACCAATACTATAAGATGCACCCAATTCCCGGCGCAGTTGCATAATGGTGTTTCCGTGTTTACTGCTCACTTCTTACTTTCTTAGTCGGGGCACTTAAGAGTAAACATATTGACTCAGTCTTTGCGAAGCTTAAAGTAATTATGAAAAACCCTTTTTTTATAAAAGAGAAGTCCAAGGTAGTAGATAGAGTAGTATAGACGGTACAGTGACTACTTTCTAGTGTGGAGCATTGACATTCAAATTGAATAGGAAGCAAAATTAATTGAATAAGCAATAGAAATAACGAGTGATGTTGAATTAGCATCCTTTACAAATAGTCACATGAATACACAATTCAATAAAATTTAAAATACATTTTATTAAAGAAGCAACCCTAATCTAAGAGGATTGGCAACCCTTAGGGTATATCAATTTCCTAAAAGAATATAGCAAACGGATATAATCTAAAGATGCATACTACTATAGTAGTGCATAGTACTATAGTAGTGAGATAAGCACGGGACCCCCCCCCCCCCCACCCACAATAACCACCTATAGAAGTTGGAATTTAACATAAATTTATGATCAACATATGTTAAGTTAGGGTGCGTTTGATTCAAGTTATATAAGCACTTGTGTGCTTATTTTAAGAAAATTCAGATCAGATCAAATCAGATCAGAAAATATCAGATCAGATCAGACCAGATCAGATCAGCATTTTGTTCTTTGTTCCTTATAAATCAATTAATATTATTTCTATTTTTATAATAAAATAAAATAATATAATTATAATATTATGCATACTAATGATTAATTATATTTATTGATGATAAAAAAAATTGAATTGTTGTGATTTTCTATTTTTTATTTTTATTTTCATTTTTATTTTTTATTTTTATCTTTATCTTTATTTTATATTTATTATCATTTTTATTTTTTATTTTTTATTTTTATTTTTTTTATTTTTATTTTTATCTTTATTTTTATTTTTATTTTTATTTTTACATGTATTTTCATTTTTATTTTATTTATATTTTTTATTTTCTTTACTTTTTTTTCATTTTTATTTTTAATTTTTTCTTTTTAATTTTATTTCTATTATTATTATTATTGTTGTTGTTTTAGTTCTATTATTATTTTTATTTTTTATTTCTATTTTAAACAATATTAATAATAGTTTACATTTAAAATAATGTACAATTAAATTTCACCAAAGATCAGATCAGATCAGACCAGATCAGAAAAGATCAGACCAGATCAGACCAGATCAGAAAATTTCAGACGAACTAAACGCACCCTTAGTAGGCTATATTCTTTTAGAATGATTTTAACTAAATAAATCCTTGACTTAATAGAAGTTGAAATGGATTAGTTGAACTAAAATTTACTAAAATTAAGTCATTCATAGCCTAAAATAATTAGAAGTTTATTTTCAATATAAGATCAAAGTGTGCGTTTAATTCGTCTAAATTTTCTAATCAAATCTAATCTTAACTTAACCTTTTTAATCGGACCTGCTCTTATTTTGAATTTTTATAATCTGGTCTTTTTTGAACTTTTATAATCTGATCTGATTTTTTTTTTCATTGTAGTTATTTTTATAGTTATAACTATTCTAATATGATATGAAAATTTATGACCTGATATGAATTTTCTGATTTTACCTTATCTGAAATTTTCTGATCTGATCTGAGCTAATCTAAAATAGCAATAAATGCTTAAATAAGTTCGATCAAACGCACCCAAAGAAAATATTAAAAACGGGTAATAAGAAGGGGATGCATCATTTTATCATCCAACTCAAAAATCATTTTAAAAATGAAAGATTCTTTCATAATTTATTAGTTATCCAATTAATTTAATCCAAATATTTTTATCTTAGGGTACACAGATATCCATTAGAAAACTAATACAAAATTGCTTCAATGATTAATCCTAATTTGAACCTAGTTTTTTAATTATTGATCATTCAACAAAACTATCACAACTGCTGGTCAACTAATCCAAAACTTGAAAGAAAATTTGTATTTAAAAAAAAAAAATCTTTTTTAATTACTCTACCGGGGCAGCAATTAGCATAAGGGACAAGGAAAGAAAAGGTATGCCTATCCACTATCCACTGTTTGGTGTGTGTTGCAAAAAAAAATTAGGACATATCATTCACAATTCTTCCCCTGAAGTACTAACATGATCTTGAAGAATTAAACGTCCATGTTTGGGTAGGTCACCCCTAGAAATTAGAAACTACATGACATTTTATGATATTAAAATTATAATTCATAAATCAGTCATTGGAATGTCCTCTTAACCTTATTTTAACTAGTAAAAGTATAAAAAACAGAATAAAAATATAAAAAAGGTCTAGACCAGACCAGACCAGACCAGATAAAAGAAATCAGTTTACATAAATTCAGAAAAGTTGAGGTAAACAACGACAATGCAATCTAAAATCTGAATATGCAATCCAAGCTAGAACACTATCACAAAATCAGTAGCTAAACTTGTCTTAAATTACAGAAATTGGCATCGTTAATTCACTGATCAGTAGGCTAAAATAAACTAATGAATGGGAAATAAGTTAGGAAATGAAAGAAATTGAACAGCAGTAAATAAGGATAAGTTCTGATTCCCAATACAAGGTGTTTTGATAAGTTCAGATGTTGTAATTTCCATCTTGACTTACCCCGACACCCCAACAAATACAGAAATTGGCAACTTCAATTCACTCCCTTTCCTGCTCAACCACCACTAAATTATCTAGAAAAAATCAATCTTCTCTTTGCTTCTTCAAAAACAAATAAAAAACTTCACTGTTTTATGAAAACAAATGCAAGTTCTCATAGCATGGACCTTTAAGGATCTTAGTTAGCTGGTGTCTAGGTTGCACTGAGTCAGGAACGGGTTCAGAAGGGAAAATGGATACGGGTACTGAAAACGGCAAATCTAAAAAAATACTACTATTAGGTACGGCCAATTATTGGGACCTATGTTACATGGACACGTATACCCATGTCCAACATGGGTACGTGTCCAAGTGTCCGACTCGGCTAATTTGTAAAAATTTACCAAGATTTTAGCCCAAAATGAAGTGTCCAAGTGTCGTACCCATGTCCGAGTGTCAAGGATCCGACACGGGTACTTGAGGTAAAATGAAGAGTCCATGTAACATAGATTGGGACAAATCGGGTTTGGAGACAAGCTATCCATATGAAGTATCCATGCTACATAGGCTGGAGTCCTTTTTCATAGTATGAAATTATTGTTGTGAGTCATGTGAGATAAAGTACTCCCTCCATAACATAAAAATATTTATTTTTGTTTTTTTACGCATTTTGAGGAACCGATTTAAGAGTGTAAACAACCAAATTAATCAAAATAATTTTGATATTAGTAACTTTATAATGACATTCTTGCTTGTATTTAAACCATTTTGATTAATTTTTTCGTTTACACCCTTAAATCACTTTTTCAAAATGCGTGAAAAAACAAAAATAGATATTTTTATGTGGTTTCTGTAGCTGTAGTACTATTTGTCAATAATGACATAATCAAAAGGCAATTATCATGACCTATACTTAAGAGCGCACAAAGTAGCTCCAATACCCACCAGAACCATGGAATATCTCCACAGATATTGCTTGGAAACAACAAAAGCTGGCTCCTGCTTTAGCTGCAAGCCTGCAATAGTGCAATACCAGCTAACCAGGCTCCTGCTTTTAGAATGCACATGCAGAACTAGAAAGTTCAACAGTATGATCAAATTTATACTTCCATTAGCTCCATCTCAATTGCAACAATTCGACCAAAAAACTCTCGTACTTTTTGGTTAAACTGTTACAATTAATATGGAGCGATGAAGTATTTCATAACTCAATCTTGGAGCATTGATTTCCGTCTGTTCAAAGCAACTTGTAACCGGAGCTCCTTGTTAGCTTTAACAAATTATAGAGTGCTTTATTTGGCACCAAACAACACAAAATTTAGGTTTTGTTGCAATTCATTTAGGTGCAATTTATATTAATACCGTAATACGTATGCAGTTTGATGCACCCAGGCCTTAAAGTTTATGCTGCCATAGCAAATTATCTACGTAGGTTCTGTTGTGCACCCCAGCCATAGTCTGTGTTGTTTTACCCAAATTTGCCAATCTTTTAAGTTCGTTTTGCCTTGTTTAAGTGTGTGTATCTATCTTATATTTGCATTAGTTTAGCTTAAATGTTCTTTTGTGATCTATAAATAATTATGGAACTGCTCATATAAGACGGCATCCTGGGAGTATGGAGTTGTGGTGTCTTTGTGATTGACCCTATGTCCTTCTGCAGTTATGCTTAAAAGTTGAGATTTTGATATCTGGGGATGAGATTCTGCTGGCAACTATACAAAGCCTAAATGGCTAACCATATCATCCATCAGCTTCACATCTTCCATATACCCACAATTTTAATCCAAAGGTAATAGCATAGCATAAATAATAAAATGTAGTATAAATGGCATTTCATGCTAGTTCGGATCACAAAGAACATAAATGGCATAGCTTAGTGGCATTTTAGTAAATATAATTAAAATTTCAAAACACGTCAAACAAACATTGGTGATTTTGGAATGCAAAGTACTCAACTGCGTGTGTGCTACGTTAGTTAAACCTAGTTCGAGCTATGTTGGTCATCGCTCACAATGGCTAACGCCTAGCATATCAATGAGCTATGTGAAGAGGCATAGCTCACTACATTGGTGATTTTGACCTACAAAATACCAAAATGCCCATGTGATACGTTAGTTAAACCTAGCTCGTAGCTCGAACTATGTTGAGCATGGCACCTCAACAATAGGACCATTAAAAGAACGGTATTCTATATTCAGATAATCATATGAGTTACATTAGTGAAAACAATAAGAACTCTAAACTGTCATTTACATTCACAAAACATTAACACACCCCCCATAAAGGGGAACTGCTCCTAGGCATGGAAGAATTACAACAAGCATCCAATCTCTTTTTAAAGTCCTCTTCTTTCATCTTCAACATTACAGGAAGAGGAAAATAAACCCCATTTTCTACACAACTTTGATGCCTAGGCTTAATCCTCTTCTCTAAACTAAATGAAAAGTAGTGAGGAAACTCTTTTAATTCCTTCAAATCCCTCCCCATTTCCACCACAAAGTAATTGAATTTGGGCTCAAAATTGTCCCTAACACTATAACAAAACAGAGGAGGAAACCTCCTGAACATAGACACAGAATCAGAGTATGCAAAACCTACTTTCTCAAAGAATTGAATTTTAGGCATAAACTTATCCTCAACTGAAGCTGAAAGGAGGTCAGTGTGCTTTTGTACCTCATGAATGCCAATGCTCTGAAGAAAATACAATGTGGGCCTGAGCCGAGTTTCAACATCCGAGACGAGGAGGTGAGGACGACGGCAGATCACACGAGGTATGTCCGAAGCACGGACCTTGACTTCACGCAGGAGAAACGCGAATACAGGAGCTGTGTCGTGGAAGCGAAGCGAGATAATTTTAGGGCACATGGTGATGATACGGCGGAGCTGCGGCGGGGTAAAGCCGAGAGAGAAGAGGTAATCGAACAAAGATTTGAGATCAGAGAGTGAGGATGAATTGGCAATGGAGGTTGGACAAAGTTGGGAGATGGAGTCGAAGCCAATTGAGTCTAAGAAGAGTGTTTTTTCACGGAATTCTGGGGTTGTGGTGATTAATTTTTGAGGGGTTGAACCTAAACTTGAACTTGAAGTAGAAGAGGGTTGAGGTGTGGAGGATGAAGGTTGGATTTTGGTGGGTTTGAGAGGATGGATGGTGGTTGTTTTGGAGGAAAAAGTAGGAAATTTGGGGGGTTTGTGAAAGGGGAATTTGTAGGGTTTAATGGGGAAGTTCAGTTTTGAGGTTGAAATTGGTGGTTTTCTGGTGGTGGAAGTGGCGGCGGTGGTGGTGGCGGGAAAATTAAGGGCGTCTTGCATTGTTGAAGGGTAGGCTAGGAAAGAGGTAGAGAGAAAGAGAGTGAGAGAATTTGAGTTGATTTTGTTGTCTTTTAGTGGAGGTGAGAATAAGGGGTTAGGAAGAAAAACTTATCCACTCACACACAGTCTACTTATCCACTCTTTTCCCCCACTCACAAACATCATCTCTTCAGAAACTTGAAAACCCCAGATTGAGAAAGAAAGAGGGAGAAGCGAAAATGGCTTCCGCAGCATCATCTTCTGCTATTCTCTCTCCAAACCCTAATTCTTTCACCAATAAATCTCTTCCTTCCATGGCTGCTGCTTCTTCTCTTTCTCTTCCTAAACCTTTTTCTAAAACCCTAACTGTTTCTTCCAATTTTAATGGCCTCCGCAAATCTTTCCAACCTTCTCGTTCTTTCTCTCCTCGCCGCTCTGCCTCATCCAACCGCAGCTTCGTCGTTCGCGCTTCTGTATGTCTTCTTCCTCCCACTCATTTTGGTACCGATTTTTGTTTTTGTGGTTGTAATTTGGATTTGTACACTACTTGATTGTAATGCTGTTCACCAAGTTCTCGATTATCTGAATTTGCTTGACATCTTTTTATTAGCTTTTGGAATTGGAATTGAAATTGCAATTGACTTTGCATTACTGTTGTTAGATTTATTGGTATGGTGTTTTCGTCATTTTGATTGAAAAAACAGCTTATTTTGAAATGTGAAAGTTTTGCCTTTTTTTTCCTGTTTGGTGGAAATTTTGATTTAATGAAATGTGCAATTGGTCGTTACAATATCTCTATGGTTCTTGCTTTTTAATTGTGCACCTTAGCTGTATGTCTGGAAGTGTAGCTCAATTTTTTAGTCTATGAAAGCGTCATTTTACATCCTTTATTCTAAGCAACAGTCACATTAGAATGTTGATGCTGGCTATATGCATTGGCTAAAATTTCGGCACTACCTTCTTTTGGACTAAAATGTGGCATCATTATTTGATTTACATGGGCAATTCTTGACTATTTAAGTAAAATGTGTCCTTTTTTAAGGAGATATACTCATTTCCTTTATGTTCATTGACATATCGTCTGTTGTGTGCCATATATGTTATGTTTATTATTTTGATGCTCGTTATTATGCATTCATTACTATTTTGGCACTAACTTCTTTGGGAATTAAATGTGGAATCATTCTTTGGTGTAAATTTTTGCAGGCTCAGCTCCCCTTGGTTGGAAATGTTGCCCCAGATTTTGAGGCAGAGGCTGTTTTCGACCAAGAGTTCATTAATGTAATGTATTTGTAAATTCTAAGCCTACGAATTCTGTCTCATACTTTGTCACTGGTGTGTTTAAATGTTAAGAACTAATTTTCTTTTCTATGAGCTCCACTTACTTTAATATGGGCTTACCGGAGGTGGAAGCTGAAGTAGAATATTACTCAAAAAACTACGAAAAATATTATTTTAAGATCTAGAAAAAGGGGAAAAAAAAGTTAAGATCTTAATTAATAGTTAAAGATAAATTTAGCTTTGTGTAATCTTAGAATCACTTGGTGTTTCCCTGAAGGAATATTTTACTGAGGTTTCCTTTTGTGATCACCATCGGCGTATTATTTTGCACAAATTATCTTAAAGTATGTACTGTAGAGTGCAAATTCACAAGGTAGCATTGTTTAGTATACTTCGGTGAAAGTAAAAGTTGTTTACTGCCACTTTTCTTTCCTTAATCACCTGCATTACTCAATGCAACCTTTATTTTCTTTCAGGTTAAACTTTCTGATTACAGGGGAAAGAAATACGTTATTTTGTTTTTCTATCCCTTGGACTTCACATTTGTTTGCCCAACTGGTGAGTATACTTTATCTAAGAAGGGATAAATTGAGTTTTATGATCAGCTTGAGTTTTCCCTTATTTCTATTGCTTTTCTTCTTGTAGAGATCACTGCATTCAGTGACCGTCATGGTGAATTTGAGAAGTTGAACACGGAAATTCTTGGTGTTTCCATCGACAGCGTTGTGAGTATCTCTCTTTAACCTCTTCAGTATTGGCTGTGGCTTGGGTGCTGCGTTTCATTGCTGTTATCTGTGAATTTTGTGATTTGGTATCCTTGGCTAAATGCCTAAATACAGTTGCTCATTGGTTGAGATTTGTAGCCTATTTCTATTACTAAGTCAGTTTTTTGTTTCTTAGTTTCTCTCCTTACTCCCCCCCTCCCCCTCCCTTTCCCCGAAATTGTTCCTCATTGGTTGAGATTTGTAGCCTATTTGTTTTCAAATGGCCTAAGGTGAGGATCTTGAGTTTCCAATTTGAAGATTGATTACCAAAAACAGAATTGATAGAAAATGGAGTATGGAAGTTTCTTATGCTTGGATGTACTGTGTCATAGCTGTAAAGCATTTTGGTATTTTTACCTAGTCATGAACTCATGGCTACTAACATTAAAAGCAAATATAACAAAACTGCCACATAATGAGTTTGCACCATGTCGGGAACTATGAAGACAAGTAGACAACGGTATCTGAAATGTGCAAAACTTTATGAAAATTGAATCTGAATTATGACTGGATTTTTCCTTGCAATTTGTAATTCTTTAGTTTGCTCAACTGAAATCTGAAAGTAAGATCAAATTTACAAGTGTGTGCATTCATGTTTGTTTATATGCTGGATCATCAATATGCAAAACCTCTTTACAATAAATCTTATCAACAAAGGGTTCATGTATGGGACTACTACTATAAAATTACAAATATATGTGTTTACTCATCACACATAGATAGGTTACTATTTAGTAACCACTCTCATAGTAACTTTTGCTAGCATAAGTAGGTTTGTTCATAAATTTCAAAAATTAGATACAAACCTTTGAAAAACCACCTATTGCCATTACCATTACTCTATATCTAATCCTATTGGATTACATTTTTGGATTCATTCAATAATAACTTCGTTGATTCAATTACTTAACTCTTGATTTATTTATTTGCTAAGCTAGGGTGTGCCTAGCAGCTGTGATTGATTCAATGTATCTTGATTCCCCTCATAGGCTTCCTAGGGTTGTTTGAGGTGATGAGGCCAGTGCCTTACTTCACTGTGTGCCTAGGCACATGTCTACATCTGTCTGAAGATTTTTTTTGTTAGTGCAACTTTACCCGTTAAGATTTAAGTGGTCATGTTGCCTTTTCGGATATTGTTTTTGACAGCATGTTATGGATTAAGGTTCTTGGCATTTTACTCAATCTTTCGAATGTCTTTATTTGTGATGATGATTGATATATAATTACACTTGTTCATTTTGCAGTTCTCGCACCTTGCATGGGTTCAAACAGATAGGAAATCTGGTGGTTTGGGTGATCTTAAGTATCCCTTGGTTTCTGATGTAACCAAGTCCGTCGCAAAGGCTTACAATGTTCTAATCCCAGACCAGGTACGTATGTAATGCTCATCTGTGAAATTTGTTATATGTGGATGCATTTGTCATGACCTTTCATCAGTACATAATGCACTATTTGGGCCAGTATTTTGGCAGCCTTTCACACATCTGCAGAACATCTAAATAACCTGATTCATTGGATCTTTTTCTGCCATTGTTTTGGCCTAACAGGCTGATTCCCGAAAAGTTATGATAGTGAGTGTATAAAATACGTGTGTTTTACCCTCAATCATTGGTGTTTGTGAATTGAAAAGGAGTGCAGTCTTCCAACTGTAGAAGTATGCAGTTGAAGTTCTTTGATTATATGCCTTTCAAACTGAATCAGACCTTGTTCAACTTTGCAGGGCGTTGCATTAAGGGGATTATTTATCATTGACAAGGAAGGTGTTATTCAACATTCAACCATTAACAACCTTGCTATTGGCCGTAGTGTTGATGAAACTCTAAGAACACTTCAGGTATATAATGCTTCCATTTTTATCTTTGTACTGAATTGATGAAACATTAATCAATGTTGTGTTTGTTTGTCTTTCAATTTTTGGCTTTCCAGGCATTGCAGTATGTGCAAGAGAACCCTGATGAAGTGTGCCCTGCTGGGTGGAAGCCAGGGGATAAATCTATGAAGCCGGACCCCAAGCTTAGCAAGGATTACTTTGCAGCCATTTAAATTGTCTCATAGGATGCCCTGAATTTTTGTTTCTGTATCTTGGTATGTAATCTTTTTCAAGTTTTGAGCGATTTCTAGGGAATAAGGGTCACCAAATCATCGATGTATTGCTCATGCCAATGTCGTTTTCTTTAATGAAAAAATGTTGTAATTGAGCTGATTGAACTGTCTTCTACCCTATGTATGAGCTAGCAGTAAAACTATAAAATTGTTTGTTATAAGCATCACGATGCTTAATTTGGAACTTTTTTATGTATTGTTTGGTTGATATTGGAAGTAAATTCTTATAGGAATTTAGATTTCACTGGAATTAAAATTCTATATCTATTGTCCTATGAATTAAGAAAATTTGTTTGATTGTAATCAAGGTATTTAGAAATTATGGGGATTTTGAGTTGAACTTGGTAATTTAATTTATATGTATTGTGGGAATTGTGAATTATCATGAATTTGCAATTCCTGCAATTTTTTGTAAGTGAACCAAATAATTTTCACATCTCTAAAATTCCATGATTTTTCATTTCTCCCATTTTTTTTCAATCAACCAAACACTGTCCTCTTCAAATGTGGCAATTTCTTTAGACTTTAGCAGAAGATTTTGGTGCGTGCAAAGTTGTCATTGTGCCGGACCAATGGCTCTGCACAGAAAAAGCATGGTACAACATGGGCGTATAGAAACCGGCATTACAAAGCAATCTAAATTGAGTGAAATTTAATGCACAGCCATTTCACCATTTGCTGGTCCTAGCTAGCCCGATAGTACATGAGCTAGAGTCTAGAGCTATCATGATCTGACCCGCTAGTCCGGCCCGATCGGCCTGAAATTTTTGCGGGCATTGGCGCATTTATAATTGACTTTTTAATTCAAAAGGCTGGAAGTCCGCAAATGGCCGGTCTAAAAAATCGGGCTTTGGGTACACTTGCTTAGTTAAGGTCCGACCCGAACTTTTAATCACCTCTAGGCTAGACAGTAGACACAGTGTCTACAACCACCTTTTGGTGTGTCTGTGTGTTTGATTAAGCGATAGTTTTAAATGATCTTTGAGCTTATTATTCCTTCCATAACATATTAACTTCAACGATTTGACATTTTTTTCTCTCTATTTTATATCAAATCGTTGAACTTATTATGTTACGGCTGGAGTATTACATTTCTACCATGTAAAGATAAAGGGTGTAGATTTGATATGTAACTGAAGTTGGCGAACCATGAACGGGGAAGTTTAATGACTTAAAGTCCAAATGTAATTAGGAAAGGATGCAATGAGAGCACAAAAAGTTTTACGAGTAGGCTGTGTTTTTTTTTTTTACCGAATTAAATGTGACTGGAATTATAATTTGTCTGAACTAAAATAAACTAAATCATAGGCTTTGTCAAGTGTATCTTAAATTAAATCATAAAATGTGTACAGATTTATTTTATTTTTTTTGTCAATGTATTGTATATAATTTTTTTTTGTCAAATGTATCTTATAGTTTGAGATAGAGGACTAACAAAAGAATTTGTACACATGTTGGAAGTTAACATGCAGATGTGAAGTTTTAAGACTCAAATTATACACATAAGTTGCTTAAGCATAGATTGACCCTTAAAAATCAAAGTCATGTTACTTAACTTTTTCACAATACCAGGATATTGCTCATTTATTTTTTTTTAAAAATTTAAATAATTAATAATGTGATTGGTAGCAGGTCTTGAAGCGGAGTCTACTGCAGATCACCCGACTCAATTTGGTCACGCATTTGAAAAGAGGAAGGTAAGGAATCATTGTAAATGTGTGAGGTGAGGTTCGAACCCAAGATTTCAGATTTGGCATTCGCAAAACATAACCAGTAGATTAAGACTTATATGTCATATTGCTCACTTAGTTAGGTCTTAGGATTTTTGGTTTTTCCTTTTCAATTTTCCATAATGAGTTGTAAGGTATATTAGGGTTTCAACTAGAGCTGATCAAACCCGCATTAAACTTTTGAATTTTGGCCAAGAAAGTCGAGCTCGAACTAACCCAGACCCGAACCCTGTTCGCCTAATGGGCTTGATTTTTTTGCATTAAGCCCGACCCGACCCATGACCACCTCTAGTTTCAACCTATATATGAGGTTTGAAGGCCTTGACAAACATACAAAGACATCATACTAGGGCTTTAACTTCACGCATGATGTTGTGAGACCTTAAAGAATAAGCTAAGACCACATCCTAAGTCCCATACCCCCCATGCTTAAAAATCCACAATAAAAGGGTGTGATGGGAGAGAAGCCTTTTGTTTATTATTATTACTAGTCTTGTGTGCACGCTTTGCGTGCGACGATATTTTTAATGTATCTTAAAAAATCGAAGGTTTTTGTTTAAGAAATTGAAATTTTTTTTTTTTAAATTCACACTCATTCACATAATCGTAAAAAAATTTCCCTTTCATCCAGCCATTCCACAACAATGAACAAAATTGGCTATCAAATTTCTACGATAATAAAAATGTAAAATTTTTATGTAAAAAATTATATTAAAATGGGTATCTATTTATAGGGAATTCAAAAATATGAATTTTGATTATTTCATTTTTTTTTCCGAATTGTATATTTTGTAATATTTTAATTTAAAAAAAATTCAAAAATTGTAATAACTTTCCTTAATAAATAAGAGTGATGTTATTTGATTTTTAATAAATATTTAGAGGGCATTATGGACTTTTCGAGGGGGACACCATGGCTCCCCCTTGACTTATATAATAGAGATTATACTATTAATAATTCAATCCCAAGGTTAGTTGTGCTCCCGTGCGTTAGTTTGTTGCACATTCTATTTTACAAATAATATATTAATAAAATGATCCATTGTTTCGAAAATAACGTACTTATGGTTTTTTACCTTAAATATATTAACAAAATAATATAAAAAGGGCTTCATTGAACTATAAAGCCCTAGGACTCTAGAGGTAGGACTGTGTAGCAACTAAAACATACATAAAGCTATATCAGCATTAAGGATAAATACACTAATTAAAATGGAAAATGAGAATTACGAAAAAAATATGCGAAAAATTATATACTACCTCCGTTCCAAAAAAAACGCAACAATTGTCATGGCACAGACTCCTAGGCATTTTTTTGTTGTCCAAAAAAAACGCAACAATTGTCATGGCACAGACTCCTAGGCATTTTTTTGTTGTGGATAATTAGAAAAAGTGAAGGGTAGTTGATTAAAATAAATGGAGAGAAAAGTGGATACAATTAAAGGAGTTGTGAGAGAGAGAGTGTGGACAATTAAATTGGAGAGAGAAAAGGTGGGGACAAATAAAGAATTAGTAAGGGTATTTATGTCTTTTAAGTAGCAATAGTTTACTATATAAAGAAAATAAAAATTTGTTGTATTTATTTTGAAACATCTAAAAACGAAAACTGTTGCATTTTTTTTTGGAACGGAGGAAGTAATATAACATGTCTCCTATTAGACTCTCTAATGTGACAACTGTTTACTAATAAAATATATTTTTTTTTAATTGGGTAAGAATTTCACCTGTTCATTGACTAATACATGACTACTAGACCAAAGGGGAATGGAGAATAGAAATATCTCAACTGCCCAACATAATGTTGGGAGTGATGATCAAACTCCCTGTAACACCCCATAATTTAGGAACCCTTAAAAGAACTATCCAAGGGCCATCCGTCCTACTTTGGGTCCCAAACTACGGGAGTGCTACTCAAAAGAACTCATTCACTAAGGAAATAGATACTTATTTGAAAAATATATTTTAAGAAAAGGAATAAAGAAACATTTAAACCCGCAAAATACTATACCATTTTACTTCTAAAGTATGCATCAGAAGTTTCAAAGTTACAATATTTTTAACCAAAATGAGAATAAACTAACTTATTACACCCAAGGAAAAACAAGTTTCAAAGTCTTAGACATTATTTATAGTATTAGAGCTTCAAGCCAAGGTAAAGGTCAATTCTCACTCAACGTTGTGCACCAAACCCACCTGCACCAAATAGCGAATAGAAAACAAACAAGAAGGAAACAAAAATCAGAAAAACTGAGTAATTACGACTCCATCCCGTAAAACAAGTAATTTTATTCTGAAACTAATTTTTAATTTTATTAACAATAAAATATTTAGATAGTATAAATGACATCCTCCTTACATTTACACACTTTAAAAACTAAACAATTGGAATAATTTACATATTCAAATTAATTCAAGAGAGGGAAAGAGAACGCTAGTAGGCCGGGACTAGTCCCAAAGTAACCACCTATTTATAATAGGGTTGCGCATCACCCTGTTTGGCCAAGAATATGTTAACAACATGTCCCTAGTGTGCACACTCCTCACTAAACTAATGGGTATCCGCAATTAACCGCGCACCAATAGCATTAGGAGGAAGACTTATGAAAGGTAAATAATGCAATTGTAGTATAAAACCCACTAGAAGCCTATTGGGTATCCACATTTGTGCACCAATAAAACAACATCTAGTAGGGCAACTTGTTCTTCACCCTTTTGGGTTTCATTCCCTTCTTGAATAATTATACTTTTATATCTTAGCTAAATAAAATAATTACATAGTCATATATTTCACATTGGACCAGAGTTACACACTAAACTATAGTGTTCAATAATTTCCTTCAAATCAACTAAGGTAACATATTACACCATTTACTCAACCCATATTATAATCATACACATCCAACCATCATGTTTTAAAATAATTCAACATTTATATACTTATATACACAAGTACTAGTAGTAAAAGAGTATCATTATTATAATTTATAAAGAAACTACCTATAATCTATATAAACAAATTTCACAACCACAACCACAACCACATAATACGTTTACCACATAGTCACACACAAAAATAGTTTCCTAGCGGGATTCTAAAATTCTTGATGGACATCAAAAATTACCTCGTAGGCGCGTAAATTATTGTTCTAACAATTCTCGAATAGCTCCTTACTCAAGGTCGATCTACAATTAAGACAACCCTAAAATTAGGATAGTTACATTACCGTAACTCAATTAGTCCAACGAAAAGAAAGAAAAAATAAATAAAAAAAAAAATAAATAAATAAAATAAAATAAAACGGAAAAAAAATTCCTTGAACAGAGACTTCCTACGGAGTCTCACTGTAGGAAAGTAAAATGAACAAGTAAATAAAAAGGTAAAAGAAATTTAAATAAAAGTAATCCTTTTTATTTTGGGGTCATAAATCAAAGTTGCTACAGGAAGAACAGAACAATTGTCTTCTTCCTTAAAAGATTGTTCACTCAAAAAAAAAATTATTTTACAACTCTTAAAACAAGTACTTCAAATTCATTTTCGAGAAACCTAAGATTAAAACCTTTTGATATTGAGAAAGCTAGAAGTCTGAAGATTGAAATTTGGTACTTCAATTAGATAGTTGGAAAGCTCAAGTTATTCAACAATGGTGGGTTTTATCTTCCAAAGAACAAAATCTACTTCGGTGTTTTTTTTTTTTAAGGGGATGGAGAAAGATAAATTGTCTTACATGTGTTACTGAGATGTGGAAAAGATGATAGATAGAGAAGCATGAAGAGTATACATATATATAAGGTGTGATTTCCTTCATGAATAAGTAGTCTGATTTAATAAGATGCAATTTCAAGGGTCACAAAATTTTGAGTTAATTCCACATTGAAGCATTGTAACTGTTAGGGAGCTAAAATGAAGGGTTGAGTTTAATATTGAAGGATCTGTTGGATTGGGCATTGAAGGAAAGAAAAATGGAGTCTCTTAGTTTCCTCCTTTAATTCCATGCGTGAGTGTTTGGAAATTTTATTATTATTATTATTGTTTGTAAATTATAAGTGATAATTAGTAACTGATTAATTAATTATGTTAAAATATCTTTTTTTTTAAAGTCATTTGAAATTATATATATAGTTTCAATCAATCGATTAACCGCATTACTTCAATTAGTATTGTACAAAACATCTCGTTTAAAAAATATATAATTTTACAACTTTAAATGAAACAACAAGCTAAAATTCTTTATCTTTTTTTTAAATAAGGGCAATACAGACGTCGTAAAAATACTGGATATTACACTCCCTCCAAAAGGCTAGGAGAGAGGGGGCAAGTTCCACTGAGCTATTAGCTATACCCTATTATCCACACCGTCATAAAATATAACTTTTTTTTAGTATAAAACCATAACTTTTATACAAAATTAATGCAAAAGGTTTTATAAAATCCTAACTTTTTACGTACAATTTTGAGCTAAAAGTTTTGTTAAACCACCGGACAATAAGGGCTTATAATATACTTCCCCCGCTCCTATATAATTGCAACATTAGCAATTTAGGCATTATTCATAATCACTCTTATAATATGGAGGAATGAAATATAACCCTGAAAAAGTTGTCAAGATTCAATGCTATGCATAAACTTGCAAATATAAAAATGATTAAAATAATACAAAAAAAAATTAAATAACTAAGGCTTATCATTTGTTTAAATTTCACTTAACAATTTACATTTAACCAATCATACAACATCCCATATTCACATGAAACATTGAAGAGTGGCAAAAAGCTTGGATAATGCAAAAACTTGAATTTATACACCAAGAAAGACTAGGATACAAAAGAGTTGGGCTAATATATATATATATATTTTTTCCTTTTTTTTTTTCTTTTCATTGTTCTTGTTGAAACCATTCACTTTTCAGCCATTCATGTGTACAACCAAAATGAGGTGGTGGTCAATTCTTGTACCTAACACTAGTAATTACCCAAAAAGTAAAGCCCCTTCCTTAGTCCTTTCTTCCCTATACTAAAACATCATCATCCATAAGATCAGCAATTCAGCATCACATATCACTGTACTGTTGTGTATGCTAAAAGTAAACCCTAAAAAAACGTACTCCGGTCCAAAATTCTGAAAAACCTGCATATTATCATATTTTTCCTCCCCCAACCGGTAGAACACCAGCGCGGTCATGTAGTAACGCCCGGTTCCGAAACATAATTAGGCCTCTCCACTTCCTCCCATATCAACTTCGACGACAATTCATCAATCTCGGGAACATATTCCTGTATGTTTAGTTTTCCCAAACAACATAATTATTTGGAGTAACTAGCAAGATTGATAACTTCAATGATGAGACACAATAATTAAATATAAACTAACAACAGAATCAATCTTATTATAATCTAGCTAACTGAAATTTCAACACAAATCTCTAATTAGTTCAATTCTTCCCTCAAATTTTTATATGTATATAATACAGCATGCTTTCATGTATCCCCACTACCAGACAGCTGCGCATTCTTCCCTCAAATGTGTTTATTGTTATTCTAAACAACTCTAAACATATATTCATCAATAAAATATCATTTCTCTTATATAAGACTGTCTGACAGTCTTACATAACTTTTAATTAAAAAATTCTAACTTTTTACCTAACTAGTTAGTCTTCAATCTCTTCATATATAAAGTTATAGTTTTTATACTCAAAAGTTAAGATTTTGAGCCAAAATTTTATGCTGCTAGTCAGACGGTCTGACGGGAGACTTGCAATTAATATAAATGTGGCTACTAATCAATGACATTATTGGATATTGATTGATTAATATACCTCTAGTTTGCAAAACAATTCCTTGGCTGTTGGAGCTGACACGATGATCCCGCGAGAAGTTGGAGAGATAAAGCCTTCATCAACGGCCTTGTCGATAAAAGACAATAAGCAATTGTAGTATCCATCCACATTCAACAGGCCCACCTGTAGTTTTTTAAAAACATAAAGAGAGCATAATTTAAGATACTAATATATATCATGCTTTTTTTGATTATGTATGGGATTTTGTCATGAGATTCATGACATAACATGAATAAGAATTGTTTTAATATGTCGTTATAAATCGAACTTCTTCAATGATACGCAATCATATAAATTAATTTCAATAAAATCTGATTCCAAAGGGAGATGATACCATAAGGAAACCTTTCAATTATGATGCACTATGACTATGTAACAGCATAAAATCTTCTTCCATGTTGCCATGTGAACTCTACCAAGGAATCACATGCTTTTTCTACCATCCTTCCCTCACCAAATCTCACAACAAAGTATTATTTCATCAAATCTTCATCATTATTTCAGGGTTTTTTTCATATTTAACGCGAATTATTTGTAAAAATTAAAGGGTGTTTATAGTTTGCAGATGTCATGGCGAAGGGAGATGTTGACTACCATACTCTATTACAAAAAAAAAAAAAAAAATGACGACAGTCCACAGCAACCATTCAAAAAACAATCACATAAAAAAAAGATTGGTCAAAAAGGAGAAAGGAATCATTCTTTTAACAGAAAGCCAACAATCCAACCGTCGTAATCCATTACACACTAGTTGGTTGTTTCATACTCTTGGGACATTTACACATATAAAGCTTGATTGGCAGTTGATCTTTCCATATCCATGCATTACATATATATATATTTATATAAAAGTTTTTGCGAAAAAATAGAACTTTTTAGCATAATATCGTAGCTTTTTATATAAAGTTTAACTAGATATGTAAAAAGTTATAGATTTATGATGAAAATATGTCAAACTATCAGACCGTCCATTAGTTAGACTGTCTGATGGGAGATTTTGTAATTTATTAATATCTTGCCGTGTATTTTTGATTGGTTCCGCTTGCAAAATGATAGGATGATTTATTAGAGACATTATAATTGAAATAGCACACAAAGATATATAAGAAAAGGATTCATACCGGTTTTCGGTGTATTCCTAGCTGCGCATACGTGATGACTTCCAGAAGTTCTTCAAGAGTGCCATACCCACCTGATACGGAACATGTTAATCAGGAGTATGATTTAATTAATCAATAACAAATAAAGAAATCTTCCTTAGATAAAAAATGTTAGACTAATAATACAAAATATAATATGCAATTTACCATTACATACCAGGTAACGCAACGAATGCATCAGCTTGTTTGGCCATTTCAGCTTTCCTTTGGTGCATGTTTGATACGGTTTTTATTTCCCCTACAGTTTCACCAGTTATCTGCCCGGTCAAAAGTTTAGGTTAGAAAAGCATTCGCCGATTATTAAAAGTTCGTAATTCGAGCTCTTTTCACATAAACAAATAAATAAATATAAAACATATTAAGTCCAGTTCAGCCCAGCTCCTGTTGAGTCTGTGATTTAGTTTAATTCAGTTCAGACAAATTTATTTCATTTAGATTAATTCAGTCCAAAAGAGCATTCGTTCTAATTCAGCTCTTCTCTTTCCAAATCTAGGATTTTGTTTAATTCTATTCATATTAATCCAGTCTAATAGAACAAGACCTTATTACTATTACTTCAAAAAAATTATGCTGCATTCTATACTTTTTAAGACCAGGCAAATAGTGGGTCCACTATGGTTTCACAAGGGATGATTAGGCTTTAAGACCAAAGAGTTTATTTACATAAAAAAAAAAAATTAAAAAAAGAAAAGAAATGCAAGTGTATGAATGTTTTGACTAACAATAAGGGGATAAATACAAGGTACCTTTTGCTTTAGAGCTAACTAGAGGTTAAGAAAGAAACACATGTATGGAAAGACAAAGATGGCACCTTTTTAAATAATATTTAGGTGATGATGATTAGCCTAGATCATTAAAACATCTTAAAGGAAGACTTTTCATTACTTCCTATTATTAAAAAAAAACACAACTATAACAAAACAAAACAAAAAAAAAGGCTATCAATATGGAATGAGAATCAGGTTAGTATGTACCTCTTTAGAAACAAGGCTCTTTGGAATGACCCTGCAATTGAAAACAACCACCAAAAAGCAAAAGGCATGTTAACTCAATTGTGGCACGTCAAACTTCTAAAAAAGAATCATTATTATTAACTAATTAGTATTTATTGACATAATTCAACAAAGACGACATTCAGGCATTCAAATAGTATATGTACGTCAAAGCAATTGAGTGTGTTGTATTAATCTCCTCAACAAGATAGTATATAAATCCATCCACTTTTGCTTTTAGTAAGTGTATAAAACTAGTATTAAATTCATGACCGCGATTTCCTTTCTCTTAGTTTGCTAATCTTCTATCAAATTGTATGTCGGCCGGAAACTAACCTATATTATGAGATTTTCTTTGATTATAATTTACTTAATAGCATTATTTTTTTACAAGGAAAGAAAAAACCGATCAGCCTCTTTCAGAAGGCCACCCACAGGCGTCCTTTTGGACGATTAGGGAAATATTGTGATCAAGAGGGAAGAACCAGAAGGTCATATTACGATAGTTATGTCCAATATTGGTTAAGTAGTCTGTTGCATACGATATTACTTAATAGCATCACGGAAACAAAAATAGGCCAAAAAGAATAATTTGGGAACTAAAACCAATGTTATATAATTCACATTTTAGTTCGCTTCTACAATCGATGATTCACCCAAAATAGGCCAAAAAAAGCAAAAAAAAGGACTTTTTATTTCACTTCTACAATCAGGGATTCACTCAAAATGGACCAAAAATATTTTAAAAAAACGACTTTAGTTCACTTTTGTTCGGATCGCAATTTGCAGACACTTGCTATGATGTAAAATTGACTAAAACTAAAAGAATGGTGCAGAGGCATGTAGGTTTGGTAGTTGCACTCACCTACTACTAGCAGTCTAAGAGGCTGCTACTGTAAGTTATGGTAAGGTTTAAACAGTGTCAAAAAGAAAAAATCTTAGTGTAACAGAGAAAAAGGGGATGTTGATGTACAAAATCAAGGACAGAAAGTAGATAAAGATAAATATTTATACTGTATGAGTTTATGACATAGTATGTTACTGCAGAGTGAAAAGTTAATAATTCTACCAAACCTTTTCATACCTAAGATTTATGGGAATAAGAAGTTCCTGTAAATAGACTGACATGGGCAACACCCAACATGGATTCAACTTTCCATCTGATCAAACTAAAAGCTGAGGTACACAAAGCTCTCAAACCTATGGTAGATGAGAGTTGAAAATTGTAACACTCTTTTTTTCCTCCTTTTTCCTCTTAATTTAATGTAGGTTATAGTGTTATCATGCACACTTTCTTAAGGAGAGTGAAAAAAAAAAAAAAGAGTGAACTCTAGAGAAGCCAAATTTAGTAATGTTGCCATTAATATGGAACTTTTAAATAAGAAAAATGTTAGAATAATAAAAGAACGAATATTTGTTTTGTGGGGAACAAGGTTAAATTTGTTGGAAAAAAAGAAACTTAATATAACCAGTGAGTCATCAACCCACTAGATATACACATAAATTCATGGCCGAATCCAATCCTATAGCCACCGGGTCATTAACCCACTAAAAATACACATAAACAAATGGCCGGCCAATCAAATTCTAAAAAATTAAACTTTGAGATCTTTGTATGTAATCATCATGCTAATATTAATATTAAGAGGTGAGTTTATCAAAAAAAAAAAAAAAATAGAGTAGCATTAAAGAAAACTACAAACAAGAGAAGTTAAAAATTGGTTTTTGCATGCTTTTGGTTTTGGCCTCTAGGCTCTAGGGAAGAGAGGAACTAAGTAAGTTAAGTGAAGGGAAAAAAAAAGGGCATAATTATGGAGGAGCAGGCAAAGGCAATGATGTTGCTAAACTTTGGAAACTTGGTAATTAATCTTGTAATTGGTTGACAAATCACATAGCACTATAAGTAAATCAAGTACAGTACATTCCATGTCAGTAAACAAAAAATACTGCTACTCCCCTACTACTACTGCTACTGCCTACTAGTAGTAGTCTACTACAGTAGGGCTAATGCTAGAAGGAAGTTTGAAAGAGAGAGAGAGAAGGGAACATACCCTAGAACATGGCGCCCACCATCATGAGCTGCTTGAGAAACAAGACCCATCAGACCCACGCTGCCACCTCCATACACCAAATCAATCCTTCTCTCCACCTTCATCACACATCCAAATGCAGACATATATTAATATTTCATGGACACGTGTCACAAACCCATTGCACCTCACCCATTAACAACCAAACAATGGTAACAAAATTTTCATTTGAGTAATGATGATTTTTTTTTTTTACACAAGTAGACCGTAGTCTAGTTCATGGTTCTTATGACATGAATAGTAGGGGTAGGACTGCCAAAATTAATTTTGAGAGTGTCAAAATCATCATCCAAATATAACACTTGTATTGACCAGTGTTACATAGTTAGCCTTTTAATTCGCTTTTATAATTCACGATTCACCTAAAATGAGACAAAAATAGCCCAAAACTAACTATAGTTCGCTTTTTTAGATCGGAATTCGCGGGCACTTTAGGGAACTATGTGACACTAGTATTGAAGAGGTGTTAGAGGAGGGGAGGAGATTCGTCGCTAGTGAGAATCGAACCTCGCACCCTAATGATGATGGATTATTAACAATTTTTTTTTTTGGGCAAGCAAGCATACGACCTTATTGATGGTATCAAAAACCTCATACCTCAAGAATCGAACATTGCTACACTTACCCACTGAGCTAATCACCCACTACTAATACAGCATTAAAAAAATCTAAGAAATTCTATTGAATTGAGTGTATTTCCTTGAGCAAGAACAAAATTAATATTACATTGAATAAATATATTTAATTTATACTGCCATAACACCCCCCCCCCCTTCTAAAAAATAGAGTTTTAATGTTTGTTTGGAAGTGGTGCAGCCAACAAATGAAACCCCATATGTCACCACCCCACGCTTTTATGGGTCATGATATCCATCAAGCACGTTTGTTTCCCTTGCTACCACCAATGCACAAATCCTTAAAAAGTTTTGATCTTTATTTTACAATTTTCTTATTTTTTTTGCTCTTAATCTTGATTTTTCTCTCTCCAAAGTCCAAACTCTGTTTCAATGAACAAATTTTAAAATCAAGAATTACAAGAAAAAATGAAGAATGGAAGAAAAAATGGGGGGAGTGGGAAAGAGAAGGATCATGCAAGAAGGCTGCTTCACTGACACCCAGATTACAGCTTGCAATTTCTCTCACATGCCCAAATTTCACTTCTTTCTCTCTCTCTCTTTACTTCATTTCATCAGATTTTTGCAACAAATCAAAATTACTTGTTCCAAATAAGTGTGTAAAAACCCTGAAAATTTAAAGCTCACATTTTTTTCTATTTCTTTAAAAAGAAACATCAAATTATTTATTATCGTGTCCGTAACAATTTTTTGGTGCCAATATCAATCTCCGAAATATCCCCAGATAATCGTTATTCTTACAACAGAGAAGCAACAAGGACAGACAGAACAACTTTAATTTTTTTCAAAAAAAAAGTGTCTTTTTCACTGTCTTTTTTCACAAATTTTTGTGCAAATGTCGTAATATACAGAGCATAAACAGCAAACATACATACAAACATAGCCAGAAAATAAAAAGTAAAAAATAAAAAGCACCCATTTAAAGAATATTCAAATACATTACAAATCTGAGTTTACTGGGATTGGGATTTTTCCAGAAAATGATAAAGATGACAACTTTAAACTTCAAAGAAGCTTCCTTTTTTTTCCTTTTTTTTTGGTTTTTGAGTTATAAAGCTTAAAATACAGAAAATTCCAGAATTCTGAAGAACAATGCAAGGTGGGGAGAAATGAAAAAAATACCAGTTCATTGCCTAACTCAACAGCAGCTTCTTGGTAGCTCAACTTCTTGCCTGAACTGCTCCCACAAAACACACAAACCCTCTTGAATTTTGACGGCTTTGTCTCTTCCATTACAAACTATTCTTAATAATATTATAATTATAATTATTATATTAATTTGTTTGTTTTTTGTTTTCTCTCTCCAAAAATAAAAATAAAATATCAAATCAAAGAGAGAGAGAGAGAGAGTGTATTTTGGGAGGAAAAGTGGGAGAATATAAGAATGTGAGAGAATGAGAACAAAAAGTGGGGATATGATATGTTAGTGTTTTTAGCAGATGGGAGGGAGATGCAGATGCAAATGCAATTGTCCTATAAATATATAAACCCACCGGCCCATCTGGGCAACGCCTCTACCAAGTAACCATTTTTTAAATGTTCAGATTATACACATTATCTTAATTTCTCATTTTTATTTTTTTACTTGTTGAGTCCTCGGCTTTTTTCTTTTTTTAGGATAATGTGTGGGATACTAGACCTTAGAATTGAGTCTTACTGCAGGTCGGTCTAGTTTTAGTCAATACACGCATCTGTAGGGAATAATAAGGAATCCTCGCAAATGCATGTGGTGAGAATCAAACCCAGAATCTCGTGCCTGGAATTCTGAAGCCTTAACCAGTGAGCTATGACTTCATTCTCAAAATGTAATTGTTGAGTCCTCTCCTTTTACTTGTATATGTAATTGTGTATGTATATTTAATTATGGGTGTTACTATCTTAGGCTTCTTTTTGTTTACTAGGTGTTTTTTTGGGGTTTAGTTTTATATTATTGTAATGTAATGATGTTGAATTTATCTTTTTCTAGGGGGTCAAAGTACTAGAAGGTTTAACTTTAATGTTATTGGGGCCCAAATTAGTTGCCTAAGTAAAATACTAACCAAAAAAGAAAGTAATTTGGTAATGGATTTACCCTTTCTCACATAAGGCTGTGTAGCAGTTTATCTAGATTGAAATAATTTTTTACTATAAAAATGTAACTTGTATTTTGTAACATGAAAAGTATGTTATGCAAAATATTGTAATTTGTGATATAAAAAAGTTTTGAATTTTTAATCAGGTGAATGTTACGCTCGTGTTTCCCATCTGTTATGCTTATTTTTAAAATTTTGCTTTTTAAAAAAAATATATATATTATACATAACCAAATATAGTACAACAAAACGATAAGCTATTTATAAATACACCTAATCGATCGAAACTTCTCTCCATTCTCTTTGTAAAGAAAAACCCTTCTTAAACCTTCATTATTTTAGGTTATTATAATGTTTTTAAAAGTTATTGATCACTATATCTTGTTATTATTATTATTATTTTTGTTTTGATTGTTTACAATAAGTCCGTATTTTACTTTCTTGGTGAGACATATTATTCACTTTTCGTGAGATCTATTATTCTCCTTGTGACACTAATTTATTATGTTCTATCAAATTAGTAATTCTCCTCTGTGAGATATTTTTGGCCATGTGGTTTTGTTTTCTCTGATATGAAATTAATTTGTTGATAGAGTTTGGCACAAGATCACAGTACATTTTTGCACTTCAACTACATTCAAAATAATCAAATCAAGATCTACTCCCTCTATCCCTACATAAATGTTCCACTTTCCTTTTTAGTCCATTCCAAAATAAATGCTCCATTACTACATTTGGTTAAATGGCCCATTATATATATATATAACCTTCGTGCACCAAAAAAAAATAAAAAAAAAAAAATATATATATATATATATATATATATATATAACCTTTTATACCTACTTTCTCTGTAACATATTAACTGCAACAATTTGACATTTTTCATCTCTACTTATGTCAAATTGTTGCAGTTATTTTGTTACGGATGGAGTACTATAAAATAAAAAAAAAACTACAATCTTTAAAATGACCCTAAACCCTTATAGTGCATTTGAAAAGGGAGAGAATGAGTATTTCAAAACAATTGCAAATCGATAGAACCTCTTGCGATAAGTTGTACTAGCATATGTATCTTATAGCGACTTATGTTTTATCAAAGTTGAATTTAATTTGATATATTTTGATATGTATTTGGTTGTTACTGATTTTTATGGTAGACCTCGTATTACTTTCTATTATTAAATTAACCTTCCCTTTTTCTAAAAAAATTGTGATTGTCCAATTTTATGGCAATTTTTCTCTTCTTGATCATTCTAGTTATATATATCCATATGATTTGGTAAACTATCTTGTTCCTAAGACATAGCCTAGTTTTCTTATCTTTATAGTCAGTATTAAATAAAATAAATAATACTATGTTTGGATATAAGTATTTTATTTGAATGATGGATTTGGGACAAATTATATATTTGGCAAGTACAAAAATTTGGAATTGGATCTGGCCCAATTTCCAACCCAAATGCTTAACAAGCAAATGTTGTATATTTCAAATACTTAACAATACTATGTCATTTCAAATTCTAAAAACAATCCAAACAAATATTTGTCATTTGAATTGTAACATTTCAATTTCAGAAATTGAATTAATCAATTTGAAATGAATTCTACATATCCAAACATTACCTTAGAAATTTTGGTATAAAAATTGTACTCTTTAACATGCTTGTTAAATATCATAAGTAATACTTACAATTTCTAAGGGTACATAACAATGTAACATAATCCCCCAATTTATTTTCTTTGTAAAACTTGTAGAAACAAATCCTCTTTCATTCTCCTTAATGATTTTCATTCCAGCTTTAAACCAAACGACTAATAATATAGTTACATCTATGGTTAGTTTGTTACCCTTTCTTCTCTTAACAAAATTACTCTAATTTCATTTATGATTATCATACCAAACACCTAATTAGAGACTTAGAGGGGAAGGATAAAACTCATACTCCATAATTGTTTTTATCACAAAGTCACAAGTGGAACTGTTTAAGGACAATTTGGGGCGGATATATAGTTGTGTACTTGTGTGTGCCCAATACCTTTTTTCAGTTCGATAATGTAGGTGGTACTAGGCCTTAAATCGGGACCTACTGCAGGTCATCTGGCCCAATTTGACCCACACATTCGCAAAGGAAAGAGTAAGGAATCCTCACAAATATATATGGTGAGGTTCCAACTTGATACATTAGATTGACGTGCGCAATATGTAGTAAGGGTTTGTTTACTTTAGATTATATTCAGTTCAGTTCATCTCTATTTAGTTCAATTAATACACTTCTATTCAGTTAAGTTCATCTAATGTAAACGAGCCCTAAGTAGTGACTACTCTAACAAGTGTGACAGTCATAGACTCATAGATAGGGGCATAGAGCACAGAAATGCTCAGTTTAGTAGTACTATATATATTAAATTATTTTTTACATTCTCTTTTACACAATTTTCGAGACACAACTTTGAACACTAATATTTATAGTTTCATACGTAGAAAAATCATAAAAATATATATTTGAAATTATACATCGAGATCAGATAAATCAACTATGTTCTGTTAGAAGTTCAAAGAGTGAAAAGGTGGGAATGTGAGTAGTTAGAGACAACTTGTCCCACATTGGTAGAATAGGAAGAGTTTTTCACATTTATATATTTGAGCTTATCTCTATTCTCTAAAAGCTTAAGTGGTAGGTGGGTTGTTGACAAGACACGCGCGCACCGCACCGGGCTCGGGCGTGGGCCGTGGGAAATGTGATGCGCGGTGTGCGGGTTTGGGTTGGGCCTTGGGCCATTCTATCTTTTTGCTGAAAATCCGTTTGACATTTTATTTGAATTCTTAAACGGTCAGTAGAAAAATCGCATAAAACTGGGTCTTCGTCAGTTTTTAGCGGTTCCGATTCTTTTCCTTGACCGACAGTTGCATTGATTATTTCTTTCTCATTTACCCCACTATTTCAGTCAGTCAGCCATTTACACCATGATTCTCTTCCACTAACAGTCACCCATTTTACCCATTATTCTCTCCCACGATTCCCTTCTAACATCGGTTCTCAGTCTATATAATGCTGCCTTTCTCAGTCATTAATATACACAGTTTTATACAGCAGTTTCCCTCTCTCTTGTTTTCAATCTTCTCAAACACAGTTCTATTATTTTTCTGGGCATAATATGAGTTCCAGTCGGGCTGGTGCGTGCACACTATTCCGGCGCCGTGCTAATCCTGGAAGGCAACCGCTGTACGTCTACTGCACCGGGTAGCGCGAAATTGTCTTTTAGGACAGTAGTCGTTCACAACGCGGCAATCGTTTCACTTCTGTCCGTTCACGCTTCAACAACTAAGTAACATTTTATATTATTTCGAATATCATGTTCTTCCTTACGTCTATAAAACTGGAAACAGTCAAATACCATATTTGAACAGTGTTACAAATCAAAATATATCAAGTAATTTGGAACAAATGAATTAATACTTGAAACATTGACTATTTAATTCGTCATTTTTATCGGGCATAAAAATATCAATATATAAAATGCTAACGAGTATAGTTTATAAAAAAATTATAGTAATATGATAAAAACGAATTATAATTGTATAAGATATACAGTGCCAAAAACAATATTAACCAATTAAATCGGCTATCAACTACACTGAACATTGAACAAAACATAATTTTGCATGCATTTTCCATTATCTCCATTATTAAACATTTAAATGTTAGGATTTTATGGAAGATGGTTATTGTGGAAGGAGATGCTCTAAACATCATCATTGCTATTAAGAAGAATAAAAAGGGCTATGCTCCAAACTTTTTATTTCTTGATCATATTAAAAGTTTATGTAATAGTTTTGATGTTTTTTGTTGCAATCATGTAATAAAAAGAGGGGGAAATACTGTAGCTCATCTAGTAGCTATATATATATATATGGATCGTAGAAGATGGGTCTTCAGAGGTGATTTTGTATGATCAATTTTCGCTAAGTATGTTAGAACTGGCTGAGCTTGATTTTTCTTAATCTTATGAAATGGTTCACTGTAAAAAAAATGTTAGGATTTAATATATTCTTACCTCAAAATTATATTACTGTATTACTTTATTCATTATTTTTCTACATAATCCGTGAACAAACGAGTTAATATACTAGTTTATATATATATATATATATATAGAGGAATGATTGACTAAAAACAAAAAAAATGGTTGAAAATCAGACAAAAATTGGTTTAAAGGGGTACATTAGCAGTCGCAGGGGTACATTAGATGTTTAAAGGGTACAAATGGTTTTTAGCGAAATATTTACAAAGATTGTCATTAGTAATCACACGCGTACCCCTTTAAGTGTTTAATGTAAGGGTTTTTAGGTTGAAAACGTTTTTAGTTGATCCTCTTTCTATATATATATATATATATATATATATTAGTAACTTTCGCTAAAAACCATTTGTACCCCTTTTAACATCTAATGTACCCCTTTAAACCATTTTCTGTCTGGTTTTCAACCATCTTTTGATTTTTAGCCAATCCTTCTTCTATATATATAGAGAGAGAGAGTCAGGATCTGCTAAAAACCTATGTTAAGTTGAAAACTAAAAACTTTTAGTTATGACCGTTAGATGTAGATCAAGGGTTGTGATTAATTTTCGGGTAAAAAACACTAACCACCCAAAGTTACCATTTTTTTAAAAAAAAGTTTCGGTCAGGTTTTTATAAAAACTACTTGATTGAACCAGTTCATTCACGCTAATTTCACATATTTCACGCAAATTTCAAGCAACAATTTAGGTTTTTGTGCATTTTTTTAATAAAGTTTGATTTTTTTAATGTGTAGTTCTTCATATTTGATTTTGTATGTACCCTTGTATCTTTGCATGTACCCCTTTATTATTTACCTGCACCCCCTTAATTTGATATGTTTTTGTGCATTTTTTTTATAAAGTTCGATTTTTTTTAGTGTAATTCTTCGTGTTTGATTTTGTATGTACCCTTGTATATTTGCATGTACCCCTTAATTTAGTATGTTTTTGTGCATTTTTTTATAAAGTTCGATTTTTTTTTTAAAGTGCAATTATTCGTGTTTGATTTTGTATGTACCCTTGTATCTTTGCATGTACCCCTTTATTATTAACATGTACCCTCTTATTTTAGTATGTTTCTATGCATTTTTTTTGGAAAGTTCGAATTATTTTTAAGTGCAGTTTTTCGTGTTTGATTTTGTATGTACCCTTGTATCTTTGCATGTATCCCTTTATTATTAACATGTACCCCTTAATTTAGTATGTTTTTGTGCATTTTTTTGTAAAGTTCGAAATTTTTTTAAGTGCAGTTCTTCGTGTTTGATTTTGTATTTACCCTATCATTGCATGTACCCCTTTATTATTAACATGTACCCCTTAATTTAGTATATAAGATTAGAATTAATCTGAAAATTAATATGTACCTCCTTAAATTAACATGTACCCCTATAATATTAACATGTATACCTTAATTGTACTACCTCCGTTTTTTTAAAGTTTACTCAGTTTGACTTTGTTACTATTCACAAAGTCTACTTTGACTATCATTTGTGATTTATACATAAGATAAAACATAGTCATGTGCGGTCTCGTTGGATTCGTTTCAACATGTAGTTTTTTAATATCTAGGTTTTATAATTTTTACAAACACACAATTAAAGATATTAATCTTCAAAGTTTTGCATCGGCAAGTGTGAAAAGTGAAGTGAGTAAATTAAAAAAAAAAAAAATTCTCTGATTTTTGTAAAATTAAATCGACGGTTATGATGGGCTAGAAAAAAAATCAATGGTCAGGATATTTAATTTTTAGGTTTTTAACTTCTTATAAGGTTTTTACATGATCCTGTTCCTCTATATATATATATATATATTACAATATTAATTAGTAAACAAGTACAAGACAACATTGTCACGTTACAGCATTTGTGTATAATTAAAATAATGGTTTGAACTTTGAACAAAGGCAATTATGGACGGTAGAACTGGAAAAGAGGATATTCTACCAATTATATTAAAATGTTCCAAAGATTATATGAATCACAAAATTTAGATTTATAAAGATCTTGGTTCCGATTCTACAGTTAGTGAGTACTTAAATTATGATTATATATAATTTCTCCTAATTAGCTTGTTGAACTAAATTTTGAGATAAATCTAATCCGTTGTTAAATTGCAATTAATTAAAAACTTAATCACAGTTGGCATACAAGTATACAACCAACCATAGATGAGACAAATAAGCTACTCATAATATATACAAATTATTATAACACTATTTCTGATGTCGGAACGTCAGTATAGTAGACTTTTTAACCCAAAAATTATAACTTTTTTATTATAAATATGTAACATTTTACTTAATTATCTAAGCTTTATATAAAAATTATGATTTTGTGTTAAAAAGTATAAAATTTTAAGATAAAGTTATCTCGTCAGACCGTGAAATTTGCTATTATTATAATATATATCCGTATGTCAAAAAGAAAGTAATGTAGTAGGGTGTCAAGTTTATGATCATGCATAAAAAGTAGTAGTCCGTAATGTACACGAGTTTTTATATTTTATATAATATAATCTTGTTGTGTTCAACGGTTGAAGCTACCAAATTCCAGGAGAGCTCCAGAAAAATTGGATTAGATGGAATAAAAATTATTTGATAAATTAAATACATCATGGAGATCGAATCTAGGGTCAAATTTATGTTGCAAAATGCAAAGCAAATAAATAAAGAAAAAAAGCATGGAATAATGGTAAGAGCAAATAGGTTTAAGACGTGCTAATGGGGATTATCTAATCCCTTGATGCTTTAGATTTTGGATTTGGAGACATTAAATTGGAGGCAAATTAGATTTCAATCATTTTCTTATGTTATAGTTCGTATAATACTGCTTTTCTATGCATGCAAGGCGTGCGATTTTAAAATTTGTTAACAACATTAGCTTGGCAATATAATTAAGAAGTTCTCATATAATTTTTTAAAACTTCAAATATAATCTTGTTGATCACTCTCGCTTATACATAGTAAGTATATTGTAAATTGAGATTTATTATTGGGCTTATTTATATCTTTTATTAAGTATGGATTTAATCCCAACATATTCGACAAGAAATAAAAACGGTTGCAGAGAACTCGTGTTGAACAATTATTTTCAGTTAACAATAACAACAATATTTATGATATATAATAATTAAATTTAAAAATCGAGTAATTTTTATTCCATCTAATCCAAATTTGATATATTATTACCAAAATAATAACAACAAAATAATAATAAAATAACTAACTAAGTAGTTTGAATCTTAACTAAAATAAACTTAATTTATCACTACTGTATTGAAATTCTATTTTATTTTTTTTTAAAAAGAAGAAGAATGATTAATGTAAAGAAGCATTAAATTTAAAATATCTAGATTTTGCACTAAAAAAACCAAAATAACAGTGAAAAAAAATTAAGTAAACTTTAAGCAAAATTACATGTAATGACACAAATTTTAAAGGAAACTGCAACTAGTGACTCCAATTTCGTTCACAGACTTCGACATAATATTATTGGATTATCGCATCATTAAAATTAATGTCAAAAATAATCTAACCATAACAAGTTTGTGTTGAAAATAATCTAACCACTCGCATCAAGTTTGCATCTTTTTAAGAAGTGTGATAAATTGGTGCTATTGATCGCAAAACTCTTTAAAACTTGTGCCACTGAGTGTTATATTTTACATAAACTTTAATGGCAGCGCAAATGTCGTCTAGACTTTTCGAGTTCTTATATAATTTTTCTACACCTCTTTTTTTTTTATGTAACCTCTATAACACTTTAAAAATGACTTTATTATACCAAAAATTAAATTAATGAAACAACATAATAATTCATTAACAAGGTAACAAAAATAGCATGGTAGTTTGCATGGTGATTGCTGATGCAAATTGTCTACTCGTATTAAGGAAGAATACCTTTTCAATTTAGAATTGCTTGATGGGCCCGTTCCAAGTTAGGAGTAACTTGGGCTTGAATGCTTAACGGACTTAATGCAGAGTTGGGCTCAACATTGAAGTTGCTTCCAATACTATTCGTTTGCACCTTCTCACTCGACTACTCGAATCACCCCCTCACGGCTGTTCAAATTTTCTTGATGAATACTGAATATAAATATACGGAGTACTAGGTAAAAGTGTAAAACCTAACCAAATGTTCGGTTTACTTAAATAATGTATTGAGATATAAAGCGGAAAACACAATTTATTGGCCATATATAAGAAAAAATAAAGGGCCATAATTAGCTAAAAATAATTTATTTTCATTTTCATTAAAGGGTATCAAGCAATGAATAATGTGTTCCTTATATCACGAAGGAAACAAAAAAAGGATAAGTTTGGAATGAAAGTCAGATATACTTATTTTCAAAAAACATATGTTCTCCCCAACTTTCTTCTTTAACACGTTTCAAAAAGTTCACACCATTTTAAATCTTTCTATAAATGTTCAGTTTTGGTCCCTTTTCATGTGATTTAATTACTACGGTGTACTTTTTATTATAGAGAGAACTAAATCTTTCTAAATTTTTTTAACCATGTTATTCAAAATATTGGTAAAAGAATGCATAAACTAACATACTTTTTTATATAAATATTGGTAAAACAAAATAAACATTTAAAATAGACAATAAAAAACTCTTTTGTGCATAAACGAACATACTTTTTATATAAATAAATATTACTCCCCCTGTCCCAAATTACTTGTTGCATTCTCTTTTTCACATTTCCCAATACACAACCTTAAATTAAAATATCTCGAACTACACATAATAAAAAATTATAAAAATTATATGTTTGAAAAGTACATATAGAGACGAAACAAACTATATCCATCATGACTATATTTTTCTTTATGTACATGAAACTATAAGCAGTCAAAGTTTACAAATGAATAGTGCCATTTTTCAGAATGTAGCAACTAATTTGGGACGGAGGGAGTATGTGCTAAATATTTACGGAGTAATATTCAATACTTAAAACAAGGTATACGTATAACTAATTAACTATATCAATTCAGGTTCATGATACAACAAACAATTGCATGGAGCTGGCCTAGCCCTGAACTTTCACCCGCCTAAGGCCTATTCCAAATTGCTGGTTGGCCCTTTAGCTGTGATCATTGGCACACTGGGCTTTGGGAATTGCATTCAGTTTCAAAGAACATCATGGGCTCTTTTTTTTTTTTTTTTTTTTTTTGGTTTTTCCCTTTGTGTTTGTTTTTCTTCTTTGTTTGTTTGTTTCTGTTTTTAATCCTTTTAGTTTGATTTTTTTTTTTTAGGAAAAAAGGATGTAGATTAATTACTTAAAAGTAGAAAATACAAATAGCAAGAGAAAGCCATAGGCCTACCTCCATAATTCTACAAACATAAAACAACAGTAGGCAATAACAAGGGAAGTTGTAAATAGCTATTAAATTAAGGTGCATGCTAATGAACATAAAATCACCCAGAAGTAGAAGCTGTGTTACTCCTTTGCTCCTCATAAATTTGTATTACTTCTGATGGGGGACTTGGGTAGATCTTCCTGTTGTTTGTCATTCTAAACCCCAATCGTGCAAGATCATGGGCTAATATGTTGCCATTCCTCTTGATATGAGTAACTTTGCAGCAGTTCCCATTCTTCATTAAATCACTTACTTCCTTAAGAACAACAACAAAAGCATGATTCATAAAGCTCTCCACATTTTCTAGCATGAGCTTTAAGGATGCTGCATCAGTTTCTAGCTCGATGTTAGTTAACTTCAAGTCTCTGGCAATAAGTAATCCTCCTCTAATGGCAAGGATTTCAGCTTCAGCAGGAGTACGAGCACAATATTTACACGAAAAGCCTATTACCCAGCTACCATCATGGCGTCGAATAACACCACCACCAGAGGCTTTATTGAGAGCTTTCCAGCAGCCATCAGTGTTGATTTTCACAAATCCCAAGTTTGGAGCTTTCCAAAGAGGTTGAGTTGGACATATACCTTTTTGTTTATCATTAACCTGCATAATATTGTTAGTGGCAGTTATATCAATGCATATTTTTGTGCAAATAGAATCAGGGAGGGTGACTGCATTATCAAAAACCGCCCTGTTTCTATTAATCCAAATATGCCATAAGGTTATGATAAAAATGGAGGACCAGTTTGCTGATTGGGAGTTGATTTTGCCCAGCCATTCTTCCCAAGGAGAGTTAAAGAAATCAACAGCTGAGAAAGAGGTAGGAAGTGTAAATTTATGGAAGATGAGTGACCAAATAGACTGGGTGATAGCACAATCCCTGAATAGATGAAGATGAGTTTCTGGGAAAGTTTTGCATCTAATACAAATAGGATCAAAGGAATTGAATCTGAAGGCTAGTGAAGCTGCAACTGGGAGAATGGAGTGACAAATGTTCCAAAAAAGCATTTTGTATTTGTAAGGGAGATTGTGTTTCCATAAAGATTTCCAAGATAAGGTATCTGAGAAAAGAGGTTCATTGAAGCTCCTGATGAGTCTATAAGCAGATTTGATTGTGAAGGATCCATTATTAGTCTTATCCCAATACCAGTCATCCTTAACATCCAAGAAAATAGGTAGAGGAATTGCATTTATTTGATGTATAGTTTCATCATCAAGCAGGTGGACAATGTTATTCAGATCCCATTTGGAATTGGAAATAATATTAGACACTCTAAAGTGTGCCAAACAATCAGGGACATTACCATTCATGGAATATATAAGAGGTTTATCCCCTACCCAATGATGGAACCATAAAGAAGTATCATGACCATTACCAATTCTCATCCTAAGGCCTTTAGTAAGAATATCTTGACCTTTTAAAATGTCTTTCCACAGATTGGAAGAGTTGGGAGTGGGAAAACAATTTTAAAAGCTAGAGCCCTTAATGTATCTAGCACTTAAAATTTGAACCCAAAGTTTTCCAGGTTCCATCATTATTTTCCACCCCAGTTTGGCCATGAAGCACAGATTCCAATTTCTTAAATCTCTAAATCCCAATCCTCCAGCATTAATAGGTTCACACACCCCTTCCCATTTCATTCTAGGGATGTACCTAGATCTATCCACCTTATTCCAAAGGAATTTTTTACAGAGTTTTTCAAGTTCTTTCAGAAGGGAGATTGGTAATAAGGTAGTTTGCATATTGTAGAGAGGATAGGTATTTAGGACAGATTTAATCAAGGTAGTTCTCCCAGCCATATTCAGAAGTTTTGCTTGCCATCCACTAATTTTTTCTTTAGTTTTGGCAAGCATAATTTCATAATCAGCCTTTTTGAGTTTGTTTGGACAAATGTTAACTCCAAGATATTTCCCAAAATTTGTAGAACCATTAAACTGTGAGTTGGCAGCTAGGATGTGTCTGAAATGAGGGTGCATTTTTGGAGGAAAAATGATGTTGGATTTCCTTAGATTGACTTTGAGACCTGAAATAGTGCCAAAATCCTCTAAGGTTTTGCAAATGACATTAACATTATTCATGGTGGCTTTTCCAAAGAGAAACACATCATCTGCATAGAAGATATGGGAAATATTGAGATTTTCAGCAATGGTAAGAGGTTTCCATTCTCCTGAACAAATTTTTTCTTCAATTATCAAGGAGAGTCTTTCCAGGCATAATACAAAAATGTAGGGGGAAAGAGGATCACCTTGGCGGATACCTCTTGAAGGATTGAAAAAAAGAGTTTTTTCCCCATTCCACAGTATGTTAATGGACGAAGAAGATATACAATTCATGATGAGATTAATAAGGGTATGGGGAAGATTGAAGAAAACCAAGGTATCTCTAATGAACCCCCATTCCAAAGTATCATAGGCTTTTGAAAGATCAATTTTTAAAGCCATAATATCTTTTCCTTTAGGGGCAATTTTGAAGATATGAGCAAGTTCTTTCACTACCAAGACATTATCCTCAATTAGTCTTCCAGGAATAAAGCTAGATTGAGATGGGTGGATGAGATCATTTAGCAAGGGTTTTAATCTGAACACTATAATTTTAGTAATGATTTTATAAATAGTGTTGCAGAGAGCAATGGGCCTAAATTCATTCATGTTGTTAGGGCATTCAACTTTTGGGATCAGGGCCAAGTAAGTTTGGTTTATTTCAGGGGGTATAACCCCTTTCTTAAAGGCTTCATCAACTAAAGAGAAGATGGAACAATGGACTTCATTCCAAATTTTTTGGAAGAATCTAGGCTGAATCCCATCTGGGCCCGGGCTTTTCATTGGGGCCATGCTAAACAGAGCATTTTTTATTTGAATGAGGGAAATATTTTTTGCCAACTCATTACAAGCATCATCATTCAAGGGTTTATGATGCATAGGAAGAGGGGTCCAAGGATGCATATTAGAGGCAGTGGTGAATAAATGTGTAAAATGGGAGATAGCCATATTTTTCAAAACACCAAGATCCTCAACCCAACAATCATTATTGTCTTTTAGAGTTAAAATTTTATTTCTATTTCTTCTAACAGAAGCCACAATATGGAAATATTTTGTGTTTAAATCCCCAAATTTTCTCCAATCCATACCTGCTTTTTGAGCCCATTTTATTCTTTCCAACCTAATTATTTTATCTAATTCACTCAGAAGTTATTTTTCCAAATTAATTAGGAAAGAACTATAATTTCTAGACAAAGACAATTGGATCCCATTTAATCTAGCAATTATTCTATTTTTTTCCTGCAGGGTTTTTTGGAATACATGAGTATGCCATGGTCTGACTTTATCAAGAAAGTACTTCCTACAAGCAATAAAATTATTGTTGCCCATATTCCAGCTATTTACAAAAAGATCACTAAAAGAGGGATCTTCAAGCCAATTTTCATGACACCTGAAAGGGTAATTTCCTTTCTGGATGATACCTTCCAAGTTAACAAATAAAGGGCAGTGATCAGAATATGTTCTTGGGAGATGGATTACCTGAAGTTTGGGAAATGCTTCTATGAGACTTGGATTAGCAAGGGCACGATCCAATCTTTCTCGAATTAGAGCAGCTCCTTCTTTACCATTTGTCCAAGTGAATTCTGGCCCTTGGAATTGCATGTCCATGAGGTTGCCACCATGCATCCAATCAACAAAGTCCTTACTTTGAGAGGTACGAATGGCTCTCCCTCCCATCTTCTCCTTAGGATCAATAATCTCATTCATATCCCCCATAACTAACCAAGGGGTGTTAGTTGGAGGAATATAATTTTGTAGGTCCTTCCACATTTTCTTCCTAGTTGAAGGAGTACTTGGTGCATGCTTGCCAGTTAGCAGGACCTCAGGGGAAGCAGGAGCAAATTTTAGAAGTGCATGAAAATAATTGGAGCTAATGTCCGAGAAGATAATAAGATCAACACTGGAGTTCCAAAACAGCCAAATTCCTCCCCTTAGGCCAAAAGGAGGAATAGCCTTGAAATCATTAAAACCCAATTGAAGCATTGCATGTCGAGCTTGTGATGCTCCAGATTTTGTTTCAATCCCAATAAAAACCGAGGTTTTTTTTTGCTTAACAAGGTTCCAAGCATGAGGAAGGAAATTCATTGAAGAGGCACCCCTTACGTTCCATAAAATGATCTTCATTTCAAGTTGTGGGAGTTGTTTGTCCGGATGAAACCCTGGTGTTCTCATTCCAGTTGATGTCATTGGAGGAAGAAATGGTTTCCATTCCTTCCATGCTTCGATCAGTTCCAACGCCCAAATGTCCTCTATCTGCATGGGGGTGAAAAGTGATCGAATGGTTGGGCACTTGTTGTTCAATTGTTGGTACGTCAGGTCCACTTGGAATCCCACCACTTTGTTTTCTATGTTGATGATGGTCATAAGGTTTGTGGGTAGCCCCATATCTAACCCTTTGCTTTCTAACTGCATGTTGAGGATCGGGGGTTTTTTTGATGGGGGGAAGAATCTGGATGCCATTAGTGGAGTTAGCACCCAAGGTTCTGGATCTCTCATGCTCTGGAAGTCCATCAGATGACGTAGCATTTCCTCCATTTGGGCCAGTTTCAATTTCTGTTGTGGTGTTTCTGCTAATACTGGCCACAGTGCCGGGGTTGGGAATAGTGGGAAAAGGTTGAGTGGTTGAGCTTTGATGGTGATTGGAATGTTCAATTGTTTGAAGGCTGGTTGATGGTGGTTAAGAGAATTTTTCATGGGTAGTTGTGGTAGTGCGAGGGGGGTCATGGGGTGGAGAGGGGGTTTTTGTTCTTGTTTCTTCTTCATTGTTATTATTAGTATCAGACTTAAGAGGAGGTTTTGTATTTAATGATAATTCTTTGGGGTTTAAACTAGCATTTATAGAACAAGTGGAAATGGGATTTTCAATTAATTGTTTATCTGATTGCTTTTTTTTGCATGGGTGTAGTATGTGTTTGGCGGCTGTGTTGCCCAATGGAAGAAGTTTTTTCTTTTTCATTTTGGGAAACCAAATGGTCATCATTGCTTTGTATTTTCGAAGCCAAGGTGTTATTATCAGTAATATCAAAAGCCTCCTTTTTATTAAGCAAATCCCATTTAGTTTTCTTTGGGCCCATAAAATCTTTTGCTTTTTGTTGTGAAGGCATTATTGAGTTTGAGGTGCCTCCTCCTTTAATTGGGTTATTTCCTTTATTTTGGGCTGCATTTTTAGGAATTCGTTTAGTAGCAACAACCATCCATGGCCCATATTCTTGGCCCAAGGCATCTACCACTTTGTCTTTTTTTGCTTCTCTTTTACTGGAAGTCTGCAGGGTAGATCCTTCTGTGGCAATATCTGTTGGGTTGCTGACTGTAGCCCTAGGACTGCTATTTGGACAGGTTTTTCTTATCCTCAGGTCAGACGTATCGCCTAGCAAACTGACATTGGCCCTGTGATTTTCGTCATTTTCTGGAGTTTTCTTTCCAAGCAAGCAAGTATCCTTCATATGGCCAATTTTACCACACTCAAAGCAGAAGGTATGAAGATTCTCATAAACCACATTTTGCCAAGCCTCTCCCACCCATACCTTAGTGATGAGTGGTGCATGAAGATCAACCTCAATACATACCCTAGCGTATCTTCCCTTGGATATTCGTTCTGTGGAGTAATCCATTCTGATAGGTCTTCCTACCACTTTGGCAATGGTGAACAGGGCGTCCTTTTCATAGTATTCCACAGGGAGTTCTGGGAACCTGATCCAAACTGACATGTGACTAAATTGCGATATGTTTGGGCGAAAATTAGGTTTCCATGGGGTGAGCATGAGGTAATGATCTAGAACAAACCATGGTCCTCCAAACAAAGCTTTTTCCATATCTTCTAAAACAGAGAAGCGGAAGAGATACATACCTTTTCCAACCTCTATAACTTCTAAATTACCCTTTGGCATCCACATGCGCTTGACACGCTGGATGAGAAAATCTAGACGAACATTAATTCCTAAGGTTTTCCCCATCAAGGAGAGCTTCCATGGAGTTCGCAGTTGGGTCAATTTTTCTTTTGTAAACATGACAACATGTGGTGAGGTAGGAGGTGCAATGTCTGAGTCATTCCATTCCATAGAAGACATTTTGATTTTTGTAGCCTCTGGAAACCATTGTGAAGAGCTTGCAACAATCTCCCTAAACGAGGAAGGTTGTTTGTCCTGGGATAATGACCCTTTATAGTTCAGGCCATCATCCTCACCATCACAGGGAGTGCTATTTTCGAACATTTCTGCATCTACAATAGTAGTAGCAACCTCATTTGACGCAATAGGTTTATCCTCTAATGACATAAAGAGCATTTTGGTAGTACTTGACATTGATAAGGAAGGGGGGGGGGGGCAGAATCCACAGCAGTGACCTCCCAAGGTCCCCAGCACCAAGGGTGTGGAGGTAATCCCTAGTGGATCCCTGTTGGGACTAGGAAAAACTGGAGAGAAAAAATCTTAGAGAGAGAAGCGGCTTCATCCTTTTAGTTTGATTGTTTCTCACATTTTCCTTTTCATCTATTGAATAATTTTATTTTTTGAAAACCAGTCTTAAGAGCATCATCATTCACCAATGCTAATTCTGTCCAAATATATATATATTGAATCTTGGAGGCTCCAAAAGTTGTTTATTTCTCTTGTTTCAAGTGAATATATAGACTACAAAGTAGTTGAGCAAAGCATAAAAGTAGGAAAAATAATAGGAAATAAAATATCAAAAATAACTACTTTCCTAAAATAACTCCAAATATCTCAATACCCCCTCAAGTTGGAGCATGAGGTTCAAAAATGCCCAACTTGGAGAGAAGATAATCAAACTGTGATTTGCCAAGGGCCTTTGTAAAAATATCAGCTAATTGAGATGAAGTAGAAACGTGGAATGGAGAAATTAGACCATCATGAATAGCATCAAAGTGGCAATCAACCTCAATATGTTTAGTACGTTCATGGAAAACTGGATTCTTCGCAATGTGAAGAGTTGATTGACTGTCACAAAATAGTCGAATAGCTTTGGGATGATGAACACCCAAGCTCAGAAGTAAACCTTTTAGCCACTTTAATTCACATGTTATCGCCGTCATAGACTTGTATTCAGCTTCAGCAGAAGATCGAGAGACTGTCTGCTGCTTCTTTGTCTTCCAAGAAATCGGAGATTGGCCTAGAAACACCAACCAACCAGTTAAGGAACGACGAGAGAGAGGACAAGCTGCCCAGTCAGAATCACACCAACCTTCCAATGTTAAGTCACTGTTAGCGCGAAGAAGGATGCCCTGACCAGGAGTGCCTTTCAAATAACGCACCACACGCAAAGCGGCCTCCCAATGCTCTAGACGTGGAGCTTGCATAAACTGAGATAAGATATGCACAGAATAAGCCAAATCAGGGCGAGTAACTCCAAGATATATAAGACGACCCACAAGACGTCGATAAGATTCAGGATCTTTCAAAAAGTCACCATCAGCAAGAGCAAGTTTATGATTTTGTTCAATAGGAAATGAGCTAGGCTTTGAACCTAGCAAGCCAGTTTTAGTAACAACATCAAGGGTGTACTTTCTTTGACATAAGAATAATCCTGAAGAATTACGAGCCACCTCAATACCCAAGAAATATTTCAAAGTGCCCAGATCTTTCATTTTGAAACAATCACTTAAATAAGCTTTGAAAACAGCAAGTGCGGCCGAATCATTGCCAGAAATTATGAGATCATCCACATAAACTAGAACATTCAGTTGAACAGAACCCTTGGTGTAAGTAAAAAGAGAGTAGTCACAGTAATATTGAAGAAAGCCGTACCCCTTCAAGGCAGATACTAATTTGGCAAACCAACATCTGGGTGCTTGTTTGAGACCATACAATGATTTTCGCAATTGACAGACCAAAGTTGGATCCGTGCTCTCAAAACCCGGAGGTAGTTTCATATACACCTCATCATTAAGATCACCATGTAGGAATGCATTATGGACATCCATCTGATGCAATTCCCAATTTTTGGAAGCAGCAATAGCAAGAAAAGCACGAACTGTCGTCATCTTAACTACCGGAGCAAATGTCTCATTATAGTCAACACCCTCTGTCTGATGATTACCCAAGGCACCTAATCTGGATTTGAGACGTTCAATATCTCCATTAGATAGATATTTAGTTCTATACACCCACTGACTTCCAAGTGCTCGTTTTCCCGGTGGTAGATGAGTTAAAGTCCAAGTACCATTTTCTTCTAGAGCTTTGATTTCTTCTTGCATGGATTGTCTCCACTCATTACTTTTCATGGCCTCCTTAAAAGATTTTGGGTCATTACCCTTAATAATAGCTGCAAGAAACTTTTGATAATTCACAGAAAAATTGTCACAATTGATATAATGTGCTAAAGGATAAGGAGTACCTGAGGAGTGATTAGAGGAAGAAGAAGGAGAAGATGGACTTTTAGCAAACACTGTGTGTAACACAAAATCTCGATGCAAAACATTCGGGAATTTTTAGCGCGCGGTGTCCTTTGCCCATTTGATCTTGAGTATTTTCATGAGGAAAAATATCTGTAGCGGGGGATATGCTCAAATCAAGTGGTGTAGTAGAAGAAGGCCTAACCAGTGAAGACTCCTGATTTTGTTCAATTGAAGAAGGAGTAACGGGTGCTTGATCATTGGGCTCAACAAAAGAAGAATGTTGGGTTTGATTATTTTCCAAAGTGTCAGAATATTGATCATCATCCAAAATAATCGGTGCAAAATCATCATGTATACTTTGTTGATCAAATACATCCAATCGAGCTAATAATTCATCTGAGCATGCAAAAGGAAATTTATCCTCAATAAATTTTACATCCCGTGATACAAAAAATTCCTTGGTGTCCAAATCAAATAAATTCCATCCTTTCTTTCCAAAAGGATATCCAACAAAAATACATTTCCGAGTACGACTGGCAAACTTATCTCCGTTAGTTTTTTTATTATGGGCAAAACACAAACAACCAAAAGTTCGAAGATTATGAAATGTGGGGGTCTTATTAAAAAGAATTTCAAAAGGAGTCTTATTTTGCATAAGTGGTGTAGGTGTATGATTTATTATATGAGCTGCAGCAAGGACACATTCTCCCCAAAAATAAATTGGTAAATGAGCTTGAAAACGCAATGCACGACCTACATTCAAAATATGTTTGTGTTTTCTCTCAACCCTCCCATTTTGTTGCGGAGTGCCCACACAAGAAGTTTGAAAAATTATGCCAGTTGCAGCAAAATAGTCTCGCAAACAATTAAATTCAGTACCATTATCACTTTGAACAATTTGAACATGTTGATTAAATTGACGATCAACCATAGCAATAAAGGCCATAAACACATAAAATATCTCAGTTTTGTCAACCAGTATATAAATCCATATAGCTCTAGAGAAATCATCCACAATAGTCAAGAAATAACGTGCCCCACAGGACGAAACATGTCGATAAGGATCCCATAAATCACAATGGATTTTTTCAAAAATCCGAGAAGCTTTATTATTACTGATAGGAAACTTATCACGAGAATGTTTAGCACGCATACAAATTTCACATCCTTTAGCTAAATGTTCTTTATTATTATTTATATGAGGAAGGAACTTAACAAATTTTTCTGAAGCATGTCCTAGCCGACGATGCCACAATTCTAATGACGAAGAAGCTTCAATAGTAGAAACAAAAGTCGGTTTACTAAAATAAAATAGTCCAACCCGCCTAATTCCCACTCCAATCATCTCCATCGTTTGGTCCTGAATAGCACAAAATTTGGAATTAAATGTAACAATAGTTTTTGAATTATCAATAAGTTGGGATACAGAAAGTAAATTGCAACTTAAATGCGGAACAAAAAGCACTCCAGAAACACTATTGTTCGTACATCCGTAAATCCGTAAATCTAAAGGTGGTCGTGGTCCGATAGTGGGGTTTGTGGGGTCCATTGTCTATGTAGTTGAAATTGTTGCGGTGTTGTTTTAAGTCAAGGGCAACATCGTATTTTCATTCAAAATTAGGGCAATAAATAGTTATTTGAGGATGTTATTCAGCGTTCCACTTTTTTTATTTTACAATTTGCTATCTTAGTCATCCTTTGTTTTTGGAAAATTGGACAAAGCGTCATTGGATTCATCCATTGACAAGAGATGAAAATTGGACATTTATACTCAAAGATTAAGTAGTTTTTGAGATATTTTCTGCTTATTAGCATAAGCTAAAGATTGTTGGGATGAATCAGATCTTTCCAAGTTAGTTTAGGTTGAATGATTTTATTATTGGTGCTAGCTTTTCTAATATGAAGGCCATAAATTTTTGGCGTGTTATTCCTATTCCAATTTATTAGGGCTTGTTTACTTCAGCTTAAATTTAGTTCAGTTCAGTTCTATTAAGTTCAGTTTTGTTCAGTTCAACCCTCTATTTTCTTCTCTTATAAAATATTACTTTCAGCTTTATTCAGTTCAGTTCAGTTCAACTATATTCAGCTAAAGTAAACGAGCTTTTAGTTTGAGACTTTTGGATTGAATTGGTGTATTCCAAAAGTTCCTAAAAAGTATATCTAAATTAGAAGTTATGCATTTGGAAGTTCAATTTGGTCGAGAGTAGAATTAACTAAAGGTTCTCTTCCAACTTTGGGTAGAGAGTTTGTTTTACACTTTAAACAAATTGCATATTTATAGGAAAACAATGTTATTTTTTTTTAACCGAGCATGCCACGAATTTGTTGTTTTTATTTTTTTACGTGACGCACATGTAAAATCACATAAAGTCAGGTGGTCTAGGGAGCGTAGTACAAAATTTTAAATAAGTAAAGTACAAGTAGGCCGGCCACACATACTAATATAAAAATGTAGTAGTTATTCAAGGAAAAAGTGTAGCAAATAATTTGAGATAGAGAGAGCTTGCTTAAACAAACTATGACTAAGTTCAATTAAATTAGGATTAACTTTGGTCAAATAAGAATTAGTGTACATATAAGGTCAAAGTTTAATCAAATTAGATTTAAGTTTAAACCAATTCTTATCAGATTAACAATATGTAGAAAATTTAAATTTGATAATTAAAATTAATTCGGGTCAAATAAAAAAGTTAGAACCAAATGAAAACAACAAAAATAAAATTCAGATCAACAAGGACCTTATCTAGAGGCTTTAGAGGGGGGCATAAGTGACCATACCCGATAACTTGACCTAAATGATCCTATCCGAAAAACATGATATTATGATATGAATTTGACCTGACCCAAATTCGATCCGAATTACCTTAATGTAAAAATGTGTAATATTGATTATTATGTCTTTTAAATGTATTCAGAGAAAATCCGAATCCAACCCGACTCAAACCTGACTTGTCATGAAACCAAGCGTACCTTGACCCGACCTGAATCAACCTGATATCGTACCCGATCCGAACGATCCGAATGCCACCTCTAGACCTACCCATCGAATGATACATGGCCTTGGACGTAAAAGCACGGTAAATTAAAGTCGTTATATAAATCGTCAATCTAGAGGTTGAGTAATGGCAATACATCACATCATGATATAAACCAACAGCGGCTAACCTCTCAACAAAATTGGCAAGTTGGCTAACAAATTGATGATCTTAAAAATCGTAAGCTTTCAATTATTACATATATATAATGAGTGTATACTATTGCAAGACGTGCATGTTGGGTGTGGCCCAAATTTTTGGCCCAAATTCTACGTGCTTCTAGAATCTACTTAAAGATGGTGAAGTTGCATATAAGAATCAAGATTTTTCTAGAAAGAAATTTCTAGAGAATGATGGAGAATACTAAAAAGAACCACCATCATTCTAGAGCTTGAATAATATAGAATATTCTAGAAAAATCTTGATCTATACACCACCTCCATAGTTCACCTATATATATAGGTTTACATGCACACACCCATCATCATCAACAACCAAAGAAGCCACACACATACTCACCCACAAAATACATAAGCCTTTCATATTAAACCTCCACCAAAATAATTAGTTTATAAGTCCACTATACCTATTGTAATACTCCATTGTGAGTAAAAATAGAGAGAGTCTTATTGTAATACAAACACCCTTAAAAGGGATAATTGTACTCTCCTATATTTCATATAGTGGAATAAAAGGCTCGTCGTCAAGTGGGTGTTCCCACACAAAATCGTCCATTTTTATCTCAATATTAGTCTTGCATATTTTCTCCCTTATTATATTTCTCGATCAATACATCTTCTCTTCCGCTGCGCACTCTCGACCCCTAACAGTGCAACTACTTATTTCATCTAAAAATATAAATAAAGTGGAGCTCATGCAAAGGTATCTTCTCAAAAAAATTATTTTTTTTATCATATTCAATATCAAACTCTATAGTAGTGATGAGATATTGAGGATGATGAAATGTAAGAAAAAAAACAATTAGAGGCATTGTAAAATTTGTAATAACCTTACCATGGACATTAAAATAAAAGTTTCTATACTCAATGGAGCTCACTTAAGTTTTCATAATTTTGGCCTAGAGTTAGAGGCTTCCCAAGCTCCCACGGTAATTCATGTGACATGATAGTGTCCATTTTGGGAACGTACAATGCCAAAGTCACTCACTGCATGAGTAAATCGTCAATCTCTAAAATGAATTATGTAATTTATCTTCGGGGTTACGTTACCGTCGGGCATTTTAATGTTGTATAGGCTGGACCCACTCGTTAGATAACCAACTCAACAAAAAGCTTAATTTGATTATATTTAAACTCGTGGCCTTCTTGTCACACTAACTCTCATACTATGCTAGAAAACCAGCTTAATTGAAAGTTTAAGTTAATAACTAGAGTCTAATATTAATTTTTATACTGTATCACCGCCTTTTCCAAAAAAAGAAGAAGAAGAAACTCATCTCTCATTGCTAGAGATCCCCACATAGAATTTGAACATTTAAAATTGAATCAATTACATGGGCAATTCTACAAAGTTCCAAGATTATGCAACACTCTTTAGCTTGAGGGCTCCTTTGTTCACATAAATCAACAAAAGACAAAATCCAAATAAAGTACAAAACCTTTTTTTTCAAAAAAAAAAAAAACCTAAATACAATAATCATGGATGTTTGTTATCCATGACATTTTTGCTTCTTGATACCCAACCTCTGATTGTCCAAATCATACTCCATATAGAAATTTTGCTGTAGGTAATTACCTATTATAACAACTGGTCCACTGGGCGCACTGGGCCCGCCCGGGCTTGTACTACTAATAATGGTTAAACACCATACTCCTAGATCACTCATTAACGCGAAGTAGTTAGCCGTTGGCATTAACATCTTTGCGCCACCCTTGAAGTGAAAAACTAGCTTAGGGAAAGAAACATTATGTGCATCCTTAACCTCATAGCAAAGCCCGAAGCCCGACTGGGCCTCGGCATCCTGGGCCCGCTTGTAATGTGTAGTTTGGGCCGCCAACTCCTTTACGAGCGGCTCAAATAACAGCTGCTCCATATAAGTAAGGGTTGACCCAGAGTCCACCATGGTCCCTCCGTCACCATTGTGACCAGGTAAAAGATACTTACACGGTAAATTTATCACTTTTTTACCTACACTAATTTTTCTCAAGTTAATGTAATAATACTCGTTGTAAGGTGAAATCGTTGGGTTTTTCACAAAAGGTGTGTACCTAATCATGTCCTTTGGACGACCCTTGCAGGCGATGGGGATCTTTTCCCCTGTGCCTGTGAGGATCATCTTACTACTACTAGGAGCATCATCAAATTTATGCGGGAGGAGACAGTATGAAAACCTCCCGAGCTTAAGTTGGTTCGGGAGTGAGGTTGGGTCACGCCCGAACCCAGCAATCCCCTCGGGTTGCCGGATCGACGAGATTGAGCACCCGAGGAAGAAGTCATGGACGGGCTTTTCGGGAAAATTTAGGGTTTCGGAGATGGCGAGCCCAGTAGTGGCTCCAAGGCCGTACTGCAAACCATAGCTCGGGCATCCCCGAGAGCAGCCTGGGCCGCAGCCCAGGCCGCACCGAGCTTTGACATTGGGCCCAAAGAGCCACCCGCACCGGGGGCTTCGGCACCCTATGACTCGAGTAGAAGAGGACAAACCAGGCTTGAATGTAGCAATCTTAGAGGGGTCAACACTAGAGAAAGTGCAATTAGAGCAAGTGTACCGTGAAGTGCACGGGACCCAAAGGAGGCTGCTCCCCGTGTCGAACACAAGAGGGATCTTCTGCGGCGGTGTGCCGAAGGAGAGGGAGATGGTGTAGCCTCCATAGCTGCGAGCAAACAAAGGTGGGTTGGTAGTTCCATGGAAAACACTAGCAGAAGAAGAAGAAGAGTTCTGTTTCTTGGGGTGTTTAATGTGATGAGCTCTTTCAATGGTGGATTTAACAATGTTGGAGATGAAATCTAATGGAGTTGAAGATGATTTTGAGATAGGATTAGGAGAAAGAATGAGGGTGGTAGTGGTTGAAGAAGAAGGAGAGATGATGAGAAAGATGAGACAGAGGAGGAAACAGGGGAAAGAAGAGGCCATTGTGTGTTTGTTTTTGAGCGTTGGAAAGATTATATTATAAGGTGAGTATAATATAATACTTCCTCCGTTCCCAAAAAAAATGCAAGAGTCAATATTTCAAGCATGCCGAGACACTACTTTGACCCTTAATAACTGTTATTATGAATATTTAAAAATTATAAAAAGTTGATATTAAGATAGTATTTTACAAGACGAATCTAACAAGATCCCACTTGACTATTTTTTTATTATATATAAAACTTAAAATTTGGTCAAAGTATATAATATGAATAGTGCAAAATGTTGACTGTTGTGTTTTTTTTTTTTTTTGGAACGGAGAAAGTATATATTTGTGTGTTAATTTTGTTTTGGTGTAGGTTTTGTTGTTATGTATACGTTAGGTTTGCATAAGAGGGACCAAGGGGTTGGAAATTTTTTTGAAAAAAAAGCATCTTTTCGGTGGAACATGATTGCATGCATGGAAATTACTAGGAGAGATTAACTACGAGTAGTAACTAGTGTCAAACACTAAATTTTGAAGACTATGTTAAATCTAATCCTTAATTAATGGGAATTGGTAACATGTATTGACATTTGACAATGATATAATATATTGGACTTTGACTTCTTGAGGCTTGATAAATATATATAGCATATTGCACATATATCACAAAAACATATCTAAATTCACAAAAAAAAAATGGTAAATTGTGTTTGTTCTATAGCTAATATACATATATATCATATATGCACCAATTATATCACAATTTTTCACATCTTGAAATTATATAGAGTACATGCATATGTCGATTTCTATCTTGATAGATATTATATATTAGTAGTATTAGATTTTGGAAGAGACCATCAATGATCTTCTTAACCAAAATTATTATTTTTTAGACGGTAAGGTGTACGTGTGGGCCCTTGTACTGGTCCTATCTCAGGATGCCAGTACAAGGGGGGAGGGGAAATGCCATACAATGTTATCTAATTGTCTAAGAACTAGAAGTGCTAAAAATGTGAGTTATACCAGTAAGCAGTATATTAGCAAGTGTGAGTCTTAACCTAATGGTTAAGTCTTGCGAACGTTGAGACATGTCTTGATCGAGTTTGAACCTCACCACATTCCTTATATTCCTCTTTGCGGATGCGTGTGTCGACTAAATTGGATTGGGTGACTTGCATTCTGACCCGGTTCAAAGCCTAGTACCACCCACATTATCCAATTTAAAATAAAAGCAAGTGCTTGACTCTATACTAGATTGCACCATGTGGGGACGCAGACAAAAACGCATATAAGTAAGAGGAATGGAAATAACAAATTCAAAAATTAGATGATAATGAGTATGGTACAAACATTATCAAAAGAATCGGTATCGTTCCTGATTCGAGAACGAACCAGGTACGATGACGAAATTGAAATAAAATACATGTGCTACATAGAATCTTATGTCTCTATATAAGTTATAACAGATTAGGTAGTGAATTAAGAACTCGAACCTAATTTCATATTTACGAATTATTTAGCTAACATTGATTACGAGAAATAATTATTGTTAACTAATGCAGGCATGAATGCATGGTATCTCGGATCTTAATCAATTAAACTACATGGGATTATAGATAAAGCCTTTTTGCATTCTTCTGATCATGAACCTTCACTAGTTACTTAAAAGCTACAAATTGACAGGGACTTTTATGATACAATTTCAAAGTTGGAAGTTGTTTGTGTCAATTAGTGAGTTGTGTGACAGCAAAACAAAAGACTAGTTTACACTTTAGAGTTAAAAAATAAAATGAGTATCTCCTTAAACTGTGTAATGGGATAATTTAATTAATATATTATTTTCGGGCACAAAATAATAATTCCTTCGCCTTTTTAAATTTGCCACATGTTGACTTTTGTTACATTGTTACTGGGTAACTTTGACCTTCTCTAACTTTATACAAATAAGAAAAAATATAGTCAAATGAGATATATTTTGACCTAACATGACCTGTTCAGGACAGCTCAACACTGATCAGTAAGAACTTATTGGAGCTTATTAGCCCTAACCTGACATGAGTTGCTCAACCCTGTCTGGCTCTAATAAATACCGATCACTAATAAAATAAGTTGGAGTAAACACACCCTACAAAATTATATATTATGGTCTGACATAAGAAATGATACAATAAAAAGGGCAATGATATACGTAACCCTGAGGGCTGCATATAAATATTAAATATCTTTCTAAATATGATATTGTTTTGTGAATTAATAATAAAAATATACATTAAGCAATGTAATTAATTCTTTTTTGTCAAAGAAAAACTTATTTTAGCTAAATAATCATCATCTTAAGGTTGCATTTAACTTTTTCCCAATAAAAACCACTCTACTAAAAAAAGTGGGAAGAGACTTGTAAGAGAGTCAATGTAGCCGTTAAGAGTACGTGGGAAATGTTGGGGCCCAATCGGATAAAAAAATTAGTTTGTTAGGTTCACATAATTTTTTTTTAAAAGAAAAAATTACAAGGAAATCAGGAATTTTTCCTCTCGAAAAAATGATCTGATTTATCTAGAGTTAAAAAATAAGAAAATTTAGCTTTAAAAAAGGGATCAATATCGATATGCGTAGGGGTCCAGTGTCCGAGCGACGCAATATAGTCAGCAGAATGGTTGGCTTCTCGGAAGATGTGCGAAGAAGAGGCTATAGCGAAATCCCGGAGAATAGACCGAATATCATCCATCAACAGTTGGATTTTCCAAGGACAACGGAAATGACCCTGTAATACACTGATAACCGTTAGATTGTCGCCTTCAATGTGAATAGAAGTATTATTTAGATGACGAGCTAATAAAAGACCATTCCGAAGAGCAGTCGCTTCCGCCACAAGGGGAGATGTATTGCCTAAGTAATACGCACGGGCTGCGATACAATCACCAAGATGGTTTCGGAGTACCACACCCGCGGAAGCAGTATTGTTGTTTGACGAACCATTAAAATTAAGTTTAATAGTACCGAGGGTGAGGGGTGAGGGGTGAGGGGTTCGGTTCACATAATTAGCTGTAAATCTGTAATGACTCTTAACCTTGGCAACAACAATCTGGAAGGAATATAAGGCCAAAAGAAAGGGTGTTAAAAAGATTAGGTGTGGAAATGATAAGAGCCCATGTGAGTTGGGGAGAAATAATGAATTATTGTAGTCTAAGATTTGGAGCAAATCTATATGATTCCCAACTTTATAACGTGTGCACAAGTTCTTCATTTGGGAGAAATTTAATCATACATGACTTTACACCGTTATTACAATATATAAGTTTGATATAACCTAATTAATATGTAATACTATTATTGAAAAAGCATAAATCTATATCAATGAGTAATTGCTAGTAGGTGGAAATGAGGTTTGGAATAGTGGCTTTACGTTTACCTCTGATAATATGCAATTAATTCTTTGGTCGCATTAACGATAATGAGGTTATCTCCTTGAATGATAAGCTTTTTGATATTTTTTATTAAGACAACTTTTAAGAGTAATGTTACATGTAACCTTTAGGAAAATAATTTGAGAATCCATGATTAAATCAATTGGAAACTCATGATTAAATCAAATTAAAATTCATGATTAAATCACAAATCAATTAATGTATTAAATGTTTGTTTCAACATTTTATTTCCATTTTTAAGCTCCTTATACTTAGCCCTAATGTATAAACTTAGAAATTTCTAATATTGAGTAAAGATATCTATATCAATATATGTAATCTCTACTACAAAGATACATTGTGAAATAATATTGAAAATTATGGGTGTCCATAATTCGGGATCGGAAAAAAAAAATCCAAAACTCAATCCAATCTGAATTGCTAAGTTGGTTTGATTTTTTTAAAACTCAAATTGCATTTATATTCAAATTTTGAAATTTTAAAATTTCCGGATTGGATTCAGAGTGGGGAAAAAAAAATTATAAATGAATCCAATCCAAATTTATAAAAATTTGTATTCTTTTCTAGGCTCAATTACAAATTGGCCATTAAACTAATATAGTAAATCATAGTGGACAAGTAAATTGTTATATTAATTTAGGATTTCTTCATGTTACCTTAATATTTAGTTGTTGCAGTTTCAATTATTAATTTAGAACATACCGATTACTATTAAAAATCTTTTTTTTTTTTTTGCTATTTTTTTATAGTATTCCGATCCGAACTAATTGGATTGAATAGAATTGGATCAGATTCAATAGTTTTAATTTGGATTTGATCATCAAATTCAATTTTGGTAATAAACTTTGGATTGAATTTGGGTTAGAAAATAGAATCCAAATAATTGGATTATTAGTCAAACAAGTCACTAAGATAATCTCTAGTTATCTAGCAAAGCTACAACCAAGCCAACATCTTTGAACTCTAACTTGGAATCGATCCACACAAAGACATATGATTTAGGCAAGTATCCAATGCATTTTTTGACTGAACAAGTGAAAAAAGGTACTGTAATTTTTATAAGCCACAGACCATATATATGCATGTCAACCAATTTGGCTTTATTTTCCACTATTAAAGCCACTTACAGACTATCTTTTAAGATTGCATTGCCTGGTTGAACTCAAGCCACTGTCATTCCTATATATTTGCTTTAACTCCTTCTATTATTGTGCAAAATGTGCTATATGTTCCACTCTTCAAGTTCAATTTACTTGTCAAAGAGCCTCCAGCCTAGTGGAGCTGGAGTGCTGGACTTGCCCTCCCACCGCGACCCCCTTTTGTATTATGAGATAGGACAAGTGTTGAACTCAGCCGTGCAACTTACCATTAAAAAAAATTCAATTAACTTTCAGCTGGGAAGCTGCTTGATCAACGTAACATACATGATCTTATTCATTATTTTTAGGAAATAGTTGAATAACTTATCAATCATTTTCTTGTCAAAAAAAAAAAAACTTATCAATCATTTAAATTTTTTTCCCAACAAATGTTCTGTTGTAACTTTTAATTTTTGCAATTAGTATCCGATATATATTATACTGAGTATGAATTGAATTCCACGGGCTTTATATACTCCCTCCACCGACCTTTTATTCTTTGCTACATTTTTTTTCCATCTCTCGAAACACTATTTCAAACGAAAAAATCTTTAACTACATAAAAATAAAAATTATAAAAATCACTACGTATGTATATGTTGAAAAAGTATTTTTTAAAATGAATCAAATTCGATCCATTATGAACATGTTTTTTTTTTTTTTTCTGTATGTCTATAAAACTAGAATCAACCAAACTTTACAAATGAACCATTATTTCATCCACTTGAGGAAATGTAGAAAGTAAAAAAAGACATGACGAAATAATATATTATATAGTCAAGAGTTCAGGACTCATCATAGTAAATATCAAAACACGCATCTACAAGAGGAAAATGAGAAATTCACACAAATACGTGCAGTGAAATTCAGATCAAAACGTAGTAAAATAGTATAAAAGGCCGAAGCCTACACTATCACAAGTATTCACAACGAGCTCTACTACTCAGTAGACAGACAAAAGGAGATGGGAAATATTTTGGCATATACGTACATGCTAATGAAAGTTCACGAGTTAATGATAAAATTTTTATAATCAGTCACTATTTCACATTAACCAACCTACAAGACCCAATCAACTAGCCAGTAGCCACGTATATATATTGCATAATTGCATGCACGATGCATGCATGAGCAAACACTAGTCTTCAATTGTTTGGTTCTACACTTCTACACAATTATTCTATCGTTACTTTATATTATTAGTATACAAGCGGCAGTTTAGATGAGGTATCTAGTGTTTGCCCCTAAAGGTGTGCACGAACTGTGTTGGGACGGTCCACATTATTCCAAGTCCGTTAGGGGCCACTACAACATTTCGTATTTCTACCGTCTGCTTTTTAACGTCCGCCAAACAAGCGGACGTTAAATTAAAATTAACGTCCGCCTGTTTTTTTCAACGTCTGCCAAAACGGACGTTTTAATTAACGTCCGTTTTTTTACCAAATTAACGTCTGTCGTAGGCAGGCGTTAAAAAAACGAGTTTTTAAATTATGGATCGTGAAATTAACGTCCATGTTTTTGGGATTAATGTCCGTCTTAAAACGGACGTTAAAAACACGGAGCAAATTAAAGGGATGCAACCCTTTCATTTGCCGTGTCTTTCTATCTTTCTTTTCCTCTTTCTCTCTCTCATGCTTTCTCATTCTTTCTCTCCCTCATGCTCTCTCATTCTTTCTCTCTCTCATTCTTTCTGCATCTCTGTAATACTCTGTAATTTTGGATAAATATTTTAAAATTAATTAATATTTTTATGCTACTAAAATTATTTATTTGAATTTTAGACATAAAATTTCAAGTCAAAATGTTGTTTAAATTATCAAAACCGAAATTTCATATACATACACATGATTTTGGGATATCTTAAATAAGCCTTATTTCATAAATTACAATAATTTTATGATTAAGCTAATTTTATTGAAAAAGTATGTAAGCCCAAATGTCATTTATGACTATCCTAAAACCTAAAACGAAACCCAATAAGACCAATTAGGAAGCCCAAAAGAGAAAATGCATAATAATAATAATAATAATAATAATAATAATAATAATAATAATAATAATATTAAATAAAATTGAAAGCCATGTACATGGCTACATCATGCATACACAAGGAAGAAAAAAAAAATTACTTGCTCAAAATCTTCCACCCAAACATGATCATGAAATATTTTCCAAATAATTCACTTGCCATTTTTTTTCTCAATTCATTATTGAATTCCTTGATCACCAAGAATAACACCATTTTAAAATATGACTAAAACAAATATTCTTGATCACCAAAATATCCTCATAATTTTCTAACTTACCATAATACATAAACCATAAACGCTATAAATACCCCCATCCCAATGCACAAATTGCACCAACCCCACAAATCATCTTCTCCCTCCTACTCCAATCTCACAAGCACACTCAAAATTCTCTCTTCTTCTCTCTTCTTTTTCCACAAATTATTTCTTCTATTTTCGTAGCCTTTATGCCCGTATCTGTTCAAAGCCAATTTTCGGGTACTTCTGGTCATTTTTAGCAAATTGCTGTTTCACGACGGATTGTTCCTCTCGAAAAGTTATTGGGGTTAGGCTCAACAATAACCTGATTCGGATTCATATCAAAGGAGTTATGGCTTCTGAAAGTTTATACCTATTTTCTAAGAAGATTACACCGCATGATTTTCCTCTCTTTTCTCTTGGCTTTCACCACCACCACTATTGGCGGCAGCCTCCATGAGCCACATCCAACCACCCTTGGCCACCTAGCTATCCTCCTCCTCTCCTCTTGTTTCGGTTTTTCTCTTTACCTAAAACTACTAATTTTTTTTTATTACATATTATTATTATTATTATCATTATTGTTACGGTTTAATAAACAAAATAATTAATGCTTTTAAAGTATAATTAAAAAAAAACAGAAATTTTAAGATATGATTTATGAAAATTAAATATATTTCATGCACATATAGTGAGTCTTGTTATTTATTTATGTGTAGGGTGTTGATTCGCGATTTCTCTTAAGCTTCGTAATAAATTTTACTTAGTGAAGATCAAGGTACGTTAAGTGGCTAGATACTTTATTAAAGTGTTTACATGATTTTTACGTGTTTATATGATACATGATATAATTTATGATCAATTAATTTTGCATTATGTTAATTTAAAGTTTGATGACAAAATTATTTTATATTTTATTAGCCTTATATTTTGGTCATGAAAATTTGAGATTTTGAAAATAATATTTATGATTTGAATCATCTTATTATATTTTGAAAATAATGTTTTATGGAAAGATTTGAATCTTTTTATATTTTGGAAAATAATATCATAGAAAATATTCTATGAAAAGATTTGGAATAACTAAATATTTTAGTGATACTGTCATATCATTTTGAAAGACTAATTAAATAAGGAATTTTGGAAGGTTACGATTATATGAGTATATTATCTTTATACTCAACTCTTATTATATTAAAATTTTATTTGTGACCCCACAAGCTTTACAAGCTTATTTATTGTCTGTAATCCCGCTACGTGGATTTGGTTGATAAGACTATGGACTTTGTATGACCTAGTCTTTCCTCAAGGATAGCCTTTATACAGAAAGATACTAACTTGAGGGGTGTGCACACTTGAATTGGGGTATAGGAAAATTTTATTTTTAATATTTGAGTTTTTACATTCAATATTATTGGTTTGGAATATCTTTGGAAAATGATCATCTTGGATAAATAATTGTTGTCATATAATATGACTTGAATATTTCAAAAGCATGTTTATTAAATAAAGTTATTTTGACTTAATTTGCATTTTTCGTACTTAGCATATTTTGCTAACCCGTACTTTGTTTTGTTTTTGGCTTGGCCCTACTTATCATTTTGATGAGTAGTTAGGTGATGATAAATGAAGACTTCTACATGTGGCATCAAGGGGAATAAGGGCATCATCCACCTAGCTTAGGATTTACTTTTTTAATGCATTAGTTATTGAAATACAATTTAATTAAGTATTTACTCAATATTAATAAAGTATTTGAATTTTCCGCTGCAAGTTAGTTTGAAAGTATTTTAATATAGCCTTACATTATCACGTGGCGGTAATACGCTCAAGTCTATCTCTACGATATTTTGTATGTATTATTTTGGTATTTCCGTAGAGGGAGATTTGGGGGTGTTACAATCTCTTTCTTTTCTCTCTTTCAATTCTCTCTCTCTCATTATTTTCTTTCTCCCTCTCTGATTACTTTCTTTCTCTCTCTCATTACTCATTCCAAGCAAGAATATCTATGGCTAGCCACCTCACCAACGTTAAGGCAACCAACCTACAGTAAGTTTTCGATTCTCTTCATCAAAATTTTAAGTGTTTTTTTTGGATTTTTTGGAGTTTATTACGATTCAAATTGGTTGTTTGAAATTTTTTGGGGTTTTTTAGGGTTTGGTTTATGGGGTATGTCTTCTTTTTTTGGCTTTGGATGTTCGAATTTTTTAGGGTTCAAATTAACTAGCTTGGATATTCAAATTATTTTGGGGTTTATTTTAGTGTTCGTTAATTTTTTTTGGGATTTTAGGGTTTGAATTAGCTTGGATGTTTTAATTCTTTTGAGGGGTTTTTTAGGGTTTGATGTTTTGGGGGTATGACTTCATTTTTTGGGTTTTGTTTTTTTAGGGTTCGATATTTTGGTTTTGGTTTTGGAGGTTCAATTATTTTGGGTGTTTAGATCTGATTTTAGTACAAATCTTAATATTTTGTGGTATAAATCTGATTTTTTTATTTCTAAGTTTTTTATTTGGGCTTTTTTCTAAATTTGGATGTTCAAATTTTTTGGGGCTTTTTTAGGATTTTTTTTTTAAAGTTTTGATGTTCGAAGATTTTTGGGAGTTTTAGGGTTCTTTTTTTTAGCTTGGATGTTCGAAGTTCCCTTTTCTACTTTTAAATTTCATTATTTTTGTGTTTTAACTTTTTTCTGGGTTGGGGTTTTATTTTAATAATTTATGGGTTGTAATTTTTTCTGGGTTGTAATATTTTATAGCAGGAAGAATTTGCTGGAAATTAAGCTAAGGTAGTGGTTTATTCAATTGCTTTTGTTTATTATTGTCAATTTTTATGTTCTGACTTTGGTTGTATTTTTTTGGTTGCAGATTTTGGTTCTTGATTCAATTTTGAGGATATAAGTTATATTTTTTTTAAAGATGTACTTAATTTAGGTGTATCATATTGTTGTATAATTTTAGATGTTAGTTGAATTTCCTTATAATTAATAAAATTGGATTCGATGTATAATTCTCTAATTTTTTATGTATGCTGATTTTTAAAGTTTTGAATGTTTAAATTTTTTATAGGATAAAAAGAAAATTAATGAAATTGGAACCAAAGCTGGTTTAACGTCCGTCCTTTCCCAAAATTGGCGGACATTAAATGAGTATTAACGACTAAAATTAATACAACAATGGTTTAACGTCCGTTGGCGGACGCTAATCTAATTAACGTCCGCTATTCGCTAATTTAACGTTCGCTTATAACGGACGTTAAAAACACGAAATGTTGTAGTGGGCGGTTTTATTTAAGCATGTCGTACGTGGGCGATTGCACTAACTCTCGCTCCGAATCAAATCAAAGGGGTCTTAAATGATATACAAGTACTATATTACTTTTACAAATATATACTCCCCCCGTCCCTTAAAGATTGCCCCATATATATTGACTTTTGGTACTGTTTATTTGGTAAGTTTGACTCACTATAAGTCAAATGAGATCTCGTTTGATTCGGCTCAATGTGTACTTTTTTAACATGTACATATCTCAAGATATTTTCATTTAAAGATGTGCTTCAGAAGATGAGAAAAAGTAAATGGGGCAATCTTTTAGAGACAGAGGGAGTATATATTTGAGTAAACCAGTGTTAAGAAAGGGCCTCATATATAAAATATAAAAAAAAAAACTTAGGTGTTTTTTTTAGATTTTTCTTAGGGCCTCCATAATCCTAGCTCTGCCCTTGAAGCCCAGGCCATAGTCGTGCCTATAAATCTGTAACGTGCCAAGAATAATATGTGTTGTGTCGAGCTTGTACGTGTCAAGTTATAAAATATAAGGCATGTGCACAGTCCGGCTTACGTTTCATGCCGGACTACCGTGCTTTATACAAAAAATTTATATACATTATTATATTATGAAATTATAACCAAGATATATGTGACAGCTTGCATGCCGGCTTGTTGTGCTCATGTCGGGTTCGTGGTAAATTTTTAAAATGTTATTCATACGTGGCTGATGACCCATCATTGATGACCCATCATTCATGCCTTCATGACGTGTCGTCCTCATAGAGAGCTCTTGCTAGACGGGGCTCAAATCGTGTCGTGCCATGTTGGTTTTCATATTGGCCTGATGCATGTTGTTCAGGTTTATTTGCACCTATTTGATATACTTATTTATTTGCACCTATTTAGGTTTCTCTTGAAGTTCTTTTAGTTTCCATTGTACGTAGTTCAACATTCAAGCTTTGGTTTTGTGCAACATTAATCATCCATTTACATATTCAACCGTAACTCTTCTAACTCTTGTACTTATTTATTTTGGTTTTAGGTTGTTTTTATTGTTTACTTAATTCTCAAATAACCATGCATGCATAATCTTGTTTGTTCTTGCTTTTGTTTATGTTTATTATTGTTTGGAGGATGTTTACAATATCTTATTTATTGTTTTTAGTCATGTGTGAGTAGTTCTCTTTTTAGGGTTTTGAGAGGCTAGAGTAGTTTGTGGAATTGTTGGTTCAAAGGACCCTTAATGTTGTCTCCTACGGTTAGCTAGCGTAATGGTCATTTTAGACTCCTCAATGAAGGACCGAAAGGTGAAGTTGAATGAATATTTCCTTTGTCCATTTGATTGAAGTACCACGAAAGTAGGAAATTCGGTCAACGGAAAGTTACGGGTCTTCGCGGTGCGTTTGAACGGTCTTAGTTAATTCACTTAATAAAGTGTATAACATAAATGTTCAATATTAAAATACAAGTGTTTAGTGACCATGCACCCTGGGATTGGATAAAAACATTTTTTTCTTGATCTTGTTTACTTTCATGGTGGTCGCCAATGATGGCAACCATGAGCAGTCCCAACTATGTGCCTGGTGGGGCACATGTTCACCCTTTCAAAAAACAAGTTCAATTGGGCTTAAAAGAAAACGCGTGCTGCATACATTCTAATTGTAGAAGAAATCAAAACCCTAGGTCCCTAACTCTCTATTGTTTACCTCCGTATCTCCCCTCTAACTCTCCTTTGTGCTTGTGTAGTCCTCACTCGAGAAACTCGAAGAATAAGCCATCTGTTGAAATTATATTTTACATAAAAAAAGAAAAGAATAGGAAAAGAAAAATCAAACATCATACTTAATATTCTCATAGATCTTTCTTGTACAACTAAAACTCTTAAATAGATAAAATAAAAAGAACTAAAAGAACTAAAAAATAGGAATCTGATGCTACACAGTAATACCATGACTCACCACAAATAATGCAAAACTTAAACTTCCAACTACATTATTAAAAGGATTTTTTGTCAGAAACTCTCGCTAAGTGTGACGACTTGGAAAACAACTCTCATTAACCTTTTTATTTATATTTAACCCTCAGTAAGTCTGAAAAAACCTATGGTTGCCACGAAACCGGCTCTTCCATCTTAACTTGTAAAATGAGTGGCAATCAAAGATTTTTCAGACTTATTGAGGGTTAAATATAAATAAAAAGGTTAATGAGAGTTGTTTTCAAAGTTGTCACACAGAGTTTCTGACAAAAAATCCTTATTAAAACCCAGTAAACAAACTTCAATAACCCGCTAACTTAACAAGTCACACTACACAACTAATACTCCTAAAATCACTCTAACTAATGCACAATACCCACGTCAAACACCCCTTCCTAAATAATTTCATTCGCAAGCATTTGTCACGGTTGTCTCCTATGGAGCCATGGAGGTATCAATTTGTTTTGCCTTTTGTTGTTGAACCTTTTCAAGTCTTCTTGTTTTTTTAGTTGTTGCTTGTGGACTTGTGGGTAATACATTGAATTTTAGATATTACAGTTGCGTTGTTTTGTTACTATTCTGGGTTTTCGATTTTATATTATGGCTCTTAGTCAAGGGCGGAGCCATGGGAGAATTCTCAATTTCTCAAATTGAGAAGCATAAGGATTATATCAAAATATCAAATACGTAGTAACACTTTTATAATTTTGTTAAAAAGTTAGGATTTTTTGTCCAAAATCCCTTAACTTTTGGGCATTTTGCGAAAAACTACCTTAAAAATACGAAATTGTCCAAAACTACCTTAAATAATAAAATCAGTTGTTGACCCATACCACTATGGATTTTCAATCCGTTGACTGTGATTTTCAACCCCAAAAAACCACGTGCAGAGCACGTGAGGCGGGTTTCCTCCTAAAAAATGTCGATTTCAGCCGCAGTGGGGGTTTAAGGGGATTTGGGGGTCGATGGTTAGGGTTACGACGGTGGGTGTGAGTTTCGGTGATGGAAGTGATCTGGTGGTGATGGTGGTGGTAATGGCGGCGGTAACAGAGGAGAAGACAATAGTGACTGGGGTATTGGTGAAAAACCGTCTCACATGATTGGCGCTTGGTTTTTTGAGGCTAAAAATCACGGTTAAAAGGATTAGAAAACCATTGTGGTATGGGTCCACAATGGTTTTTATTATTTAAGGTAGTTTTGAATAATTTCGTATTATTAAAGTAGTTTTTGGCAAAGTGCCCAAAAATTTAAGGGGGTTTGGACAAAAAATCCAAATATTTATACTCAAAATAACCCTTTATTTTTACATGGCCTGACATATATGCCCTTAATTTTATTCGTAATTACATTATAAACCCATTTTGACATACTTCCTATGTATCGATTTATATGTAACAACGAATATTGTATCTCTCAGACATTCACATATATTATCAATTATTGAAGATAAACCGATATGGAAGTATACACAACGGGAGAAGGACAACTTAAAAAAAAGGTTATTCTAAGCTATGCCCTTGAGGTTTTGGAATTTCTAAGAGAAGAAGAACAACTTAAAAGAAAGGTTTTTCTAAGCTATGCTCGATTTTGAAGTTTCTAAGTTTTGTCCATATTTTTTCAAACTTCTAAGACGTGCCCCTTAATTTAAGTTTTTCTATTAAAAATAACCCACTTTGTTAACCAAGGGTTAAGGGTTTAGGAAGTGGTATGTAGTGGTGTAATGTGGGAAATACCCAATTAATCAATTTGAGATGTTTAGTAAGCATATCAAATGACATTTTTGTAATTTTGTTGAAAATATATTACCCTCCTATCTATATCTATATCTATCTATACTAATACTTTAAAACATGATTATTTGTGCCATTTGTCACTTTTTTTGATTTAAACTTTAATTTTTTTTTGAATTATCTTCCATTAATTAAGAGAAATGTAAAGAGACGCATAATATCTTAAACTAATCACTTTATAATAATTTTAAACACTAATGAACTTATTTTCTTCAAAAATATTTAATATAACTTTTTAACATTATGTATTTTGTATATAAAACTCGTGCATCGAACGGGTCCAAAAACTTTTAGTTGGTGTTTGGATCTTTGCCCCTAAAATCTGTCAAAATTTCGTTAAAATACCATTGTGAGATACAAAACTTAGAAACTCCAAACCGGGCATAGCTTAGAAAAAAAAACACGTTTAGAGCATGAGCACTAATGAGGATTTTTTTGCTCATGGGAATAAAAATGAAAAAAATTGCATCACACTAACGGGGAAACTTCCCCATGAACATCAACAATTTTCCTCAAATCTTGAGGAAAAAATGTTAATGAACAATACCTTGCTGGCCCCCACAACAAACTTAGAAAATGCAATTTTTTTTTGCTTACACACGTCCCAAAACGCGTCGTTTTGGGACGCGAAATTTCAAAAAAAAAAAAAAAGTTGTTGTGCTGACTGGGCGCGTCAGTCAGCCCAATCAGGGTGTAACATGTGTCCCAGTCAGCACAACAACCAATCGAAATGCAGCACTATAACGGCTATTTGGACCCCGAAATTAATTTAAAAAAAACAAAAAAATCACCAAGGTTCTTATTTTTTTTTCTTTATAAATAGACATCAATTTTAATATATTTTGACACACTTTAGAAATCATAAAAAGCTAATAATAATCTCAAATTCTACTACAAAAACTTTAATTTTCTCAAGTATGTGCTTCCTCCTAGTAATTGTTATTATTAATTCTCATTATTATAGCTTAAAATGCAGAAAAAAGGGACCTATGCGCCACGACCGAAAATAACCATGCATAATCTTGTTTGTTGATATTATGAGAAAGTTCTCGTTATATCGTGAGTCCCTAGCTGGAGAAATTGTGGTAGGGCAGAAGTTTTCTATGAAGATTCTTAGGCAAAAAGGACTGGAAGCATCTGGTTCTGTTTTGGTTTGGAGGGACCAGGAGCCTGTTCAACCTGCCGCAAAGAAAAGGAAGAGTAGTGTGTCTGCTTCTTTGGCATATTTCACTCTCCTTCTGGGTAGACTGAAAAAGCAGGAGCAAACTCTTAGCACGTTAATGACATTGGTTAGAGGGTTGACAGATAATCTTGATTCAATTTAAATTATTATTGAAAATTATTACGTAAATCATAATTTTTCTTAATCTTGATTAATAGTTTAACTAATTACCAAATCATAATTTACTGCATCATAATCTTGATTAATAGTTTAACTGATTATCAATCATAATTTACTAAATTATGAATATTAAAAGTATAGTTGTGTAAAAATATTAAAAGATGATGTGTAATATGATGGGGTATACAAATAGTACGGAGTAGTAGAGATATTGTTGAATTTTTTTTTTTGTTTATCAATGGTATGTGAAAAAGTTATCCATGAAAAAAAATTGGTTGGGAAGAGAAATAAGTAGTAGAGAGAGTCGTGTAAAGTTTTTTTTTTTTAACCACTAGAATTAAAAGAAGGGGTTTTTCTTAAAAATACCCATGAGGTTTTGCAAATTCTCAAAGGGTTTCTTATGTGTACTCATAAGATTTCAAAAAATTCTCAATTGTAGCCAATTTTTTTTATGATAACAAGCGGACGTTAGCAGCACTGTTAAATTAGTTGAAAAAAATACACAAAAATCAAAATAAGTAAACATATAATACGCCGCGCAGCAACCCAATAATCCTAACTATGATACAAATCAGCCTCATCAACAGCCAAACATCCATCAAACAACTACCCGAATCGGCCACAAAATCCACGCACAACCAACTTAACGGTACTGCTAACCTATGTTTGATATCATAAAAAAAATTGGGTATAATTGAATTTTTTTGGAAATATTATGGTACATAAAAAAAAAAACTCTAAAAAAAATAGGTAAATGTAAGAATTTTTTGGAAATCTCAGGCGAAAGGTCGGTCGACAGTCGAATGGTCCTTTGATTCCTCTCCATCATCGAAGCGACGAAGCAGCGGTAGGGCCTTCCTCTCCAAAACGAAGCAGCAGCAGCAACAGCTGCAGCGATTACAGGGTCTTTCGCCGCCGTGCTCGGTGCTTGGGATTCTAGGCTTTCCGCTCCAAACGTCCAAAACTGAGGTAAGTTTAAATTAATAACTTTAATTCTCAATTTCTTGATCTCAAAACTATCAAAAATAAAGGATTGGCCCAGTAGAAAACAAAACCCAAAACTATCAAAAATCCCAAAACTAAAGAAACCATTATACTTGTTCTTTCATTCTTCTTTGAAAGTTTTAACCGATAAACCCTAAGCTAGAGGCAGCAGCAGCAGTAAAGCACGCCAGCACCGAAGCTCGCAGGCGTAGGTCTGCCGTTTGCAGCAGGCCAGCAGCAGGACCCTCCGGCGATCGGTGGTCGCACGTCGGCAGCACCTTACCAGCAGCAGTCTTCGTCAGCGGCAGCGCCCAACGGTAAGTTTTATTGCTTTGATTGTTTTTTTAATTTTTTAGATAAATGAGATAATGTTTAATGGTTAGTGATTATGCTTATGCTTGTTGCTTGTTTAATTTTTTATACTTATGCTTGATTGCTTGCTACTTGTTTAATGTTTATGCTTGATTACTCGCTGCAATGTTGCTTGTTGCAATTTGTTTGTGACTTTAAATGGATTTATGGATTTATTTTGGTTTAGATTAATGGATTTAAATGTAGTTGTTGAATTAGTGGATTTATTTTGGTTTAGATTAATGGATTTAAACGTAGTTGTTGAATTAATGGATTTATTTTGGTTTAGATTAATGGGGATTTAAATGTAGTTGTTGGATTAATGGATTTATTTTGGTTTAGATTGTGAAGAATCAATTGTGAAAGAGCTTAGGGATCAATTATTGAATGATTGTTTAACTACTTTTATTGAGAGGGATGTATTCTTACAAGTCATTGACGACGATGTATTTATTCACTTTCAAAATATGAAAACTTGTCGGATTCAATTTTAATATCTTTATTTGTAATTTGAATAGTTTATTTGAAATGAAATTAGACTTTTTTCCTATGTTACTGGTTAATTTTTTCCCGCCCCATGCCCAAAATCCTAAATCCATCACTGTTGTGACTTGTGAGTTATTGTGAACTTGTAATTTAATTGTTCATTTGTTTTTTAATGTTTAGGTTTTTGATTAATTACTTGTAATTTGTCATTTGTGAATAAATTGTTTCCCGTATTCTTATGCTAATAAAATGTGTTTTTACATATTGAATTAGGTATTGTATTATTACATATTGTTTCTCAGTAGGCTGGCCAGGTTGAGTTGAATAATTTGAACCTTTCCTCATTTGCTTGGTTATTTACTTCACTCGTTGTGTTATTGATTAATTTGATTATGATTATTGCATATTTATCATCTAATTGCCAAGTTATTGTTAATTTCTGATTTTTGTAAATTATGTATATTTTAGTTAGATACTTGAATACCTGATTGCTTTTCTTTGAATTGTTTCAATCTATGAGTCTAATGCAATTTTCAGTTTTAATTGGGAATTGTTTTGCATTTTTTTGCTTATATATATATATATATTGCATTTTCCCATTTTATTCAAAATTCTCTAGTTTTAAAATTTGTATAAATGTTCAATAATATAAATTATATAATTATATATTTATATTAGAATTTATTAATCATACTAAATTTTCTATTTTTCTAGATTTCCAATTGACACTTAAATGTTTTGAATTTCAGTTAGTTGGTGACCTACCATTATAAATTTTCTGGATTCGGGGCAACTCTGGTTTCTCTCTCCTCTATCAGACAATGAAGCTCTCCTTCTCTCTTCCATCAAAGCAATCTTCTTCAAAACCTAAATCTTCACAAGATTCTTCCTCTCTAAAACCCCAAGCAAAGCACGAATATCTCACGGAATTTGACCCCTCCAAAACCCCAATCCAACAAAGCAACGAGAAAAAGCTTGTAATTCCCCCAAAACAAAACGAATGGCGCCCTGCAAAGAAGATGAAGAATCTTGATCTTCCACCACTTCATTCCGGTGGAAAAACCCTTGAATTTGAACCTGAATCATCAGATATTGTTGCTCCTGAAAATGCTCCCCAGATTTCTTACGGGCTTAATCTCCGACAATCTGCTAACAGTAAGGATGATTCAGATGCTCATAATTCAGTTGATGCAATTTTGCTTAAGAAGTTGAAGACTGATTTAGATCGTTTGCCTGAGGATGAGGGTTTTGATCAGTTTAATGAAATTCCTGTTGAGGATTTTGCCGAAGCTTTAATGGCTGGGTACGGGTGGAAAAAAGGTATGGGAATTGGGAGGAATGCTAAGGAGGATGTGAAGGTGGTTGAGTACAAGCGAAAGACTGCAAAAGAGGGCTTAGGTTTCACTGATGCTGTTCCTGTTCCTGTTCCGAATGTTAGTGGTGATGATGGAAGTAAAAAGAGTAGAGAAGAAGAGAGGAAAGATAGGAACTTGAGTTTTGGGGTTGGGAAAGAGGTTAGAATCATTGGTGGTAGAGATATGGGGATGAAGGGTAGAGTTGTTGAGGTGTTATCGGGTGGTGGTTCACTTGTTTTGAAGCTTTCGCGTAGCGAAAAGGAAGTGAAGGTTGGTGCAAATGAAGTTGCCGAACTGGGTTCTTTGGAGGAGGATAAGTGCTTGAAGAAACTGAAGGAGTTAAAGATTCAAGGGTCTAAAGAAGATTCAAGGAGAATTGATAAGAAGGGTAAAGATTCATCAAGTGAGAGGAAGGAGAGTAAGAGAGGTAGAGAGGAAGGTAGAGGAGGTGACAGTGGTGAAGTTAAGCATGAAAGGGTGCAGCTGGATGTGAGAAGGAGTAGTAATAAAGTTTCTTGGTTAAGGAGTCATATTAGGGTTAGAGTTATTAGCAAGTCTTTCAAAGGAGGAAGGTTTTACTTGAAAAAGGGTAGGGTAGTTGACGTAGTTGGACCTAGGATGTGTGATATATCCATGGATGAAGGTAGGGAGTTAGTTCAGGGAGTAGAACAGGATATACTGGAAACTGCTCTTCCGAAGCGAGGAGGACCTGTTCTTGTTCTCCTTGGTAAGCACAAGGGAGCGTATGGCAGTCTTGTGGAAAGAGATACAGACAAGGAAACTGGTGTAGTTCAGGATGCTGATTCAAGGGAGCTGCTCCATGTGCGGCTTGAACAAATCGCTGAGTATGCTGGAGATCCAAGTGATATTGGATATTGATTATGAATGCTGTATTGAACCAGTATGGCAAGGTGATTTACCAGCCACATTAAACCAATGGCGTGTAGTTTTTGTTTGCCATGTTTTATATCTTGCAACTGCGTTGTTCAATTATGAATGTGATGTTGGATTTATGATTTTTTTGTGTATTGGTACAAGATAGTTTGTTTTGATAGTTGTATACTATGTCATCAATCTTGATCCCAAGTGATTAATCCTATTGATTTTTCAGCCTCTAATTTGTATTGATCATTTTTACAGCTTGTTGTCTTGAATTGTTAAATGGTTGGAGAAGTGTACTGAGTCAATAGAATTTTCAGTGATTGAACTGCAGGAAATGCTTGTAGTTTGTATGGGAACTATCTGGAGTAGGATTTTTTGAAAGGGTATATCTTCAGTTTTTGCAAAAATCTGTGCCACATCACTTTGAATCTTTGTGCCCTAAATTTATCTGTGTGAATCTTTTAAATGAGTTTGTGATGATTCTATTCTGAGTAATTCTCATCTCAAGCAGATAACCTTCAAGTGCAATTGCGTGTTTTTTGGGTGTGCCAAGAAACGGGTGTTTTGCTGTTAGAAGTGTCTTTTCGATTCTGTTGGATGCTGGTATTCATATTGATCACAGTAAAGCTCACCTTTGATCGAGGTCAAGGTAGTCAACTTAGCACAATTACACTTTGCTGCTGTGCTGCAAATGATCTGAGGTATTCATTAAGATGATCTAATTTTCCTATGCAGTATTTCTTCCTTTGAATTATTACTGTTTTTCTGTTGTCTTGGGTGTATTATAGGTCTTGTCTATTAAGTCATTTAATGTATGATTATAGAAGTTTTCTTTTGTGATGTAGTATCTGTGTCAACTCTTTTAGTTTTGTAAAACAAAACCTTATTTAGTATGGGAATAATTCAACTATGAAATATATTATCAAGATTGGTTGATATTATTGATCCTTTATCTTACACCTTACGGTATGAGTGTGGTGGAAATTAAATAGATTGAAAAACAATAAAAGTAAATGCAAGAAAAGCAGTAAAAAGACAATAATAATCGTGGCAAGATCCGCCACATAGAGGCACAAAACTAGCAGACAATAAGGCACTGAAGATTCTAAAAAAAAAAGATTGTAAAAGGAACCCTAAATTATGTGGGTAAAACACAAAGTACAACTCTCAATTTGTGGAATAAAACTAAGATTTTTTAAGTAAAACTAAACCAAAACTGGGAAGTATTATGCAAGAAGAGGGCTTGCTTTTTTTCGAGATGATCACAAATGGAATGCAATTCCCACATATAGAGTGCTGACAGTGCTCTGCAGTCGGTTTAGATGTTAAGTAAAGTTGGTGCATTGGGTTGCTTGTAGTTTTGTAGACACTTCTAGCACTTTGTTTTGCAGACATGCAATGCTTGTTTACTAATTCTATATCTTTCTCATTTTATAATATCATAGGTTTTAGCATAAGACAATCTTAGCTTAGTATCATAATGGGATTGCAAGGGCTTGGGCCAAAGCCAACAATGCAATTGCAGGTAATGTCGGATGATGGATCTAAGACTTATTGAATAGCTTATGTGGTTAAGCCTATAATGTTATGAACTGACCCAACCACATCCGACACTCACAACCCAAAGAACAACAATCCACCAGCAGTAATAGCAAGAAGTAAACCAACAGCAGAAAGTAAGAACAAAACAGAGTAATAAGAACAGTAGGTTATGAACTAAGATGATGGATAGATTATTAAATTGCTAAAGTGAAAATAAACAGAGGATAAAGATGAAATTATGCATTAATAGCCAAGATAAAATGGAAAATAACAAGATAACCCACATTCGAGAGGTGGATGCTCTCCCTAATCAAGCTTTCGAAAGGCTTGAATATCTCCCAAGAAAACAAGTAAACACTCCATAATATTCAACATATCCTTCTTCCTCCTAATACCCTCTATATATAAACAAAGTTTGTCTAAGACTTCTCTAGATTCTTCCTTAAGCTTCTAATAACAATTTATTATGAATTGCCGAAAATACTCTCCCAAATATTGATCCTTAACATATAAAAACACAACTCAAATTTTCCATTTTGATTTTTTTTTTTTTGGGGTTGTGAAGATTATCGTTGATCGACAACCTTCACATTTCATCTATATGCTTGTTGCTTATCAGATTTTGTGTTGTTGGTTTATTTCGAAAGGATTGATCATGATTCATGAATATTCGTTCACAAGCTTGGTGAAACTGTGATATTTGGAGTAATTTGAATTGAAACAAATTTACTAGCAATCATGGGGAAAGAGCTAAATTGGAAGGCACTATCCATGTTTAGTTGGTCATGAAGTGATAAGTTAGGTTTTTGAGTATTGAGGTGTTCACAAATCGGTTAATTTGTGAATTTAAGTTGCTAAATATGTGGAATATGGGTTCATAGATTTTTAATACATTAAGAAAACTAGGTTATTTTCAATGAGTAAGCCAGCCTAACTCATCCTTGCGTATGAGGATGAGGTGAGTGAGATGGGCAGTGCACCTCAAAGGAGTAAGAGTCGGATATTGATTGCCTAAAAAATCCAAGAGATCCGCGGGTTGGTTAGTCTCATGGGAGCAAAAGCAATGGCAAATTGCTGAAGGCTGGAACATCCTCAAGTTATTGTATCCCATTGAGCATGTAAGTTTCCTAAGGCACTTCCCATATATGATTAGTTTAGTTAATTATGTTGAGATTATCACCTTTAATTATAATATTGGAATGCCTAAAAAGATAGTTGCCTTAAAAACTTTGCGTAGGGCAAGAGCTTCTGCAAAAAGGATAGAAGGAGAATTATGAATAGATTTATAACTCGGAAAAATAACTTTACCTTTTTAATACCTATGAATGAAATCAATTGTTGCTGAGGTGTAGACCTATCTTTTTGTCTTCAGTTCTTGACCACCCATCTGCTAATTAGGACGAGGATTGTAAGCAACTTTTTAGTCTTTTAGGAGAGTTAGACTGTGCAAAAGGATTTGCATGTTCATTATTTGAATAACTTGAAGGAAAAGTGAAGAATCATCTTCAATTTTTATTTTTTTTCCAATTGCTAAAAAAATTTAACGTTTGCATTTTTGCTGTCTCGAGAGAAGTGGTTTCGTGTTGAAAAATGAAAGAATTTCTAGAATGCCAGTTGTACCACAAAACCATACTAGTTTGAGCCATTTTCTCATTTCCTAGATTCCTTCAACAAGAGCACATATTTTCAACTAAATTTTTATTAGGATCATAGAGGGGGAACCGTAGGATGGCCAAGTGCCAGCCTAATAGGCTGCAGGTAGAAAGTATGTCTAAAACGAAAGAGCAATGTAATAGAAGATGGAAGGTATCCTCAAGCAAGAAAATAGGTCTAAAGAGAAAGAGCCATGTAATAGAATATGGAAGGAATCTTCAAGCTAGACAATAGGTCAAAAGTGAAAGAGCAATGTAATAGAATATTGGAGGAATCCTCACGCTGATGTTTAAGAAATTTCAATAAAGGGGAACAACCATCTTGGATTTGCCGTCTTCCATTAGTGGGAAGAGCATGGACACAAATTTTCTAAATGAAAAAATTTTGAGCTTAGGAGAAACATTAAGATTGTGGGAGATACGAGCGAATTACGAAGCGATATTTTGGACTTGGATATTTGGAAAGTTGTATGTGGGAGATACCAGGCATTTCTATATATTTAGGGTTTGAGGCCAACAAAATTAAGAATGAATATTTGGAATGTAACTTTAGTGGGATAGGAAGTAGTTAGTAGTATGACAAGATTGATCAACCCATCAACTTAAATAGAATGGGTGTTCAAGTTTCTGACTTATTCTGGTACTATCTAAAAGGACGGTGAATTAGATGGCGATGTTGCTCATAATATCTAAACCGGCTGCAGAGTACTCTATATGTGAGAAATGGGGTTACAAGGAACAAGATAGGGGTAACACCTATTGAGGGTAAAATGAGAGAAAACCGTCTAAGGTGGTTTTGCCATATGAGATGAAGATCAACTATTGCACCAATAAGGAGGCTTGAGAAATGGCAAACAATGGAAAGGTGAGAGAGGTAGTGGAAGATCAAAGCAAATTTGGAGGGGGATTGTTATTGAGGATATGAGGCTACTAAGGTTTGAGGTGGAGCTATTGTTAGGTAGGGTAGTATGGAGGGAGAAAATATGGGCAGATGATTTTGTGATTCCACGTAGCGATTTGGTGGAAATTATTTAGTGGAAAAATTAAGAGTCCATACCTGTTTTATCGTGACTCTATTTTGAGGGGCAAGAATAAACCTTGGATGAGACATGCTGCTGATTTTGTAGAGAAAACTCTGTTTGGATTTGATGCCCAATAGTATTGATCAGTATTTCCATTCAATGGGATAACTGATAAGAATGGCCAGAATTAGATCTCAACAAAATTGGCTGGTATCTCTCTTAATGGTTCTGCGAATTCTCTTTCTTCCGAATTTGATTTAGATCTATAACATGAAAAGGAAACTGAACCTTATCTGCTTGAAGTGTTATGCACACGTTAGGCTCTTATAAGACTGGGTTGAGTTAGCTGCTGTTAACAATATAACTACTTACCAAAAAAAAAAAAAAATATAACTGAAAAAAAGATTGTTATGGGGCTTTCAATTTTGATATTGTTGTGTAGATAGGTTTATAGTTCTTTCCATGTTATACCTTCAATTATATGTTTTGAATGCTGCCATTGACACATGCTGCTGAGTGAAAAGCAGTGCTTTTAGGATTAGCACATTTAGCAGAACCCAGTAGTGCTCTGCTTCTTTTTGGCACCGACCCAGATGTTGCTAATAGCTCCGTAGTCTGTGTATTATGGCAGTGAAATGTCTTCTTTGTCATGAGGATAGGAAGGTGGAGCTCAAAAAGTTGATCCCTTGCACGTAGCATGCCATTATTTGCTCTTCTTTTGATAGTAGATAAGAATCATTATGAATTGATAAGTACTCCGTCCGTAGCATATTACTAGCAACTTATTCTATTTTTGGTTGTAACATAATACTAGCAACATTTTTTTCTAATTTCATTTATTCTATTTTTGGCAACAAAAAATAACAAATTTACATTATTGCTCTTATTCATAATAATTAACACATTACTAACACAAGTAGGCTCCACATTTTTTCCCACCTTTTTTTAATCTATTTTTCTCTCTCTTACTTTTATCATTATACTACTTAATAACATAATTACCTTATTTCTAGGAGTCTGTGCTAGTGCATTTGCTGCTAGTAATTAATTACGGAGGGAGTAGGTGATTTGTTTCATTGGCCTAGTTACTGCTTATTGCTGTTGGACATTGCTGCAGTGAAATAATTAAAACCAGTGATTACATTGAGAGGTTCTTTGTAGTGCTAAGTGCTAAACATTGTATCCAACACATTCAATATTGTATCCTACGTATAAGATCTTCGTTAATTGGTATGCATTGTTTAGGGTGAAATGGATCCTGAATTGGCTTGTAGCTTATTTTAGTCGGACGCAGGCTTAAATACATGAAACATTTACCTAACTATAAGAATTTTGCATTAGAAAAGCGTATAAACATTTTAGATGACTTGTTTGGTGGTTTTGCTTGAAATGCTTTCTCACAAACATATATTAAGCATGCATTTACGGTTTGTACCCGATAACTCGAAACCTACCCGATAAGTTGACCCTCAATAGAGGTGGCAAAATTGATCCAAACACGATAACCCGACCCGAAACCCGAATTTGACCCGGCCCAAACTCGACCCGAATTTACTCGACCATTAAAGTGTGTAATATTGATTATTATGTCCTTTAAATGTATTCGGAGAAAACCTGAATCTAACTTGACCCAAACCCGACCCGACCCGAAACCACAAGCCCTGCAACCCGAATGGAACCAACCCCAATCAACCTGATCCGAACGACTCGAATGCCACCTATAGTCACCATACAACTTATATTCATGTGTAAGCATTTTGTTTCCGTTTATTCTGATGAAAGATGCAAAAGTTAATTATACTTCTAGTCACCATTAGAGGTGGCAAAAGTGATCCATACCCAATAACCCGACTTGAAACATACCCGAATTCACTTGATATTATGATCCGAACCTAACCCGACCCAAACCTGACCCGAATTACCCGACCATTAAAGTGTGTAATACTGTAGTATTGATTATTATGTCCTTTAAATGTATTTGGAGAAAGCCTGAATCTAATTTGACCCAAACCCGACCCAACCCGAAACCATAAGCCCTTCAACCCAAATGGACCCAACCTGAATCACTTAAACGACCCGAATGCTACCTCTAGTCACCATACAACTTCTTATATTCATTTGTAAGCATTTTGTTTCCTTTTATTCTGGATGAAAGATGCAAAATACTTCAATCATCTTAAAAACCAGCTTTTTAGAATTCTGACCTGGTAAATTTAAAATCTTTGTTAATATCTGCAGGCCCTGGGATATGCTGGTTGCTCACTTTACTGCGTTATTGTTTTGAGTTCATAGGTTATAATGATCCTTGAGGCTACCTAGGTTTGAGAGCACCATTAGTTGTGGCTTATTTATTCAGGTGGCTATGAGCTGTTCCTCATGATGCATATTTTGGTGTTGGAAACTTAAAAAAAATCTGTAAGACATGTTTGATACTTTAATATTAGGACAGGAATATATCGACTCTCTGAATACACTAGTACAGTTTAGGAGCTTTGTTACAACTGTTGGTTCGCATATTATACTTTATTATTATGGGCTCTGTCACTACTGTTGTGTGAAGCATGAAGATTTGGATGACAACTACACTCTTTGCATTTGGCATATTTTTGTTGCATTTCATGGTGCATGTCTGAGTAATCGCAACAACAACTGAGGTTGAGGTTTGTTGTAGGGGTGAAGTCCTTCGAATTGCCAAGACTTGGGCTCAAACTTTATCAAGTTCATCTGAGGATTGCATTATATTTGCCATTTCGGGTGAATGGTTTGGGTAAGAATTAGATTGGTAATATTTAGGGCTCTGATCCAAGTCCACTGTCAATATTATCCGTTAAAAGAAAAAAAAGACTGGATACTAGGATTCCCGAAGGACCGAAATTGAAATGGATTGTTAAAAGAATCAGCTCTGTATGTCTTGTGAATAATTGTAAGCATAGGTACTTTTTCGTTTTTTCAGATGACTTTGACAGTGTTCATTCACTATGCTTTGATCTTCTTTTGTGATTATGGGATTATGTATATGAAAAAAGTCATATTGGATGTCATTTGATTTTTTCTTAATTTTTTGTTTATTAATAATATTGAGTTTTTATAATTTTTACCGAGATTATAGAATCCCCAATAGGGATCTTTGCTTTTTGGTGTTTCTTCCATCAATAATCCGGTGTTGCGTCTTTTTGATGATACAAAAACAAGTACAGATAATTTGGATGAGGATTGGTAGAAATTATCTTTATCCAGAGAATGATCTTTATACAAGTATTTTTTTACTTTTATTTCGAGATCGAAAGCTGTTTTGTTTTACATTGAGATCATAGTTTTTTCTAATACACTAGTGTACACAAGATGACATAATTTTGATGGATATGCAATATATCATACCGTGTAACAAAGTATGATTTGTTGCTATTATTTTTACTATTATTATTGATAAAAAAGATGTATAGAGAATAATTAATGTATATGTAAGTTGAGTTGGAATGCAATAAAAAATTTAAGGGTTTTTCTAAGCCTGCCCCTGAGGTTTTCGCCTTTCTATTGTGTCCATGTTTTTTGAAATTTCTAAGCTATGCCCCTCAACTTAGGTTTTTTATTAATAGTGCCTACTCTGTTATCTCAACGTTAGTAGTTCCGTTAAAAGGAGTTGTATTTCGTGGGAGAGTAATTTACCCTCTAAAATTCTTGACTTTTTAGCTAATTTTCACTTTTTATTTTAGGAAAATACATCATTTACAGGGCAATGCATAATTTATTTTAGAGAAATACATCAATTATAAATGGTAAAAATCAACTAAAAACCTTCGAATTTTAGAGGGGAAATTACCCTCACACAAAATACAACTCCTTTCAACGGATTTATTAAGGTTGAGTTAACGGAGTGGACACTATTAATTAAAAAACCTAAGTTTTTCAGAAAGCATGGCCATAACTTAGAAAGGCGAAAAACTCAAAGGCATAACTTAGAAAAACCCAAAATTTAAAAATAAAAAAGAATGAAACTTTGTTGCCTTTAATTTTTATATTTTAGTTGACACATGTCAGCTTTAGAGTGAGTGTTTGATGAGAGTATAGCTAGCATTTTTCTACGGATTAATGGATTATAAAAAAATCATGTGCCTTATGTCTATATCCATGATTCAGTTATTTGCAATGTGGTAACTGTTAAGAGTTTTGGTCTCAATATAAAATAAATTGTTTTTAATGTACGTCATTTTACGAGTTGATGGATAATACTCCATTCACTTTACTTTATTTCTTGCGCTTTGATTATTCTCTCTCAAAAGAAAATACCAAGTGCGTGAATAAACAAAGTGAAACGGGTAGAGTATTCTATAACAATTAAAAAAGGGTTACTATGAGTTTGGCAAGCGATATGAGTTAAGAAAACAATACATGACACCATATCAACACATTCTTGCAGAATAATTAAGCGCACAAATTCTTGAACTATAACCCAAGGGCAGCAGCTTTTATTCTAGTATTTATATAAACATAAATATATAAAACAGTATATAATATAAAAGGTAGCAATCGTAGCATATTCTCAAGTATAAATCTGGTGGCAAAACGACGTGAACCCAGCTAACCAGTAATATATTCTCATGATTTTGATCCATCCCTTTTTCTGGTGTTTATCAAAATAATTGCTCCCACTTAAGTAACATCCTTATATTTTATTCAAAATAGAAGGTATGCCTTTTATTTGGGCTTCATGATCCATTGATTATTGGGTCAAACAATTTTTAAAACTATCAGGTTAATGGGTGCATAACAGGCCTACCTAATCTCCAAAATAAGCTATGAATCAGCCCACTTAAGGCCCATCCCAATTAATCTGGCCTCTCTCTCTCTTAGCAAAATATCACCCAAGGGGTATCTTTGCAAAATATTGGACATCTTAAGTTTTTGTATTTTCTATTTGGTTGCTATTCTTACTTATAAATCTGGACGGTAACCTCAAGTTTGTGGCTATAGTTAAGAATGCAGAATTAATAACCATTTTTCGTTATAAACATTTGATAAAGGGGTTGCTTAACACTAATTATGGTTGCATGAATTAGAATGACACAATTTTTTTTGTTAAAAAAACTGCAATTCCTTCATTTTTCATAAAAAATTTACATCATTTCGATTTTATAAAAGAGTGTATTGAAGAAAATACCTCATAAGTTCGCCACATATATGTGTCCCACACTCCCACATTAAAATATTGGACTAATGATGACTAATATTAAGCTTGGTAAACTACTCTTTATATTACCAATTAATTTTATAATTGAACCCCATCAAGCTTGTGTATGGTCAGACTCTCTTCCGGCCTAGACCCGCAACTAGGACCAAGGAAACTCCCAAAAGAGGTTCAGGCTCTTTTGTTTCGGAGCCCCATAACAAGCTGAGAAACCTAAAAATAGTGAATTATAGGTTTTATTTTTTGCATTTATTGTGACAAGATCGGAAACCTTCCAAATTTGTCTGAATGTTCTAACACATATTAGAGGTGTCCTAAGGGCTTCCTCGGAGAGATTTGGGCACAAAATACAAAGTGTAGAGCATTTACAACCGACTTACCGCAAAAACACTAAATGGTGAATTATAGGATTCGATTTCAGAATTTTTGGTGACCAGATTAGAAGCTTCATAGAGTTTTCCCAATTGCTCCACCAAATGTCAGGGGTGCTATAAGGAGGTTCCTAGAGGGATTTTGAGCCTAAAATATGGAGGGCGGATCCCTTACAAGGGATTGACCGTAAAAGCGCCAAATAATGGCGAATCATTTTTTTTTTGTGGAATTTTGACCATCAAACGTCTGGCGGCGGTGTGGCCGGAAAACTTTGTGGGAATGCAACACAGACCAAAGAAACCCCAGGAGAATTTCGACCATTTCTTTTCTGAGATTAATTATTAATTAATTACATGGATTGGCACACTGTGATACGGTTATTAAACAGGTTGACTTAGACACAATTATTATATCCAATTGAAAAATTAATATACAAATTATTAACGAGTTTAGTCTAATAGTTTAACCCATTTAAATCAGTGAATTGACCCGATAAGACCCGCTAGTTAAATTGATTGGGTTAGGGTCAACAAAATTTAACCCTTAATAAACGTATTGTCGTATTGTCATAAACCCGACCTGATTGGACCTAATTTCCACGTAGGTAACAAGTGATTACAGCCAACCGTCCATACTATACCATTTAGAGTTGGCAAAAGGGTTAACAGGTCGTGTTCGTGTCAACTTTCGTGTCGATTTCGGGTCGTCCATTAATTATGTTAGAAGTTACACAGATGTAAAATACTTGCTTTCTAAGACAATCGTGTCAAAACGGGTCAGTTTCTTGTCATTTCGTGTCGTGTCGGTTTCAAGTTTCTCTCAATAAATTTGTGTTAGGTTCAAATTGTGTTATCATGTCGTGTTAAAAATCATCAGCTATGTATACCACTAGGATCTGGCCATTAGACACACCGCTATATGGCAAATTAACTAGCAATGAGAAGATGACAAGAGAGTAAGAAAAAGTGATAAACAATAGTTTGTGAACGTAGAAAGGAATTTTTATGAAAAGCTTAATAGGGAATGAATGCAAGACAAACTAAAAATAATGGAAAACTTTTAGGAAAAGGAGTAAGTGGTACGTAATTCCATCACCTTTAATTTTTTTTTTTATAAATATAAACAAAGGTGTCTCGTCAAAATTGGAGTAACTTTTAGGGCTCATGCAAATACCTCTTTAACTAATTTAAAGACTGCTATCCACCCACACAAATCATACACACTACTTGACTACTACTATATTATGCTCCTAAGTATTCTCTCTTTAATTCATATATTCATGGGTTGTATAATGGTATTTTATTGAGATGAAGACTTAACCTAGTGGTCAAGATTTCAGAATTCTAGATATGAAGTTTTGAGTTCGGCCGCATGCAAACATTTGTGAGGATTTTTTATCTCCCTCCATATAGATGTGTGCGTTGGCTAAATTGGGTAGGGTAACTTATAGTAGAGCCCGACCGGTTCAAAGCATAGTATCTCAGACATTATTATACCAAAAAAAAAAATATTTTACTCATCTATTTTTTTCATGTAAGGTTCCCAATTAAGCCATAGGGCATGACTCATCGAACATGATAACAAGCTAGTGTCGCCCTTATATTTATTGGGGGAGCTGAGGGAGGCTAGTTATGAGAATTGAACTCGAAATATCTCATTTACAAAGTGAACTCCAACGTTACTGTTATAGTGCTCTATCCTTTTTACTCATCTATTTTATCAAAACATACATCAGTTGTAGAATAATATAAAGAGGAAAAAAAATAAGGTTACAAAATTACTTGATGCATAAGATTTTTTTGTTTTGTTTTTGTTTTTTGTTTTTGTTTTTTGTAATAAAAAAAAAAAACTGCATATATAGAACTTTAATAATCAACCTTAAATGAAAAGTGAGTAAAGCTTTATGTAATGGAGAGGAGCTGAGGAAGGGAGTGTTTGCTATTAGTGATGGCCATGGGTTATGTAGTGTTGTGTAGTGTTAGGTGTGCTTGCTTTGGGTCTAGTTAGACTCGACCCACTAATTACGTTCCATGCAATGTAGTGCCAATTTTTTTAAAAAGGAGGTCAGAGGACGTCTCAAGCCCAAGTGCCATCGTGTCTATTTGTATTGTGCACACCTTTTTAATTAGCCTATTTTCACAAATTATAGCGTGTTTTTATTGTGCTACGTGTTGTCGTGCTATACATTTTGTGATTTTTCTTTAAAATGCGGGCCATATTCACCTAAAGGCGTGACACGTACTATTACAATGTTGTGTTACATCTTTTTGGTCGTACTTTTTTTTTTTTGTGTTATGCTGCGTTATATATGTTGTTATGTCTTGATCGACCTAGTGACATCTTTACTTGCTATTGGATTATTGTTTGGTTGCGCCCACATGGCCACGTATCTTCTCAAGATGCTTATTTGCAGCTTAGAAAGCATTGAAATTAGCCTCTCTTTTGAGTAGATAATGCCATTTTTTGCTTTTTCTTAATTGCTTTTCTCGTATAGTGCTTTGCTTTAACCAAAAGTATGTTCATTTTGAGTCCTCTAATTCTGTGTGTTTTCACATCCTTGTTACTCGGGTTTGGGACAAGGGATCTATTTTTATTTTTTATTTATCTACTTATATATCTTATTTTTATATTGCTCTCTATATTTATATGCGGGTATGATTCGAATCTATATTCTTGATGCATATATTGGATTTTTTTTTATGTGGTTGATATATTGGAGTACTTTATCTAATGGTTTTTGTTCTACCTTGACATAAAAATATATAGTCGTATAAATAACCAATGAAGTTTTTTAATTGAGTAGTAGTGCTTAAGTTTCCATGTTAACTCTCCACCTCGTTACCTTCGGATCCTCGCCTCTTCCCTCTCCGGACATTGCCCGCTCGGTTATCCTGAAATAGGAGTCGTGCGCTGGAGCCTAGTGTACCATACCTCGTAAAAAAAAGTTGTTCAGTTGTTTGTGCTAGAAGTAAGGGAAAATGAGTATTAATTTTAGAAAAATGTTATATATAAAATCGTGTAAATTATGCTTAAAAAGAATATAATATGTTAATTACATGTTTTGGTGTTGAAGTACAATGTTACATGACAAATGACCGAGTAATGAATTGAACTATCTAGTACACAATCTTGTAACTTGAAACTAAAAATACTATAACTTTTTATCAAAAACCTATAACTTTTTAAATAATTAGTTAAGCTTAGTAAAAAGTTATAATTTTATACTAGAAAGTTCTTGAAGTAAGGAGACGTTCCATATCTTAAAGTCTCTTAACATACATTATTTAATGACAAAGTTGAAAAAAAAAAAACTTTAAATAGGAACATAATAACACTGATAACTATTTATTAGGGTTGAGTATCTACTCCATCCGTATTTTTTTGTCGAATCTAAAATATTTTCTTATTTTTGTAAAATGTTTTCTAAAACCAATAAGCCCCATTTTATTCCATCATTATTCTCACTTTATTCAAAAACTAAACCTTCCCACACTTGTTTTATTCATTCTCTATATTACCTCAACTCTCTTTTATCTAAAACCTACAACACACTTATTATTTTATACTTTCTCCTTTTTTTTTATTACATATTTATCTCTCTATCCTTTGTATTTTTTTTTAAAAAAATTTATATTAAAATATTAAAAAAATACACCTTTTATCTATTCATTAAATGATAGAATATATAATATATTTCTGGGCCTTAACCATTAGCTTAAGCTTTTGGTTAAAATGGTCCTTTAACATGGTATCAAGAGCCAACGTGACACATAGGTCACGGGTTCGAATCTCTCCTCCCTCTCTCTTCTAAGTGGAATTAATTCGTGCCAGGTATGGTGGGGCCTGTGTTGCATCCACATTTCAAGCCCAAAGGGCATTTCATGTGAGGGGGAGTGATAGAATATATAATATATTCCTGGGCCATAACCATTAGCTTAAGCTTTTGGTTGAGATGGTCCTTTAACATTAAAATACTATTTTTTTAGTATTGGAGATTCGAGTTTGGTCCAGAGAAGTAACGGTATTACAAGTAGTGAGTTACGAAGTAGTGATTTAATTTCGATTTTAGGTTCGAATCCTCGTACCAATAAGATCAGATGATGGTGGCCTGGTTTCTTTAGAAAAAGATTTATTTTTTTCGATCTCCCAATCCTTCACAAAACTTAGTTATTTAACATTTCCTAATTTCTCTTATAAATGGCATACTTTGGATAATTGGATTAGGGTGCCGGTAAAAAGTTTATAAACCAAGAGTTATGGGTAGCTTTTGTTTCATTGATCAGGTAGACAATTCAATAATAATCCTTATCTAACAAGATAAACATTAAAGGTAAAAAAAAAAAAAAAAAAGGAGGGTTAAGCTAGAAGGGGAAAAATAATAATTATAAAGCAAAGTAACTACTGTTATATTTTCCTTGTATTCATTGAAAAACAGCTCTTTTTTCTAGCTTTTTATTCAAATTATTTGGTGCCCCTTTTCAAGAAAGACTTGAGCTTTTTGACTGAGCGAGGACCGCAAGAATGCAATGCTAGCTCATTGAGAAATTAAAATGAATAACAGGTCGGATATATATATATATATATATATATAGGGTTGAGTTCCGGTGAGAAATTTCTTATCGTGAGAAATGTGAGAAGAGATAAATACATCAACTATGACCTAGGGGTACATTGATTAACAATTATAAGTACATTCAAAATATACTATAAATACATTGAGTAAAAATATATTAATTTTATGCCATATATACATTGACTCCAAACAATAGATGGAGTAAGGAGGGAAAATCAAATTTAATCTTAGGCATTCATTTGTTGATCAAAGGGTTGTGGTTGCTTCTCACCCTTCTCTCCAAAACCACATTTCTCACATAGGGTTGGGTTCCGGTGAGAAATTTCTTATGGTGAGAAATGTGAGAAGTGATAAATACATCAACTATAACATAGAGGTACATTGAGCACCAACTATAGGTACATTCACCATACACTATAAATACATTGAGTAAAAATACATTGACTCCAAACTATCAAAGGGTTGTGATTGCTTCTCACCCTTCTCACCAAAACTACATTTCTCACATGAGCCTACTTCTATATATATATATATGGTTCATTCTCTTATTATGTTATTATTATTGCATGTAATAATTTGATTTTTGTGGAAAGATAATATAATTTATATTTTTGATGGGTTTATCATGTATTGCACAATAGTGTGATGTAGACATTCATGTATAGAACCACCAAATCATTATGTGAACCTAAAAAAAAGGCAAATCATTGCTAGTTTTTAACCTGGAAAAAGTTGTATCTTGGAAAAATTAAACAATATAATTTCAATCATATATAATATATTCTGTTCAATTCGTATTATGAAATAGTTGTAAGTTACTGTTTGAGGCAAAAATATGGAATATATTAAAAAAAAAAAAAAAAAACCGTGTAGGGACGAACAAAGAGCAATCAAATACCAAAAAAGTGCAATGGTTGGTACATCAAGCTGGCCCATTGTAGAGTGTACTCAATATAAGAAGCTTAAAATAGATATAAAAACTTGAATCAAACATTATTGCTACATATAACATTATCCAAATATTAATTAATACTTAAATTACCCAATGATAGATGGGTAACTTTGCAAGAAATATCCCCTCTGTCCTTTTTTGTTTGCCCCATTCACTTTTCTCATCTCTCGGGACACAACTTTAAACGAAAATATCTTTAGATACATGTAATAAAAAAATTATATAAATTGCATATTAAAAAAGTACACATTGAGCTTAATCAAACGAGATTCCATTTGACTATATTTTTTCTTATATGCATAAAATTATAGAGAGTTAAATTTACCAAATAAACAGTGTCAAAAGTCAATATGAGGCAAACAATAAAAGACGGATGGAGTAATTATTAACATAATCAAGGTAGCTTTGAATTCGCTGTAAAATCGTAATATGGGGGAATTTGTGTAAATATCGTATTGACAAGGTTCATATTTTTTTTTTTTTTTTTTTTTGCTAGATTTTTATAGAAATCTATATTATTCTCTTCATTATTAGGCCCTATTCTTTTGGACTTAAAAGCTACAGTAATCAGATCAAATCAGAACAGATCAGATCAGACAAACTCAAATCAGATCAGATCAGATCAGACATTATTACTCTTCCGACATTATTACTCTTTCGAGCATCGTTTTTCCGCTCGACATTTTCCGACAACGGTTTTCGAACGAGTTTTCCGGCGACGGTTTTCGGGAAGACTTTTCCGACGACGGTTTTCGGACTGACTTTTCCGGCGGTGATTATTCGGCCGACTTTTCCGGCGGTGATTATTATGCTGACTTTTCCGCCGACGATTTTCAAGCTGAGTTTTTCGGCGACGATTTTCGGGACGACTTTTTCGACAACGGTTTTCGGACTGACTTTTCCGACAGTGATTATTCGGCCGACTTTTCCGGCGACGATTTTCAGGCCAAGTTTTTCGGCGATGGTTTTCGGGATGACTTTTCCGACGACGGTTTTCGAACTGAATTTTCCGGCAGTGATTATTCGACCGACTTTTCCGGCGACGATTTTTAGGCCGAGTTTTTCGGCGACGGTTTTCGGACTGACTTTTCCGACGATGATCATTCGGCCAACTTTTCCAGCGACGGTTTTCAGGCCGAGTTTTTCGGCGACGGTTTTCGGAATGACTTTTCTGGCGGTGATTATTCGGTCGACTTTTTCAATGACGGTTTGGTCAACATTTTCGGCGGTGATTATTACTACTACTACTATTATTATTATTATTAGTAGTAGTAGTATTATTATTAGTATTAATATTATTATTTGAAGTTTTGAAGTTTTGGAGTGAGATTGAATGAAGAGGTGAAATGAAATGGGCTATCATAATAATAATTATAATATTAATAATTATAATAATAATTATTATAATATTAATAATTATAATAATAATTATTATAATATTAATAATTATAATAATAATTATTATAATATTAATAATTATAATAATAATAATTATTATTATTATTTTAGTAAATATAATCATGTATTACATTTCTCATAAAAAAATAAGTATTACAATTATTAAAAAAATAAAATTAAAAATAAAATTAAAAATAAAAATAAAAATAAAAATAAAAATAAATATAAAAATAAATATAAAAACAAAAATAAATATAAAAATAAAAATAAAAATTAAAAATAAAAATAAAAATAAAATAAAATTAAAAATAAAAATAATAAATAAAAATAAAAATAAAAATAAAAATAAAATTAAAAATAAAATTAAAATTAAAATTAAAATTAAAATTAAAATTAAAATTAAAATTAAAATTAAAATTAAAATTAAAATTAAAATTAAAATTAAAATTAAAATTAAAATTAAAATTAAAATTAAAATTAAAATTAAAATTAAAATTAAAATTAAAATTAAAATTAAAATTAAAATTAAAATTAAAATTAAAATTAAAATTAAAATTAAAATTAAAATTAAAATTAAAATTAAAATTAAAATTAAAATTAAAATTAAAATTAAAATTAAAATTAAAATTAAAATTAAAATTAAAATTAAAATTAAAATTAAAATTAAAATTAAAATTAAAATTAAAATTAAAATAAAATAAAAATAAAAATAAAAATAAAAATAATTCAAATCAGATCAGATCAGTTCAGATCAGATCAGATCAGACAAACTCAAATCAGATCAAATCAGATTAGATCAGATCAGATCAGATTAGATCAGATCAGATCAGACCAGATCACTCCTAAAGAACAGAGCCTTACTCAAAAGATATATGGTCCATTTTAGATCAGGGCCAAATTAAGATGCATGCAAGGAAAATAGTGATAATTTTAAAGATATTACTTTTTAAGCTAATATATTAAATATAGGAAATACAAAGGATCATAATTCATATATAATATACTATTTTATAGGGATTAAAAAGCATAATACCTCCGTTTTGGGACGTTTTTGGGAGATTACCCGAATGTAGGAGACATTTATTTGTCCCATCTGTGGGATTATTTGCGGTGATATTGGTTATTGGACTTCTTTTAGGAGCATTACAAACATTGGAATCCTCTACCTATATATTTATTAAAACTAATACTGTATTATTTTGAATAATCTAAAAATAATCGCAATGGACAAAATTATTTTGAATAATCTAAAAATAAACGCCATGGACCAAAGTTTATTATTTAAGTATCAACTGTAATGTTCAAGAATTTTTCAATGTAGCTTATCATATAACCCCGTAACATACATACGTTATCTACCTAATATCTATCCTAGATGCTTCTTCTTCAAGGACCCTGCCATAATATTTCATAAAAAATTCTTCTTTTGCCCTAAGAACATCGAATAGTGTAGATTATGGTGTTTTGATTTCATCTCTTAGGAGAGCTTTCAAGTTTGGTTCTTTTTTTTTCCCCCCTATTTTGTTGGTTCTAGTCAAAGGGTATTTTTTAGAGTATTATTCTCTATCTCTATAATGAAGTATTGTGCCCTTTAGAAGTTTTTTTTTTTTTTTTTTTTCGATGTTGGGTCATGTACTATTTTGGGCCTTTCAATTCTATCATATGTCTCTACATCATCCAATATCCATCTTACTAGCTTCAATTTCTGTAATCTCGGGACTTTGTCACAGTGTTTTAGGATATATTTATTCATAGGTATCAAGAATCTCAAAAAATATGAATTATATAACCTTCGATTATGGCTATGAGAGTTCCATTATTTTGTTGAAGTTTTTATGACTTAGGGTGCGTTCTCTTCACCTTAAAAAAATAAGTTTCAGGTTTAGCAAGTTCAGATAAATTCAATTCATATAAGTTTAGGTCTAATAAAGTTTTTTTTTAAGCGGGTCTAATAAAGTTGATATACACCTTAGAAAAATAAGTTTCGGGCTTAATAAGTTCGGTTAAGTTCCAATAATTTCAAATAAATTTAAGTTTAATAAGTTGAAGAGAACGCACCCTGTACAATGTACATGATAAATTCAAAAGTTCAGCTTAAGCTTTTGGTTGAGTTGACACTTTAGATATTTAACAAATAATGCGTGTATTTATTTTGTACATACAATATTTTTTTATTTTTTTTCTTTATTATTATTTATTTTCAAATTTCCTAGATAAGGTGGATGGATAGTGGCGCAGCTCTGCTTTCCATGCATGCAAAGGCATGCTAGCTGATCAACATTATACATGACCAGCAAGCCGCAAGCAACCCAGTATAAATGGTCCACAACTAGATAGTGTGAAAAAATAAATCCGTATTCCGTTCTAACCCGAAATCCGAAGCTAATATGACCCGGAAATAGTAGGTATTGACAAAAAAAAATCCAAACCATATTTAAACCTTTAAATATGTGGTGCAAAAACGACCCAATTTTCCGACGCAAAAAAAGTATTATATATGTTAGTAAACTTAAAATATTATTGTAAATTGTAGGCATAAATAATACTCCCGACTAGTGTAACTTCGAATTCAGATTTTTTTTTTATTTTGTTTTTATAATAATAATAACATTATAGCATAATCTATTTGCTTTGAGAGTGAGGGATAGCTTAGGTGGTTAGAGCTCCCCTCCCGATTCCAAGTGATCCTAGGATCAATTCTCATCCCTGCCCATGTAAAAGGTTAAATCAAGCCTTTATTCTCTTCTATGTAATTTTATCTTAAAATTCTAAATTGTTTCCACATTAAAAAGATAATTAATGCTTAGACATAGCCCTAAGGACTATATTTAACATTTTCCTTTTATAAATATTTTAAATGCATTACATTTAAGAATCGAATATTAATAAAGAGTGTTCTAATATTTCTCAATCAGCTAAGTTAACCCAAACCCAAAGAATTTGAGCTATAAATTAAAAAAAAATTGATACCAACCTGATTCTAACCACTAAACTCGAAACTATTCAGTCCAACTCGACCAAATTGACATGTCTACCCTCAACCATCTCAAATATATATATATATATATATATACATATATATATATATATGTATATGTATATATGTATATTTTTTACAAATTTAAAAATAAATGTACTATAAAGCTTGACAAATAAAATTTTCTCCCCTAGGTCGCCCCAAAAAAACCTTCAGCCCACTAGGAGTCATATATAATAGGCTTTTGGATTAGATATGATAATCTTAATAGTCTGGCAAATTTAATTTGATACAAATTATATAAGCTACATATTTAATTTAATAATGTAGGATTAGGCTAGCATATATACATGATACATACCATGCATGCATGATGCATGGTCTTGCATTGTCCTGCATTTCATAATTTTATCAAAAGTTCCAAAATAAGATTCTTGTGACAGACAACATTATTTCCACTGATATGGCAGAATCTTTCATTTTTATTCGTTAATTAAAATCAATGTTTAATTACCCACCCCTTTATTGCATGTATATATGCTCACTTTATATTATAATGTTTGGTTAGATTGGGTTTTATATATTAGGTTTAATCCATAGTACATTCCATAGTACGATACATGGTTATACATGTAAAATATTATATAATAGGCGAATGAAATAACTAATTGTTCCTGTTCTGGAACCTCAGCTAAATAGTCAATGATTTTTGTTGTACTTGATGTGGACTCCGTACGCTCCTTATTGGGGTTTTGACCTGCAAAACAATCAAAGGTTGCTAACCCGGGGTGGAACCCGGGAACGCCTCTCCGATGCTTAAGTCAGATATCGGGAGTAAGGAATCAGTGTATTGAGAGTTTGTGAGCTATGAAATTCGTACCTGTAGAGTGACTGGACTGATCCTTATATAGGCATTAGGTTACCCAGTTAGGGTTTTACTGAGTCAGCTGGGCTGGAACGCAGGCTCGACCCATGACACGTGGCGTCATATTATTCGTCATAGAATATCTGATGTGTCCCCAGCCCCAGCAAGCTGGGCCTAGGCTTTGGGCCCATCCATATCGGGTTGACCATCTGGGTGGGCCCGGGACACTAATTAATTGGTGTCTTAAACTAATTATGCCCACTTATATAGTTATATATATATATCCTTCATTCGAATTGGTTAAGGGATATTTTATGGTAAGTAAATAATATATTGAACCCATTTGAAAATTTACCATACAATTGATTTCTTACAAATTCTTATATGTAGCCTGATGCACCTTTGTTACAAATTTCATTTGTGTGGTGGTCACAAGGTTAATCTATGGGGGTACAAGCTAGGTTAAAGGGGGGGGGGGGTGTTTACAAAGTTATTGAATTGTATGTGTGAGTTTACAAAGTTATTTACCTATGTTACACTTACGTCAACACCGTTATTAAATATTGTGGCATGTTGTATAAAGAAGGTGCTGTTGATTTTTAGAATATAAACAAAAGTCTAGAAACTTTGACAATTGTCTGAATTGTTTTAAATATGTTGAGCTCTTCTCTGTTTAGATACAATGTTCTGCATATTTGATGTAGACAAATTTATTATATACCAATCTTAACGATAGAGGTCACTGTATTGATTATATGGAGATAAAATCTTGCAGTATGTTAAAAAGAATATAACTAGATATGTCACTATGTTGATATAAAAGGTCATTATAAATTACTTGGTGCACGATAAAATTATTGTGCATTGGTACACCCAAGACTTTCTAATGTTTAAGTTAATTTGGATGTAACTGTAGAATATCAATTTTTGTTATTTTAATCCATACTTTGTAATCAATTGCAATCATATAAAGATAGCAAAAGGTATATATCCTACACCCATTTGTATGTACAGAGCAGTCTGAAATAATTTTATATGGTAAATTGTATTTTTAAATAACAAAATGAATATTAAATGACAAAAATACAAACATGAGTGTATGTACATTCAGATGTAGGGTATACTTGTATGAAGCTAGCTAGCCACAATATTGATGAGGGGTCTTGAAGCCTATGGAAAGATAAAGATGAAGCAACTCCTAAATCAAATTCAATGTCTATTTTTATGGTTATAACTCTAAACTCTTACAAGAATTATAACATAATTATGTGTATGAACAACTTGGAAATTAAATATGTGAAAAAAATGTGTCTCCAAAAAATTAACTCCAAAATTTAACACGAATACACTAATGACATCAATATAATTTCCTAGTGGTAATAATTAGCAAAGTGACCAATCAATAATATATCAATCATCCTGAGTTATAATGAGTCAATATTGACTGCATGCTCTTATAACATGATTAGAATAGGGTAAAACTTTAGAGAAAATAATAATGGTGTTGATGAACGGTAGAGAGAAAATTATTTTCCATTAATTTTATGATATGTCGTATATTCTATTGTATTTTCACACATTAGTTATTAGATACTTCTTTTTTTTTTTTTTTTTTTTGATTTGGTGAAAAATACATCAATTTATAAGGATTGGAAACTTTGACCTAATTTATAATCAAAAGTTGAGGTAAATATTCCATAGCTCATAACTCATTTATGGTATTAAGGTCTAATCTCATTAGATTGTTTATATAATCAATTATTTTTTTATATAAGCCATTTGTTGATATACCTAGGGTCTCGTTTATTAGGGCGTGTAAAAAGACCTTCAGTAATAAGACCTCCAAAATTAAAAGGGCCTCAAAATTTTCCTAAAATGTAAAAATGAAAAACAAAACTCATCAATTTTTTATTCTGATCCTTAACAGTATTTTTTTAGATGCACCACTTTTTTTCAGGCATATTAAGGATGGGATTTAACAGTGTAACCGTGTAAACTAGCAAATTAATTAATTAAATTTTAAGACATGTCATATATAATCTTATATTTGCTTGTATATTAAAATTTCATCGAAAAATTTAGTCCTTATACCCCAAATCGCTCTCTTAATACACGTGAAAAAAATATTGCATCTAAAAAAATACATGGTTGTATTTCGTATTCATTTCGGTGCATGTTTCTTACTATTGGTTGTATTAGGTTTAATTTGTTTTGTTGTTTGGCTTATTAGTTGTCTCATGCTGCTTCTACATGGTTGTAAATCTTTTGTTGAATAATATATAACATACCTTAATTTTTTTTCAATGGGAAATTAAACAAACATATTCATTAATCGTTAGCGAAATACAATAGGCATTATAGATAAGTGAAATATAGTACGGAGTATAACAAAATCAAATGTAGAAATTTTATATTTTTGAATATAGTTACTACGTACACAGAAAATGTTATACGAAGGGGACACAAAATAGATTCAAGGCACGCACGCACAAATTAAAAAATTACAGCAAATCACAAGACGTACTCCATTATTGTAGAGATGTAGGAGACTGCAAAAGATGACAAAGTTAAAAAAAAAGTATTCATCAATGTTATATTTGATCGACAACAAATATTATGTTGCAGTTTTTTCGAATTAGAATATTATTTGATTCAACTTGTTTTGATCTACATTGATTGTATTTTGATGATCGAGTTCGTTATGATTCGTTGTTCTTCTTTTACTTATTTAATTTTTTTTCCCTCCCTTTTTCCTGGCCACTTCATCATTAATTTGGTAGCTTTTATATAATTTTTTAAATCAACTTTTATGTAGTATTGTAATGGAGAAAATTAAAAAAGAGCAATGGAAGAGTGATGAAGGGAATGAGTGTTTGAAGGGGTATTCATAATCCCCATGCATTCAAAGCGTCAATGCAAAATCCAACACTTTATTGTTTCTCGTCGTCTTTGAGTTTGGGAGGGGCAAAAATTAAAGGAAAAAAGAGGGATAGTCCCAAATTAAACACATTTCCCAATTGCACTGCTTTAGATTGAGAGAGTTACCCCACTTCTCTTTTCAGGTCCTTGGGAGTTGGCTGATAGATGGACCAAAAGTGATAATTCATCTTCTCCCTCTCCTTTGTTTTTAAGAAGCTAATATAAGCCCTTTGAGGAAAAGAAAGCAATTTAAGAATTTGAAAAAATAGGGCTTTTATCTAGCCATTGAACAATTTGAGAAACTTTTAGTATAACTTATTTTGATGCATGAGAAATAGGAGCATCTCACATTGTCCTTTTAAAAAAAAATGCATTGGTGAGGTAGACAACGTTTCAATTTGTGTGTAGTGGCAGAAATACCATCCTGGCATTGCTTAGGGTTGGGGGAGGAGATTCGATATTATTATAAATCAAACCTCGCGTCAAAAAGGTATCAGTGTCGCTCCAGTGCCAATGCGCTGGAGCTCGATCATCCTATTAATGTCTGAGAAGGCTTAATTTGTTCTTTAATCTATATCCTATAATTAATTCCACGTACCTCAGTATACTTGTAATATTTTCTTTATAAAATTTGATGCATTCTTTAGCTAAGGATGACCGCAAACCATTTACTATGGGTAAAGATGTTCATGGACCGTGTACTACCGGAATATGTCTCAGTTTGAACCTCCATGCTTTTGGGCTAGATGGGCCCAACCCGTGCATACCCATATAGACTAAAAGCATGTTGCATCATGCCAAAATTTTAAAAGAACTGGAGTCATATATGTCCCAAGCTTGTGTGCCATGACACATTGACAACATGCGTAGCTAAGTTAAAACTTTACAGATTTTAGCGTATTTTATCAAATATTATACTATGTGTTGTATACTCGTATCTAAAAAAAGTGCTTAGGGCTAGCTAGCCTATGGCATATCATGCGTGCACATTAAAATATCAGGTCATATGCCATATATGCCTATTAATTCTATTTATGTAGATGTTCATACTTTTTCATGTTAAGTCGTGTCGTGCCTCGAATTGACTAGACCTAACGCAATCCAATGTATATATAATAAAGCAAATACAATTAAAATCCTACATTAATATTTAATCATCTAAAAACGTTGCTTGATATGCATCATGGTGATATTAGATCATGGTGATATTAGACCTTGATTGCAAAGGTTTATCGAAGAAAACTAAGGTGTAAAAGAGAGATCAACCTAAGATTTTGTCGTAGTCTTGAGCATCAAAGTGGGTGTAGGTATCTAGGATAACTCACCCATGAAAATCAATATTATTATTCAAAAAGCTCCCCATACATATTGCATAGAAGGAAGAGATCCACTTCTAAATAGCATGTCTCTATCAAAAACCCCTAGTGAAAAAAGAGATCTAACTCAAAAGGCTTAGTAAGAGGTTACTCCTATAAGAATCTTTCCACTCTAATTAGATTTAGAAGTTTATATGTTAATCTACATTTTATATTTTCAATCTCCATCACATATAAGTAAAATTTTATAAAATTTTAATATTTTAAAAGTATTTAATTTATTGAAACAAGTAAATCAAATAAACAAGCTAAGACATCATCTAAAATATTTAATTTAAAAGATTTTATTTTATATCAAGATTCTAATTCATCAATTATACTTTCGGTATGGATTTTTAACATCATTTACATGTATAGATAAGAAAAATTCGCAATTCTTCTCAATATATACAATAGATATCACCATATAAGATCTTGCTTAATTTGTCGATCTAAATGTGTATTTTATGAAAATTTATTTTCAAATTCTTTATTTTAAAAAAAGTAGTGTGTCTATTATGTATATATGTTGATGGTTTGATAAGAATGTCACCGTCTAGCTAAAAAAAAGATGTATAATCATTAATCTTACATCAAATGAAGGTGCAGATGGCGCAATTGCCCCAAACCTAGCTGATAATCCTCTAAATAAATCGAACCTCGCCAAATGTGCACAGTTAAAATTAAAAAAAAAAAAAAATTAACGGGAAACAAAAGCCGTAGAACATTATTGAAACGGAGGAAATACTATGAATATGATCATTAGAGGGCTGAGACATAACATTACAAATCAAGCAAAGCTAATGTCCCTTTGATACTGGTACAGTGCTCCTATATATATTTTCGTACTACTTGTCAGCACATGCAATCCACTTTTCCACTACAAATTAAATTCACTTTGGACCCCCTTAAAAACATTTTAACCTCACCCACAAGAAAAGCATTTTTAAGCTCTAACTTCAATTCATTCCCCTTATATTTCCCTCCTCTTCTTCCATTCTACTACATATCATTTCATATCATCAAAAACCATATATTATATGGCTTCCAACATCATCTCTAACTTCATCTCCATCCATCATATATGTATGATATCTAGCTAATTAGGTTTCTTTTTCCTTTTTTTTTTTTTTTAAAAAAAAAAACTTCAATCTTCTCTACAAATTAACCAAATTAAAGTTCATCTAGCTAGCTAGTGACTAGTGAGTCATTTAATTTGATCATACTAATTAATTAAGCTAGACAAGTAGTGATATATAGTTATATCAAATTAATAATGAGGTCACAAGGGTGTACAATCCAACAAGCCCTAACACCAGACGCGACGTCGGTGGTGAAGCAAGCGGTGGCACTAGCGAAAAGGCGGGGCCACGCACAAGTGACCCCGCTCCACGTGGCCCACACGATGCTTGGGGCCTCATCGGGCCTACTTCGGGCTGCCTGCCTCCAATCCCATGCCCACCCACTCCAGTGCCGGGCCTTGGAACTTTGTTTCAACGTGGCCCTAAACCGGCTCCCCACATCCACCTCAGGCCCGATGCTTGGCCCGCACTCCGCACAACACCACTACCCGAGCATCGCCAATGCCCTTGTTGCTGCCTTCAAGCGGGCCCAGGCCCACCAGAGACGGGGCTCGATCGAAAACCAACAACAACCCCTCTTAGCTGTAAAGATTGAGCTTGAGCAACTCATCATCTCCATTCTTGATGACCCTAGTGTAAGTAGGGTTATGAGAGAAGCCGGGTTTTCGAGCACCTTGGTTAAAGCCAAGGTTGAGCAAGCTATTTCCATGGAAACTCCTTCCAACAACAACAACAACAACAAACCTAATAAAGATAGTAATAATACAAATGATGATGATAGTACTAATAATAATAATAATAATAATAATAGTAATAGTAATAGTAATAGTTGTATTAATAATAATAATATGGGTCAAATAGAATCATCATTGAAAGTAGGGAAACCAAGATTATTGGGTGATCAAGGAGGAGGAGTTATTATTGTAAGAGATGAAGATATGATTAGTGTGATTGAGAGTTTAGCAAACAAAAAGAAGAGAAATAATGTTGTGGTTGGTGAGTGTGTTGCAACTTTAGAAAGTCTAGTAAGAAGAGTGATGGATAGAGTAGAAAAGAATGAAGTTCCTGAGATTCTAAAACAAGTTAAATTCATACACTTTTCATTTGCTTCTTTTGCTCATCTTTCAAGGGAACAAGTTGATCAAAGACTTGAGGAGCTTAAGTGTCTTGTTAAGACTTGTTTTATGGATAATAATAAAGGGGTTATCTTGTATTTAGATGATCTTAAATGGGTTAATGAATTTAGGGCAACTAATAATAATAATAATAATAATAATAATATCTTAGTTGATCAACATCAACCTAAGAGGAGTAGTTATTCTTATTGCCCTATTGAGCACATGATTATGGAGATTGGGAAATTAGCTTTTGGTAATTGTGCTCTTGATAAAACTACTCCAAAGTTATGGCTTCTTGGAGTTGCTACCTTTCAAACTTACATGAGGTGTAAAGCCGGCCAACCCTCCCTCGAATCGCTATGGTGTCTTCATGCCATCACTATTCCGGCCGGTAGCTTGGACCTAAGCCTTGTGCCTCAAAGGTAATTAATCTCATTATTATCTTTTAATTTATCATGATATATATGATGATTGATTGTATTTTTACTACCCTTAATTAACACTCTTTATTTAATGATTAGTTGTAATCTATTGATGTAAAATAAACTAATAACTAGCTAATAGATTAAGAAAAATGCTACATACAACCTAGCTAATGACTGTTTTTAAGGTGCCAAAATAGAAAATATTAACTCAAATCAAACATTTATTACCCAAGCAGCGAATATATTAAATGCTTATTTATGGTCATTCAATATTAGAAACTTTGCATATAGCTTACATGAATTGCATCATGCATGAGAATTTAATTTGTATTCTAGAGTTGTTTTCAAGGTAATTTTTGGTTTAATTTCATTTCAAAGTGTTAAATTAAATTATTATTTTCATTTTTCATTTTTATTTAGTGATATACAAAGTCCATTGACAAGCAAGAAGGTTAATATGAGTGGAAGTAGTTGGCTCATGTTAGAAAGTGGTGGCGCTGGTGGCGGCGTAGACAGTTTCCGGCAAGGTAGTGCTTGGAACAGCGATTCTACCAACACAAGTGTCCCTTCATGGCTCCAACAATATAAGGATGAAAATAGCAAAAGAGCTAGTAATAGCAACATTATCAACTACAGCAATGATCAGGTTATTATTTTTTTCTTAATTAACCTAGCTAGCTTTTCTTCTACTTGTAAGACAACTTGTTAATTAATTAATTAATTAAGATAAACTAATTAACACAATTAAATTTAATTTAATAGGTAAAGTGGCTTATTCTTTTCTCTAGCTACTTTATTTCATCTATATTTATGTTTATCTTTTAATTTCTTTAAAATTAGGACTCAATGCCAGTCAAAGATCTTTGCAAAAGATGGGGTTCAATTTGCACTTCTTCTTCATCACCATCATTTGAGAGAACTTTAAGTTTTTCATCAATATCACCTTCTTCTTCAACTTCAAACTTTTCATATGACCCACATCACTTGAGATTGCAACCCACAAACCACCAAAGCTATGAACCCAAGAATTTTTGGGCCATCCATGATCCCTTAACCAATAATAATAATAATAATAATAATAATAATAATAATAATAATAATAATAATAATAATAATAATAATGTATCAACAACATTATTCACAATGTCAATGTCAATTTCACCCAAGGATCACCCTCAAAGAAGGCATGCCACAATGTTCATTTCATCAAACCCTAGTTCAACCCCAACCTCAACTTCTTCAAGTGATATCATGGATCCATTGGAATCACCATGTCCAAGATTCAAGGAATTCAATGGAGACAATCACAAGGCACTTTGCAATGCACTTGAGCAAGAAGTACCGCGACAAAAAGACATAATCTTCGATATAGTAAGCACGATTTTACATTGTAGGTCAGGAATGACGCGAAGAAAGGCAAATGATCAATTGGGGATCAAGAAGGAAGATACATGGCTATTCTTCCAAGGTGTTGACATTAAAGCAAAGGAGAAGATTGCTAGGGAACTAGCAAGGCTCATTTTCGGACCATCACAAGAAAAGTTCGTTTCGATTGGCCTTAGTAGCTTCTCCTCCACAAGAGTAAATGATAACTCCTTGATGGAAGATTCTAGAAACAAAAGGCTAAGAGATGAGCAAAGTTGTAGCTACCTAGACCGGTTTGTTGAGGCAGTATCAAATGATCCTCATAGAGTTTTTTTCGTCGAAGATGTTGAGCAAGTTGATTATTGCTCCCAAATGGGACTCAAGAAGGCCATCGAAAGAGGAAAAATCTCTAAGCATTCCAGTGGAGAAGAAGTTGGTTTTGGTGACGCGATTATCATCTTAAGTTGTGAAAAGTTTAGCTCAAGATCAAGGGCATGTTCACCTTCATCAAAGCACAAAGTTGATGTCAATCTTGATAAAGATGACCAAGAGATTAACACCATGAGAGATGATGGTAATGATGATGATGACACAACTACATTAGCTAGCCCTAGTCTTTCATTGGATTTGAACATATCTATTAATGATGATGATGATGATAATGACCATCATGGGGTTGAAAGTCAGTCCATGGATGAAATTGGGCTACTTGTATCAGTTGATAGATGTATTGTCTTCAAAAACAACCAAGATCAGTTTTGATGCATGATGATGATGATCATCAACATCATCATGCATGCATTTGTGGGTTTATCTAAGGTTATTATTATTATCGTATTATGTCTTTTTTTTGGAGGTTATAAAAAAATTTCTACCTTAATCATGTAAAAATTATTATTCCTATCTACTTGTGTAAATATACGAGTAACTAAAAGAAGGCATTCCACTATTATTGTTGTTGTTTTTAGTGTTCCATCGTCTTTTTCCGACCCTTTTCTTATGTTCCATATAATCACAAGAAAAATGTTGTCTACAAAAAAAATATAAATACATGATATTATATATGATAAAATCAATTAATTCAACTCATAAGTATTACTTTTTTGGTGGGTTAATTATTCTGGATAAATTTAACGTTCTTCAATTCTTTAATAAATTTGTGAGTTGGTGCTATTAATTAAGAACAATTTTTGTGTTGTGGCTTTAGTGTTAAATAAGGGGAATAGTTTTGTTTTATTGTTTTTTGAGGAAAGATATATAGGTTATTTCTCCTAAAAATTTGAACATGGTCAAAATACCTAAAAATTAGTGTTACCTTTCCTTTTTGCCTTTAACCACTTTGAAATTTATCTTTTTTCTTTCACCTATATGAATATGATTCGTTGCAATTTGAGAAACTTTTCTTTTTGGGTAATATAATTCTATTATTGGGGTTTCCTAGTATATATTTTGTAACTTTTTTTGAAGGATAACTTGTAATTTTTTAAATTGAAGTTCTATGTTATATGCGTCTGATCGAGTTTTAAAAGGCTAAAAGGTATTTATGAATTGAAGTTCTCTACATGCATTAATGATCTATTTGGTTGAATGTAAAATACTTTCAATGTAAAATACTTTCTATGTAAAATGACTTTTTATGAAATAAATTTACAATGAAAAACATCAGATCATTATTGTTAAATTAAATTATCATCGATCATTTTGTTCCATGTTAACAAAACATGGAAAAAACTAGAAGGGAAAGAAATAGAATAGTTTGAAGGAGGGTAAAATAAAGACGAGGAGAATGGAGGAAAGTTTTCCCTTTTATAGAAAAGAAATCTAATTTTTCATAATTAGAAAAACTTTTTAATCCTAACAAAACTCAACTTAATTACATCCCTTGTTAAACCGAAAAATGAACAACAGAAAATAATTTTCAAGAAAAATATTTTACAACGATCTTACCTAACACAACCTAACTGAAGCCACTAATATTGATACAAGATAATGATGCTTCAAAAGAAATTGAAATATAACTATTGATCTTTGCAAATAAGGTTGAACAGATGCATGCATCTAGCTTTGAATTAATTAAGTTCATGCATGGGATTCCGATTAAATAGTACTCCCTCTGTAACATATTAACTGTAATGATTTATTTGACATTTTTTCTATACTTGTTAAATTTGATTGAATATTAGAAACGAGCTTGGGCAAACCAATATGGAAGAAGAGAGTTAAGAGGAGGTTTCATCCTAAAACCAATTGGTAATAAGAGGAGTAACTCCTAGACTTATAAGTTAGTTTAGTCTCTCCTTATCTTCCGATGTGGAACACTCACTAGTGGACCATATGTGGTTCAACAATACTTTATGTCAAATCGTTGTAGTTATTTTGTTACTCCTAGACTTATAAGTTAGTTTAGTTTCTCCTTATCTTCCGATGTGAGACACTCACTAGTGCACCATATGTGGTTCAACAGTACTTTATGTCAAATCGTTGTAGTTATTTTGTTACGAAAGGAGTATAATATAGGTATAAAGTGTGTAGTAGCACATTACATAATAGGGTAGCAAATTACATTAAACTATTAAAGAATGAATCATATATATATATGTATTGATAAATTATTCCTATTGAATTTAAAGAGAATAAAGGAATAATTGCAAAGTAGTGTAGTACTTGTAACAGATGTTTTAATTTCCTGCGCAGGTATATGCCATTCTTCCTTTTTGTCTATTGCCTTTAACTTTCCTCATATGATCTATCACTTTGGTCTATTTTCTCTGCTTAATTACTGTATAGTATAACATGAATTGAAGAGAGAAAAGAAATTTTATATCCCCTAGAAATTAATTTAAATTAAAGTAAAATAATGCATCATGTGTCTATGGTAGAGTAGCTTAGCTTAGCTTAGCTTAGCTTGTTCTATATTTGGTCTCGATCGATTGATGACAGATGTGTTCGTTGTATATCATGACAAGAAAGTTGAGGTTTATGTTGATTTCTATTCACATAAATTTTGTCTACATTAATTTTAAGATGAATGTGAAGTTGCTACTACTAGAATAAAAGGGTTATTGCAATATGTAAGAAACTTTATAGTTACCGTTACAATATGAATTCTAGTTTTAAAGATATCGATCTTGAATTCAATTCGGATCTATCCTAGAAAAATAGATTTGGATCTAGATCCACCGGAATCTGGTCCTATCCTACTCGGTGGCATCCTTGGCATGACAACTTTTTTTTTACCTAACAAGGAGGTTTTCTTGAGCAATATATGGAGTTGAGTGGAGAGAACAAATAGAGTGTATTGAAAAAATTTGTATCTGGGAGAAGTCTAACCAACTTGTGGTATGTCTAAATGATTCATAACTTTATTGTATGTCAATAATTTATATTGAAGTTTTGTACTTCACATCTTATATATATTAGTACAAAAGGGAAATTGGGACAACGTCTTCTCAAACATACAATATACAAAATGTTAAGAAAGATCAACTCTCATTGTCTCTCAATCATTTTGTACATCCATTATAAACGTTTTGATTATTCATTGTAAAAATTAATAATTTGATTTGTGATGTAGAAATAAATAATATTGCCGATTGCAGTAACCTTAAAATTCATCATTGACATTGGAGGCTAATAAGGCATCAGATTATCTTAATTGTGAACTGGGTCAACATCAATATTCCGTTATATCGTTCGTCTAAAGCTCACTCGAATTGGCTTGCCCTTTAGTCGAATAAAGACATTTTGTATATCATTATTAATGGAACAATATAGAGAGGAAGTATAATTTATCTATATAACTCACATGAGATTCCATCTTAATATCTATTTGCAATAGGTGTACGTAATCTGTTATGCTAATTGACGCTAAAACAAAATGGGTGAATGGTAGGAACTTCTTTTCAAATAAGTACGGAAATTAGAACTTTCAATACGAAATTGATAGATTCATAAAAATTTTAAAGACAAATTGTTACGGCCTAATAACTAAAGAAATATTCACTTACATAGTAGGACAATCACCCTTTTCATTACAAAATGTTTTACATATTTGATACTCCTTCCGTATCGATTTATCTGCAACAATTGAGAATATATGTGAGATATAAAAATTTATTATTGTAGATAAACCCATACAGAGGGAGTATTTCTCTAGAAGATCACTCTACGTCGTATCTTTTCACTTTTTACTTAGCTTGTGTTATTTTGTCAAATCATCATCTCAGTCAAAATCTTAAGCTGATGATTGAAGTCCAAGATTATGTTATATACTCTATCACACTCCCCTCCCCTCCCCCCCCCCCCACATAAAAGACCTTTTAGGCTTGAAGTGTAGAAGTAACAAACACATATTAACCATATCCGGTGCTTATTAATTCCACTTTATAAGGGAGGAGTGGATGAGATTCAAACCCGTGATCTCTGTATCACGTTGGCTTTGATACCATGTCAAAGAATCATCTCAACCAAAAGCTGAAGCTGATGGTTGAAGCCTAATTAAGATTATCATAATTCAAATTTACCGACATCTACTCCGATCATATCCAAAACCCATATGGCCAATCTTTTTTGTTAAAGAAAAAAGGAACTCATATGCTTTCTCATTGTAATTACTAATAATTATTTCATAACTATCACCTTACAAAAAAAAAAAAGGCGTATAATATATAGATGTTCTTTTCTCTTTTGCTCCCAAACTGTGGCCTTTTAAAAAAATGTAGCCTCATCATTGCCATACGATCGATTAAGCATCTTCCAGCTGCTCTACTTCTTTATTGAAATTAAAGCCATTAATTGAACCTCTTAAGCAATCCCGTGTTTTTATACTTGCTTTTTTTCCACTTTGTTTCGATGTTTACATGAAATTAAAGTTGTTCCGTTTCTCTTTTACAATATGAATAAAGTCCCTATAAATGTTACTAACAAGATTAAGATAGTTACTTGTCTTTCTTTTTTTTTTTTTTTCTTCTTATGATGAAAGATCACTTCTTAAAATACCATAGATTACTTATGTGACTTTATGCATCGTATTATGCCGTCTTCAAAATGGCATTTGTATACTTGTATTTTTTTTTTTTTTTGATAATGTGTGGGATACTAGGCCTTAGAACAGGGCCTACTGCAGGTCACCCGGCTCAATTTTAGCCAACACACACATCTGTAAGGGGGATGATAAGGAATCCTCGCAAATGTGTGCGATGAGAATCGAACTCAGGACCTCGTGTCTGGAATTCTGAGCCATAACCAATGGGATTTGTATACTTGTATGGTTAGAGTAGAGGAACACTTAATTAATTCAATTTTCACACACACACACATGTATGTATGTATGTATAATTTTTATTTTTTATGAAAATCAGTTGTCGTAAAATATTACTCACTCTGGTCATTTTTAAAACTCTTTATTTAGATATTTTGGATAAACTTAAAAAAATCAAATTCAATGCATAATTTTTTAACATCAAAGTTCCATAATTTTTATTAGATAGATATAGAAAATTATACTAATAATTTGATATGTATATCAAAGATCGATCGTGTAAAAGTAAATTGGGAGAGCAATTTTTTTTTAAAAAAAAAAATGTGAGCAGCAAGTTATCAAGTATTTGAGTTATAATTTATTCTTGCATGGTAAGGTTAGTACCAGCCCAAGACTCCTATCTTTGAAATATCGGGATTAAGGGACGAGATTTATCATTGATGAGAATTGTACATCATACATCGAGATCGAATATGAGATGAAGCGAACTTCAGTGCGCTTACAAGTTACAAGTAAACTAGTAATAAGAATGACGATTAGGGTTCTTTTTTCCATCATTGTATAATATTACAAGTATCGTTTTAAGTACAATGAATATATTATAAGATAATCTATTTACAACGAAATGGTATACAAATTCAATTAATCTCAATAAATAAAATTAAAGGATGATCGATAATTTTGTAGTTAATAGAAAACAATTAGCGAACCAGATTTGTCATAAAATAAACGGAGAAACTCGATCATCCATCCTTTGAGTCCTTTAATTTATGCAACAAGCTAATTAAGCTAAGTATGTACAAATAATACAAATCACGCAACCTTGTACGCTTTAATTTATAATGAATAATATTAAAAATGTTATGAAGAGCCACAACCTGGCTACATGAATGTAGAAGTAGCTAGTACCAAAATCATCAATATAAAAAATTTAAAAGCCAAAGCATTATACACAATGAAAATAATATAATTTGTATAAAGTATGGTGTTGGAAATGCACAAAGTAAAGATTTAAGGTATGATCCATAACGTAAGCATTGTGCAAAGGTGAAACAACTTTTTTGGACTTAACTTTATTTTTGGAAGGCTAAAGCAAAATCTTCCCTAAGAAAAATCAAAAGAGATATATCACTTCTTTTAATGGTTAAAATGTGGGTTTTGAGGGGTAAAAATTATATTAAAATTTAGAAAAGAAAGAATAACTTTTACTTACTTTGATTGTGGTTACCCAAGACATTCTCACCTTTGGAAAGCATACATTAAAAAAGTTATGGTATATATATAAAAGGGGGTTTAGGGTTAAAATAATTATTGATGGGGTGAAAAGTTGAACAAAATTGACAAGGACGCAAGATAATCAAGCATCTCCTTTCTTTATAATTTTAATTCTTTTTCTAAATTATATTTTTGAAAAGCACTCAAATTCTCAAAGATGCCATACATAAAGATTATTATCTCCAACTAGTCTCTTGTCAAATCATAAGACAGTCATATGACCAACACCAACTTAACTAATATTAACCGAAACATTGTAATTTTTTGACACAAAATATAACCTTTTGTACTCTTTATCAATTGTCATGTTAGATGTTACTGATTATGATAAATTCAAAACATCTTAATTAAACGTTACTGTCAAACCATTAGAAAATTTAACAAGAGAAAAAGTATATTGTCTATTAGAGATTAATCTAGAAAATTCTAGTTGAGTCATGCATAATATGATATGTTCTAGAAAAATCTAGTAAAATGTTGTAGCGATTGAAGAATAGAAAAATCTAGAGATAAGAGATATTATGTTAGTAGAACCTCTAGTATTAGATTAGTTTAGAAAACTGTAGAATTGTTTATGTAACTGGTATAAATAGGCATAAGGGCATAGGTGAAAAGATGTAAGAGCCAAAAGGAGAGAAAATTAAGAGAGCTCCCACAAAATAGTAAGAAGGGTAGAAACAAGGATTCTACCAAGTTATAGTGAAAATTAGAGACATGAGCTCTTAAGAAAAATAATATGTTGTAATCTATCAATTACAATTAATCAATGAAAATACAAGTCCATCACACAAAATTATTTATGTCCATCAAAATTTCCGCATGCGCCTAAATTTCCAACATTGTCTTCATTCCTTTTAAATAAAAATAAATTAAAATTGACGCATAAGTAGATATATGAGCCTATATGTACGTGTATGTGTATATATATATGTATATGTGTGTGTATATATAGTGGTCAAACTTTTACAAAATTTCATTAATGTTTGTGTTTATTTTATCAAAACTATTTTTATGTAAAAGGTAGATGGATATTCCGAATTGCCTCAAGAAGGCTTATCAGACGGGCCTTGTAGAGTTGTAGGCTGTCCTGACCCTATCAGATCAATGCTAATGCTTGATAATTTTTATTGGTTTTACCTATGTTTTCTATCTCATGTTGTTCACCTTATTATGGTGTTGTTCGTTGCTACTTTTATTTGTTTTGATTTGTTGTTTATGGCACTTGTATATATGAATGTTTAAGCTCTTCCAATTTCCTTAAAAAAAAAAAGGTAATTTGTCTATTTAGTTCAACAGTTCGATTATGTTTCTACTCAAATAGTTCATATTACTTCAGTTTGAAACAATTTAATTATACAATTAGTTCAATTTAGTTAACTATGTTCCCAGTTCAATTCAATTTCAGTTGATTTATAATTCCAGTTCATTACAACTCTAGTTGATTTATAGTTCATTTAAGACTATACCCGATCAGTTCCACAATTCAACAATTCAACCCAAAATAATTGTGTATCGCAATAGTAAGTTATTTTTAGTTTTACTTCAATTCCCTTCAATATTTAATATTTTAGTACAACTCTAGTTGATTACAAATTACATTTAATCAATTAGATAGTTTAACAATTCAACCCAAAATAGGTGTGCAATTCAATAATTATTTTTAGTCCCTGCGTGTTGGATCCCTTTTAGTTTTGCCCCAAAATCATCACATCGAATCGAATAAAAAGATATATATGTTAATAGACTTTTTGTTGTTTGTAGTAAGCAAAGATATATGTTTGGAGTAAACGAAGCAATAGATTATTTTCAGTTTCGGCTCTGGATTATTTTGAATTACTACTCTGTTCCAGTTTGTTTGTTTTTTTTAGGATACAAGGAGAGTGAAAGTTTACAAAAATGAAAATTCTTCATTATACATAAGAAAGAACGGATTTATATGGAATCTTGTTTATTTGATTTGTCTAAATGTGTAGTTTTTTAATATGTATTTATATAATTTTTTATAAAGTGTAATATAAGATATTAACGTGTAAACATGTGCATTGAAAATTATGCAAAAAGTAAATGTAAATAAAAAAAAATTGGATCAGAGGGAGAACTTATTAGTCGATGTAGCCTTATTCTTAATTGTTTTGAATAACCGAAGATATAAGTTGAGAGATGTTTTGAATGACAGACGTGTCAATATGACTTGTTTAGGTCAAATAAATTTTAATTTAATTTAATTTCAGTTAAAGTTAATTTTCCATCAATTTGGATTCATTCTTGTTTAAATATAATCAAATTTAATTTTGGGTCAAATCAGTTTCACTTTCAGTTTAATTATGTTGTGGGTGAAATCAGTTATAATTCAATTCAAATCAATTTTGATTTTTTCCCATTCACTTCAGTTACAGTTTTCTTTTTTCCCTTTTTTATTCACTTATTTTCAATTTAGTTATTTTCAGTTCATTTATCAGTTTAATTAGTTTCATTTTTTTTTTTACAATTTATTTCAGTTTTCAGCTCAAGATTTTCAATTCTCTTTCAATTTACAATTCACTTTCAGTTCAATAATTTTCTCCAATTCATTTACAATTACCAAAACAAATATGACACAAATTGAAAATGCTATGTATATAGGTAATCTATTACAATCAAAATTTTCTATTGTTATGATGTCACACTTTTCTTTGTTAGAGTCACCCCGCCATTTCAAAATTAATTAGAAATATAAAACCTAATAATAGTGCTAAACTGCTATCTATGTTCAATACAAAGTTATCATTATTTTACCTTGCACTCGTGTTTCTTACAAAGATTATTACTTAAAAACATCATTAGAGTTCCATTTGTGGGGCCATATAATATATTTGGTAGAATGAAGATAGACATTCACTTTAGGATTTACCTGGCTAAATATGTAGGGCTACAACTAGACCTGGTAATTGGACAGTGTAGTCCAATGATGATATGCGGTTGGTTCAACGTTATAAGGTCTTTACTGGACAGGGCCATTAATGGACAATGCCTTATCGACCAGGGTTAATACAGGGCCAAAAATAATAGCCTCATAATTTTTTTTTAAAAAATACTTTTGACAAAAATAATTACATTATTATATTCGTATACATTTGTTTTAACTATTGGCTACTTTAAATTTTATTTATATTAAAATTTTTAATGGTCCGACCGCTAACGGACCGCTAATGACCCGCGACCCGCTTTGGCCCGATCTGCTATTGACCCTTTTTAGTCGACCCTGACCCTGAAAACCCCCCCAATTACCAGGTCTAGCTACAACTATATATGGACCAGACTGTCATTATAGTATAAGATTAATTGGAACAAATGGTGATTTAAAATTAATTTACTCTAATTAATTAGGGTAGGACTTTTTAAGTCTCTTATAATGAGCAATTTTTCTATGAGATGACCTCAATATGATTAACTAGTCAAATCACCTTACTTTTGATTTTAACCTATCCTATTTTCATTTATGTTGAACTAATTAACTTTTAATTTTTAAAGATTATTTTCGATCGTATTGCCTTCTTTTTTCGATGCTATGTGACTAAATTTTTTAATTTTTTCAAAAACTGCAGTGAGTTTTTTTTTTTTTTTTAACATCTGATAGATCTAATAAGTGTTTTGATCGTGATCCAAAAATAATTATATGAACATTTTTATACATCTATTTGTTATATATTGTCTCCAAGCTTAAACAAATAATAAACCATTTCTATTTACCATAAATAAAATAAAGTAATTTTATAAGTGAAGTATTTGATTTAGTTTATAAGCAAAGAAATGAAATTGTTGAATTCGTATAGTAGCTTTGGGAGATTATTTGGAATCTGGAAATTTATATCTACCCATAGGAATTTTATTTTTATTTTTGGGTGCAAATGAGCCACAAAGGGCGGGGGTGAGAATCGATCCCGGAATCGTCTGGAATCGGGAGGGAAGCTCTAACCACCTGAGTTATCCCTCACTCTCATAAAAAAAATTATTGCTATCATAATATATTAGTGATTTTAATTTTAAATTTGTCACCTATAAGAAAAAGATGAAGTTGAAAAGATTGAACATAATAAAAGGCATATATATTGGGTTTGAAGTTAATTAAAGGGGGAAGAGCATGGTTATAACTTAAGAGTAATAATAATAAAAAACGAAAAGGCATATAAGATTTTTGGTTAATTAATTAACTTCGTTTGAGTTATTGTATAGCTCTTTTTTTTTTTTTTTTTTTGTAATATTATTGCATATCAGTGAAAAAAATTTGCAAATCTTATCTTATACTTCGTATACATATATGTGTGTCCTCAAAGTCTTAATCACTTGGAGAAATTCCACATGTATCACAATTCTCATGCATGGCATCTAAAAATGTTGGATGCTCAAGCCTGCAAAGAAGACCATTTGATACTACTCCAATTTTACGCGGCAAAGCTATCGAACAAAAGAACCTAAAACCAAATACCACAATTAATTTAGCATTTACTCCTGAGAACTCAAAAGTTATAATGACCACTAAAGTGATTGTTTAAAACAATTTCATTCTAAGCAAAACAATAACTTGACCACCTTTTTAGAAAAATGTAGTACAAGTATACTCCGTAATACGTAATAAGAATTACCCAGATTTTTTTAATCATATCGTTGGCATCGATAATATAAGCAGAACTCATCTCAACTGTCCATCTTTCACAGTTCAACATATTACTATTAAATTACCAAATGCATTATTACCACTACAAAACAACAAATCAATGAAATATATCAATTATCAAAAGAGTATACTCCGTATACTAAATACTGAAGATCATATAATAATTAGATTAAATGAGAATATAAAGCAAACAAACAATTGAAGAATGGAAAAAAAACAATGTTGGAGGAACTTCTCAAATTTTTTAGCATGGCAGACAAAAATGGGAATGAATGAAGATTGGGGATTTTTAATAAGAAATGGAAGGAGGTGAAAGGAGAAATAATTTGAGGATTTTAAATGATTTAGGGTTAGTGATTAATTAATTTAAACATATATATATAGCACATAATAGAATAAAATTATTATTGGAAGAAGATATATAAGTAGGAGGCCAGCAAATTAGTAGAAACCCAACAGTTTCATTGAGAAAAAACTTATGGATTTAATAAGGATGGTAAATGTTATGAAGTAATAAATTGGCCTGGTTTATTAAGTTTGTAACTGATAGGATGAAGGTGAAAGAAGTAGAAGTTAGGAAGATGGAAAGAAGTAATAAATAAATAAATTGGTTTAATAAAGAAGTACTTGTGATGTGTCAAAAGAGAGAAAAACTTCAGCAAGCATAATATGGTAGTGACACATAGGATTGATTGGGGTGAGTTTTAATAGACTAGACGAGATTTATATGATTTGTATCCTTCGCAATTTTTGTTAGAGTTTTGCATTTCACCATAACAAGGAATTTATGTTAGGAACTAACCAAACATAGATATTGATCTATTATTTTAAAACAACCAATAATGTAAATAAAAAATGATGGGTTTTTCTAAGCTATGTCCCAGAGGTCTTCGCCTTTCTAAGTTGTGTCCATGCTTTTTGAAACTTCTAAGCTATGCCCCTCAACATAGGTTTTTTAATTAATAGTGTCCACTCTGTTATCTCAACGTTAATAGTTCCGTTAAAAGGAGTTGTATTTCGTTGGAGGGTAATTCCCCCTCTAAAATTCTAGAGTTTTTAGCTAATTTTCACTCTTTATTTTAGGGAAATGTATCATTTACAGGGCAATTCATCATTTATTTTAGGGAAATACATCAATTATAAATGGTGAAAATTAGCTAAAACCTTAGAATTTTAGAGGGGAAATTACCCTCACACGAAATACAACTCCTTTTAACAAATTTATTAACGTTGAGTTAACGGAGTGGGCACTATTAATTAAAAAACCTAAGTTGAGGGGCATAGCTTAGAAGTTTCAAAAAGCATGGGCACAACTTAGAAAGGAGAAAAACTCAAGGGCATAACGTAGAAAAACCCAAAAATGATATATACTTATTTATATATATATATATATATATATATATATCACATATAGAATTAAGGGTGCGTTTGATTCAACTTAAATAAGTACTTCTGTGCTTATTTTCAGAAAATTCAGATCAGATTAAAAAAGTTATAACTATATTAATAACTACAATCAGAAAAAATTAGATCAAATCAGAAATTTTCTGATGAATCAAATGCACCCTAAATGAAGAAAGTATAAACCTTATCACTAAACATATTTTGTATATATATATTGGTGTTAATTAAGCCAATTCAACAGTTCAGTTATGGTTTTACTCAACCATTTTTCAGTTCAATTCAAATTTAGTTAATTTTGTTTTCAGTTTCAGTTGCTTTATAATTTCAGTTCATTTCGGTTTCTGTTCATACCCAATTAGTTAAGCAATTCAACAGTTCAACCCAAAATAGTTGTGTATTATAAGTTTATAACATCTATTTTTAGTTTCATTTTTAGTTGCTTTCAGTTATTTATATTTTTAGTTTACTTAGTTGAGTTTCAATTTATTTCAAATCATACCCAATTAGTTAAAAAAGATCAACCCAATCAATTGTGTATCACAACAACTTTATTTTTAGCTCCCTTCAGTTAATTTATATTACTATTTCCATTTTTTTCGAATTCTATCCGATTAATTGAACAGTTCAGCAATATAAACTAAAATAGTTTGCACTACAATAGTTATTTCGAGTTTCAGGTTTAGTTCTCTTCCCCCATAGGCAAATAAGTACAATATGTCCCATGAAAAAATTCTTAGATATATAGTATATGGCTCATATGAATATTTGTTTCATAACCTTTCGTAACTTCTTCATTATTTGTCAGGTCTTAGGGCATGTTTGGTTGCAAGTTTTTAGGATATAATAGAATAGATGTGATACAATTAATGAACAATATAATGTTTGGTTGGGGCATTTAGGGTATGGAAATCCATACTCAATGGATTTTCAGCTCCATGAATCTCATACCCAACTCAACTCCCTAATAAGCTAGTATAAGTTTCTCATCCCCATACTCCCCTCTTATTAACAGAATGGACCAAACAACTATATGAAAGTAATGGATTTTTAGTCCATACCTAGGGGATTATCATTTCCATACCATTCAATTCTAATTTTTTAACCAAACATAATTCTTGTCATTTGCACTAATTTTGATACGATTCTCAGGCACAAAGAATTTTCTAAATTAAATTCCTTTTTAAAGATATAACAACAAAACTATAGTCATATCGGGTCTTATTAAAAAGTGTTTTTTTGACTTTGGTTGGAATTGATTCATATTGGGTCTTATTTAATTTTAGTTGAAATTGATTTTTGGTCAACACAGTGATTTCAGTTCAATTTTGGGCCAAATCAATTACAATATCAGCTTATGTTCAATTCAAGTCGGTTTTTATCTTTTCAATTTCGTTTAATTTCAATTGACATTTTTTCAAATTTTACAATTATTTTCAGTTTAGTTCCTTTTTGTGTTATTTTAGTTTAGGTTCATCAGTTCAGTTTTAGTTTTTAATTCAACATTTTCATTTCACTTTCAGTTCAGTTGTTAATATTCAAACAATTTTAAACCAAATTGATAGCGCTATGTAGTAGGTGTTAGAATAGATTAATGAAAAACTAGGAAGCTACATCCTATGAAAAAAGGCATTAAGAATATTATGGGCGGGGCTAATGAGGTCTTTAAGGGTATGAGATTCTATATATCTTCCTCGCAAAAGCAGAAAGCATGCACGAAAATTTAATTTGCATTAGCGTTTTGCGTTAAATAATATGGTTCAATCTATATATGTGCTTAATTTTATCACAAAAAGTCTGGCTTTTTTTTAATACTGTAACACCACCCCCATGATGCTATTTGCCTATTTCCTCGTAACTTTCTCAAAAGTATACGATTTTTTTTATATATTAAAAAAAAAAAAAAAAATCTGTTGAAAAAAACATATGAAAATTCGAAATAGTAGCTCCTTGGGATTTTCTCAACTGTTATTTTTTTTTTTTTTTTTTTTTTTGTGGCAACTGTTAATTAGTTTTTGTTTCGATCGAACAAACAAGTTGGATCTTGAAGAGTTTTGTTAGGGAAGCCAAGTAAAACAAAGTTTTGTTTGTCTAATAGGTAGAAGTGAAAATATGTATAAGCGAAAATAGAAAATTGGTAAAAATAAGTGTGATTTAGTAAATAACTAAGCATGTGCATGCCCTGCAGATGACATTTTATTGACTGAAAAATTAAAGTCAATGCATGAAAGTGGTGATGAGTGATAGTGGTTAACAACGAAATGAATTTAAAAAAATGTAGTTTTTTCACAAAATTTTATAAATAAGATAGTTTCTCGCAAAATATGGTGTAAGTGTCGTGATTTTGGACAAAAAAATTCCAAAAAAAAAGTGTAACAAAATATCTAATCAGGATGAAGTAAATTTGAATTATACTAATCCTTTGTAAGCATATATATTCACATATTCACTCATTGATTATGGATTGAAGTAACCAAAATTGTGAATTTAAAACTTTGCTCTGGTCGAAAGAATAACGTACATGATTCTTATACATAATAATTTTAAATAAAAAGGGATGGAGTTAAGTAAGCTTATGTGAGCTCTAATAAAGATCCTTTAACAAAATTCACATTAAAACCTTTTAAAGGTGTATATATATATATATATATATATATATATATATATAAGTTACAAATTTAAAATTAATTTAAGTTTAATTAGGTCTAATATATACAATAAGTTTTTCATCAGGCGCAATCAGGTTAAAATTAAATGTTTCATAAATTTTATTTTTTGGATTATTCATCTCTAATCACGTTCAACCAGGTACAATAAATTCAAATCAGCTCTAACTGGTTCATTTAAATTTCATCTAAAATTATAAATTTGAAGAAAATCCACCCTTAATTAGTGTTGAATTGAGGTGCATCTACTTATTAATTGCATTGGATATAATGAAAAATCAAAGAAGAATAATAATTATACCAAAAAAGAGACATGTGGAATATTATAGTGAAATGTGAAATTATGGGAATCTATATATTTTTATTTTTATTTTATTTTTTATATACTTTATATTTGTTCTCTTAAAAGGAGGAACCAAGTTAAAGAAATGCTTTTCATTTAAGAAATGGTGAAATTGTGGTATAATAAGGGCAGAAAGTGGGGTGTCCCTTTTCATGAGAAAAGCTCATAACTTTCTCATACTTTAGTGGCTGGTGTTTACCACTTTTTGCTTTCATAATGTGGCATTATAGTTTTATACAAATACTTACTGGGTGACCAAACCATCTTTTTTGCACCCTACCCTTTATTTAGACCCTTTTCTTGATTCTTGGTTCAGGTAACAAACCATTATATTGGGTCTTAAAGCTATCCATGCATTATTCAATCATAAACTACATGAATTTTTTTTATTTTTTTAAAAAAATTTTTAGGGGTGTATGATTCTATATATATATTTTATACACATGGATAGCCATATTTTGGGCGATTTTTTTGGACAAAAGTTGGTTGCCTTTTGGTAATTCATCTCCGCAGATAATGGCATATCATGTGTTCTTCATATTAATGGAGATCTATCAAAAGATCACTTGTTTGCTTTCTTTTCTTAAGATGAAAGTTGTATATAAAATTAAGGCGACAGACATAAATGACGATAATGATAATTTTAGGGCTCACGAAATTCAATATGCAAATTGGTTAAACTCGGGTATTATGTTGTTCCTGATCTGAAACTATGGACAATCCTATTAACTACGCATATAAAATTAACATTTTATATTCTTATCAAATGCATGACAACTGACAAAGGGACAAGTGATATATGCATGCATGTATTATGTATATATGTTTGTATCCTTATATATTCCATGCATTGATGTATGTTTAATTTGTATGTAAACTTTTGATGTGAATCATGGTTATTGTGTGTAAATGGTTTGGATTCCTTTTAGTTAATTAAATTCCTCTTTTACCAAAAAAAAAAAAACACAAGTTATTATTACTAGATTAAAGCGATTTAAAGATTAATTAGATAAAGTTTGATAAGTATAAATTGGTTTGATAAATTCAAATAGAGATAAACATGATTAATAAGGCTCCACTAATTTAAGTGCGTTAAGTTTCAATGTATTATCATGTTCGATACAATGACATCTCTATGAATTTATTTAATTTATTTATTAACATGTTAATCTATCTATTAATCCATCTATACTAAGACAAACACCATGGACACATGACACTGGTTGGTTAATTGGTTATTACTGTATTAATTAGGAAAAATTCATATAAATAATCTCAACTATTGGACGTCTTCCAATATTAATCCCAACTATTAGTTATTACAGTATAATCCAAACTTTGGGGGTTGTTTTATGATATTAGTCCAATGACTTATTTAACCTATTGTAATCGGTCACCAATTCATAAAGTATCCGTTATCTTTCCTCTTTTCTTATTTATTGTACTTGACTATACCTTCCTCCCTTTCTACGAAGGAAATCGGAGCCGGTCAAAAGTTAGTATGGACTAATATCATAAAACTACCCCCTTAGTTTGGATTATAGTGTAATAACCTATAGTTGGAATTAATATTGGAAGACCTCCAATAGTTGGGATTATTCATATGAATTTTTCCTATCAATTAATTAATTGTTATAAAATTTACTTACTACATTTTAACTCATTAATATATTTTGCTTACATATAAATTACAAATATATTTAAAGCGAATTTTATTAACAATGAAAACTGTTAAATCGTGTAAAAAATTAAATGTAATGGAGGAGTACTATTCATATCCATATATTTATTTGTCTTTCTATGTTCTTGTAAATATTTTGAGTCAATATAATTATATTGCTTTGTTTTTTGGAAAATCAACTTATAAATTAATTCTAACAACTAATATATATTCTTATTTTTAAAATTTTGGGTTTATGTTATAAAATAACTTAGTTTTAAGCTCGTGCTATGCACGGTTTTTATTTTATCTTAAAGATTAACTTTCAATAATGTGTTGAAGTTGATTTAGTATTTATTTGTGAGTGATACATACTTCAGTTTTTTTTTTTTTTCAAAAATAAATTATCATTTTTGAATGTATCCTTTTTTTTGTACATCTTTATTAAAAATTGAGCAAAGAAGCATTTTAAATTGAAAATTTGAGATCTATGAGAGTTTGACATTAATGAAGAACAAACTACCTAATGAAGGCAATAAGTCGAGAAATTAAGGATAGATGGATATTAAATAAGAATATCATAAAATATATCATTAAAGAGTGACAATTTATGTTGGAGAAGGTGGAGTAAAGGAAGAATGGAAGATCTAAAGACTAATTAAAGATAGGAAAAACACATTGTTGTATTTAAAAAAAAAATTAAGAAAATTTTTTCAAAAATTGACACGTGGACAACCAAGTTATGTTTCTGTTTTAAATATTTAAGTTTAGATTAGGTAAATTCACATATCAACATAATTTTTTTACATTTATAAAATATATTTTGTTCAGCGCGTTTTGCACGCGGCTGGCCGCACAGTTAATTAATCATGCGGCGCGCGCGTGTACTACACACCAGCAAAAACGCTTTTCAAACTACAAACACTTTGTAACCCCCAAAACACTTTGTAACCCCCCAAAACACTTTGTAACCCTCGCAAAACACTTTGTAACCCCTCCCCCAAAACACTTTGTAACCCCACAAATAACACTTTGTAACCCCCCAAAATACTTTGTAACCCCTCCCTCAAAACACTTTGTAACCCCTCCCTCAAAACACTTTCTAACCCTACAAATAACACTTTGTAACCCCTCCCCCAAAACACTTTGTAACCCCATAAATAACACTTTGTAACCCCCTAAAACACTTTGTGACCCCACAAATAACACTTTGTAACCCCCAAAACACTTTGTAACCCCACAAATAACACTTAGTAACCCTCCAAAACACTTTCTAACCCCCAAAAAACTTTGTAACCCCCTAAAACACTTTGTAACCCTACAAATAACACTTTGTAACCCCCCAAAAAACTTTGTAACCCACTAAAACACATTGTAACCCCACAAATAACACTTAGTAACCCCTCAAAACACTTTGTAACCACACATAAAAACTTTGAACCAACTTACAAAAAATAACTGATTTACAAAATTCAAAAATAATGATGACAAAATTAAAGTAAAACCGTCATTTACAAACCAGTTGGGCCGCCTTTTTTGTTGCAGAGAGTTTAAATTGTTTGGGCCTTTATTACTGAGCGCGTTTTATATTGTTTTGGGCCTTATTGCTGCAACACATACAATCTTTGGGCTTTAAAATTTCAGCCGTATGGTTAAGAAACCATACAACCGGTTGTATTCAAGAATTTGTGTATTTTGTTTGAATTGGCCACAAACAATGCATTTCTTATAATTGACTATTTTGACAAATTTTATGTTTAATTTAGTATAAGATTTTTTTTCTAATTACGGTCACATACTCACATCATGTTTCACCCAATTTATTAATTTTCACTTTATTAAAAATTATTTAAAAGTTATCATTTACCAGCTCATTACTTTAATTTTAGCTGCTAATAATGTTCTTTACATGGTAAAATACTAAAATGCATTGCTCACATGTGACTCTCATTTCAGGAGTTATCAAGGTGGCATATATGTTCAATGTTCTTTTACATGGTGAAGAATTGCCAACTACATAATATATCCTATCGAAACCTTATTTTAGCTGCTACTTTTTGGTATTTGTTTGTTTTTTTACATATTATCACATCATTATTATTTATTAGTTTTAGTTGTTTAGTTTTATAAATAAAAAAAATAAAAAAAAAACTTGTAACTACTACAATACAAAGTATGTACTCCTATAATAGTAAGTGTTTAAGAGGTGTAGCTCAAGTGGTAGAATACACCCCTCGTGATTCTTGATATCACGAGTTTGTCACCTACCTCCTCCCCCTTGTCAAGGTATTTTCTGATATAAGAGTCTTGTGTACGAGAACCGTGTACCTTTCCTTTAAAAAAAATAAAAAATAAATAAAATATATATATATATATATATATATATATAGAGGAAGGATTGGCTAAAAACCAAAAGATGGTTGAAAACCAGACAGAAAATGGTTTAAAGGGGTACATTAGCAGTCGCAGGGGGTACATTAGATGTTTAAAGGGGTACAAATAGTTTTTAGCGAAAGTTACTAATATTTACAAAGATTGTCATTAGTAATCACACGTGTACCCCTTTAAGTGTCTAATGTACGGGTTTTTAGGTTGAAAATGTTTTTAGTTGATCCTCTTCCTATATATATATACCGAGATAGGCATGCACGTAGCTGAACATTTTATTTTTTATTTTATTATTATTTTATAACAGATTAAATACACGGAGATGAGGAATCGACGTAAGGTCCAAGCCCCGGGAGATGGAAGGTAGTGCCAATGGCACTAGCCTTCAACGTGTTATTTTTAGAAGGGTATGATAGCTACTAGTTGGACTATAGCCATTGTTTGGGCTTTTTAATTGACCGGTTTTATTCAATAACTTAAGGTTGATAGATGCCCACATAATTGAGGCCCAGCCCACTTTTTCGTGGAAAAGATGGGTTTTTCGCATGTTATACAGTAAAGTCATGTTGAACAAAGTATAGAGCTTCATACTTTTCCTTTGACAAAAGCTTAAGCTAGAATATTGATTAAAAAAAAGCAAAAGCATTAAATATCTATTATACTGATTAGCGTATTATTTTAGCATACATTTTAAAAAAATTTAGCATACATTTTTAAATTATCACCATTTCAAAAAAAAAATATATATTATATCTACAGGTTTGTAACTATATTAGGAGGATTTTTTTTTAAAAAAAATATGAAGAATCACAAAGGATAATAGTAGGGAGTCTTTTGATAGACCTAAAATATTTACACAACTACACAAGTTTTGGTGTAAGAACAAATATTGTCAAATACGTAAAATACACTACAAAACTTGTGTATAAATAGAGACACTAGATCTAAATATAGACCTGAAATATTTACAAGTTTTGCAGTTAGAATAAATAATGTCAATCATAATCCATAAAAATCCATTTAGTTCTATTCATAAAAGTTCAGCTCAAGTTCTGTTGAGCTTAGGATTTAGCTTAATTAATTTTAGTATAGAAGATGGCCTAAATTATGATTATTCAATAACTTTACATCTTTTTCAAAATTGAGGCTTCACTATTCATGTCTAAATCGTTTGTATAAACAATAAACCTATGCAAGATGTTATGAAACTCAATAGTAGAGGGTGATGAGGGTTGTTTCGGTTCGTAATAATTTTGTGACTTTTGTTGAGGATGAAATAAATCTTATCCGATTAGATTTATTCAGATTTATTCAGAATCTGAGAAAAACTTTCATAGTTACATTCTTTCACTAAATAACAAATTGTGTTCAGTAAAAATATATACTAGTATATCTCGCTAAATAATTCATGAAGATAAGATTATAGTATATCTTGCTAAATAACTCATGATGCAATGCTAAATGAAATCTCCTACAATTACCAATATAAGATTAATAGGTAAGGAAAGTATTATTAGCAAAACCCTAGGTTGATCCAAACCAACATGTAGAAATTGTTGTAAGAAATATACGAGTATATTTTTTTCAACTGATAAAGTACACTTGAACTTCACTACTTTAGTGTGGGTGTTATCTAGATGTCTAAGGTGACATTGTGTGAGGGTTGAGGAATGAACCCGATGATTCATGACCTTGGAAACAGGAGGGGGAAGAACCATTGTTCTACGATCTAATCCTCAAATCCTTAGTATGAAGTACAATATGACAACCCCCTCTTTTATTTCTTTTTTTTTTTTTTTTTGTGACAGCAAGTTATGCTAAGGTCAACCATCGGATTGTCTCCTTAGCCGCAACATTAACAATATACTGAACAAGAGAGTCACATCTAGCTAGGGCTAGCTAACTAAAAAACAACAGGACACACGATCAATACCTCGAGCACTAATAATCAATAACTTTCACGTGGAAGGGAAGAGTCGTCGTCCTAGCCTCCTTGGGGGTGTTGGGGAATTAAATTCCACTTCACTTCACAACGAAAGTGTGATTGATTCATGCCATTGTTTTTTGGTGTTTATTTTTTGTTCAACACCAATTCTAATATTCTAATTAATTGATTAGGCTGGTAGGCATATATTTCAATTAATTTTGTTAAAAGTGAAACTTAATTTTTTAAGATTCCAAGTTCATCCTGGTCCAGCCACCTCTAGCCGATTAAGGGTATATCTAATAAATTGACACCTTTTCTTTTCCTTGGGATTCATAGTAAAAGATCGAAATTCAACCACTTTATCTTTTTAAATTAACAAGGCAGAACATTCCCTCCAATTTTTATTTTTGGCATTAGCTTACTCCCTTTATAAGTAATGTAACTTGAGAGTTACATTTCCAGATTTCCTAGCACAAAGAACCATGCATTATTTATTTCTTTCAAAAAAGCATATATTCATCAAAGATCTAGTTTCAGAAACCCATAGCAACTAAATTGATTGTCCCATAAAAATAAAAATAAAAAAACAAAAATAAAATTTAAAAAAGGCACTTGCAAACAAAAATTGAGCAATGAAGACAAATATTCCACAGTATTAACCAACTTTAGTTTATTCTTTTGTAGACTTTAAGAAAAGATGAGAAATTGAACTACTCCGTACTTCTTTGGTGGGCATCACATTTTGGGATTTTCATTATTATCACTTGAATCTATTATCTGATCTCTACGCTTGTTTATCTTGGAGCAATTCTCAATTTCTCAATTTGATAAATAAATTTTGTTTACCATGAGTCCATGATGACATTTACTTTATTATTAATGAAAATGAAGGCTATATATATTCTATCACGTAAAATTATAGATTATTTTGAAATTTTAATTTAATTTTAACAAAATTACTAAAATGTCATTTAATTTTTTGTGATAAATGAATGAAAACCAGAAATTGAGAACTTCCCTTTATCTTGTTTATGATCTTCTATACTACGTTTTCTCCTCTCGTGTTCTCTATATGCATGTAACCTACCTTTTGGTATAAGAAATTAAAGTAAAACTAATAATCATGAGGTAATTATATGGTGAGGCAATTATAGTGTTGATATATGTAGAGTTAAGGTAGTCTAAATTTCAAAACAAAATGAAAAATCGATCATCTATCAATATGGATCTTAAATTGAAGCTAATTTCCTTAAGGTGAAAAATCGATCATCCTTCAATTTGGAACTTAAATTAAAGCTAATTTCCTTAAAGTGCAAAGGCACGCCAACTAAAGGCCACGCGATGTGAGGTGCTCGCCTTTCATAGGTAGCTTGGTCACGTATATTTAAAGCAAATTTTCTACAGTCTATGACTGAGATGTGCCTAAACGGCTAGACGCACCCGAGATGCTAATGGTTACATTAGACACACACAAAAGGTAGATACAAACGGGAACTTATATTGGCATTTCAATTTTTCCTTTGGCACCGCAGTTTTTTACTAGATATGCTCTCATATAGTGGAATGCCAAAGGAAAAAATAGGGTGCCAATATCATTAGCAATACAAACCTTGAAACAGGGCCGTCCCGAAAATATTTGGGGCCCTGTTCTAAAATTGTAATTTGGCCCTTTATGTTTTAATCAATGCAAAAATTCAATACTATTTTGACAACACATGTATGTATCTCAAAGTTGTTTCATATATAATGATATATTTGTCTAGAAATATAACAATAACTTGACAAAATAATGTTTTTTTTTATAAAAAAAATAGGCCCTTTGAAAAATGGACCCTGTGCAAAGGGTCTTCTTACACACCTACCCGGCACGACCCTGACTTGAAAAACCCTAGTATTGATTGATACTCCATATTACTAATAGAGGAATAGAGGACTAGCTCCTTGTGTGAAATAAATGTGACTGGGAATAGTGGGTCTAAAAGCTGGTCAAAAAGAAGTACCAAAGAGAGTTGTGTGGCATAAAAAGAGTAAAGATGTACAGTATTACAACTTACAAGTAGTTATTGATCTTAAAACTGTAGAGTAGTGTGACTTGGATTTTTGGGGAGAAATGATTATAAGAGCTCGCTTTTAGTGATTGCTTTGTCATTGTCCAGAACCACTTTGCGTTTGCTTCGGGCTTACTTTTCAATTCCGCTTCTGTGTCAGTATTATGAAGGTTCATTAATTCAATTAACAACGGTCGTCTAATGTTTGTTAAGGGTCCTAAACTGGCCCATTTCGACATTCAGGTTTGGGTTAAAGGCCCATCTTCACAAGATTCTTTGAGGGACTGTGACCTTGTAGGCAATGGAAGTCTGAGACAATAATATGTGTGTAGAGAATTGCATTGGTGAATGTTGATATTTGATTTCCGTTAGAAATTAATCTAGAAAATTCTAGTTGATCTGAGTTATGCATAATATAATATGTTCTAGAAAAAACTAGTAGAATGTTGTAGAGAATGAAGAATAGAAAAATCTAGAGATAAGAGATATTAATTAGTTAGTAGAATTCTCTAGTATTGGATTAGTTTAGAATATTCTAGAATTATGTATGTAACTAATATAAATATGTAATATGTGAGCCAAATAGAAAAGAGTCAAAATGAGAGAAAATTAAGAGAGCTCTCAAAAAATAGTAACAAGGGTAGAAACAAGGGTTCTACCAAGTTAGAATAAAAATGAGAGACATGAGTTCTCAATAAAAACGATATGTTGTAAGCAATCAATTACAATCAATGAAAACACAAAGTCCATCACACAAAATCATTCAGGTCCATCAAAACTTCCGCCTGCATCCAAATTTCCACCAATTTCTGTAGTTGAAGTACCATATGCTTTACTACACAAATTGAACACCATCTAGCCAAATTTCCACCTACCCCATACTCTTCAACATTGAGTCCTCCTTGATAGTCTAAATTCAAGGCAAAATATATTGTATGAGAAAGGAAAAGAAGGAGATATATTGGAAATTTAGCGTTACATGATAGATTAGATGATTATTCTTGTGTTTCTTTCTAACTACTCGCTTGGTGGAAATGATCTATATATTTGGTCAGGGTTGTGGTAAGACGGCTGAACTAATTTGCCGGAAATGAACCCATTTGCGTTACATGATGCATTGAATTGTACATAGTTCTAAGATTTCAAAATTAATTCCTATTTAATAGATACTCTAGTTATTTTCCATGCCTAGTTTGGTTAAGATAAGAATTCTTAATTCTACTTTGTACACTCTTTGCTTTTGTTTTATTTGAGCCTTTGTTTTGAGTCTTACCTTTAGAGTTAGGGTTAAAATCTTTGGAAATCCATAAAAGATTATCACTTGTCCTTTTAGGCAACTTTAAGTTTTAAATGACTTATTTTTTACTCTAAAAATAATTGCGATTCCTACACAGTCTTTGGGGCTCTCCATAACCCAATTGGTTTTTCAGAAAATTATCATAGACCTCGAGAATTATAAAAGTGTAGATAATAGCCTTTGGTTTTGGATCTTGAGAGGGCGATTCGAGATTAGGCCAGGTTTCGTTTTGTTTTGTTTTTTTATCTTCGGTTATGGGTAGCATCAATAGGAACCTTGTCCTTTTTCCGATGCTCAAACCAAGTATAATGTTTTCCGTCCATGACGACTTTTTTTTTTGAGAAAGAAGAATTTTATTAATTGCTCAAATGATTATACATATCTAAAGCAGTAAGATCACTAACATCAATTGGCTAATCTTCCAACCAAATCCTTTCCTCCTCACTAAAAGATTTCAAGTTTGCTAAGAAGTGAGCCACTTTTTGATGTTTGGGTTGTGTGGTATTTTGTGCTATCCAATTCTTTTGTAGGACTCTGATGCATGCATCCACAATCCGTCTTGGGGGTGCTCTATATTCAATAACCTTGTCTCAGTGTTTTGGAACTTATGCGTTATCGAGCCCCGAGAACTTTGAAAAATATGGATTGTTTCTTTTGATTTTATGGATATTATTTCTAGCTTTCTCCACCTTCACCACATGTTTATATCCTACTAACACACAACTAAAATTTCCCTATAAGATTAAATAATCTAGTTTTTTGGTTGCAAAGAACTCGTTACAAATATAGTATTTTTTTTTTTGCAATTTTTTAAGGTGTGTTCTCTTTATCTTCTAATACCCCTACTTATGTAAACTTAGTAAAGCTCTTATATTAATCCTAAAGTTTAGTCATATAACCGTTTAATCAAAAAGGGTTATCTACTAATAACTCCAAAGCGTCATTAGATAATGACAATCAATTAACTTTATTTTGTTGTTTTATTTAATTTCTAATCAATAATGATGTTACTAAAATGATGATTTCCCATTTCCCCCACATACACTCAAAATATATATATATATATATATTTTTTTTGTTTCCCCTTTTTTTAGAAAAAAATAAAACCAAACCTCTCTTTCTAACCAGCTATTCCAAGTAGAGCCTAGCTAGTCAATCAACTTTCTCTTTTCACACTCACTTCCGCCCCTCAACACTCTCATAAAATTAAAACACCCAACAACACACACACAAACACAAAACCCAAGAAATTAAACAACCACAAATCACACCATGAGTGGGTTGAGCAAGCTTGGCATTACACTCACCTCAGTCTTCTCCCTCCTCCTCTTAGCCCTCCTTGCAGAGCTTCTCTACCTCTTATGGCGTCGCCGCCAACAACTCCGCCGCAAGAGCAACCGAGTGGAGCCCACCTCCTCAACCGCCGCCGCATCATCTCACTCTCAATTCCTCAAATTTGAGTCCACTTATGGGAGTGTTCCTCCTCCTTCAAGAGTTCTTTTCACAATTAAAGAAGAAGAAAAAGATGATGAGATTGATATTGATATTGATGATCATCAGCTTCCTTCTTCTACTAATCTTGTACCAAATCACAAAAACTTACCAATGGTTACTACTTTGGGTGACCATTTTGGTAATTTCCACTTTCAACTCACCCCTACTGGTGGTGGTGCTGGTGGTGGTGGTGATGAATCTCCCCCTGAGATTATTATTATGGTCGGAGATTCTGATTTCGACGTCGAACCACCGTTCTTAACACCGTGTACTTCTCCGCCTTACTTCACTCCGTCGCCTTCTCCGACGAGGGAGGAGAGAGTTTAGAGTTAGCAACGGTAGGTCTTTGGTCAGATTGTCTCGTCCAGAAAAGTTATATTAGGAAATAATATATACATATATAACTATTTATATGTTTTCTGTAATTTTTAGTAATTTTTCTTTAATTTTTCCTAAGGAAATTTGATTTTACAGCATAATCGTCTCACAAAAGAACTTGTATAAAGCTGATTAGAGTTATAAATTAATCAGTAATCCTCTTCATCGATGGACGAATTAAAATTATTGTGCTTAATTAGGAAGGGGTAGGAAAAGATTCGAACCTGAAACCATGTTAATGTAATCTTTGTTTTTAGGTTTAGTTTTAGTCATTTTAATTATATTTATGATGAATAGGGGTAATAGATTATAGATAGGTAAATTAAAGGTAGTTGGTGATTGTATAGGAAAAGTAAAGTAGTTCCATTATGGTACGATTTTGTAGTGCTTTTAATTTTAAGAAATTGTTGTTATCTTTTAAAAAACGAATTATGATTTCGTGCGTTAATTTAATTTCTAGTTACCAATCAATGGTAGTTAAATTTACTTGGTGATGAGGAATATAATTTCCCAATGTTCGTTTATATGATTGTATCATTTTTCTTTTTCTCTTTTTTTTTTTTTTTTGGGTAAAATGATTGTATCTTTGAGGATCAGAAAATAGACCTTTGCTTTCTTTTAATACTCCGTACGTGTTTTTTTTTAAGAAGGGTCGAGATTCAATGCAGTGAAGTTAGAGTGCTCTTTGCAATTAAAATGTTACAAGTTAAGGACAATGTCAGCTCGGTATTTTTGTATAAGAAGTCGTGGACTGGGACCTAGTACCTCTAACTTTAAAACAATGTGCAAATTTTAGCTATAATAATATGTACTACCAATTTTGTTGCTTTTTGTTAGTTACATTTGAACTTAAAATCAAAGTGTAAATTATAAAATGAAATGGACAAAATAATTTAGAAATTTGATCATTAATTTTTATAGCTATGAGCGGACCATAAGATGAACCATATTTGGGATAAGCAATTGTATATTAATTACATCGATTAATGCATAATTTTTTTTTATGCACTTCAAAAATTCGTATCATTTTAGGAAAATAGATATATATTACTAAATATTTATCTAGGTCTGTAGGACAAAGGGCATCAATGTTAAAAAAAATGTTACGTTTGGGCGGTTTGGATGTTATGTTGTTGCATGCAGTGTTTTTATGGGGACATCGATGGTTTTGCGTTAAATTCTGGTGCACTCCCCCTATTTAAGTTTGGTTGTAAATAAGAAAATGACAATTGACATTATTGAAATGGGTGCAAGGGTGCAAAATTTTATACAAATACATGTACGTGAGGGAAGGTAGGTTGATTGCAGGTGTTTTTTTTTCGTCTTATTTTTTCTGATTTAATTTAATTTAATAAGATAATATCTGAAAATGTATGATAATTTAAACTAGCATTATGAGATTTAATCTGATTTGATCTGAACAAATATAAGTCGAAGAGAACGCACCCTGTAATTTCATAATTTGTAAAGGAAAATGCAAAAATTCTTGAGGGTTGCTAACCCTTTTAGACACACAACAATAAAATATTACTCCATAATATATCTAAAATAAATAAGAGTGAAAAGTGATTCAAATTAGTATTTTAATATAATTTTGACGAATGAAAACACAAATTGAAAAAGGTTGGTAACCTTTATGGTTGCTCCATCACTCCCCATTTGTAAATAAGTACTCCCTTCATTTTTATATGTTAGTTACGTTTGTTATTCTTTCCGTTTATTATTCAGCTTAGGCAAATAAATAAATGGTGTGATTGATTACATTGATATATAGTTTTTTAAAGAAAAAATTGCATTTCAAAACTCAATCAATGTTTGTGATAATTTATTGTAACTTTCTATTTATTTAAGTCAATCAAAATTATTGTAAAATTAACCTTGACATTATAACCATAAATGCTATCAATTGTAACTGTAGACCAATATGATTCTATATGCGAATGAGAAGATTTCAAATGTAAACCGAAATGAAATACGAGACAAATAATTTTGACACTTCAAAATTTGATCAATTTTCGATGCTAAAATCACATAATGTGGTGCCGAAATCAAAATTAGAACTGTCAAAATTAATTGTTGTAACAAACAGATTGAAATGGGGAGTAATTTTGCGACATGATTATTCAAAGGTCAGTGACACACACACACACAAGTACTTAAATGCATGCATTTATGAGGTGGGATTATGAAAGGTTTCCTGAAAAAGTAGATGAAGCGTGCTACCCATCTCTGTGTTCTTTGTTTGTTCAAATGATTTCTCCTCTATCATGTTCTCCCCATGCGTCCCCTTTTTCTCTTTTTTTTTTTTGGGGTTGTGGTGATGGATTTATCCTCTCCCTCAAATGGGCCGAACCATAATTCTAGAGCCCAATACATGGTAAATTACTAAATTTCAATCCCTGTAGGCCGGTACAAATACTACCTTCGTTGCAACCGTTATAATATTTTATGTACTTTGACCAAGGTTTGAGTTTTACACATAATGAAAAAAAAGTGGAATCTAGTTGCAACCGTCATAATATCTATCCTCTCACTCAAATGGGCCGAACCTTAAATCAAGAGCCGAATACACGCTAAATTTCAATCCCTTTCGTTACATAATATTTACAACCGTCAAAATTTTGCATTATTCATGTTATGTACTTAGACCAAGGTTTGAGTTTTGATTAAAGTCCCCTAGCACCACTAATACCGAATACCGGGAAGAACTGTTTTCCATAATTGGCTTGATCAAGTTGGCCTTAAAGGGGTGAATTTTGAGGGACCCAAATTTACTTGGACAAATGGAAGGAGTAGTCCGAATAGAATTATGGAAAGACTGGATAAGGCCTACGCCTCAGATGTATTTCACAACGTGTTCCCTTTGGCAAAAGTCAAACATTACCCTATCATGATCTCGGACCATGCTCCGATCATTTTTGGGACGGCCGATAATCAGAGATCCTCAAACAGATCCTTCAAGATGGATCGCTAGTGCTTACAACATTCGGCTTGTCTTAATGCGGTTAGAAAGGATTGGTTAATTGATATTCAAGGTTCCCCTATGTTTCGAGTCACACGCAAGTTGAGTCGAGCTAGGAAGTGGATGAAGTGTTGGAGTCTTGATAAGAGGCAGGAATGGGGTAAGCAGTGGGATGACCTAATTTCTACTTCCTCGGCAGGGCAGATTTATCTTGAAGCTGGGGAGGACGATTCCCTCTTCAACTCCTCGTACCATGATCTTCTTGATTTCTCAAAAGCTCAAGCCTTGTACTGGCTCAACAAGTCTAAATTGAAATGGAAAGTGGAAGGCAATACCACTTCCCGTTTTTTCTTTAACTGGGTCAAAGGTCGCTCTGCTCGAAACAAGATCACAGGCCTGGAATCGACGTCAGGCGACTGGGTCAAGTCGTCTGTTGATCTTCAGAATATGGTCCATGATCATTTTTCGTCCTTGTTTTCAGTGGTCGCTGGAGAGGATGAAGGACCAATCTGGGAAGAGGCATGCTCACGTATCCTCCGTGATAACTTTAGGACTATTCCAGATGATCTCCTTCCTAATCTAACTCGCCCTTATTCTAGGAAGGAGGTGCGGAGAGCTATTTTTTCGATGGACCCCTGGAAAGCCCCGGGACCGGATGGTGTTCCGGCGGGGTTTTTTCAAAGAAATTGGGGGGTGGTGGGTTCGGATGTTACTGAAGCGGTTCTCAATTGTCTGAATGAGGGCCGGCTTCTGCGGGAGATTAATTGGACTAATATTGCTTTGATCCCAAAGGGGGATTCAAGTACTACGCTCGATCAGTTCAGACCTATCAGTCTCTGTAATGTCATTTACAAGATTGTTTCCAAATGCTTGGCGCTTAGGATTCGAAAGGTAATCCCCTTTTTAGTTGGGGAGTTCCAAAATGCTTTCGTTCAGGAAGGCAAATGGCTGATAATATTTTGGTGGCCTATGAGCTCATTGAGAATATTCGCAAAACTAAAAAGACTCATGGTACAAAATTCGCCATTAAGATGGACCTTAGCAAGGCTTATGATAGGATCAATTGGAACTTTCTGGAAAGGGTTCTTATTCATGCGGGATTTCCAGCAAACCTTACGGGACTGATCATGACCTGTGTCTCCACGGTAAGGTATTCTCCGCTTCTGAATGGTACCCCTGGGCTACCTGTGTCACCTGCCAGAGGTCTCCGTCAAGGTGATCCACTGTCCCCCTACCTTTTTCTTCAAGTGATGGAAACGCTCTCTGGTCACCTTCTTGAATGTGAAAAGGCTGGGGATTACAAAGGTATTAAGGTAGCACGTGTTGTGCATCCTATTTCGCATCTTTTCTTTGCCGATGATGCATGTTTCTTCTTTCATGCCAGCATCTCCTCGTGCACTACCCTTCGAGACGGTATTCATCTCTTCTGTTCAGCTTCTGGGCAGAAAATTAATCTTCAAAAGTGCACTATTCTGCCGAGCCCTAATTCCTCAGAAGGTTTCATTCAGGAAGCCTCGGGGCTTATGAATATGCCAGTAGTTAATAATTTAGGTGTTTACTTGGGAGTCTCAACTGATTTTGGCCAGAGAAAGAAGGAAATCTTTGGTAATTTGATCAAAAAATTAGAAGACCGTCTGTCCAGTTGGAATAATTTGTTCCTGAGTTCTACGGGGCGTCTCTCTTTGATTAACTCCGTTCTGGGAAGTTTAGCTACCAATGTTCTTTCAGTTTTCCGAATTCCGGTCTCGATTGCCAACAGCATGAATAGAATTATTCGTAAGTTCTGGTGGAAAGGAGGTGGGGGGGAGGAAAAGGGCATTCACTGGCGCAACTGGGCTTGGATCACTCGGCCTAAGTTGGAGGGGGGGGGGGGCTGGGAATCAAAGATGTAGGTATGTTCAATAAGGCTCTCCTGGCTAAACAAGGTTGGCGTATTATCCAAGAACTGGATTGCCTTCTTTCTAAAGTCTACGGTAATAAGTACAAGCTGTCTACAGAAACTTTCCATAGTGGTTCCTGGCAGAGTAATGCTAATGGCTCTTGGAGATGGAAGGGGATTCGCTGGGGTCTGAAGGTCATCCAGGATGGCTCTTCTTAGCTGGTTGGTAGCGGCAATTCTATTGCCATAAACCAGGCCTGGGTGGATGGGGCTCCTCCTTTCAATCGAATAGATCGGAATCCGTCACTCACAATCTCAGGGAATGACAAGGTTAGTTCCCTCATCACTAGGGATGGGGACTGAAATCAATCTCTTATTCTGGAGTTATTTCAAATCAACACATGTCGTGCGATTATGTGTTTGCAGCCTTCTATAGGCGCAACCCAGGATAGGTTAATCTGGTCTTCATCACCTACGGGCAACTACTCAGTAAAGGACGGATACATTTTGGTTCATAGAGATCAGGAAGGGCTACACTCGACGATGACTGTAAGTGCTACCCAATCTAAAGATAACTTCCCATGGAGGCTCCCAATTAGTAAGGATTGGCAAGTGTTTGTCTGGAAACTTCTCAATCGCGCTCTTCCTGTTAAAGGGGAATTATTTAAGAGGGGAATTCTCGTTGATGAACATTGCTCCTATTGTCGAAATTTGGGTCTCGGAGACCACTCAGAATCTATTGCTCATGTGGTTAGGGAATGTGATTTTGCTCGGGATGTCTGGATGGATTCCAGACTCGTCCAAGGTAATGTGGATATCCATCAGTTGCCCTTTGATAGATGTTTGCGCTTTCTTCTCAAATCCAATCATGAAATTTCTTACTGCGTGGCTATTCTGAGAGGGCTCTGGCACCAAAGGAACATAGAGGTTTTCAACAATGGTTCGAGGGATGTTCTTTCGACTGTCAGTATTGCTCTTCAGGAAGGCATTTCTATGAAAGTCTCTCGGGACAATTTCTCACTGGCAACTTCTACAGCTCCTGGTTTTGGGGATTGTGAGGATACTGATTTGACTAATGTTTCCATAATCGGCACACCGTGTGGGTCAGTCTCTCACCTTAGGTTCACTAAACGAAAGAGTGAAAACTTCTGGTTCGAGTTCGACTGGTCTACCTCCGCTACTTCTATGAACAGATCTGGTACTATTGTTATTTGGGCCAAGAACCATCTTCAAGGGATTCTTCGGTTTTTATCGGAAATCTCTGAGGTTCTACAAGGTCTCAGTGTTCTTCATGTTTGTTTTCATGTGCAATCTAAAGTTATTACTCAGTATTTTACGAATCCGGATTCGGTCTGTGTTAGAGATAGGAATATCATGGATAAAATCTCTAGCTTAGTGTGCAATTTTCATTGCTTTAGTATTTGTAATGTAGAGGAGGTTAATCACTACCTCTAACCTAAATCGGTTCTGTTGTAAAAAAAAAAAGGTTTGAGTTTTATACATAATGGAAAAAGTGGAGTCTAGTTGTAATCCTGGTATTTTTTTTAGTATATAGTTAAAAAAATTTAAAAAAACATGCAATTGAAGATATTAATCTTTTAATAGATATTGGACAAGGTAGTCCATTGGAATGCGGTTAGGGTCAATGTTATAGGGTATTTACTGGATATGGCCTTTAATTGGCATGACCTTATCGACCAAGGCCAATAGAGGGCCAGAAACTTAATAAATTTTCGGAAAAAAAAATTTGACAAAAATAATTACATTAATATATTTGTATACATTTGTTTTAACATTTGGCGACCTTAAATTTTATTTAAACTTAGTATTTTAATGGCCCAACTGCTGATGACCTGCGACCTGCTTTGGCCCGACTCACTATTGACTTTTTTAATCAGCACTGACCTGGCCTGCACCGGCTTATCCCTGACCCGCCCAATAACCAGATCCATGAGCAAGAAGCAACTCATTATTTCCATCAACTGGAGTTACTAACACTAATACAAAGCATGAGCAAGAAACAGATACAGCACAATACGTTAATATGCAAGTTATGCCTTTAGGTTGTGTTTGGGGCTACTACTTTAGAGAATTGGTGCATCACAATCTGTAGCATCATGTTTATTATCCTAGCGGCATATTATTTATCCCTTGTAGGCATGTTTCCAGCCCATGGGCCGGCATGGCACAAAGCACGGCTCATGAGCCCAGCAATTAGGACATCCCATTAGCACAACTCGTTGGTCTGACTCATTGCCTCATTGGATATCAGGCCCAACTATCATTCTACATATATTCTTGTAACACAAATAAAATTATTAATGGTCAAAGATTAAACAACGGTAAACATAGAAGTAACATGACAATTAAGTTGTTCTACGCTAATGAAGATTTACTGTATAACATAAAGGTAGCATATCCTTGGACCTTGGTCAGTTGGTCCAGCTTGTACAAAGGCTAATAACCCCAACGGTATTTGGTTGCAGGATTGCAACTTGAAAGTATGAGGAGGTAAAAGTGATCTAACCTGAATTTTTCGACTCAAATGACTTGAATTGAAACTTATCCGAATTCACAAGTTATTACTGATTCGACCCGAACTGAACCCCATACCCCTCAAACCCGAATCGACCTGACACGAAACAAACCGATGCGTACCCGATCCGAACAACCCAATTGCCACCTCTAGTTCCAAGTCGGTTGGCCCATGTATGAAAATAGGTTGGCTTGCAGTCGTGACACGTAGACTAGCCCGCACGGGCCGCGAAGGCACATGAGATTGGGCCGTGCATAATTATTATACCCAAAAAAAGGACCGAGCCCAGTTAATCACTCAATAGAAGGCATGACAAGACATGGTTCATACTTATCTTTAAATGCGTGATCCAAATTTTGCAAGAAAATTCCTCATTGTGCAATACAAATCCAACAAATCTTGTGTGTGGCAAGTCATATGGTGTGGTCACACTTGTTTATAAGAGTAAATTTCATATGCAATTAAAAAAGTAACCCCAAAAATAATATAATTTTGTCAGCAAGAGTAACTCTAATTCATTGTATGAGTAAAATCAAATAATCCAAAAGGGTAACCTCTGCTAGAAAAATATTAAAAGTAATAGTCCACTTTTTCATACAACTTCATTTTTTCATTGAAGTAGCATTTTCATCTATTCGAGTAGCGCGATTTATTAATTGATTGTGTGATCCCACATAATAAATCATTTAATATATAAGTGGATTGTCACACCATTCACATATAAAAATTTGTAATGTAATTAATTAATTATACAAGTATAATTTTCTTTTTCTTTTGCAGGGTAAGAGATTGCGGTGTGAATAGTGGTAGTTACTCAAATTTAGCAAGTAGTTGTTGATATGTCAATTACTCAATTGTAGTCCCAAACTCCCAACGTATACTTTCTTCGTTGATCAGTTGTAACTTATTCTTATTTTATTTAATTAAGTTTTGACTTCATAGTTAACTAGTTAAGTAAAATTAGATGTCATGCAATGGTGAAACACGATACATATATAGTAGGATAAAAAAGTTGAATTTCATAACAAATTTACATATAGAATCAAAATTTCCTGGTACAAAACAATGTTCTTTTCAGACAATGATACTGATTTGAGGCCTCCAATCCGTTTTTCTAAATAAAAATTTGTTACAAAAATATGCAAATGATATGAATTGTCTTGATGGTTAGTAACTAACCTGTTTCTTTTAATAATTTCAAGGTTTGAATCTCAGTAAAATTAGTTTTTTTTTTTTTTTTTTTTTTTAATCAGATCAGAGCTGATCAGCAAATATCCGTTGAAACAAACATAGCTTTCAAATATTTGAACTTAATAGAACAAATTAGACCTTATCTTAATTTAGTGAAACTTATTTTGAGCAAAAATAAAGGTGTGTTCGATCTCTTCCATTTATATCAGATCAGATAAAATAAGACGAAAAGAACATATCCTAATAAGTTGGACAGACCGACAAACAAACCTTATATATGTTTGTTACCATCCATGACGATATGGCTACACTAGTACACCACGGTTGTGTTACAACCACAGAAAATCCATTGCCATATATACCTTGGCTGTGCTTAATATAAACAGATATATACTTCGTATTACTTAATGTGCTAGGTTGCTTATTTGACTTTAAGGATAAGTAGAAATTTGATAATGAAAGCCAAAATTGAATAGTTGCATGAGCCAAGTCTTCTAAGAAGCTACCAAGAACCAGCATTATACTATAAATAAATAAATAAGAATAAAAAACGTTACGTAATAAAAAAGACAAATTTCAACACCATTACACCAACAAGCATTATAAGTAACCGTGTGACCTTGTCAATGTTTATAAAGTGATGAGTAGGTTGAGTAGTTCCATGTAATCTCGAAAAAATTGAGGATCTTTTGAATTTTGATGAACTATATATATTTTTTTATATATAAATAAGGTTACTAAACTCATCATTAAAAAAGAAAATTCACAAGAATATCAAACTAAACCTAACATTACCCATACATTATTTATTAGGGAAATAAAAGCTGGTGAAAATCGAAACTGCAACTCTTCGATTGCAATGTGCTCTTCAACATCACTGTTTTAAAGCTTGAGTCCTCAAGAACATGTTACCTTATCAATACTACCATACATTCAGCAGAAACTACGTAGCATTTAGGGGTTTTCTAAAATATAATTATATAAATGCATGTGGCACGTACAATTGAACATATGAAATAGAAAAAAATATAAAGAATAATAACAAGATGCATACTCTACATACAAAGTGTCATCGTGGTCATGATTTAATAGACCCTACTGATCCTGGGAATGGGGTTGTTCGGTTCGTTCTTTACGGTTTTCCTAAACCACAAAGTCGTGAGTATGAGGTTTCCGCTCTTTTTATTAGTGCGCCTTCTGAACATCATTTTGCTTTTGATGTTGCTATCCTAGACAGTTTACTTTTAAAAAGGTTACATACTGTGAAATCTATCCCACCTAGGTGTCGGTTGGGTTTTTCTTGGGTTTTAAAGAGCGCGCTTATCATTGGTGGCACCTTGGTAGTAGAACAGGTTCTGGAGTTGATTTTGACGGAGGGACCTTTTTTGACCTCTTAGTGCCTACAGAAGACCCACGTAGCCGGCTCGTAGGTGTCTTTCCTCATGATATTGCTCGACATGCGCATGGTGTTAAGTTTCTTGGTGCTCCAGTCAATACAAAATCATCTTTTTTGTGGTGAGCTTGGGTTTCAGAGGGTCTCCAAGACTATTGTGCTCATGAATGTTCTGGCTAAGCTTGATGATCCTCAGTGTGAGTTGATGCAGCTCAACTTAATTTATTTTGATGCTACTCTTCCAATGTTCTCTCATTTAAACATATTTATAATTGCCATATTTAAGTATATTTAACTCATTTAATTTCTTGTAAAAAAAAACTTATCTAATTTTAATTAACAAGTTAAAATACATCATTGGTAATTATTAATTTAATTATGTAATTAATGACATCATTAATTGATTTAAATTAACATAATTTATTGATTCAAATTACTATATATTAATCAACAATTGCAATTACAAAATAAACATTAATTAAACAAATCCGATTGCACATTAATATTAAACAAATGCATTTAATATGATGAGATAGTTGATTCTATTCAGCCACACGATGCTACACGTGTTATTTAGATAGTTGTTTTTTTTTTTGTGTTTTGCCATAAATTGGTTTGCAATCTTGTTCAATTTCCCAAACTCCCTAGAAATTTGTGTAGAAGCAATGTTTTTTAAGTTTGTTGTTATGGATAATCTAACAGAAAAAACTTGATTAACCCACCGGGTAGATTACCCACTGCTAATTAAAAGTATTAGGGAGTAGTGGTAGTAGAACCCCACTGCTAATCGATATTTTAATGTTGTATTAGTAGTAGATAAGTAATCCACCGAGTAGATGTAGTCATCTCTAATCTAAAATTCTATGTGGGCCGCAAACATAACGGCAACAATGAAACGACAATAACGCGTATGTACGACCCTTAAAACTTAAAAGCACGCCACCTTTCCATTTATTCCGAGTAAAATCGTAACCTAAAACACGCATCTCTTTATATTTCATCTCTTCCACACTTCCTTTTATTTTCCCCTCATTCAAATTGCTAAACTACTCATCTCTCACCCCCTTTTTTTTGACTCCTCATTTTCCACCCACATTAATTCTCTCTCCTATTCTTATCCTATATATAAACACCCTTTCTTCCATTCATTCATTCACTCATTCATCTTCTTCACATCAGTACATCACAATTCACAAACACCAATCAACAATTCAACAATGGGATATCAAAGACAACCCGAGCTAAACGGAGCCTATTACGGCCCGTCCATTCCACCCCCATCCCAACCCAGATCCTACAACCGACCCGGTAAGCGTGGCGGGCGGGCCTGCCCCTGCTGCTGCCTTTTCGAGTGTCTCTGCGTCTGCACCATCCTCTGCACCATCCTCGTCGTCGTCGGACTCGCCGTCTTAATCTTCTGGCTCATCGTCCGCCCTCACGAAGTCAAATTCTACGCTTCCGACGCTTCTATCACCACCTTCAACTTCACCGACAACAACAACCTCAACTACAATCTCGCCGTCAATTTCACCATCCGAAACCCTAACAAACACATTGGAGTTTACTACGATAAAATCGAAACGAACGCGATCTACGCTGGCCAAAGATTTAGTACCGTTGAAGGACCTGTTTTCTTCCAAGGCACTAAGAATACTACTGATTTTGGACCTGTTGAGTTTAAAGGACAGCATCTTGTTGAGCTTGGAAGTGGCGATCGATCTGATTATATTAAGCAAACTGATGATGGTGTTTATGAAATTCAATTGAAGATGCATTTGAGAGTTGGGTTTAAGCTTGGATTGTTTAAGACTGGGACATGGAAACCTAAGGTTAAGTGTGATTTGAAGGTTCCTTTGGATGTGAATTCTCAATCCAAATTTGAGAGGAAAAAGTGCAGTTATGATTTTTGATTGTTTCTTATTTGAGTTCTTGAATTTTGATTTTGGGGATTATTTCATTTGTTTTTTTTTTTTAAAGAGATATATAATATGATTTTAGTTTTCTGTTCTATGATTGATGCAAATAAAATTACTGTATTCTATTGGGGGATTAGGATTGACTTGTTCCCTGATCTAGTTGTTTACTCATTCATATATAGAGTACTTGGTATTATGTACATAATAATAAAATAGCTAGTGGTTTGATATTAATTTGTTTTTGGTGTGATTATTCTGTTTGATTTATTATATTGTTTTTTTCATAACGGCTAGAAATCTTGATCAGTTGATTTCATAATCAGACATTCAAAATCAGAGGGTTCTGCCTTTTTCTGTGGGGATAACCAGACATTCAGACGCATCCCTGCAAAAGCTTAGCTACTTTTTACAATGATTAATTATAGGGAGTGGTTAAACGTCGCTTGCATATTACTTAAAATCGCCCGCAATAAAAAGTAAAAAGATAAAATTGTCCTTGATTTAAAATTACACCGCAACAACTTAGATTAAATACGATAAAAAGTAAAAAGACAAAATTGTCCTTGATTTAAAATTACACCGCAACAACTTAGATTAAATATACAACAACGTCGGACACCACACCATGACCTCGATGGTGGTGGTGGTCAATTTTTTTTTTTTTTTTAAAATAAGGGGAGGCTGGACGCCCCAACCATGGTCAGGGCGTCTGATCTGGACGCCCCTCCCCTTATTAAAAAAAAAATTTAACGTGGCGGTGGCGGCGGTGGTGGTCGAGGTCATGGCGTGGTGTCCGACATCGTTGTATATTGTTGGGGCGTCTGGACGCCCTACCATGGTTGGGGCGTCTGATCTGGACGCCCCTTCCCTTATTAAAAAAAAATTTAACCACCACCATGGTAGTGGTGGTGGTGGCGGCGGTGGTGGTCGAGGTCATGGCATGGTGTCCGACGTCGTTGTATATTTAATCTAAGTTGTTGTGGTGTAATTTTAAATCAAGGGCAATTTTGTCTTTTTACTTTTGGTTGTGGGCGATTTTAAGTAATATACGGATGACGTTTAGCAACCCATTTAATTATATTGTACATTCATAATACTCCCTCCCTAACACAATTCTGGCAACATTTGCCATATTTGGGTGTAACAAAATTTTGGCAACAAGTTTTTTTTCTTTCTATTTTTTGTCCAATTAATTACAAAAATGTCATTACTTAAAAAAAATTAAAAAATGATTAATTAATATTTAGTTTTTAATCACCCCCTCTCTCTCTCCTCCTCCACCTTCCCTGTCACCACCAGCCCTCACCACTAGATCTCCCCTCACCTCCTCCAACCGTCGCCAGCCTCCAACCCTCACCATCAGTAATACTCACCAGTTCGACCGCCGAACCCCATCAAAACCCTAAACCTTTAAACCCCAACTACCGTCGAAACACAAACACCCTCAACCATCAAAACCCTAAACCTTTAAAACCCCAGCCACAGCCGAACCATAACCACCCTCGAACTCTAAACCTTCAAAACCCTAAAGCATCGAAACCCCAGTTATTTCGAAGGTACTTGAAGATGGTGGTGGCGATTTCGAAGGTAATCAAAGGTGGCGGTGGCGATTTTGCACATAATTAAAGGTGGTGGTGGCGATTTCGCACATTATCGAAGGTGGTGATGGCAATTTCGCGCATAATCGAAGGTGGTGGGGGCGATTTCGCACGCAAATCTGGGTAGCTAGAATTTCGAATTTCTTTTTGCAAATGTGGTGGTTGTTGGCTGCTTGGTGGTGGTTTCGGGTTGTAGTGGTGGTGCCGATTTGTTGGTGGGCCAATTTGGGTTGTTACGACAGTGGTTGTTGTGCCAGTGGTTGTTGCTGGTGTTTGGTGTTGTGGTGGTGGTGCTGATTTGGGTTTAGGGTTTTGGTGGTGCTGATTTGATGGTGGCCAAGTTGGGGTAGTGATGGTGGTGTTTTGTGGGTTTAATTTAATTTTGATTATTTTTTTTAAGAGATTAGTAATGTTGATTAGGGCCTCATTATTACTTTAAACTTGTATTAAGAAATTTTATCTATGAGCCCGTGCACAACCTACTTGTTTCCAGAATTGTGTTACGGATGGAGTAGAAAGATTTCAACAATTTTTAGCGTATGCGGATTTCAAGTCAAAACTTCTTAATGCAAGTTTAGAGAAGTAATCACGTCCTAATGATTCTTAAATAATCAGCCCACCTTCAACCCACCACTCTTCAGTCTTCACCCCAACCCACGCAACCAAAGCACACCACCACTGCATGAGTCACCGCCACCATTAGTTTGCATTCTTACACTGCCACCATTAGTTTGCACACCACTACCACCACTGCATGAGTCGCCGCTACTAATGGAAACCAATGGTTGATAAAGTTACTATATGAATTCAAAGTTGGGCCTAGTTATTGTAAGAATGCAAACTAATGGTTGATTTGATCGGTTAAGTTGTTGGCTCGATTTTTGGTGATTTTGTCTCAATTTCAAAGGCGTTGGGGCGATGGGGTTGGGGTGAAGACTGAAGAGTGGTGGTGATGATGGGTTAGGGGTGGGATGATTATTGAGAATCATTAGGGCCTGTTGAGTTCACTAAACTTGCATTAAGAAGTTTTGCCTGAGAGTCCGCGCACTACCCAATTGTTGAAATCTTTCAGTTACGGAGGGAAATATTTTTTTCATTAGGGCCGAGTTTTTCGATGACGATTTTCGGGACGACTTTTCCGACGACGGTTTTTGGACTGGTTTTTTTGGCGTTGATTATTCGGCCGACTTTTTCGACCTCGATTTTCAGGCCGAGTTTTTCGGCGACGATTTTTCGGGACGACTTTTCCGACGAAGATTTTCGGATTGACTTTTCCAGCGGTGATTATTCGGTCGACTTTTCCGGCGATGATTTTCAGGCCGAGTTTTTCCGCGACGATTTTCGGGGTGACTTTTCCGGTGACGATTTTCAGGCCGAGTTTTTCAGCGATGATTTTCGGGATGACTTTTCCGGCGACAATTTACGGAGTGACTTTTCCGGCGGTGATTATTCGGCCGAGTTTTTCGACGACGATTTTCCGGCGGTGAAAATGAAGGTTTTAGGGTTTACTTTGAAATATAAAAAAAATATAAAAAAAAGAATCAAAAAATAAATAAAAAAAAAATAAAAAAAAAATAAATAAATAAAAGTAAAAATAAAAATAAAAATAAAAATAAAAATAATAAATATAAAAAAAAATAAAAATAAAAAAAAAAATAAAAATAAAAATAAAAATATAATTTAATTTAATTTAAGTTCAGTTAATTTAATTTAAGTTCAGTTAATTTAATTTAAGTTCATATTTTCTCAGTTCTAAAAAACAGGGCCTTAAAGCAATGCCTTTTGGTTTATGGGAGTTTAAAAGTCTGTTGCAATGGCTAATAATGAACCAACTTGGGAATTGGTAACAGACAGAAAAGCACTTTAAATGCTACCCTTTGAATAGCTAATTCCTGCTACGAATTGAACTCCTAATCTAATTACAGTAGTACATATAGCTAAGTTTGCTGCATCTCTTCTCTTTGAATCATTTCAGGAACCTAAAATCACTGTTAGAATTAAGGTAATTTCTCTTGTTTTTTTCCCCGTCTTTTTAAATTATGTTGTATACTGTATGTCTGTATGTATGTTTTTTGAGACTGAGTATGGTTTTCAACCTTTTCATATTACTCCGTACTTTTTATTATTATACATTTAGCTTGAAATTTGGAATGACATTTAGGGTTCATTTATTAATATGTAAAACATTTTACTATTTTCTCATTTTGTATCTTTTGGTTTGGTGTAAAACATTGAAAATGTAAAACTTGAGAATCGGAAAAAATTTCCTCCCAAAATGATAGGAAAACATTTTCTGTTACAATTGAACTAATTTATTTTTAGTTCAACCAAACAACGAAAAATGCTTAAAATGAAAATCTTTTTATATGGAAGCCAAATAATAGAAAACTTTTGTAAAAATAAATTTTCCAATGTAAAACGGGCTCTTAATTTTTTAATTTTCACAGATAACTAGTCTTTGTAACAGGGCATATACTGTAGATATTAGATAATGCTCAGTATTTCATTACAAACACGTAGTATAATTCATCCTGCCTTATGCTAAGTTGGTTGAGCATGATTTGAGATTTTCAGGATTGTTGAAGACAGTCATAATCAATCATAAACCAGTGAGTACAAAGCTAATAATGAAATCTAACAAAGAAGGTAAATTACTAGACAGGATTAGCAGTTTACCGGATGAGACACTCTAATTACATCCTTTCATTTCTGCGTCCAGAGTGTGCAATGGATACTAGCTTATTGTCAAGGCGTTGGAGGTATCTCTTCCGCTTTACACCCAATATTCATTTCAATGACTCGGATTTTTCATTTGACCATAAAAGGTTTAAGAAGTTTGTGCATCTGTTCTTGGCACTGCACCAGGCATCTCAAGGAATTTAGTCTGAATTGTTTGAAAACTATCATAACTCAGATTTGTGTGTATGGATCAATGCTTCAATACAGAAACAAGTAAAAGAGCTTTATCTTTACCTTTATCGTGTTATTGATGACCCACTGACGACTGTCCGGTTGCCAATTAGCTTATTCCATACCAAGTCATTGCAAGTACTCAAAATTTATGCTAAAGTTAAACTAGCGGTTCCAGAAACAGTATGGTTGCCCAATCTCAAGGTTCTTCATATTACTGATATTATATTTGCTGAGGAAGAATCAATTGGAAGGTTGTTGTCTGGTTGCACATCGCTCCAAGAGTTGTCATTCTGTTATTAAACCGATTTACCCGACCATTAGTGTGTGATTTTGATTAATATGCCTTTTAATCTATTTGGCAAAAAAATGAACCAAACTGATCCAACCCGACGCTAAAAGCCCTTTGCACCAAAATTAAACCGACCTGAATCAACCTAACTGGCCAACCCGATTGTTGTCTACTGTCTTGGTACGGCGTACAACATTTTCAACATATGAAAATCATTTTACAATGGAAAACTCATTTTCAAAAGAATTTTCAGTTGTTTGGTTGAATGAAAAATCAGTTATGAGAATAGAAAACAATTTTCCTTTGATTTTGGGAGGAAAACGTTTTCAACTATGGTGTAAAACAATTTTACACTCTAACTTTTTCATTTCAATTTTCAGTCCAACCATACAGGGTGCGTTTACTAGAGCGAAATATGTTTTCCCTGAAAACAATTTTACTATTTTACATCGTTTACTTTGAGTAAAAAAATAAAATGTAAAACTTTGGGTGAAAACTCATTTTACACCCTATGAGAAACGTTTTCCTCCAAATTTGGGAGTAAAACGTATTTTCCGTGCAAGTAAACATAGGAAAATTTATATGAAAATGAGTTTTCCAACGTAAAATGTTTTTCATGAAAAATTATTTTACATCGAAAATGTTTTACACCAAAGTAAACGGACTCATAGTGTAAAATGAGGAAAATAATTTTCAGGAAATCATTTTATGCCTTAACAAACGGACCCTAAGTGATAAACTGAAGCTAAGGGAGTATCTATATTTCCATACTATGTACTAAAATAAAGTATCGATTAATTCATCATTTTACAAGTGTTTGTCGTTAAAATTTTACCCTCCAAATTGATGATGTAATTTTTTTGTTGCTAAGATATATCCTTGGACAAGTTTCAATGTTAACAAAATACTCTTTATAATTAATACTCAGTAACTTAATAAGCTTATAATCTTATATTCTGTACATATAAAATAGTGATTACACTTTAAAAAAAAAACTAAAAAATATGATCTGATCTGATCTAAATCGTGCAACGTTTGGGACTAAACTATTTTTTATCCAAAAATAAAAGGAATAGAATAGGCCTTGAGTCCATCATATTTATTCATATCGTGACAACTAAAGCAGAGGATACTTATTTTTTTTGTTTTTAAGGAACTTGTTATATACACTTAAAACAGTTGTGGGGAGTTTAAAAGTCGTTTGCAATGGTAAATGAACCAACTTGGGGAATTGATAACACACAGACATGCACTTTAAATGCTGGTCTTTGAATAACTAATTATTGCTACCAATTGAACTCCTAAAGTAAACACGGAGTAAGTACTATATATATATATATATATATATATATATATATATATTATATATATGTAAACCAGCCATTCGATCTATCTATCTCGTAATGTTAGTCTTCTGCAAGTCTTGAAAGGAACCTAAAATCACTGTTATAAGGTAATTTAATAATTGGATCTCTTCCTTTTTTCTTCCATGTTTTTGACGTAGGTTAATTGTATACTGTATGCATTTTGTATATATGATATATTTTGAGTATGGTTTTCATATCATTTAGTATGATATTTTGTATGATAATGTTGCGCATGTGTTCAGGAATTGAGTGTTCTTCCATAACGGGCCATAAGCTCAAAGACATACAGTCGTAAACCAGCACGCAGGCAATAATGAAAACAAAACATCAAGGCCAAGTTGTATTGGACAGGATTAGCAGTTTACCGGATGAGACACTCTGTTACATCCTTTCATTACTGCCTCCAGAGTGTGCAATGGGTACTAGCTTATTGTCAAGGCGTTGGAGGTATCTCTTCCGCTTTACACCCAAGATTTATTTCAATGAAACAAACTTTTCATTTGACCCTAAAAAGTTTAAGAAGTTTGTGTATCTGTTCTTGGCACTGCACCAGGCATCATCCATCAAGGAATTTAGTCTCAAGTGTTATAAAAACTACGATAACTCAGATGTGTGTGTATGGATCAATGCTTCAATACAGAAGCAAGTAAAAGAGCTTTATCTTTATTACCTTTATCGTATTGTTGACCCACTGACGACCTTTCGGTTACCAATTAGCTTATTCCATTCCAAGTCATTGCAAGTACTCAAAATTTGTGCACTAAATTAAACTAGTGGTTCCAGAAACAGTTTGCTTGCCCAATCTCAAGGTTCTTCATTTTACTGATATTATATTTGCTGAGGAAGAATCAATTGGAAGGTTGTTGTCTGGTTGCGCATCGCTTCAAGAGTTGTCATTCTGTTATTGTGACATTCTAGCAGTAGTTAATGGTTGCTTTTGGATAAGTTCTCCTACTCTTCAGTATTTAACAATTAATGATCCCATATCTTGTGGTATACCAATACCATATAAAATTGAAGCCCCTAGTTTACTGAATGCAACATTCATCAACTTTGGTGATACCTATTTCTGGTGTGCTGATACTTCTCAGAAACATGAGTCGTCTACTGTTAATATAAATCTGTTTAATGTTGATAATTATCATCAATATTCCCCTTTTTTGAAGTCTATGATGAAGCCTTTTGCCACTCATGAGTTACCAGCACATCTCAACTTAACTTTGTTGGAGCTTGGATGGCTTAATGTACGTCGTTGGAAACAGTTGATTAACCACCTTTGTAACTCGCCTAGACTTGAAACTGTCATATTTCATCAGGTGTGTATCTATAAACTCCAGGCCACTTTAATTGATTTGTTGAATATTGTATCAAGTATAATCGGACTAGACCTGTTCAATGAGGTGGGCACCCATTGGCAGCCCCAGCCCAGCCTGTATCTAAAAGGGCTTATATTCAAATATGCTAGTTGCCCATTTTACTAATCATTGTTTTTCCTTTTACAAATTTCAAATATTATATTATATGATATAGCCGGATAGCGATTTTGGCACTCCAAAATCAATTTCTGCACTCCACTTTATTGATATATTCATCTCAACTAAAAATTTGAAGAAAGTGGAGTGCGGCTTTTAATTTTTGAGTGCCAAAAATCAGTATTCCAAGTAGCCAAATAAATATTGATTTAACAACATTAGCTGGTTTATATCTTATGTAGAGCTTATTTTTTTATAAGGAAGAAGGTGGAGACGACTGTTGTCTTGGTCAGTTGGAAGAATTGTTTGAAGATCCAAAAGTGGCATCATTGTCTATGCATATGGAGGTAGTTCAAGTTCTTAAGTTTTATGGAGATGGAGTGGAGTTATATTTGCTGGAGCATCTTCTTCAAAAGGCTATAAATCTAAAGAGGTTATTATTATACAAAGATTGCTTGACGAAAATGAACCATGATGATGAGCTGAAGTTGGCCCAGAAATTGTTGATGTTGCCAAGGGCCTCCCATTACTGTCGTATTGAAATTGTTTGGAAGTAGGGGGTGACGTGGATCTAATCCTAGGTCATAACTCATCTTATAGAAGTTTTAAATAAATACTATATGTTTTATTATATAATTAGGATTATTGAAACTGTATTAGCTTGGTTGTTTTTGGAAGTAAATACTCCATCCATTTCGATTTATCTTTTACATTTTGACTTTTGCACGTGAATTAAGGAGGATCAATGACTATGTAATATATTTTGAAACTATTTTAAAGTTGTAGTAAAAATGCTTTAGGACTTTTAGTTAAAATATTTTATGGGCAAAATTGACCCGACCGTTAGTGTGTGATTTTTATTAATATGTCTTTTAAATCTATTTGACAAAAAAGCTAAACTAAATTGACCCTATCTGACACTAAAAGTCTTTGAATCCAAATTAACCCGACCCAAATTGAATCAACCTAACCGGCCGACCCGATTGTCATTTATTGTCTATTTTAGCAAAAATCTAATAAGGTGTAATTAAGAGTAAAAAAATACATGGAAAAAATTTATTGAAAGTGTGAAGAACAAAAACAAATAGAAACATAAGTGATAAAATGAAGCGAAGGGAGTATCTATTTATACTATATTATAGACTAAAACAAAGTATTGATTAAAGCTGTCAATCGGTTCGTGTCGTGTCGATTCCGGGTCGACTCGCATACATAAACAAGTTGAACCCTCTAACCCCAAACTCGACCCGTTTAATAAACGAAACGTGTCGTGTCAACTTGTTTACTTAAACGTGTCAAAGTCCCCAAACCCGTTAATTTCGTGTCGTGTTCGGGTCGTGTTAGCATGTCAGGTCAATTTTTCACAAGAAAGTTAATATTGTAGTGTAATTGTGTCATGTCGTGTCAACACATTTACATAAACGGGTTGAACCTCTTGACCCAAACCCGACGCATTTAATAAGCGTGTCGTGTCGTGTCAACTCGTTTTAATTAACCGTGTCAAAGTCTTTGACCCAAACCCGCTAATTTCGTGTCGTGTTATATATCATGTCGTGTTATTTTTTGCCGGCTCTAGTATTGATTAAGTTAGTATTGTACATGTGTCATTTTGTCGCTAAAAATTTTCCTGCCAAAGCTAATTGTTGATGTCATTTTTTTGTTGCTAAGTTATATCTTTGCACAATTTTCAATGTTGATGAAATCTTCTTTAAAATTATAAAAAATTGTCAGGGGGCCTTAATATATTTTTTTTTGATTTGCGAAGGACCTTTTAAAAAAAATTTGGCATTTAACGGCCCAAAACAAAAAAATAGTTGTGAGAAGGGACCTTACTCTTCTTTTTCGGCTTTGACTCTAATTTCCCGGCCCAAAACAACAAAATAGTTGTGAGGAGGGATCTTTATAATTTTCTATTTACACCCCTTTATAATTTTCTATTTCTCCCAAATAATTTCAATTGCTAACAACTCTTCTTAATAAGCTTAGTTAGGTTTCATCTTGTTATAGTCAACACCGGGAAATTAGAGTCAACGTCGGAAAAGAAGGGTAAGTTCCCCCCTCACAACTATTTTTTTGTTTTAGGCCGTTAAATGCCAAAAAAAAATTAAAAGGTCCTTCACAAATAAATAAAAAATTAAGGTCCCTCATGACAAATTTTCCTTAAAATTAAAAACTTAGTAAGCTTGTAACCTCATGTTTTTTACATATAAAATAGTGATCACCCTCGTGAAAAAAAAATTATTATTTTAAAAAAATGTTTGATCTAATCATGTGACGCACGGCCGCACGGCGCACGGGATTAACCTAATTTTTATCGAAAATAAAAGGAATAGAATAGGCCGTGAGTCCATCATATCGTGACAACTAAAGCAGAGGATACTTGTGTTTTCGATTTTAAGGAACTATACATAATACATTTAAAACAGTTTTGGGGAGTTTAAAAGTCGTTTGCAATGGTAATGAACCAATTTGGGAATAATTGATAACACACAGATATGCACTTTAAATGTTGGCGTTTGAATAGCTAATTACAGTTGCGAACTCCTAGTCTCCTAATCTAAATATTACAAATCGATATATATGTAGTATTGTAGTATCAAAGTTAAGTCTCTTGCACATCTTGAATATATTGAGGAACCTAAAATCATTCTTAGAAGGTAATTTCTCTTACTTTTTTCCGTTCTTTTAGACGTAGGTTCTATTACTTCTATACTGTTTATGTTGTTTGAGACTGTGAGTATAGTTTTCATATTAATTTATACTTTTTTTTTTTTTTGTATTGTTATGCATTATTTTGCTTGAAATTTTCAATGCCTGTTGCCAAATATATACGGATCAGAGTATGCCTGTTGCCGAGCTCATACATATACTAGTACAATATTGTCCGCTTTGGGAGTTAACCCGCACGGCTTTGTTTTTAGACACCTTTCCAAAAGGCCTTGTACTAGTATATTGAGCACTACTATATAAATAGCTTCTTCTCTTGCTATTCTTTCGATGTGGGACTTGGGGTGAATAACTTCCCAACACATAGATATTAGATAATGCTCTGTATTTCATTACACAGGCTCTGTATTTCATTACACAGGCTCTGTATTTCATTACACAGTATTTTTGTGTCTTTGACGTAGATATTAGAAAAATTGTGAACAATTATCACTTGACTTTTATTTTTTTCATATAACTACAACCTAAGTTTTTTATTTTATAAAACAACTACAAAAGTACTAATTTTTTTGAAACCACTACCAAAGTTAGAGAGATGTTAATAGGTCCAATGTGAATAAATACGAGTAGTATTTAATACAAAAGGTTAATCCAATGAATAGGAAAAATAATGCACAATTTCACCCACAAATTCTGACCAAACGTCAATTGAATAGAAAGAAACCCCTAAAAAGATGAAGTTTTGGGAGACAATTTAGAAATCAGGAGGGATTAAGGTTATATGGTTGAGGAATCGTGTAATTTCAGGGAAATCGTGCAATAAAATGGGGTGTGAAAACCGAAACTAGCGCCTCAATTAAGGGAGTTAATCTTGAGTGTTAAGTGTTAGTAGTTTCAAAGAAGTCATAACTAACTTTAGTGGTAGTTTTATAAAATAAAATTATAAAAAAAAAAACTTTAATTTGGTGGTAGTTGCATCAAAATGATAGAAGTCAGTGGTAGTTGACAATTTTTCCTTATTTTTACTGCGTTATGTCGTTATACTAAGATTGTTAAGCATGATATCAGGACTGGGCATTCCATAATGGGTCATAAACGCAAATACAGTGGTGATAAAGCGGCAATGAAATCAAACGATGAGAGCGAGTTAGTGGACAGGTTAAGCAGTTTACCAGATGAGATACTTGTTAATATCCTTTCATTTGTTCATCCAAAGTGTGCAGTGGGTACGAGCTTAATGTCAAGGCATTGGAGATACCTTTTCCGATTCATAACCAAACTTCATTTTGATGGCACAGAATCATCAATTCGCCGTAATAAAAACTACTTTAAGAAGTTTGTGCATCTGTTCTTGCAACTGCACCAAGCACCATCCCTTAAGGAATTTGGTCTCAAGTGTTATTACAGTTATGATACCTCTGATGTAGATGTATGGATAAGTGCAACAATACTGAAGCAAGTACAAGAGATTTATATTTGGTTTAGACGTTTTTCTGACAGGAAAGGGCAGAGGTTACCATTTAGCTTATTTAATTGTAAATCGTTACAGGTACTCAAAATTGATGCTAATATTCGTCTAGTGATTCCAGAAACAATATGTTTGAACAACCTCAAGGTTCTTGATTTTACTCATATTACATTTGATGGCGAAGAATCAATTGGAAGGTTGTTGTCTGGTTGCACGTCGCTTCAAGTATTGACATTCAATGTGTGTGAATTTGTGGCACACAATGAATGCTTTTTCATATGTTCTTCTACTCTAGAGTATTTGACATTTGAGCAAACCTCTTACACTCAAAAATTTGAGATTGATGCCCCAAGTTTAAAGGACGCAACTTTCAAGGAACATGATGATGCCTATTTCTGGTGTAATGATAATAATAACTCTCTGAAAATCGAGTCGTCCCCAACATATCTGTGTTTGGATCGAAACACTTTTGGGGTATGGCCGGCATGCTTCTTCATCATCAAGCTAAAATACCCTTGTATTGTATTGTATTGTATTGTATTGTGTATATTTCTCATAATATGTGGTTTTTTCCTTGTTGAAGCATCTTGCAGCTTACAAAACACCAGCACATCTTAACTTGGCTTTGTTAATCCTTGGATGGAGTGCTACATGTCGTTGGAAAGAGTTGATTAACTAACCTCCTTTGTAACTCACCTAGACTTGAAACTGTCATATTTTATCAGGTGTGCATTTTTAAACTCCCGTTTCACTTAGGTGTTTGATTCATTTGAAATTTTTTGATCTGATTTGAACTCGATTTGAACTCGATCTTCTGACCTGATATGATCTGAATTTTCTTGATCTAATTTGATGTGATCTAAACTTTTTGATCTGAATTTTCTGAAAATGAAATGCACAGGATTGCTTATTTAAGTTGAATCAAACGCACCCTTAATGATGTATGGAACATTATCTAACCATTATTTATCATTTCAAAATACCAATGTCATGCATGCAAATTAAATCATATATACAGAGTTGTGAGTCAATATCCTCTTCATTTGTTAGAGGAAATGAATGGTCTATTTTCTATGTCAATGGTTAAAGATGTATCTAGAGGGAAATAAAGGGGATTTTTGAAAATTTTATTTTAATGTTAAATTAGGTGTCAAAATCTTTTGATGAAATTAAAAAAAAAAAAATGGAGAGGATCCTATTCTATAGTTGCATAAGCTTTTACTAACCAATAATGTTAGTACCTTACAATTCAGTTATTACATTACTCCCTCCGTTCACAAATCATTGCTCCATTTTGATTAAAATTTTGAGCGTTTTTTGGTCAAAATGAAGCACTTATTTGTGGACAGAGGGAGTATATGAGATTAGAGAGTATGTAGCAAACAAGAGATTTAACATAATAAATTAATAATTACCTGTCTTGTATCCCTATTCATTCAGGGCTTATATTTTTATTCCAAAGATGAAGATCGTGTTCAATTAGAAGAGTGGTTTAAAGAGCCAAAAGTGGCATCATTGTCACTGCATATGGAGTTTATTGAAGTTCATTGGTTTTCCGGAGCTACCATGGAGTTATTTTTGCTGGAGCGTCTTCTTCAAATGGCCATAAAACTGAAGAGGTTGATTTTGTATCGAGATGGCAAGGTCAAGACCGAGCATGGTGAGCTAAAAACGGCCAAGCAATTGTTGATGCTACCAAGGACCTCCCACAACTGTCGTATTGAACTTGTTTAATTAACATCGTCATAAACTCATAATAAGTCATTCATATGTTGCAATATCAGTTAATTATATGGTTTAATTATTCTATCTTTTCATTGAGGAATGTTTTTGTCAAAACTCAACTCATGTTAATAATATGCTTTCAATGTCCTTTCTAGTTTCAGTAAACTTGAGCGAATATTTTAAGCAGTAACACAATATTTATAGCAATTTTTTTTTATTATATTTATTATATAAATTACCAGGTGTAGCTTATTTTTAACTTTACTTTGATTGTAGTCCCAATTTATTTTTTGAGGAATGGAGCGAATATTGTGATACGAAGATAATATACTAAAAAACAAATGTATAGAACAAAATTAAACGGAATTATCTTAATATGGGTGTTTATAAACTGGTTTTAATTTATACGTTTTTTATCAGGGTATTTATCATGTGCTATTCAAATAATATTAAATATTATATAATTATACAAATGCCAAAATTTATATTATTTATCTCATAGCCTATTAAGATAAACTGATAAATTTTGGTGTTTTTATTTGACAAACTATATCAATATGGATAATTTTTATAATATGCTATGATATACTTTTTATGATATATGTACATACCTGGCAAATAGGTCAAATTGATCAATCATATCAGTAACAGGCCGGTCAATATTATAAAAAGAGTTTTCAATCAAAAATGGAATTCCGTAAAAAACAGATTTTAAATTCTAGCTAGTTTTCGATTTCAGGTTCGATCAAATAGGTCGTTCGGTCGGTAACGGATCGGTCAATGTTTTTGTGTCAATTTTCATTTGGATTTTGGGTAAAGTTTATTTTTGCCAGGTATATACGTAATTCATGAAATAGAGCACCTTTCAATTGGACCTCAAATAGATATGTACTGCGTTTTTTTTTGGGTTATAAAATAAAACATTAAATGATTCTCCTACTCAAAATCTATTATAAAAATTCATCAAATCGCCTGGCCTTTAATTAAATTCTAATACTGCCAATGCTCAACTATTAAAATAAAATAAAATAAATAAAAAATAAAACTTCCAATTATTTAAGTAAACGCAAACCATACTGTGATTAATGATTAATATGATTGTATGAAGGTGGACACATGGACTGAAAGCTGTACAAACTCATCACATGGCTCCAAATGTGTATGATTGATGCATACTATTATACATACTAGTAGTATTTGGGACCACAACCAAAGTAAAGTTAAAAAAAAGTTTACTGGACCCCAACAAACGACTCATTTCACATGAATACTGAGCCGTCATTACCTTTATATTTAGGGTCTGTTTATTTTGGTGTAAAACATTTTTTATGCAAAACGATTTTTCATAAAAAACATTTTACGTTGGAAATTAAAAACTAATTTTTATATAAATTTTTCAATGTTTATTTGCACGAAAAATAAGTTTTACTCCCAAATTTAGAGGAAAATGTTTCCAGTAGGGTGCAAAATGAGTTTTCACTCAAAATTTTACATTTTATTTTTTCTCACAAAGTAAACGAGGTAAAATAGGAAAATTGTTTTCAAGAAAAAATATTTCGCTCTAGTAAACGGACCCAATAAGGAGAACTAGTGAAAATCAAACTCAGAACCTTTTGGTTGCAAAATATGTATGCTTAAACTAACGCCACTAATCTTCATTAAATTGATTATTTTTCATGGTATATGCCAATTGATATTTTTTCATGGATCAAAACTTAGTTTTATTCTTTTGATCCCTTTTTTGCGGGTCAATTCAAATACTATATATATATATATATATATATATATATATATATATACAAATATATATATATATATATATATATATATATATATATATATATATATATATTTGTTTCCATCATGTCATTTGTTTTCAATGTACGTAAAGGAAAAAACTTTCCATGAGGCAATGAATTGAAGTAAGCCAAGAGAACATTTACACTCTATACTAGACTTGGCAAACCCAGGCCATTTATTCTCGAACTACATGCTTAATTTCATTCAGATCCAAATTCTACTCGATCGTCAATATATATATATAGTTGAGCTATTTTTTAGATGTAATCCACATTACCCCAAATATAAATAACGATGCTTGATTTTTTTATTCCATGTGAATAAATTTCACATGAAAAATATCAATCCAAATTCGTTTGAGATAAGTCAAAATCAAATTGAATAATTTATTTAAATTATACTACCTCGATTTCATTTTAATTTTTTTACACTTTAGGTATTTTTATCGCAAAAATATTTTTCCAATTTCGAAATCTAACAAAAAAATGAAATTGAGGAATTAATAATTTTATTGCGCCATCCTAATAAATAAGTTTAGAATATTGGTGCGAATATGGTTGGAATTTGAAATTTTGTTGTATATATATATATATATATATATATATATATATATAAATAATATAATATAATTAATATAATGTAATGCAACGTACTACCTCGAGCATTTTTTCTTGGGATGCAAATGAGCTGAGTCGAGTATTTGCTTGTTTGAGTTAATCTTGATGAGGTTAACATGTGTTCAAGCATGAATAAGCATGGGACAAGCTTTATTTTCCTTATTTGAGATTGACTTTTCAAGTAGTTGTCTAGCTCGACTCGAGCTTGCTCTTTTGGGCATTGAGCTTAATAAGCGAGCTCTATATATTGAAGCTAAATTTGTATAAACTAATATCGCCAAACTAATCAATACCGTACCCTTTGAAAAGTATAATTTTAAGAAAATGTCTATATCACCTTTCTTTTCATTTTGTAATTTAAATTTGTTTTATTCATAAAGATTTACATCAATACCCTTTGAAAAGTATAATAATTTTAAGAAATAAACGAGCTCATAAACATGTTGTTCGCAAACCTAAACAAGTCGAACATAATAGTGTCCATGCTTAGCTTGTTTACAAAATGAGCTATAAAATATTCTTCAAGATTCTTCATTTACTTCTTGAACCAACTTTTGATCAAACTTATTCACCAGTGCTCACGAACGAATCAACTCATTTAATTTGTATCCTCGTTTTTTCCTAAAGAGTTTTTTTAGGTTCGTTTTTCCTAAGTACTTAATCCATGTAATTCTTTTATTATATATATATATACACGCCCCATACAAATTATGATCATTTCAGTTATATTACCAAAACTGCTTATTTACTTAGAATTAATGGCCAGCAGTATTTTCAATTTAGGCAATGATTGAAGAAAAGACTTTAGTACTTAATTAATATGCATATTGATTAAAGTTAATAGTATGAGTGCAGTGTATTCTTGCAAGACTTTAATAATGTATGTTGCATTTAAAATGATTAGGACGGTGATCTAGCTACTCTTCAAATTTTCAAATTAGTGACGGAATCAACAGCTACACACAAAATTACTTGTTATGTCAAGGAGTATTATGATGACCAATTGAGGATAGAAGCATTGCGGCAGTGGTAGAGGTATGCTTCATTAAGGGTGGTGATATGGGATTGATTGTCACCATACCTCATCTTATCTAAAAAAAGATATATTCCTTAGAGATTGAAAGCTTTATTCGGGTCCTGTATATCATGCTGAATTTCCAATACGTAGTGTGCGTAAGCGTGTGACCATCAATCATATTAAGCAATTTATATAGCACCCTTAGTTCTGTATATTCGATGTCAAAAATTGAAATGTTAGCTCAAATCAAGCATTAACTATACTAAATGATATGTGATTTATTATACATGTATTGTCGAATTATTCTTACCCATCAGAAAATATATTAAATATTTATGTACCATTTTAACATTAATCGTTTTTAAAATCTAATGGATCCTTAGTCCTTACTCGATCCTTAGATATCAATTAAACCATTTCTCTTGTCCGGTCATCTTATATACGACTTGACATAAACTTTTAACTAATAGTTTATAACTTTTTTTTAACATAAATAGTTAAGATTATTATGTAATAAAAAGTTATAGTTTTTGAGAAATTTATTAAGTTGCTTCAACTTATCGGATAATGAGACAATCTGACAGGAGACCAGCTATATTGATTAACATTCTCCACACATCATATTCAAAGAGGTAGGAAGTGATTAGATTACTCTCGCTTTCATTGTCCTTGCTCTTCCACAATCCACACAACAAATCATAAGGAATGATCTCAATAATTCAAAAGGCAATGAATAGCTACCATGTTTGAAAATTCATCAATATATGAGACGTAACCAAGTTGATAACGTTAATAATCATATGTTATAAAATTAAGCAATTAACAACCTATCACTTTCACTAAACGACACTATTTTCCCTCTCTATATTCCCCGATATTTTTCTACTCACAAGAAAACTTTTCACCAAATAATTATAACTTTTCAGAATAAAGTCATAACGTTTTATGCAAAATATTAAATAATTTTGCTAAAAGTAATATTTTTTTTTTAATAAACAGTTACAATTTATGATAAATAAATAATGTTATATCGTCAAACAGTGTTACAAGCGGTTTTTTATATTCCTGCCTATTCAATAATTTATAATTTATCTACTAAATCAAAATACAAAGTACTCCGTAATACAAAGATTATATATATCTTAATTAAATCATATACCACCAATTATTCCATATATTCAATGTATTCCCTTAACTTCAATAATTCCCCCATAATTCCCGATCAATCCCCACTAATCTTTTTTTCCCCCTTATTTTTTGTATGACGTTATTTCCACTAACGTTGTTCTCAGAGCAAAAATATACTCTACATGACAAATACGTAGTAAGTACAACTTTATGAAAACCAAGAAAAAGAAAAAAGGAAAAAAACAAGAAAAGGAAAAAGAAACTCTACATAGCAAATAAAGCAAGGATCACACACTAACCCCACAGCCTTGGATAAGCTGGTATTTGATGGCGTTGTTCCCAACACTAACACCAGAACTAGGGTTTCCTAACGGTATAAACGCCTGACAGTTGACGTGGAGTCGGTAGGTCCCACTAATGAAGGACCCAACTCTAAATCTCACCCGTCCATCCAACTTGATCAACAGTTGAACATTCCCCATATTCATCTGTTGACTAATTTGAGCACCTATGTAGGGAGCAATAGGTACAGAATCACCTCTTAGAAAAGGAGACCATATATTATTACCTTTTGAATCTTGGTAAGTGGGTGGTATTGACGTTGGTAGTGTGATCTGCTGATCATGATACGTCGCGTATGACACGAGTTTGTCGTAGTAAATTCCGATTTTGTCGTTAGGGTTTCGGGCCTGGATCGTCACCTGAAACACCGAACTTAGTTGGGCCGGAGTAGTAAGGTTGAAGTTATACAATGTGGCGTCTTGTAGGACGAAACTTGGCTTGGAGGGTTTTAGGACGGCCCATATGATTAGGATTGTTAGGAGGATTAGGACTATGAAGAGTAGAACTCCGGCTATGATTCTCTTTATGAGAATCTTCTTCTTGTCTTCGTGGTGGCCGCAGTCTTTTACCCCCGACATGGTGGTTGTGACGACGGTGTTAGATTGGTGGTGCTGATGGTGGAGGTGTTTGGAGTTTTCTTTTTTTTTTTTTATTAAGATAGATGGATTGATCTGAAATGGACTGAAGTAAGTGCGATAAAAGAGATCGGTTTTTTTTTTTTTTTTTTTTGTGAAGGTGTGTGGTGGGAGAAAATGGGGTGAAGTTTACATCAATGCGTAGACTAATATAGGGTGTGAGTGGTAGGGGAAGGTGAACATGTAATATGTGTTGACGCATATGACTATATGCCGTGTATGAGGTGTTAATTAATTAATTGAAAAACTTTTTGATGTTTAGTTTTTGTTTATTATTGGTGATATATATAAAAGGTACATTTTTTATTTACTTCTATATGATTGATGACAATGGTAGGTAAGAACATGGGCAATACTATTTCATGAATGAATAATGTAGATGCCAAGAAACACACTATTTTGTCATGAATGTTACATATTTATACTTTAAATAGGGGATGGTGCCATATTAGTAGGTTGCAACTACGGTGCCATAATATTGATTAATTTCCAAACATATATGTGTAGTATGGAGTAGTGATCTTTATCTATCTTTATATATATTTTAGGTAAAATTGATCAAAGTATGTAGTTCTAATTTTAGTCTTTCATAATTATTTTCAACAAATGAATAACTCATGTTTAAAGAATGAATGAATGTTCTTGGAAGGTTCGTACTTAGCATGTGTTACCTGATCTAGCATGGTGTGAAAAAATAATAAGGACAAACAACGTTGAAGAAGATTAAGACAAAAGAAATACACTTTTTATAGTAATATGTTTGTACTATGAGGTAATAAGTCAAGCTCTATTATTATAAGTTATCTGATTCAATTTTAGCCTAAACACTTTAAATCAAGTGGCATGAAAACAAATTTTCTTAAATCCATTTGTACACGGTAATAATTGAAATCATGGTTTGAAAATTATGAGCTGAATCTGAAACCGCACCAAGCTGGCAAATTTTGGGTAGCTCATTTACCTTCATCATATATTTAAAAGAGGAAAAAGTGACGAAAAATAGGGTGTCAAAAGGAATTTTCATTATTGTCATGGCCCATGGGTCGGTAATTATATAATACTACGTAGTACTATAGTATTGGGATCTGAGGATTATAAAACAAAGAATGTTATGGAATCGAAAAATTGTAGACATCATTGTGTGTTTGTATGGCCTATCTTAATTTCATTTTTAAGAAATAATTAATGGTTAAGTAGTTAACTACCGGCTTATTATACTGTATTATGGTAGGCAGTAATAGTAGGTAGCTGCTCAAATGTATAGTATACATTTTTATTTTAAACATAACTTCACGACTTGCACAAAAGCATGAATAAGCCTGGAAGACACCACCAATAATAATTAGTCAATTTGTGGAATTTGTGAGAAGGTAAACACTAGGTTGCATAGATACGGATAAGGGTTCGAGAATGAGTGTAAAACGGGTATAGAATACATACCTCACTTTTAAAAATAAGGATACGAATACGAATAAGAAAATAATCTTCAATGTAACTTGGAAATTATACTTGTAAATTAAAAACACAAATAATCAATTAAAATGATAAAACCCTTCTCTAAAGAATAACAAAAAGACAAAAAAAAAAAAAAGGCTAAAATAAGGTAATTTTTTTTAAAAAAAAATAAAATAAAAAACAGAGTGAAGTATCGATATCCGACACAGATATGACTACCTAATTGAAATATCCATGTATCATAGAGTAAACACTCTCAATAATAAATAAATAAAAAATCATCTATTAATATGTGGTTGTTTATATTGTTGTTCATTGAAAATGTTAGCTGGAACATAGGAAATTAATAATACTAATAATCCAACATTTCTTACTTATTCAACTGATAGTTCCACATTTCATAAATTAAGAAATAATCCACTACCCACATTACTACATTCCCGAAAATTCATAATTTCATACTCCTTAGTTTTTAGTTTTTTATTTTATTTTACCTAAAATCATTGATGTGTAATTGTGTATAGTTGTACACTTCCTCGTTCCTCCATTATTCACACACATAATAGCGTGCGTCGGCTAGATGCAGAAGTTGACTATAATAGTAGTGGATCAAAATCGAACATTCATATATAGTTTCATTTTCATACTAATAGTCTACTACCATACGAGTTTGAAAATGGGACCCACAACGAAATGGCAATGCACGAAAATTCCAAACAAAGGAACCCACTATACATACTACATACTATGACAAAGAAGCTTCCAGCTTGGAAGAACAGACCTTCACCAATCACCATGGTTCGATATTTCTATGGCTTTTGCCTTCTATTGATAAATATGTCCTTACTCCATATCAAACTGACCCTCACAATTTATTTAGATACTACGGAGTACGAAATTAGTAGGGTAGAGTTCACGGGAGAGAGCATCGGTACCAGCACTTTATGCCCCTTCCCCCACTTGATGTCAAAGTCATTTTTTCCTGAGATAAGTAGAAGTCGTGTATGAGTCATGTGTACAATGTACCTTTTCTATAATTATAAAAAATACCAAATAGCAGTGCCTTAGATATCTGTGGCGGATGTAGCTTGAGGTACGTGGGGTCATGTTACCCTATTTGGGCTATTTTTTTTTTTAATTATATGCTTATTTATGTTAATGAAATTTGATAAAAAATAAATAAATAAATAATTATTTTGTGTAAAATAGGGACCGCGGTTAATAGTGAAAAGTTATCTCATAATGTAAAATTCTAAGTATAACCATGTTAATGTTAATAGATAAATGTATTTTTTTTATAAAGTGACACAGTTGCATAAAATTTTTAAATCCGCCATTGTTAGTTATTGAAAGTTGAGGAGATTCCACCCCTGATCATGACTCATGGGTACCCTCTACCAAAGGCAAATGACACTACCACTGTGAATCTGTGATCCTTCTCGCTTCGACATTGACCTCCACAATTGTCTTATAAGCATTGTTTTTTGCTCTATATTGTTTCACTTTATCAAAATTTATGATTTGCACATAAAAAAAAAAAAACATTATTAAAATGGAACCTCGTTACATTCATCTCATTAAATATTTTTTATAATATCAACTTTTTATAATTTTTAATCATATATAATTGTAACTATTTATAGCAAAAATAATACATTGAAATGCATAAAATAATAATGGTTATCTTTGACAAATGCAAAACGAGTAACATGTTCCACAACTAAGGCTTTATTCTTTAGGACTGAACTGATCTGATCTGAACTGATATGATCTCATCTGCATTGATTAGGTGGGGGCATTATTTTGTAAGGGTATAAAATTAAAACAAAGCCGAACTGATCTGATCTGAACTGAACTGATATGATCTGATCTGATCTGAACTGATCTGATCTGATTACTGTAGCTTTTAAATCCAAAAAAACAGGCCTAATTATTGGTAAAGTGACTCATATATTTATGCAATTGTTATCCTCCTCCAAAAAAAAAAATTAAAAATCCAAGGAAAGCCATGAGAGGATGGCATCGATCATAATTTGTTTATATGAAATGGGAGACAATAGGAATCAAAATGAAGAAATAAATTTGGATGGAAGGTTCCGAATCTTCTGATTTTGATTGCTGACAGACAAAAGTCCAACTTAAGACCTTGAAATCAATCTTGATCCAAATTGATAAACTAAACCACTTCATTTTTTTTATATTAATCATCACTACTAATTATTGGAGCGAAAGTATATATCAAAAGTTGCACCAATTCGCATGTAACATCACTACATTTTTAATTTTTTATGGAATCTTGCATTGGTTCGGACTATATATATGTATTACACTGGAAACAATAATAACATTTTATTAATGATTAATATTGATAGGATATTATTGCTATCAAGCGCCCCAGACTCCCAGAGTGCTAGATAAGGGGGTAATATTGGTATGGGCTGGCTAGGTTGTATGAATACGGGTATGGGTTTGAGAACGGGTATAAAATGAGTACAGAATACGTCATTTTGAAATTAATATACTGCTATGAATAAGAAAATAATACATAAAATATATAAAATAAGAAATTTTATAAAAATCTTCAATATAACTTGAAAATTATATTTGTTAAAATATAAACAATCTAGTAAAATGATAAAACCCTTTTCAAATAATAATAGAAAGAGAGACAAAATTGCTAAAATAAGGTAAAATATTTTAAAAAAATATAAATAAAAAAATAAAGTATCGATCGGATATGCGTGAAGTATCGATATCCGACACGGGTACAATTACCGAATTGAAGTATCCATGTATCCTAGTGGTACACTCCACATTGATATGGAAACACTTTTTGTGAGAGGTACAAAAAAAATTGTGCTCTCACAAAGAGGTGTGCCCATATAAATATTGTGTCTGCTTTTATCATTTATGTATTTTTTTAAGTGGTGGTAATAATTTTAGGCTAGATGCAAGGGGGTCAAGCTCACCCATTTGGCGTTTGGTGATGATTTGATGGTGATCTGTTGTAGGGGTGATTTTAGATCTGATTTTGAGAGCAATTGCTACCTTTACTGCTGCATTAGGCTTGGCTGCAAACAATTGCAAAAACTAATACAAGTGTATATATATATATATATATTTTGCAATGTTCCTGAAGATGCAAAAGAGGCTATTTTGGCTAATACTGGTTTTAAAGAAGGTATATTGTCTTTCAAATATTTAGGCATTAGCATTGGGACCGGGAAACTGTCTAATGCAGATTGCTAACTCCTAGTTGATAAAATTGTGATGAAAATTAGTTAATGGGGTCTAAGAACTAAGTCTTATGCTGCTAGGGCTATGTTGATTAATGTTGTTATTATCTCTATGCAAGAGCTTATTCGGCAAATATCTTCATTTTGCCTAAAAAGTGATTGGGGAGGTAATGGGTATATGTAGGAATTTACTATGGGATGATAGGCCTATTGCAAGCAGAGTGTTCTTCCTATAGCCTGGCCTGGATTTTATTAGTAGGCCTAAGAAGAATGGTGGTTTGGGAATTATTGATTGTTCTGCCTGGAATCTAGCAGCTGCAGAAAAATATGTTTAGGATATAGCTAATAAGAATGATAGTCTGTGGTTGAAATGGGTAAATCATCACTATATTAAAGGAAAGAGCTGGAAAAGAATGTCATGTCCTAGTAATGCCTCTTGGCAATGGAAGCAAATTTGGAAGACTAAGGAGATCATCAAGAATGGATTTAGAGGCAACACTTGGATTCATCATACTCACAAATATACAGGTTCTAGTGCCTACCACTAGATCAGACCTAATGGGACAGAAGTGAAATGGACTAATTGGGTTTGGCATAGGTTCAATATCCTTAAGACAAAGTTCATTCTTTGGTTAATCTTTTGAGAAAGACTAAAGACCAAGGGGTTCTTGGTCAGATTTAAGGATGTGGTAGATAGGAATTGTGCTATTTGTGGAAGAGATGGGGCATGTATTCAACTATTGCCAAAAGAAGTTCAGGATTTATGCAGTTTTGCATATATTCATGCTTGTTTAGCAAGTATGAACTGCCTTCATAGGTTCTAGAGTGGTATATCTGGTTGTTTCATATCAAGTATGATGTACCATATATATTTGGGCTCAGAGGAACAGAAGTGTTTGGGAGAAGGTGGTGTTGCGCCCTGCAGTAGTGATGGAGCAAAGTAACTCTGCAAGTATGCTAAGAATGAAGCAAATTTTGTCTAAGAAGACTTCCCTGCCATGCATAGCTGGTTGAATAGCATAGTGTAATTAGTGTTGTTTTGTACTCAATCCGTCCACAAATAAGTGCTCCATTTTGACCAAAATTGTGAGAGCTTTTTGGTCAAAATGGAGCACTTATTTGTGGACAGAGGGAGTATTGTATTCAACTTTGTTTTGTGTCGCTTTTTTTTTTTTTGGTTTGGCCATTTTTGTGATGTAGGTCATTGGTGCCTAGTGGCATCGGTGTAATTTTTTTCTGGTGAAATAAATTCTTCATTTCGTTAGTGACTATGCCCCAGCGAGGAACTTTGATTGGTAATATATGGAACTTGGATTCCTTGTCCAACCTCTCCCTACTGTCGTGGCCATTCGAGATGCCGCTCCGGGCCCTTCCACCGTTTTCCCCAAAATTCAAACACGTAGTCCGGGGTACCATCTGGAGGACTTATGTGTTTTCTCACCATCAAATCACCACTGTTGCACCCTACACGCCCGTTTTTCCGCCACCTGAACGAACGGGTCTTATGTGCAATTTCAGCCAACCAACGGTCACGGTTGCTCCTATCCACTTGCGTAGGGTCGTTTTATGTCCCAAAAAACATCACATTTGATTTTCGGCCGCTTTCATTCCGAGACCCCGGAACCTTCAAAAACCGTGAATTATAGTCTTTAGTCGTAGCCGTTCGGGATGCCGCTCCGGGCCCCGTCACCGTTTTCCCCGAAGTTCGAACACGTAGTCAGGGTTACCATCTTGGGGTTTTATGTTTGTTTTCACCATAAAATCACCACCGTTGCACCCTACATGTCCGTTTTTCTACCACCCGGGCACCCTACACGGCTGTTTTTCCGCCACCTGAACGAACGGATTTTAGGGGCATTTTCGGCCCATCAAACGGCCTCAGTTGCTCCTTGTAGGGTCATTTTATGACACAACAAACCCCATATGATTTTCGGCCGCTTTCATTCCGGGACCCCGGAACCCTTCAAAACTGTGAATTATAACCTTCAGTCGTGGCCGTTCGGGATACCGCTTCGGACCCATCATTGTTTTTCCCGTAATTCGAACACATGTTCCGGGTTACCATCTGGGGTACTTATGTGTTTTTTCACCACCAAATTACCAACGTTGCCCCTACATGCCCGTTTTTCCGCCACCCGAACGAAAGGGTCTTATGTGCATTTTCGACCTATCAAACGGTCATGGTTGCTCCTATATATCCACTTGCGTAGGGTCGTTTTATGACCCAACAAACATCCCATACAATTTTCGGCCACTTTCATTCCGGGACCCCAAAACCCTAAAAAACAGTGAATTATAGCCTTCAGTTCTAGTCATTCGGGATGCCTTTCCGGGCCCCATCACCGTTTTTCCCAAAATTGGAACACGTGGTCTGGGGTACCATCTGGGGGTTTTATGTCTGTTTTCACCTTAAAATCACCATCCTTACACCCAAAACGCTTGTTTTTCCGCCACCCGGGCACCATACATGCCCGGGTTTTCGCCACCCAAACAAACGGGTCTTAGATGCATTTTCAGCCCATCAAACAGTCTCGGTTGCTCCTTTCATTCCAGGACCCTGTAACCCTCAAATATTTAACATTAGGACCCTGTAAATTATAACCTTCAATTCTAGCCGTTCGGGATACCTTTCCGGTCTCCATCACAGTTTTCCCAGAAATTTGAACATAAGGTCCAGGGTACAATCTAGGGTTTTATGTCTATTTTCACCTTAAAATCATCACCGTTGCACCCTACACGCCCGTTTTTCTGCCACCCGAACGAACGGATCTTAGGTGCATTTTCGGCCCATCAAACAGTCTCGATTGCTCCTTTCGACTTGCGTAGGGTCGTTTTATGACCCAACAAACCCCCATATGATTTTCGACCGCTTTCATTCCGGGACCCCGGAACCCTAAAAAACTGTGAATTATACTCCCTCCGTCCCAAATTAGTTGCTACATACTGATAAATGACACTATTCATTTGTAAACTTTGACTGCTTATAGTTTCATGTACATAAAGAAAAATATAGTCATGATGGATCTAGTTTGATTCGTCTCAATATGTACTTTTCAAACATATAATTTTTATAATTTTTTATTATGTGTAGTTCAAGATATTTTAATTTAAAATTGTGCATTGGGAGATGTGAAAAAGAGAATGTAGCAAGTAATTTGGGACAGAGGAAGTAGTATTCAGTCGTGGCCGTTCGGGATGTCGCTCCGGGCCCCGTTACCGTTTTCCCTGAAATTCGAATACGTGGTCTGGGGTACCATTTGGGGGACTTATGCGTTTTTTCACCATCAAATCACAACGTTGCACCCTACACGCCCTTTTTTCCGCCACCCGAACGAACGGGTCTCATGTGCATTTTCGGACCATCAAACGGTCATGATTGCTCTTATCCACTTACGTAGGGTCGTTTTATGACCCAACAAACATCCCATATAATTTTCGGCCACTTTTATTCCGAGACCCCGAAACTCTCAAAAACCGTGAATTATAGCATTTAATTGTGGCCGTTCGGGATGCCGCTCCGGTCCCCGTCATCATTGTCTCCGAAATTCGAACACGTGTTCGGGATGCCATTTGGGGGACTTATGTGTTTTTTCACCATCAAATCACCACCGTTGCACCCTACATGCCTGTTTTTCCGCCAAAAAAGATAATAATAATTTTAGCTCCATTTGTTTTATACGAAAATATTTTCCTTCCTCCCTTTATTCTTTTTTCTTTGTTTTATTGGTAAGGGGGAGGATAATGGTTTTATGAAAGTTGAAAGTTTTCTCTTTTGAAAAGGAAAACAATTTTTCATTTCTAATCAAGGTATGCCACATTTTACACTCTACCTGTTGCCTTTGTTTTGTTCTCTACTCCCCATCTCCACTCAGTTTGTTTTGGAGAAGATTTTACTCTTAGGTGAATGCTGTAACAAGTTCTTTCATATATTCATACAATTTTATTTTTCTACACGGCACCCAACATATCCACTTTACTACGTCGTACTCCTCAAAATATTAAAATTTCACATGGTACCCTTCAATTGGGGTGAGCATCATATAAAAAGTGAATAGTGAAATATTAGAATGTATCTTTAACAAGTATAGTATATGCTTCTGTTACTCCTTCAATTCACTCAAAATCATTTGATCAGCAATTGAAGGAGTAACAAATGCAAACAACCAGCTTGGTTGGATATTGGTTCAAATAAATCTCCCCTTTCTTCCAATAAATAAGCCCTGTTATACTACGTCTGCTCTAATCGAATTTCCCTTTAATTCCCCAACTGAGAGCACAAGGTTGGTTCGTAGCGAGATCAAGCAAGTCGCAAGGTGGTCAGCGATAGGGGAGGTGATACTTACTATAAGACTTGGTTCTTCTTTCTGTTACGCTCCTACTCAATAACTATGAGTAGGTAACTAAGCCTCGTACTTTTATACTCTAGTAGTCGCCCCTTCATCTTACGACACTACTATCTCTTCTCCCCAAAGTCTTACGACCCAACTCTTCGAACCTTTCTTCAAACTTAATTAAATAGGAGCTCGTTCATTCTTAATCCTTTTGAGCAGCAGTTAACTTATTCCCAGCATTTTGCTTAGTGACAACCAGAGCACTAGCCTCAGCAGCATTGTCATTCCAGATAATGGATCAATTCCTAGAATGTTTCCTCTAGTGTTATCATACTTTGGATTGAGTCCCATCAAAAAAATCTATCATCTTCCCTTTAGATTCTCTTTCAGCAATCTTTTTCATCACCTTACACGAACATTTCTCCATTGTTCCACATTCACAAACAGAAAAACCATTTAAATTGTTGAGCTCATCCCAATACTTCTTTAGTTTCCCATAGCATTCACTCACACTCATTTCATTCTGTAAAAGCCATTTGACTTCTTTCTTAATCATTTAAAGTTGTGGTGCATTAGATTGCCCACATCTCTCAAGCAAATCATCCCAAAACATTTTAGTAGATTCACTCTTCTAAGTTTTCACTCTACCACTATATTTAAAACAAACAAAAAAACCTTTCTTTTTATTCTTCAGTAATAGATTTTAATCTGAATCTAAGAAAAGTTTATGGAGCCTATAAAAGGTATATCTAGAGTTTACTTTATAATTCAATTATTTGCTGTTAGACAACCTAGCAATGGAATGCAATACAAGAAACTTTCCAATATGCAGCTATACAAAATTTATGCATCTTTCCTCTTTCAACACCAACTCCGTAGTTACTAAAATGAAAAGAAGAGTGCGTACCAGATTACCTACCAATTTCATGACATTAACGGACAAGGTGAACTAATATAACCTCACCAAAACTATCCAACTTCAATTTAGAAGACAGATAATGCAAATCATCAAAGAATAGTTGGGGAAATGCATGTTAAAATGCTGTAAAGCATACAAGGTACTAGTCATTTTTAAGCACCTATCGCTTCTGTTCACCCCAGTTCTTGCCCTCGAAAAATTCATTTAACATGCGTTCAAGATCTTCTGCACTGTATCTGATGTACTTCTGAGGGTTCTTCCCACTCTCTATCATATGCCTGCAATAACAAATACCAACATTTACGGCTTGTTTAGTTCATTTTTAATAAAGGAATGAAAGGCGGAAGAAAGGAAGGGAAAAGAACAGAAGGAAGAGAAACCGCACAATGGCAAACTTGTAAATATTACGAATGAAGTATGCCAAAATCACAAATGATTGTGTGTTATGTATCAAACAACTTTCACTTTATTTACAATTATATCATTGTGCTATGCTCAAAACATAGCACTATGCATGACTAGGTATCCCTCATTTTCTCATGTTTGGATCAAAATTTCTTTTTCCTCCCAAATTCCTCCACTTTTGGAAGGAAAGGAAAGTCTTGTGTTTCCTTTCCTATCTCTTTAAAAAAAAATTGAACGAAACTTTGGAAACAGATGGCATTCTTTCCCTTCTTTTATTTTCCTTCAAAATCCCACCTACCAAACAAGCTCTTAGATGCTTGGTGACAGAATTTCTCAAGGGTGGGCGGACCCCAGTTTCAAAATTTGTTTTTATTATGATATGATGCACTACATAATCTTCTGCCCTTCAAAATTATAACATAATTGACTAAATGGTAAGGCTACTTTTAATTAACCAAATTATAAAAATGTCAATGAAGTGAATAAGTTATTATAATTAAGGGAACTTCAGAAAATAGAGAAGAGGTAAAGGATCACATACCCATAACGTTTAACAAAAGATCGGTAAGCCGGCAATACGATCTCAGCTACAGCCAGCCTCAAAGATTCTCGCAGTTCGCTGTCAGGAACAGTCCACTGAGATTGTCTTTGATGGAGATCCTCGAATTGAATATTGAAGTTTTTGTATCTCTCTTTTACCATTGCCCTTGGAAGTGGTGGAGTGGCATCAGGCGTAGCACTACCAGTTGAGCCGGAAGGTTGGACAGTGAGAAATTGAAGGATCTACAAGCCATGACAAACAAAATAAAAAATAAATAAATCACCCATCAAGGAGTACAGAGACAGATGATTTAGCACTGATTAAATTTCGAAGATAAGAACTAGGATGCTGATGAATTACACAACTAATGCATCAAAACAAGCACCAAGAAGATTAGTAGTTTAGTACTCTTTCTGTCAAAAGGACCAATGAAATAGCATTCAAAAGAATATGAATGTGATGCAGCAGAACAGGACTCTAAAAAAGTTTTCTGAAGAGCCTCAATAAAGAGTTTGTAAATGAATGCTTATGTATCACTATGACTAATGCCTCTTTTCCACAACACTTTTATGGTTCCTCTTTCTTGAGCTAGAAAGTAGAAAGCAACTAATTCAGTATTAGCAGGTCATACTAGGTTTAAGATACTGTGAGTAGGCCATTCGATATAAATCTTGCAACTTGAATTCCAGAAAACAAAGACAACACATCGGAAGTGTCCTGAATTAACATGTAATCGGCACCATGGAAGTATCAACCGCAATAAATTATTTCTAGGACATAGCAAGTCTTAAAAACAGAAGATTGACTTCATAAGTAAATTGCTCGCAATACTCTCCATATAAGAGGAGAAAAAACCTTTGACCAAGAAACCCTCTTGTACTGATTTGCATGCTGTTGAACAATCCTCCGATGTCGTTGAACCCAATCATCTCCTAAAAGGTCCTTTGCTTCGGACCTAAGACATAAAGGACAGTGAGTATGAGCAAAAAAGAACATTTGGTTAAAGTTAGTGTTTAAAATAAAGTTATGTAGTAAACCTCCGAACTGATCGAACAATGTAATGGATGTTGTTCATAAGAAACAGCTGAGTCAAAGCAGTATCTTTATACTGCTTGGCCTTCCCATCCAAATTATTCTGAAGTGCTTGCATTATCCGAGTTGTGATTGCAGCTAACTGTGCCTCTGTATCTTCTTTACCGAATTCTTCAAAGAGTTGTTTCAAAGTGGATTGATAACTGTGCAAAGGTAATGTAAGTTAGGTAAAAGGTACATAACATTCTACTTAGAGGAAGAATGATACAATCTGAGGGGAAAGCACAACAAAGATAACTAGGTTTAACAATGTTAAATACTCCCTCTGTTCCACAATGTTTTGTGCTTGTTACAATGGATATTGTTAACAAGTACATGTAAATATATAATTCAATATATAAGAATAAATATAGTCATGTGGGGTATCGTTTGATTCATCTTAGTGAGTGCATTTTTAATATTCAGTCGTTATATTTTTTTTCTAATATGCAATTATAGATATTAGTTATATAAAACATGGCAAACGTGAAAAGTTCAAATGTATAAAACAATCTGTAATTGAGGTAGTAAAAAAGTTCCATCTTTTTTTAAGACAAAGGATAATTGGCAAGTACTACATGGGAAATAGGTTGTGAAGTGTAAACTAAGGCTTTTGGCTTACTCGAACAAAAATTTCACATAGTTGATCACATAGCTAGTCAATGGATGCACTGTTCCGTCCATCACAGCTGTTTTTGTGGCATCCTTCTCAACTGCTTCTTCAAAATCACCAAATGTCTCTTGTGCTGTCTGTGCCAGTCGTTTTGTCAAGTTTGCTGCTGATTCCCTCATTTCAGTGCAAGGCTTACCCTCAAAAATAGTTTCCATCTGAACAGAATCATTTATATTTGCAACAAATTTTAGTGAGACAATACACATAGCAAAGACAGAATGAAAATAGGCCAATTTAGCCAATTCTTGTGGGTGTTAATAGTACTGATTCAACGTTAAAATGAGAGGAAGATAAGGAAAGTGGGAAAGACAGGTAAAATAATCAGTGTCCTCGTTATTTTGCAAAGAACTGAATACCTAGCAAGTCAAGAAAGAAACATCTATGGCTGCGCTGAATTTACAAATCATTACATGCGTCAATAATTTACTGATATGTAGATCCTATGTCCATGTAAAATGTAAAAAAGACAACTGAATTTGGATTATAAATCCGTTTTGGCAACAAAGCAATAAAAAAAAAAAGTGTCCAAAAGATAGCAGACTCAGTTTATTCATGTTACCTCAGGCTGAAGTTCTCTCATTATCTCATACATGTCCAAGAGAACAAATAACTTCTCCGGTGACCTCTTGCTTCTAGCAATTGCATCCCCAAAACTAAGCAGTGCAGACACAGAACCTGAAGTTACTTCAGCGAAACATAATATTCTGATAGTTTCAATATCTTTAAAAATCTCGTCACATACTTTCTTCTCCCCAATCAATAGCAATTTGACCTGCATATATTGTTCAATATATTAAAAATCTGATACAGAAAGGTCAGAAACGCATTCTCATTCACAGATGCAATTATACTTACAGCTATACGCATGTAATGTATCCAATTCCCGATCTTCGCCTCCAAAACCTCCCACTGCATTCTCTGTACATCTTCTTTGGTAAGTCTCTCTACACCAAGTTTTCTAAGTGTTGTCTCCATAACAGCTGATCGAGTTTCCCTACACAGATATACCTTGGCAGATAAAAAATCCTGATAACCGCAACTTGTAATACAAACCCAATGGACATTCTGACAATCTGACATAACCTTATCATTTGCACAATAACAAAAGATAAGCTTCATGCAACAGCATTGATACTTCAAGAGCTAAAAGGAAAATAAAAGAACTGTAAAAATTTCTCAAAGCCTAAAACTCCTCACCCAAAGAATTATTCGTTGTTCATTTAGAAAATCGGGAACTGGATTACCAAGGTACTTATGTCTGCTTCAAACAATTGATAATTAGATATTTTACAATTCAACTGACCATTTAACTCAATACAATATATGGTCAAATATGTTTAGTAAAAAATTCAAATGAATAATTTAAGTTAAGAAAAAAATAATTGCTAGTACTTATCAATGTTACATAACAAAAATATCGAGCTAATAGCTTTCTGCTTCTTTGCTGAAGAAATGATGATGCAATTTCCTCATTTTCAATAGTAGGATTTTCATGCGTGATCACTTATTTTATTTCTTTCAGAATAAAAAGATTATTAGTTCACATACCTTAATGATACACCAAATTTACAGTGCAACAAACAAAAAAGTAATTACACACTATAAATGAACTGCCAGGTGACTATACTAATTTAATAAGCTAAATGGTAATCAAAACACCAAGTGCACGAAGCTTCAACAGTTCATCTTGCTAATTTTCAAAGAATTGGCATCCATGTGTAAGTTTTTAGACTTCATACATGATTACTGATGCAACATCAAATTATTTGGTTATTATGGGAACAGACATTTTCTAAGGATTGTTTAAAATCAAGGTATAGTAGAATTTGAAAATATTTGTTTAGACAATCAGTTTCAACTTAAAGTCAACCAGTTTAATTAAAAGAAACAACCTCCAACTGAAAACCCAAGTTCCATGAGAACATGTGACACAATACAAATACCGTAAAGTAAGGAAAGGGAAAGGCAACCAATTGTGTTCTCAACTGAAGGCAATTGAACTGCCTTGCTTCATCCTGTTTTCTTATTGATGGCATATCTCTTATTCTCAAGGTTTTCTTGAATACCTATTACATAGACTTCACTCTTAAGAGTTAAAGAATAATTTTTTTATGACACATTAAGTATGGCACAAGCTCAAGAGGGAAGCACTTCTACTCATTAAATATTAAGTTCAATATTGATATAGGTTAACGCAAGTAGTGACAAAATTTGATTTCACCTCTATTTATCACTTACTTAGAACTTTTAAAAAATCAGAGAAATAACCTGCAAAAAGAGAGCTTATCATATCCAAATTCTTGCAACTGCAACAGAACTCATAAGCCCAATATTGTACATTTTTCTGTTCTTTCTCTGCTTTTTGAATGGTAAAAGCATATGCAAATGAGGACCACTTTTATTCAATACCAATGCGTCAACTAAGCATCTTAAAATAGCAAAATAGGCCTAAAAATTCCCCATATTCAGATAATGTACAGATGTTATGCATTAGCACGCAACAGGATGCAGGGTGCCTAACTACAAGGGGCAGAATAAACTAGTAACATGTAAGAATATCATATAACGAAAGAAGGAAATGAACTGCAAATGAAGAGGAAATGGTGAATACCTATAAATACTGAGAACTTGCTGCTGGTAGCCAGCTTGAATCATTTGACTTGCCAAGTCATGGAGCAATGGTAGAACACGAGGTGGGACAAGTTCTAGAGTCTTATATGCTGCGTTTTCTGTGCTTTTATTATTCTGCTTAGCAGAAGCATCTCCTTGATTCCCTGATGCTGAGTTGGGCCGTAATGAGTTTGGCAGGCATTCAATAAGACAATCAGGTTCAACAGGTTTACTGAAAAAGGGACAGACAAAAAACCTTCATATTGACTACCAAGTGCAAGAATTTGATACATAACTATCAAATGTAAAGAAAGGTAACAAAAAAAACTTCTTAATGATAAGAAAGTAAACTTATCAAGAAAAATCAACAATCATAAATCATAAGTTAGATTTTGATCAGCATCACATTTAAAGATAACACATGAAGTTCAGATTTTGATCTTTTTAGTGCATCAAATGAAAGATCATCCTTTAAGAAACAACATCATCTATGCGACACCATTACTATAGGAAAGGAATATTTAAAGGTGGGGAAAAACAAAATCCCTCGCCTGGCAGAAAACACAAATATGCTAACTAGTTTGGGGACAAACCTGTAAGACATTAAAACTTGCTTAAATTCATCTTCTAGCTTTGAAATGGCCTTGGAAAGTAAGTTATTAACGCGTGTGAGAGCACTATCATTACTCTTATAACTTTTGTTGCTGCTGAAAAAATTAAGGACAGCTTTCAACTGATCAATAGCTTCAAGATAACTTTCCAAATCTTCATGAGGCCCTCTCAATATTTTGGCCTCAGCCTGCATATTCCCCGCAAATTATAATAGTAATAAAGAATTAGAATTGTCTTATAAAGCCAAACAAAGAGCAAGAAAGAGGCTCTAGTTTGTACGAAGAGTGACCTCAGGCACACCCACGCGCGCACAGCAAGAAAGGACGATGTTAATGAAAAAAAATATATATTTACCAGCAACCATAAGCATGAGAACAGATTAACCAGGTTGCAGTATGGTTCCATAGGTCCATACTTGATACTTCCATTCATTTTCAAACGTTTACATTTTTAACTTCAATACAGAAATTTATTTTTTTTGAAAAGAAAAGGCAAAATTATATGAACTCTATACAAGTTAACAATGCATCCATATAACATGAATACATGATGATTGATTATATAATTTATATTTATAACAGCCGCTACTTATTCAGTCCTATTTGATTAGCATGTCAATTATTTCTGTGAATAACCTTAAAAAAGTAAAATCTTCAGCTAATATTTCCCCTGTTTCAAGTTCACACATCAAAAAATTGTAATCTAATGAAAACATGCTACCTCTTTGTTACTGATCCTAAGAAATAAACTTATTTAGCTAAAATGCAATCGCTCTTGGGCTCAACACTTTGCACATCCATGGTAAGTTGTTCACTTTTCAAGTCATCAAAGACAAACGGATATGATGTAGTAGTAAGTAAATACTAACATTGAAATGGTTTCAAAAGTACTACATTTGCACTTACACATTAATCATTTCATCAATAAACAATTGGTTGTTATCAGACTCAACCAATAACACTGAAATAATCAAAGTTACACAAACCTTGCGAGCGAGATCAAATTGACCTAAAACAAGCTCAGTAGCCTGCAATGTCTTGTCAATGTTATCATGTGCCCTCCTAATCGAATGTGTCCGAATCTAACCAAACAAATTTGCAATCAAAATGACAAACAAAGAGATGATTAGATCACATACAAAAATAGATGGAGGAACAGAATGTAAACCTGAGTAGGTCGCATGGCAGTTTCTAGAGAAGAAAGACGATGATCGAACGAACCTAGAATGTTAATCATGTTATCAGTAATTGTTTGGCTCTTCGAAAGCGATTCTTTGATGAATATCACTCTATCGCCTAGGGTTTCCTTCGGTAATGGCAATGGAACCCCCATTTTTGCTCTGTGATTTTGGTAATGGTGAATCTTCCTTCGGTATCGTTTGTTTGGGAATTTTGTGTGTGATTATTGATTTGGAGTTTGGGATTTTGAATAGAGAGAAAAATAGGAGGATGAAATAAAATAGTGACCGTTGAGATTTGTTTTCTGTTATTTTCCCAAACTTCCATAGCTCTTTGGTTCTTCTGCTCAGATAGTTGTGGCGGTAAACTAGGAAATAAATTGCATGATACCCCCTTCCCTAGTACGGAGTACAAGTATTTATCTATTTAATCCTTTAGTTTTGGATTACATGAATAAGTTATACACACGTAAACGACTCGAGAATAAACCCAATCAAATACAAATAAATAAATGCAAGCAAAATATTCAATCTCGATTAATAAAAACGTTTTACTTACTTAAATAAGGTATTACCTAACTCCCTAATAAGACTCGTGAACAGCACATTCAAATTCGTTAAAAAATTCGTTCGTAATCGTTTAATACTCGTTAAAAACTCATTTATATACTTCAAATAATTTACGGAGTAAAATATATTTATTCATAGTATGTATCATTTAGTTACTATGTATATACATACATACATACATATTATATATATATATATATATATATATATATATATACATATATATATATATATATATACATATATATATATATATATATATACATATACATACACACTTTAAATACAAGCATTTATTTATAATATGTATCCTTTAGACTAAGCTCTTAAAAAACTCGTTTAATACTCATTAAAAGTTCATTAAAAAATAACAAATTCATTTCTTTTCGGTTTCCTTTAGTTTAGGTCTTGTGTTTTCTTCACAGATTTATAATTCCAATCTAATCTAATCTATTCTAATCCAATTCAATCTAGTTCATTCTAAAGTCATGTGAAATCTCGTTTAATTCGTCTCGATGATTACTTTCTAAACATGTACGAGTAATTTGAATAATTTTTTTATTATAAATTCATAACACAAAATATTAATATTTAAAGTTAATCAATCTAATTCAATCCAATCTAATCCTCGAAAAGAATACACTCTAAGGGATTGTTTGGTATTACAAAAAGTTATGCTTTGCCAAACAAAAAAAAAAATAGCTTATGAAACGTAATCATAAAAAAAATACCATTACCATTTGTTTGATATGCGTTGTGGAAAATGGAAATAAATTTGTAAGGGAAACAAATCTCCTTACCTTGTTACATGTTATCTTTCTAAATCTAGTGGAAATAATTACAGTTTCCGAATATAAACTAAAACTATAAGAGCTAACTAACTAATAATAGGTAAACTAAGGTTAGTAAATAACCTTAGCTATAACCTTAATAGTAACCATATACATTTGCTTAATAATATCAAACAATTAGTAAAGGTAACATCCTGTATTACCCTTACCCCCTTATTTATTTCTAATCTATTATCTTTTACTAATCTAATACCAAACACCGAAAGCATTGAAGCTCAATTAGATTTAACTGAAAACAAGACCAAAAAAGGGTATTTCTAGGTATGCAGGAGTGCATGGCTGAAACTTAATACTCCCGCCGTAATATATTAATGGCAACAATTTGACATACAGTAGAGAGAAAAAATGTCTAACCGTTGCCATTAATATGTTACGGAGGGTGTAGAAGCAACTAATCATTTTAGGACAATAATAAGCAACCTAATATAGAAATAGATGGATCAACTAAAGAAGCAAAACAAGCATAAACAACTAAAACTAAACTGTCCCATAGTATTATATGAGCATTACTCAAAAGAAAAACTTTAAACATCATCTAACTAGTTCGCTACTTCGTTTAAAAGGCTACCAACAATTATTCTTCAAGTTATAAAGTCAACATTAATCGTTGACATTACAACACAAAGCATGAGAATGAAGAAAGAAAGGTTTCAATAGGTCCACTCTTTTGGCAACACCACTTCAGGAGAAGGAAGTGATCGATGGTAATGATAGTCGTCTGCCTTTCTTGTGCGCATCTTCCTAGTCGGTATTTTCGACTTCACCCCTACAAAAAATATATATTTATACACACAATATGAAATATAAAAAAATAATAATAATAATTTTTATGATTCAGTAGATAGAAACATTTTTAATTGGTTTTGGATAGTTTAATATGACTCTTTTCTTTTGGTTTGAAATAATCTGAATTATATTAGACTAATTAAATTAAATCACAGATTCACCATAAGTTGAACTAGACTAGACTAAATTTGTCTGAACTAAACTGAAAGTCTGAAATTGAGAGCATAGCCTATGTGTGACAATGTATTGCACCAAACTTTTTTTTTTTTTAGCAAGACAAGCATATTACACCAAACATTGCTTGAGGTTTTTTTGCACCTATTAGACGGGAATAAAGATCCTCTCTTAAGAAATGGATGGTCAATTTTCTAAATAAATGGTTAAGGCCGAATTTATGAAAAGATAAATGGAGAGGATTTTTTTAAAAAAATTATTTTATTGTTAAATGAGATGTCAACATCTTAAGATAGAAAATGGAGGTGGAAAAATAGAAAGGATCCTAATTCATTGGACGGTGAGGTTATTAATATTATGAATAATGAGGAGAAAGCAAGAATAATGAGGTTCCATAGCAAAAAATTATTATGACAATAAAAAGAGTTCATTGGACTTATAAAGTGGACATAATTCATATATATATTGATTCATCATGTAATACAAATCCCATCACTCCCTTTAATTCATAATCATTTAGCATGTGAGTTGTTCTTGCTCTTTACTCTCTTTACTCTATTGTTCTTACATATAGACTTATAGATTAAGCATGGCCCTAGTTGAAATGACTACATAATGAGGAAAGACAAAGAAAAATCCTTATAAAATTAGGATCGATATACAATGATATTCAAATCCAAATCTCTTCTAAAATTATAAGCATACCTAGCCTAAAACCTCGAATATAGTAGGGGTATAGTTTCGAAAAACCCATAAATTTACTCTTTCTTACATTAATCATCTTTCTTAAAATAAAAAGACATTTAAATGTTTGGCAGAGGCTCTCTGAGAAAAGAAATAAAACAATTCATTTCCTTGAAATTTTTTAATTTAATCACAAAAGACAATAACCTATCTGTCATTGATGCATTTAAAAACATATACTCCCTCCGTCTCAAAATAACTGTTCCACTTTCCTTTTCCATCCGTCCCAAAATAAATGTTCCATTTTTTTTGGCAAATGGCCCACATACAACTTTACGTTTTTACCACTACTTTTTTCCTACTTTTACTTACAACTTTATACTTTTATCCTTACTTTTCACAAAATGTGAATGCCAACAAAAATCCTACCCTAAATCCTTAAAAATCCATAACCTCATTCAAAATTATAAAAAAAAAAACTAAATTATTTAGAATATGTCTTTGTTAATCACTCCTATAAAGAAACTAATAAAGCAACAGACTACATTGCTAATCTAGGACTCTCGTTGTAGTTCTATAACTTATTGGATGCATTTGTATAATGTTTCTCTTTCACTTCTCATGGGCAAGGATACTCTTGATTGGTTGGCGGGAATGAGGGAGTATAGAACTATTTGTCGATTAGTCCACCAATTCCTATAGTTGGAAGACTTGGAACTCGGAATTCATCATTGCTTCATGCAGACATGCAGATGCAGTCATACTGACGTACAAGTAATACCTTAATTGGCAAAACGCACCGTCCGTTGTCCTTTTATCATTTGCTACACCATTTGTTTTTAACATTTTAGGTATTTATGCAATGATTAATTTTCTAACTATTTACCGAGCTTTATATTCCCCCGTCCCAAATTACTTGTTACAATTTCCTTATTTGGATGTTCCAAAATACTTGCTACATTTCCTTTTATAGTCTATGGGCCCACACATATTTTACATTTTTACCCTTTTTTTTTGTTATTTTTATCCTCTTTAAGCCAATCTTTTTCTTCCACTTACCTTTACCAATGGTGGGCCCACATGAAAATTGAGTTCCATAAAAATTTGTTCCAAAATGGAATGTAGCAAGTAAAATGGGACAGAGGGAGTATTTTGTATCGCTTTATCTCCAATAACAAATACGAGTATTTTACTTTTTTATATATTTTCGATTGTTGCAGATAAATCGAGGGAATACACGCGTAACAAGTACAATTTAATATATAGTTTTTTTTAAGTTGTAACAATTTGACATAAAGTATAGAAAGAAAATATCTAATCTTTACAAGATCCTACAAGACTACAGAGTATATCATATCTAATGTATAATCATAGAATAAATCAGAACAGAGGAAGTACAACTCTAGAAATTGACGGGAAGTAGTTTAATATAACTAGAGCGAACCGCTGCAAATACACTATGCATATAAATGATTTTATGAAATCATATACAAAATGTTTTTTTTAACACTAACCATTACCAATTTTATGGTCACACTAATTTTGTCATTTATCCAATCTAATTTTACTCTTAATTTATCCCATCTAGCTTCTTAATTTTTCCCAAGACTCCCAACAGTTGAAATCTTCTCAATCACTATTTCTACTTTTCAATGGTCGATCTCTTCATTAACATAACATCGTTTCAATTTGTATAGAGTTATTTTAACCATTAATTTTTCCCCTAAATTGACAAATTGTTAATGCAAAATGTCCCAAGAACATTGAAAAGGAAAGAATTGTTACTGTTAGAACAAATCTAAACCGGTCAGATCAGATATTATAAAATTAAATTTCATAACATTCGATAAATAAACAGAGCATGAGAAATAATTAAAAATTATAACAAAAAAAAAAAAAAAGGTACCTGGGGTATTATTAGAATTACAGCTTTGGAAGCTACCAAAGTTGGTGGCAGTGCGGGGGATAAAGACTCCAGTACCGGAAGAAGTGTTACTGCTACAGCAACCTCTGGTTAACCCAAACCCGAACCTGACACCGTATCGGCATCCACGACATCTTGATTGGGCCTGTATAATCCGGTTGTGTCGCTGCCTTTCGTACGCAGGCCTATGACTCCTCCCTAAACTTGAATTCATTAACTGCTCTGCTTCCTTTTTTTAAAATTAAAAAAAAAAAAAACAAAAAAAACAACAGATTAATAGAGTAAATAAAGCTGATGAAGAAGTGGTAACATCATTATTTACTGTGGTACTGACCCTTTATGTTGACATAGAGATAAGACCCAAGAAAGAATGCATAATCTTCTAGTGTACTGTATAAATGATTACTCTACTAGTCTACTCTGATCTTATAAACCCGTGACACCATACAAAATCTTTTTTCTACAAAAAGGATACTAGAGCTAACTCCAAAGGTGTGAAAATTTTTTTTTTTTAATATGCAATTTATATATTTTTTTTATTACATATATCTAAAGATAATTTCGTTTAAAGTTGTCTCGGAAGATGAAAAAAGTTAATGGGGCAAACAAAAAAGGATAGAGGGAGTACAAAATAATTCAAATGTTGGATTATTAAAACAAAATCAGAAAAAGGTTGTATCATTGAAAATACTCTCTCCGTAACATATTAATGGCAACAAGTCATTTTGCACGCACTTTAATGTTTTTTTTTTTGGCAAGGCACTTTAACGTATTGATTTAAGGGTGTAGATGAACAAATTAATAAAAATGGTTTTTATACAAGTAAGATTGAGATCATAAGTTACTAAGCTTAACGTTATTTTTAATCAATTTGTTCGTTTGCACCCTTAAACCGCTTTCTTAAAGTGCGTGCAAACTGCAAAATGATTTGTTGTCATTAATATGTTAGAGAGGGATTACATTTTTTCCCATAATATTATTGTAAAGAAGAATAATATTTCTCCATGTACAAAGGAGCAAAATTTTGTGCACGGTTATTGTGAACCCAAAAGGAGGAATTTAGTTACTTTTACAAGATCATTTAGGTATTTAAAAGCAGTTGAGAAGTGCTCGGGTTTAGATCCTCTAGACTTCAGTTTTGGTAGATTTGATAGATTTTTGAAATTTGGACCCTTCAAAAACAATCAATGGCTAAGATTATTTCTGTCAAAGTAAAACAAAAAATATTAAAAAACTCTCACAACCCTACCAACTCTACCAATCCTCAATTCTAGAGGATCTCAACACGAAGTGCTCATGGTAATGCACCAATACCAACTGTAATGCAAGAGATCAGCATCACCAAAAAGTAAGCAATAAAAAGTCTCTCTTCGTTCGGCTTGAACCAAATCTAAGATTTTGTTCTCTTCAATTTATTAGCTCTGAATTTAACTGAAATTATTTAAACTTATCTGAATTTATTAAACATAAAACTTTTTTTAAGGTGTGTATTTAGAACTTATTAGACCTGGAATTATCTTAACTTTTTTTTTTAAGGTAAAGAGAATGTACCCTAAATGAGCATTATCCTAAGAAGGCTTGTTAGAAGACAAAAGCTAAACTGAAATGAATTTAATCAAATTAAATTAAATCTAACGAAATTGGACTGAATTTGAATAAAATTAAGGGTCCGTTTACTAGAGCGAAAAATATTTTCCCTAAAAACAGTTTTCCTATTTTACATCGTTTACTTTTTGTGAAAAAATAAAATGTAAAACTTTGGGTGAAAACTCATTTTACATCGTTTACACCCTATTGGAAACATTTTCCTCCAAATTTGAGAGTAAAACTTATTTTTCGTGCAAGTAAACGATGGAAAACTTTTATGAAAATGAGTTTTCCAACGCAAAATGTTTTTCATGAAAAGTTATTTTACATCGAAAATGTTTTACACCAAACTAAACAGATTGTAAGTGGAAAATGAACAAAACCAAGGTAAACTACTCTACCCACTAATAACAAGCATCATCTTGGAGAGTGGAATTATCTAACGCTTTCCATTTGAGGAAAGAAACTTATATCTGACCCAATTGGCTGGTTGGTTAATTAGTTCGTTAATTTTTGAAAATAAAACTTTTGGATTATCCAAATAAGCAGTCAAAGAGAAAACTTAAACTGATGATTGATTTCAGCACTCTCCAAATCATTCTTGCACTCCCTTCCCTCTTCCATAAACGATGGAAAACTTTTATGAAAATGAGTTTTCCAACGCAAAATGTTTTTCATGAAAAATTATTTTACATCGAAAATGTTTTACACCAAACTAAACAGATTGTAAGTGGAAAATGAACAAAACCAAGGTAAACTACTCTACCCGCTAATAACAAGCATCATCTTGGAGAGTGGAATTATCTAACGCTTTCCATTTGAGGAAAGAAACTTATATCTGACCCAATTGGCTGGTTGGTTAATTAGTTCGTTAATTTTTGAAAATAAAACTTTTGGATTATCCAAATAAGCAGTCAAAGGAAAAACTTAAACTGATGATTGATTTCAGCACTCTCCAAATCATTCTTGCACTCCCTTCCCTCTTCCATAAACAATACCACACCATTGTTCACGTGAGAAGGTGGGGGTGAAGATTTGGTTTGGAGTAGAGGTGATCGTGGGCCGGGCCGGATTCGGGCCGGGACGATGCAAAAAAACCCATAATGCTGGCCGGGTTCGGGCTGAGCTTAGTTCGGGCCCAATTTTCTTAGCCAAAGTCCGAAAATCTAGTGCGGACTTGGCGGATTTTTCGGACCGGGCCTAAAAAAGTAACCCAAAAGTCTCATTTTAAATGTCCAAGGCCTGCACAAAAAAATAAAAAAAAACCAGGCCGGGCCGGGCCCAAGTGCAGGCCTAATTTTTATGTCCAAAGTCCGCAAAAAAGCGGGCCGGATCGGGCCGGGCCACTTTTGATCAACTTTGGAGGAATGCAAAAACGTCAGCCCCTGAGACTTGGATTGTATACTTGTATCCTTGTCTTTAACTTTACGTCTTTACCCAATTGGTTGTAAGGAAAAGTATAGTGCAATATCTGATGTAGACAATTATTGTCAATGGTTTATGTCAAATAGTTTCGTAAAAATAGTGTCTATGTCTAATGACATCTTGTCAGTATTTTCATTTTTTTACCATTCGTTTGGTTGTGTACTTGTTGTATAGAAAATTGTCTTAAACCTTCTTTCATTTTTTCTCTAAAAATTGCTTACTAGTCCCTCCGTCCCATTTTATTTGCTATATTCTATTTTGAAACAAATTTTTATACAAATCAATTTTTATATGGGTCCACCATTGATAAAGGTAAATTGAAAAAAAAGATTGGCTTAAAGAGAATAAAAATGACAAAAAAGAGGATAAAAATGTAAAATATGTGTGGGGCCCATAGACTATAAAAGGAAATGTAGCAAGTATTTTGGGACATCCAAATAAGGAAATTGTAGCAAGTAATTTGGGACAGAGGGAGTACAATTATTGAAAATAAGTTAAAGAGTGTTGGGTATCTCACAAATTATATCACAAATTAAATTATTACTACTTTAATATCCTTGGTCTCCAAGGCATGAATACCCTTAACCTCCAAGTATTGAAGACCCTTGATCTCCAAGGTTATTACTTGCTCTCCAAGGTCAAAACTTTTACTAGTAGTATAAATACCCACCCCCTTCATACTCCCCTTGTAAAAAGAAACACACATACATACATACATACATACATACAACACATGCTCATAGAGAGTTTACATCTATTAGCTCATTAGTAAGTTTCTTAGCTCTCTTTGAGAATTAGATCCAATATTATTTAGAGAGTCATTCCATACTCTTGTACCCTTCGGGGTTGTACTCTTGTACCCTTTTTCATATATTGAATAATTAGTACTCCTTGTTGGTGGGTTGGTTACCTCATTTAAGGGTTTTTCCCACGTTACATTTGTGCGTCCATTATTACTAATGGTGTCCATCTTTTATCTATTTATTGTTAGGAATATGGTATGGAAATTGTTGATGTAACCCTCCAAGGCGTGGAATCTACACTTTCCTTCTAAACTTATTCGCCCCTTAGATAACCGGGTTACCACGAAATGTTTAGTGAGATACAATGGAGAAAATTGTACACTCTATATGATCTTAGAGTATACCTTAAAAGGACTTTGTGTTTGTTATGTGTTTAGAACACACTTAGTATAAATTGCAAGAGAATACTAACTGCAAGCAAGTTGTAAGAAGTGTAGAAAATCTGAATATTTTTTGTGTACATCAACCATGAACTAAGCAAGCCTATTTATAGGCATATATGGCAAGTGGAATCAGCTCAAAAGAGCTGAACAAACACCATCTTAAAGCACCATAAAATCAGAATAATGGTGATTAATTGTATACAATTAACACCCTTGAAGATGTCATTCACTGGGCAACCTTCAAGGTTCTGATTTTAAACCTCTTTAAAACTTGTTTAATACTGCAATGAAGCCATTAAACACATGCTTAATACGTACAAGCATCCTAGGCAAAAGCATACGAAAAGTCGAAAAACTGTTCGAATATTCCAGAAGCAAATCGCGACCCGCGAAGAGGAGCTCGCGAGTCGCGAGTCTTCTCTGTCTCGTGGCTCGTGATTTGTTTCTTTCCAGAAACTTTTCACGAGTCGCGAGATACCCCGTTGGACTCGTAGTTTCTATTTGCCTAACTTCTCTTTCCTTAGTTCATGTAACCAAGCCCATTTAATCATAAATGTTCCAACAATCCTCCTCCCATTTATGATCTAAATGTTGACAAGCTTAAACCACAACATGCATAATCATAACACAAAACACATGTTTATACATAAATAGAAATGTCGTAAAGATTGAATTTCTACTTAGTATATGCACACTTTACAATAATTCCATTTAGTATAATAGACTATGCTTTGAATTATACAAACATTACGAATTATTGAAGATACAATACACATAAACACAAACAAAGCAACTTTTAACCCTCTACACCTATGTCGCCATGGTATACGTATCTATTCATGAACGTTTCAAGCAAAGCCTAGACTTGATGAAGCGGCCAAACTTCTTGCTCACATAGGTAGATCTTTTCGCACATGCTTATGCAATTTGAGCTAATTACAAAGATCTATTAAGAATTGAACCAATTCAACCTCCTTTACATTGCAGTAAACTTAGCACTTACCTCGGGATGTAATATCTTCAAGTGCTCACAACCTTAAGTGAAAATCTATCCTCATTGAATTTGAGATCCAATGTCTTATTGGACGTCGAATTGAGTTTCATTTCATTAAGGTTGTACAATAGGCTTTAAACCCATCCCTAAATTCATTTTGTTCAACAAGTCCCTTGGCAACGGTTTTGTAAATGCATCCGCCAAATTACCTTGTGACCGAACAAAATCAATGGTTATACAACCATCTTTAATCATCTCACGTACATAGCTATGTCTAACCCCAATGTGCCTTGACTTGCCATTGTAGACCACGCTATAGCTAGAGGTGACATTGGTTTTGCCCATAAGTCAACCTCACTTAATACATTCCTAAGCCACTCCGCTTCTTGACAACATGAAGCAAGAGCAATGAACTCCGAAGCCATTGTGGAATCGGTGACACATGTTTGCTTCTTAGAGGCCCATGAAATGGCACCTCCTCCAAGAAGAAACACCCATCCACTTGTGGATGAAAAATCCTCCTTATTGGAGATCCAACTTGCATCCGTATACCCTTCTAAAATAGAAGGCTCACCGGTATATGTCAAACCAAAATCTTTGGTTTTCTTCAAATACCTCAACACTCTTCTTAAAGCTTGTCAATGTACCATACTAGGATTACTAGTAAATCGACTCAACTTCCCTATAGAAAAAGTTATATCCGGTCGTGTGCTAGTCATAGCATACATCAAGCTTCCGACCAAGCTTGCCTACTCCAATTGAGATATTGGAGTACCACTACTCGGAACCAATTTAACATTAGGATCCATCGGAGTAGCAAAATGTGTTGAAACCGACTCATTGAACCTCTTTACCACTTTCTCAATATAATGAGATTGTGTTAAAGAAATAGTATTTTTACCTCTCACAATTCTTATACCAAGAATCACATCCGCTTGACCCAAATCTTTCATTGAGAAGCTCCTTAAGAGAAATGCTTTGGTTTTGTTCACTTCATCCAAATCAGTCCCAAAAATAAGCATATCGTCAACATATAAACAAATTATAACTCCTTTACCGTTGTTAAATTTGCTATATACACACTTATCGGATTGATTTATTTTAAATCCATTAGACAAGACTACATCATCAAATTTTTGATGCCATTGCTTAGGTGCTTGTTTTAGGCCATATAAAGATTTAACTAATTTACAAACTTTGTTTTGTTGTTCTTTGACTACAAAGCATTCCGGTTGATTCATGTACACTTCCTCCTCCAATTTACCATAAAGGAAAGCCGTTTTCACATCCATTTGGTGAATTTCAAGACCATGAATCGCCGATATAGCTATCAAAAGTCTTATAGTAGCTATTCTAGCTACCGGAGCATAAGTGTCAAAATAATCGATACCATATTTTTGCCTAAAACCTTGGGCCAATAACCGGGCCTTGTGTTTTAATATGGTTCCATCGACTCTTTTCTTCTTAACGAAGATCCATTTACAACTAAGAGTTTTACAACCCGGAGGTAAGTCCGATAAAACCCAAGTATTATTACCCATTATTGAATCCATTTCATCATTCACGGCCTCCTTCCAAAAAGCGGAATCATGAGAATTCTTAGCCTCACCAAAGGTTTTCGGATCCTCCTCCATATGGTAAACATATGAATATTGAGTCTCAATAGACTCCCTTGACCCTTCAACTAAAAATAGTTGAAAATTCGGTCCAAAATTTTTAACTTTTCTAGCTCTTTTACTTTTCCTAATTTCCGGAATTGTAGTATCATGATATTTATTAAGATCATCTACATTCCCGGAACTAAAACTAGGTACCATGTCCTTTGGTCTAGAAATCGATGAAAAACGAATTTCATCAAAAATTACATCCCTTGACTCTATCACAGTATGTATAGAGACAAAATCATTTTGTTCAAGAACATAAAACCTATAGGCATTTCTATTTTCCGCATAGCCTATAAATATGCAATCAATCCCTTTTCACCCAATGTTTTACGTTTGGGTTCCGTCAATTTAACGACCGCCCTACACCCCCACACCTTAAGGTATGTGAGATTAGGCTTCCTTTTAAACCAAAGTTCATATGGGGTATCCTTGTTCCTTTTATTAGGAACCCGATTTAAGACATAACATGCGGTAAGCATTGCCTCGCCCCAAAAACCGTCACTTAGACATGAGTTAGAAAGCATGGAATTAATCATTTCTTTTAATGTCCGATTTTTCCTTTCCGCCACACCGTTACTTTGTGGTGAATATGGTGCGGTTGTTTCGTGAATTATGCCAATGGAATTAAAATAATTTGGGTCATAATACTCTCCACCTCTATCCGTCCGAAGTACTTTAATTTTTAAATTAAGTTGTAATTCCACTTCGGTTTTATAAATTTTAAATTTTTCAATGGCCTCATCTTTGGATGATAATAAAAATGTATAACAAAACCTCGATGAATCATCAATAAACGTTATTACATATTTTTTATTACCCAAAGAAGGTGAACTATGAAAGTCACATAAATCACTATGCACCAAATCAAGCAAATTTGTTTGTCTTGTCACACTATGGAATGGGGTCCTTGTGATTTTATTTAACATGCACGTCTTACACTTCTCTAAATTTAAATCGAAAGGTGGGATTAACCCCGATTTAGACATGTCATATAAACAACGATAATTCACATGACATAAACGATTGTGCCATAGAGAAGAAACATTAAGCAAGTAAATAGAATCAACATTTTCATTATTTATGTGGAATTTGAACATTCCATTACAATAATATCCTTGACCAACATAAATACCACCTTTAGAAACAATGAACTTATCGGACTCAAAAACAACCTTAAAACCAAACTTGTTCAAGATACCCCCCCCCCCGAGACTAAATTTTTCCTAACTTCAGGTACAAAAACAACATCTTTTAAAGTTAGTGTTTTTCCCGAAGTTAAACATAATTCTACTTGACCTATACCCTTGGCCTTTACCGTAGAATCATTACTCATATACAAAATTGGCCCATTATTTAAATCTTGAAAAGTTTTGAACAAATGCAGGTCTTTGCATACATGTCTGGAGGCTCCTGAATCAATCCACCAAGAGTTGTCAACCTGCACAACATTAATTTCAGAAATCATAGCAACAAAATGAGTAGGTTCATTTGAAGCTACTAGTGCAACCGTACCTTGGCTAGAATCACCCTTAGGTCGATCCTTCTTTCCCTTCTTGTTCTTTGAAGGGCAATCCCTCTTGTAGTGAGGACCACTACATATCCAACAAGTAACCGCATTTCGCTTCTTGTTTGTAGCATTCTTGGTTTTAAAATTCTTGTTGTTGGATTTCTTTGTCCCATTTGACACACCAACCCCTACCATATTTATGGTAGATTTTTGTCCATTATTATTATTATTGTTGTTGTTGTCCTTGTCCTTGTCCTTGTCCTTGTTCTCTTGAGCCCGGATATTCTCCTCAACTAAGAGGTGACTACCCAATTGCTCCATGGAAATTTCTTCTTTTTTATGTTTTAAAAGATTTTTAGTATCTTTCCATGTCGGTGGTAATTTATCAATTATTGATGCGACCGCAATGGCCTCATGCATCTCCATTCCGTGAGCCCGGATTTGATTTAAAATGTGATGAATTTCATGGAATTGTTCCATTATTGAACGGTCATTAGTAATTTTAAAAGAATTAAAATTGCTAACAAGAAATTTCTTACTTGAGGAATCCTCGGCGATGTACTTCGCCTCCAAAGCATCCCATAGTTCTTTAGCACTCTCTACGTTTTGGTAGAGATCGAACAACGAGTCGGAAAGAGTGTTGAGTATATGCCCCCGGCATATGTAATCATCATTCTCCCACTTAGTCCTTTTCCTTGTAGTCTCGGCCGGTTCCGCTGCTTCACCCTCCTTTGGATAAGGAGTCATCAGGGTGGTAAGAACGTATACCACGTTGAGAGTTGTCAAAAGAAAATGAACCTTCTTTTGCCAACGACGGAACCCCACACCTTCAAACCTTTCCAACTTTTGAATGTTCATGGCTAGGTCTTTGAGAGTAGACATCTTTTGAGAAATAAGTTTAGAAGCTTGTTAGGAATATGGTATGGAAATTGTTGATGTAACCCTCCAAGGCGTGGAATCTACACTTTCCTTCTAAACTTATTCGCCCCTTAGATAACCGGGTTACCACGAAATGTTTAGTGAGATACAATGGAGAAAATTGTACACTCTATATGATCTTAGAGTATACCTTAAAAGGACTTTGTGTTTGTTATGTGTTTAGAACACACTTAGTATAAATTGCAAGAGAATACTAACTGCAAGCAAGTTGTAAGAAGTGTAGAAAATCTGAATATTTTTTGTGTACATCAACCATGAACTAAGCAAGCCTATTTATAGGCATATATGGCAAGTGGAATCAGCTCAAAAGAGCTGAACAAACACCATCTTAAAGCACCATAAAATCAGAATAATGGTGATTAATTGTATACAATTAACACCCTTGAAGATGTCATTCACTGGGCAACCTTCAAGGTTCTGATTTTAAACCTCTTTAAAACTTGTTTAATACTGCAATGAAGCCGTTAAACACATGCTTAATACGTACAAGCATCCTAGGCAAAAGCATACGAAAAGTCGAAAAACTGTTCGAATATTCCAGAAGCAAATCGCGACCCGCGAAGAGGAGCTCGCGAGTCGCGACCTGGGCTCGCGAGTCGCGAGTCTTCTCTGTCTCGTGGCTCGTGATTTGTTTCTTTCCAGAAACTTTTCACGAGTCGCGAGATACCCCGTTGGACTCGTAGTTTCTATTTGCCTAACTTCTCTTTCCTTAGTTCATGTAACCAATCCCATTTTTTATTTCTCTATATCGTTCTATGCTTTCGCTTGCGGTCCTAATCCCAACAAAGAGAACATGGTCATAATATGTAACTCATTTTACAAATAATATGTGAGGGATGTAATGATGTATTATACTTTCTTCGTGATCGAATTAGCATCACTAATTATGTAATTGCAAAAATCACAAACATCATATAATTAACAAAAATACCAAGAGACTCTAGCATCAGATAATTTGTATTTTTCTTAATATACAAGTCACAAATTAAAGTAAAAATTATAAATAGTATCAAAAATACAATTGTTGCAGATTATAAATAGCATAATCATACCTCAATGTAAACAGCAGGTGTGTGCATTAGAAAAGGTGGAGCCCGAGGACACGGAGTACGATGAACGAAACCAGAATCATTGTTGAAGAAACGACCACGGTCAACCTCGTTGGGACCCACTGCCACCTCACTGAACCGATTTGAAGTTGGAATTGGAGTTGGAGTTGGATTTGCCACTGAATATTGTGCCATTGCTCGAATATAACCTCCTAACCGCTGCAACAATACAACGTATATTGTTAATATTTCAATTTCTTGTATAGGGATATACAATTGAATAGTCCAAAAATTAGTTGAAACGGAGCCCAAACATAAAAACTAGAAGTGCAGATATCAATTTCCTACTCTATGCTTAAAATTTTGTCTAACTTTTTATATGTCATGTATTTTACAGCTGATTGATTCCTAAATAATATTTTCAAATTCTAAATTAAAAAGTAATGAATTAAAATGGTGCGATAGTGAGTGGTTCACATATGATAAACACAACTAATGAATGTAAAATCTAAACCCATCCTCATAATTATCATTAGTCAAAATATATACTTCCTCCGTTTTGAAAAAAAACGCAACAAATTGGATGGCACAGAGATGATGTGAGAAATAGGAAGAAAAGACTTACAAAAATGAAAAGATTAAAATTGTTGCATTTATTTTGAAACTTCCTAATTAAAATAAAAATTGTTGCGTTTATTTCGAAATGGAGGAAGTACTTCAGTTCTTAAATAATAAAAAGTCAAAATTAAATATATTGAAATAAAATGGTAATGAAAAATATAAATAAGAAATATAGCATGTTTAATCTCCTAAGAACGTCTGTTATAATGAAAAAAGAATTATTTCATGACATGAATTATTCGGTCATGGACATGTTAACATGAAAAGGGCCATGACGAAATGAATTATTTGGTCATGGACAAGTTATCATTAAAAGGGCCATGCTTTTTTTTTTTTTTGTCATGCGAAGACGCATCATCTTAGGACGACGGAGTTGATGAAGGAAACATTTGTGTGGGGCCCGCATTAATATCAATTTTTGCCAGCAGACCAAAACGACATAGTATGCTTCTTCTTTTTATGCTAAACGTAGCGGACAACAACAAAAAGGAGGCACTGAAAACAGTAGGATTCAATTCCATGAAAATCATGATATTTAAAAAAACAACCTAGAGATTTAGTTAATTTGAAAGTTCGGTCAAATAAGGAGACTGTTAACTTATCATGAATTCTAAATTATATATGCACAAAGTACCATTTTTGGAAAATACATATATAAAATTGTTGCTTCAATTTTATGTTTAGTAAATCTTCTCTTCAAGCCATATTCATACATCATGAATAGCACACATCTCCGCTGTTCACGTTCTTTATCACAGACAACTGAGGTTTATGTAACGCTTACATTCAGTGTGTATAAAATATAATTAAAAAGACGTTACAAACAAAAGATTTGAATTATTCATATTCTATAAAGGATTTGTTCGATATGCAATATTTTAAATGCTATTTTCCAATCTATTTCTTAGTATTAAAATTATTTGACCAATAATTATTACAACATTACGAATTAGGATCCTCTCCATTTATTTTCTCCATTTCCTATCTTAAGATTTTGACATCTAATTTAACATTAAAATAAAATTTGCAAAAATTCTTTTTATCTCTCCTTTCATACATTCTCAACCATTGATTAGGAAATGGACCACAATATTACTCAACCATTAAAGAAAATGGAGAGTATCTGACTCCAATATTACTCACTCCATTACACAATAATTTGTGCAATTGCTATATTGTATATTATTCATAAGTACTTGGAATCTTATAAATATAATTCAATATACAAGAATAAATATAGTTACGAAATTTTTTATTTTGTTCATCTTAACAAGTAAATTATTAAAATTCAATCGCTATTTGTTTTGCTAATGCACAATTATAGATATCACAACAATATGTTAATAGTTTTTTTTTTTACTTTAAAAAACAAAGGGTTAATCTATCATATCATGATATATGTGATTTCAAGAAGACGTAGCTCCTTGTATAATCAAATGTTTAGGCGTAATTTTTTTGAAGTCAAATTGTTAATAAATAAGAAAAAGAAAACTATGTAGGAATGGTTGGTAAGCTATAACGAGAATGCAACAACGACAATATCAAACAATGCAAGCATGTAGTCTATGGCTCTATGCGATGCTTTAATAAATAAAATAAACATGAGCATATTTTGCATCAAACTATAATGTCAACCATTGATGCATCATCTAGAGTGTTTAAACTATAAATATTTAATTAAAACAATCATTATTCATTAGATATAGCAATTATTAATTAGTTGCGTTCTTTTCAACCTATTAGATCATTACACTTGAACCAAACTTATCCGAACTTAGTTTTTTAAGGTGAAGGAAAAACACCCTTAATCAGTTTCATAATATATATTAGTTATGTTTGCTTTGTACATAGTTTTCAATGCATTTGTCAAAACAAATGAATCTTTCATTATGCTCTGATCTATAAAATTATAAAAGTACACAATACCATATGAACGTGTGACATAAAATAAAGTAGAAAAATGTTTAATCATTATATATTAAAATGAACGACAGCAACATAATTAGAATTTTCGTTGAAAAAAATCCAAACTTAACGGACATTCTGAAAACGGACGAAAATTTACTTAAACATATATATCTTTTAATTTCAATTTTATTAGGTTTATTTTTTTCACAATTTAAATGCAATTCTTAACATTTATATCTTTGATTATATACTCTTGTAAAAAAATTATAAAAATTTGATATTTAATCTAACAAGATCCTATATGAACAAATTGTTCTCTTGTATATATAATAAAGATTTTTTTTCACTTTCAAATTGCGTAAAATTTCAAACTTAACAAACATTCTAACGGATTACAAACCTGTTTTGTTTAATGTCAATGCTCATACAAAATTTGCAAGTTACAAGCTAAGTAACATTTTTTAACTTGTTAATTGAGCAAAAACAAAATCATTCTATGTGTGGATAATCAAAGACAGATATGTAAGTAAATAGCTTTTCAAACATTGTACAAATTCTTACTCTGTACAAATTAACATTTTGTAAGGATTACTTTTAAATTTTACATCAACAAAACAAGCACAAACTAAGAAAAATCAACTCATTTCCCACGCAAAAAATTAAGGAAAAAGACAGTTACCTGAAAGTGTAAAGCACATAAGAAGTAAAAAAAACACAACGAAATTCAAAAGAGTTGAGTAAAAAAAAAAAGCAGAGAGAAATTAAACCTGAGATAAAGAAGAAAAATTCGGAGAGAAGATAAATTCATCATCAAAACTCAATCTAGAGAACCGAAGGTTGAGATCTTCCGAGGAAGCAGCAGCATCAGGAATCGAACGGTTGTGATGAAGATGATGATGAAGTTCTTCAGGACGGAAAATATCGGAAGGAATCCATAATTCTCCATCATCTAAAGTTACAGGCAAATCCTCCATTTTTGTTTTTTGTTTTTGCGGGTTTTTTTATTTTATTTTGGAGAATTGAGGAAGGAGGGTTGAGTGAGTGAGCGGGAGAAGTTTTGATTTTTTTTTTTTTTTTTTTTTTGGGGTGAGTTAAGCAGAACAGAGTGCTCTGTTTGGTTAAATAATTTACAGTTTTTTTTTTAAGTATTTATATAGGGGAGAAGTTTTGAGTGTAGTAATAGTGTGAGGTCACGTGAGAAGTTGTCAAAACTCCAAAGTGGGAGAAGTGGAGGTCTAGAGAGAGATTGAAGAAGTGAGGGGGCCGCATTACTCGTTTCCCATTACTCATCATGGTCATGCCCATTTTATCCAAAAAAATAAAAATTATGAAGTAAAAAACTAAAAATAAACAAATTAATAAATTGAATTTTTGTATAAAAAAAAAAAAAAAGTGTTATGGTATGGGAAAGTGTCAAAGTGATGGTAGCCTTGAGTTAAGGGACGATAATTTGTACCAGGAATATATGTGAGCTTATCCTGGGGTTGTATTGGAAAATGACCTTTGAAAACTCAATTAGTACGAGAGTATTAGGGTAAAATGGACAAGAGCAATACATAGGGGCTCAAGAGTGAATACTTTGCTTGTGGGTTATTAAGTTCCTCCTTGTGGGTTAAGATTCAATTAACTCTAGCTCATTGGGCCTTATATCTCTTTAGGATTTTGCTAGGTTGTGATGGATCGTAGTGAGGTCTTGACGGACCGCGCAGGTTGATAGAAAGGGTTGTATTGTCATCGAGAGCGCGTACTTTCTCTGGTTGTGGCCACATGACTTTGTAGAAAGGGAATGGTTGGGCCGACTAACATGTATTCATCTAGAAATATTATTTAAAATAAAAAAATATAATTATAAAACCTTTTTTGTTGTTTGGTGTTGTTTAAAAAGTTATGGAAAAAAACGAAGGACTAAACGCAACCTAAATCTACTAACTTAGTATAAATTCAATTAAAATGTTGAATGTTACTAAAGTAAGGTTGCATTTTTTTTTTTTTTACAATTATAAAGGGGAAAAAAAAAGAATAGGAATGGAAAGGGAAAGGGAAAGGGGAAGAGGAAGGGGAAGGGTGGATGATCTGATAGGAGTGAATAAGGAGAACCGTGAAAGTGTTACCTTTTTTTACTTGGAAAAGAAAACTCAACTAGAAAAGTTATTTAATTATTAGAATATAGAAAAAATTACTTTAATAGATACCAACTATGACTATTTCAAATCTAGAGATATGAACTATGGATTATTCTCTTGCAGCTCCAACTATTATATGTTGTTGCAACGAATGGGTCATAACCTGAATTAACCTGTTGTATAAGTTAAATGTACACGTGTCATCTTTTCATTCGTCACTAACTAAATTAATTAACTTAATATTTAAATTAATTAATAAATTAACTTTATATTTTACTTAACAAATCAATTTTTTTAAAGAAAAAAAAACAGCAAAAAAAAAGGTTAATTAAACAGCAAAAACAAAAAACCAAAAACTGCCCAACTAACCCAGCCATGCACACCTCCTCCCCTCCCCTCCCCTACCACCCCAGCCCAGCCCCACCCCCTCCCCTCCCCCACCACCCTAGCCCAGCCCGCCCAACCACCCCCTCTCCTCCCCCATCGGCACAGCCCACCCCCAAAACGACCACCCTCCTCTCCTTCCCGCCCCACCCCGACACCCCTACCCTCAAAACCCCCCTTCCCGACCCTCCCTCGGCGCCGAAAACCCCTCCCACGTCACCCGCTACCCCTGAAACCCCCTCCCATGTAACCTCCCACCCTGAAACCCCCTCCCTCAAAACCCTAACCACCCCCTCCACCACCTCATCAAACCACCCCCACCCACCCAGCCCCAACCTCGGTGAGCCACCCCCTCTCCCGATAACCTCCTCCCAGCAGACCCCCACCCCAAATCGACCCACTCCAACCCCAACCCCACAACAACCGCCTCACCGCCGCCCTCAAAAACGCCCAGCCGCCACCCCCAAACCCTTCCCCTTCGTTTACTGAGGTTTTTTTTCATTTTTTTTCTGATTTTAAAAAAATAAATTTTCAGATTTTTTTTAAAATTTTAAAAATATTTTTTTAAAAAGTTTAAATAGGTTAGTTAAGGATTAAGTAGAAATTGACCTGTTTAGCAAGTTGTAGGTCATGTTGACCTTTTAATGTAAATGAGTCTCATAATTGGAGCTGTAGGAGAATAATCCATAGTTGGTACCTACAAATTTAAATCGGTCATAATTGGTACCTATAAAAGGAATTATTCCTAGAATATATTATTTTCCACTTGAAATACTATTAAAAGACTAGTTAATATATGAAATATTTAGGCTTTGTTTAATTCACATGAAATTTATGTATATGATATGAACTAATATTTTTTCTGATCTGATCAGAATAAGTAATAAGGAGTGGAAATAAGGGCTATCAAACAAGGTTTTTAAACTGGTGTAGTTTGGTTCTCTCTAAATTCAACTCGAATTTATATTTCCTAGAAATAAGCAATGGGGGTTTGTGTCTTGTGTGGTATGCACAAAACTTTCATTTCATAAGAGTTACCAATTATTCATTTTTTTCTTTTGGTAAACTTTTGCTACTGAAAAAACAAAAATGCTCTTACTAATTCTTCAATTGTTACCTTCTCTTTCCAATTCTTTAATTGTCCCTATCTTTTCTTACAAATTCTTTAATTGTGTCCGCCTCCCTTCTCCATTTATTTTAATCAAATACCTCTCACTTTTTTTAATTACCCATTATAAAACAAACTAGTTTTAACCCCGTGCTTTGCACGTGATTTTGTTTGACTTATAAATTGACTATATAAGAGAAAAATTATAATGTTTTACCATAAATATATAAGAAACATCTATTCATATATACCAAAATGTATATTAAAAAAATAAAGAAATTGAACATGTATATAAATAAGAGCATGTACTCCATAAATAAGAGTTTAAAAGTATGCATTTAATATAAAATTAAGATATAAAAAAAAATTATGAATAAAAAAACAGCTAATTTAAGGAAGTTAAAGAGATCAGAAAGATGATTAGGTAATTTATCCTTAAATTTGTTATTTTATTTTTTTTAGAAATTATAAATTCAATATGTTTTGAAAAGATGCCACGTGGATTAACAAATCCTGTTATAAATATTTAGTAGATTATAGATAAATATTAAATAATAATAGTTTAATGTAGCATAGTGTAAAATAGGATCGAAGAACATAACTAAGAGGATAAAGAATTTGCAATGATACGCTGTATAAGATGATAACAAAAAATATTCTAAGAGAAATCGATTGAGCGCTTGTTTGTTATATTATACATCAACTTCAGCTAGTTTATAATTATTAAAATCTTCTTTGTAAGTACAAGAATGAGAGGTAGACTAATGGTTTAAACCATTAGTGTATGAAAATGAGGTTGTGAGTTCAAGGCTTGTTATAGCTTTTTTTTATATAAAACAAAATTGGGCTTGATGACATGGCACAATGACTGGACGCCTACATGACTCATCATGTTGTGAGAGAATGACATGTGGCGGTTTAAACTTCCTGTTTTAAATATTTAAATTATAGATGTCTAGGAGTCTGTGAACCGTACCCAAAATTGTTGTGTTTTTTTTTTTTTTTTTTTGTTATAGAGGTAATATACATAACCCTTAGTGTTTAATATAAGGTGAAAAGATGAAAATTTTAACTTAAATAAAATATTAACTACACCAAACTATGCTTGATTTTGTCATACATTCATAAATTATTATATAATTAATGATTTTTTTTTTGTCAGATGAAACCCTTTAATTATTATTATTATTTTTTGCAAGATGAAACCTTTCAAAAAAAAGTTTGCAAGATGAAACCTTAAACTAGAAAATATGTGTCACATGAAACATGTATGTTGCTCATTTATCGGCTTTGACCCAAGTTTAACGACGTCTTAATCATAAATTAGGAGACTAATTAAAAAATCTAACTAACCTAATTTGAAATAACGTTAGTTAGGGGTTACAAATAGGTTAGTTAGATTTTCTAATTAGCCCCCTAATTTGTGATTAACACATAGTTAAACATGAGTCAATCAACGTCGCTAAACTTGGTCAACGCCGGTAAATGAGCAACAAGCTAAGTTTCATGTGACAAATATTTTCCATTTTAAGTTTTCATCTTGAGAAAAATAATTAAGTTTTCATCTTACCAAAACAATTTCTTTAAAATATTTCATGTGACAAAAAATCAATAACTATACTATAAGAGAAGCAACTAGGTCAAAATCTTGCCACGTGTCGCTCTCTTGTGCATTCTTTTCCCGCTTTTTTCTTATTCCCTATTTCCATAAATACCCCCTGCATAAGTATAAAAATAAAGTTCAGTTAAATTTATATTTTTTTAAAAATAAAACAACATATCATTGTAAATATGACAACAAATAATATGACAATAAAATTAATATGGAAGTTAAAATGTTAAAATAAACATTGCAACAAAATAAATGGTAATAAAATAAAATGAAAGATATCTTAATACATTATAAACGTAGTAATTTTGGTATGAAATACGATTTAAAAAATATTTTGGCATCAACAATATGTTAATATTATATATCACTTTAAACATATATGTTAATAATATATTATCTTTGGATGAGATTTTCAATAGATTATGTCAGTCATACCAAAATGATAAGAAAAAATTATGACAAGATTTATTTTTTTCTCCTTTTCTTATTTTGTAAATACGATGCACATCACTATAATAAATTAGTTAATTTTTTTCTCAAAATAAAAAATAAACATCATATCATTGTAATCCTGAAAAAAAAAATATGAAATAAAATAATAATAATAATAATAATAGTTAATATGTCATTGTAAAAATGACAATAATAATATGACAATAAAATAAAAATAAAAGTTAACATATCACTGTAAGCATGACAATAAAATAAAAATAAAAGTTAACATATCACTGTAAGCATGACAATAAAATAAAAATAAAAGTTAACATATCACTATAAACATGGCAATAAATAATATGACAATAAAATAAAAATAAAAGTTAATATATCACTATAAACATATAATTGTCACGATATAATATGTCAATAAAATATACTATATACTTATACTATCTATGTAACGACCCGACTCGCTTAAACCGGCGCGGAAGAAACCGACGAGTCGAATAATTAGAAACTACAACTCAAAACTTAGGAAATTTAACTAATTCCTCGAAAATATTATTAAATCACAAAAGTACAAATACCCACAAGTTTGTACATAAACTAGTCCAAAAGTCAAACTAAAAACACTAAAATACAATTAAACTCCAACTTCATGTCAGAGTCTTAAACAACGTAAAAGAGTCCAATAACAACGTATAAAGTCTATGTAACTCTATCACTATCTAAAACAACAGGAACAGTAAATACAACAGATGACAGAAATAGTAAACGTCGCTCGCCCAACCCAAAGCTAAGCAAGAGTATCGTCATCAGAAGTACCTGAAAAATATACAACAGTCCACCATCAGTGGCGAGTAACATAACTGACTCACCCTAATGGGAATACACATGCACATAGCATAAATCAAATAAACAATATCGAATCAATAATCTAGAGTACAAGATCAACCCAAACGTGAACTTGACTCAAACCAACCTAATCAACTATCTTTGGCGCAATATCATTCATATTCTAGACCGGATTGTGCTCGTACGAACGCATCTTACGCATCGTACGAACTTACTCAAAGTATCAGGCATCTAAAAATGAAATCAAGCTAATCATTAATTAAATCTTTAATCATTTTAATCATCTTATTATTCAACCTAACCAAATTAAGTTCAAGAATTTGCCTCTAGCCTTGATTCTTGAAGATAACCAGTTAAAATATCGAAGTTATTCTCAAGAACCGCCTCTAGCCTTAATCTTGAGTCTAACCAATCATAATTCAACAATCTTTACTCATTCTTTAACCATATTAGACACTTTCTTTATCATTAAAACCATTTTCTTTAACTTTCAAGATTCAATCAAGAACTCATAAAGAACTCCAAGAACTCATAAAGAAATCATAAAGAACTCATTCAAGATTCAAGATCTTCAATCAAGAACTCAATCAAGATTCAAGAACTCAATCAAGAACTCATCCAAACTCAATCAAACTACACGCATAACATCATCATCAACCAATCGAAAATTACCATCAAACTTATCCAAAATTCATCAAACTTTAACATGATATTCATGATCATAAACCAACACATAATCAATCATAAAACCATGAAAAATCATCATCAAAACACCATGTAAACACATAAAAATCAGATTATAAAATCATACATAAAATCATGGATATTCATCAACAATCAACCCAAACATGCATTTAATTCATACTATAAACATAGTATACCAAAAAGGTTAAGAAAGTATGTTACCTTATTGAATATTACACACCAAATCAACACACAAATGCAGCCTGAAACTCGAACAACACGGACCCACAACACGGCTGTCCACGGCCTTGCACGGTGCACCACCACCACGCACAGCTACTGCACGGCTGCTGCCCAGTCACGGCACCACCGCACGGCACACGAGCACCACTGCACCACCACGAACACTGCAGCACGGTCCCTCACACGAGCCACCACACGATCACCCTCTTGATCACGAACACGAACAAGACCCAAAACCAACCCGAACTAGTGATCTTGTATGAACTAATTGTGTTTAAGATTGTGTTTAGGTACTTAAAGATCAATGAACTTTGAATCTTTAAGTTTTGGGCTAGGAAAGATGATGAACAATTGATGGGTTTCAGTTGATCAAAATGGTGTGTGAACTAGAGAGCAAATGGGAGAGATTTGTGCTTGAATTTGATGGCAAGAGCTTTTGATGGCAAAATGAGCAAGGGTCTTACTAACTCTCCTATTTATAGAATTAGTCATGGTGTGAACACAAGGCAAGTGGCAAGCCTTGCCATGCCTTCTAAAAACCGGCCATGAGGGGCAATTGGGCATAAAAATGGGCTCTCGTGATCAATTGGGCTAATTTGCGAAAACCGCATAATTAATCATGCATAAATCAATTTAGCCCAAAATATTAAATAACTAATTAGAAAATTAAATAAAAATTCTAATTAATTAAATAATAAATAACATAAATAATAAAAACTGAAAAATAAATATTTCGAATTAAATCGAAATTGTTCACATAAAATAAAATAAATAGTTCAAAATAAATTTGAACTAACACATAAATACACATAATCATCGGCAAAAATATCAATAAAATCTGGGTCATTACAATCTATAATATAAGAGAAGCCACTAAAAACTTTTTCTTGCCATGTGTCTCTCTCTGGTGAATTTTTTCCCGCTTTTTTTTCCTTTTCTTATTTTGTAAATACGATGCATATCACTATAATAAATTAGTTTAATATATATTTTCACAAAATAAAAAATAAAACATCATATCATTGTAATAATTGCAACAAATAACATGACAATAATATAATAATAAAAGTTAATATACCACTGCAAATATGACAATAAAATAAAAATAAAAGTTATATATCATTGTAAATATTGCAATAAATAATATGACAATAAAATAAAAATATATAAAAGTTAATACATCACTATAAACATATAATTGTCTAGATATAATATGGCAATAAAATATAAAATATACTATACTATACGAGAAGCCACAAAAATTGTTTATTGCCACATGTCGCTCTTTGATGATTTTTTTCCCGCTTTTTTTTTCCTTTCTTTATTTTGTAAATACGATGCATAATTGCATATGACTATAATAAATTAGTATAAAAAATAAACATCATACAATATTAATCATGACAACGAATTATATGACAAAAAAATAATAATAAAAATTAATATATCACTGTAAACATTGCCATAAATAAAAATAAAAGTTAATATATCATTGTAATCATCTAATTGTCACGATATAATATGAAAATAAAATATGGTAAATTGTGCAAAAATATTTAGCATGTCAAATCTGGCAATACAATAATAATAAAATACCATTTTAAACCTATCATGGTAAAGTATGCTGGTAATTAAGAAAATATTACAGGCTTATAGTTTTTTCTTAAGTAAACTTCTTTGTTGATTCACAAAGTATTAAATATGGCAGACTTACACTAATTAATTATAAGAAGATGGAGTTTAAGTTGCCTTAAAATTACTTAAAATAGATTAAAGTTTTTTTAACGGGAACATAGATTAAAGTTACCTCCTATTTTATTGCCAAGAAAAATATTTCATTAAAAAAAAAACTCATATTGTATAAAATTAATTTTATTACCTTTTATCCAAACTATCTCTCAAAATTAATGACTAATGTATGACGAAGATCATTACGGGATAAAAGTTTTCTAAAATGGTTTAAACTTAATCCAAAATCTGTTCATGTTACATTAAATTTAACCATTTAATTAAATTTAATGAACCATCTTACACAATATATATTTTTTTATTGTTGATTTAATTTCTTTGACTTCTCATGCAATATTTTTTGTATTCCTATTCATGTATATTACAATAATTTGAAGACAAAATACATAATATCTAATTTCTTATTTATCATTACTTGATTTTTAAATTATATTAAGCACAACTATTATTGAATTTCAATCAAAATATTACTAAAAAAATACCATTAATATTTTAAAATTTTGTTACAATCGTCATCATTTTGCAAAATTGTATAGCACATATCATTGCACGAGAACCTATATAAAATCATAACATGAATATCAATATTCTTATTAGAAGTTATGAGTTCCCACTTAAAAGATGCTGGGAAGTTGTATTTTTAAAGGAAGATTGGTAATGATGAAGATTAAAAAGTTGAACTCTTAAAACAGTAAGGTGAATCAAAATAATATGTTTGCCTTCTCATAACTATTACATGTCAAAAGTCACGATAAATTTCTAAAAGAATAGTTTATAGTTGATTAAAAGCACCCCTCGGACACGTCCTGATTTTTTACGGGCTTTGGACATGCAAATTATGCCCGAATTTTGGTATGGCACGACCCGACTTTTTAATTTCTTTATGCGGTCTTGGACACTTAAAGTTAAGTTTTTTAGGCCGGCCCAAAAAAATCCGCCAAACCTGTACTAAATTTCCGGACTTTAATTAGCAAAGAAATTTGAGCCCAAAACTGGCACGCTCAATGGGTTTTGTTTTATGTATTGGGCCCAGTCCCAACCCAGCCCGACCCATAATTACCTCTAGAATAGTTTGGAGGGTGAAAAATTACTAGAGAAGTTTGACAAGGTAAATAGTGGATAATTTTTGTAAAAAAATCACTTTAAATAAAATGTAATAGTTGTTATTATTTAAAAGATTTCTTTTGTTATATAATCACGGGTATAAATAAACTTCTATTAATTTTGTTTATTTCAAAAAGTAATATTACTTTTCGTGCTTTTTTAAATAACAACTTAAAATTTTATTGTAGTGTTAATGATAAACTTTAACAAAATATTCATTAGGGATATTTATTATCCAAAAAACGGGTACACTTTTTTGCAGCCCATAACTCACTAAATGTGAGTACCTGCTAGGCAGACACTTAATTGCTTTAAGTGGCTCGAGTCAACGGATACGTATGTACCCATTATCCACAAGACCACATGGAAAAAAAAATACACAAATTTTATAAATTCTTTGCAAAATAAATTGTGGATCTCCTGGTAAATGGTGACATATTTTTTAGTCATCCCTGACACGCAAAAATTTACGTAATTGGTGTTATCCAGGTATGCCACCCGCAAAATTCAATTTTTCCACTAAAATTATTCGTCACAAAAGAGATCGACAGATGGATCATGCTTGTTGAGTCCTCTCCCCCATATTGATTTAATCACCTATTTAAGAAAAATAAATACATAGTTATATTATGAAATACTTACAGAGTATACGAAATTTAATTTAATATTATTTCATGTAAAATAATTTTCTAGGGAGTTAAATTAAGATTTAAAAAATAAATAAATATAGTCCATTTTTTTAAATAATTTTTTAAATATTTCATACATAATAAATTTCACTATAATTTTTAAGCCGTGCATTGCACGGGTGCTATACTAGTCATATTAATAAATGTCTTTTTATTAGTTTCATTCACATGCATTTTACGTCATTTCCGAATCTCCCGTTTGCAATAAAGTGCATTGAATAGACCAAGTTCAAGGGATAAATGATTAATTTGGAAAAGAATATATACGTTATAATACGTTTTGCAGATTTTAAGTAAGTAACGCTTATTTTGATATACATAATAAAAAGTTTTTTTTTATAATTATCTACTGTTTATATAATACTTCTCCTACAGTCGTACTTTCTTACAAATTATATAAACTTGCACATACGTACAAACCATTCAAATACATACCCTTTTCTTTCTTACCTCGACTTTTATTATTACAGTAGCTATAAGCCTTCTATACTATAAACTCTAAGAACACTTTTTTTAGCTTTGAACATCTTAAATGATACTCACTCAGTAATATATTAACTGCAACAATTTAATATTTCTCTTTTTATTTTATATTAAAGTGTTTCAGTTAATATGTTAATGAGAGTGTATTTACTGGACTTGTTTATGAACACAATTATAATTATCTTCTATAAAGTAGCTATTGATAACTTGATAAGAGAATGTATAGATGATAGTTTGGCAAACATAAGATGTTGAAGTGCCTAGCTAGGTGTTTATTAGCTATAGAATAGTACAGTAGTTCAAAATAACTACCTGTTTGAGTAACAAAATGAACACATCAAAAGCTTACCCTGGTGCAAGCCGTGCAAGTGTGCAACTACTAAACCTTTGACTTACGGCTTGTTTACTTCAGCTTAAATTCAGTGCAGTTCAGTTCTGTTGAAAATTAATGCAAGAGATTTATATTTGCTATTATATTTGAAATTTTAGTATGGGTGTTAGGACGAATCTTAACCGACTTTCCAGGTAATATGAGATTCGTCGGTTACGTAAACCCATTACTACTAATTATTTTATTTGATCAGATTTCAAATTGAAAATTCCTGTTAAACACTTTTATTACTCTTTAATATAAGTTTTAATGTCTCCTAAAATTATGCTAGCTGTTGGAGTTTTTATTCTGATTACATTTAATCAGAATATTACAATTTAATATCATTTTAAAGTCTCCTAATTTATGCTAGCTGTTAAGGATTTTATACTGATTATATTTAATCAGAACATTTATATCAATTAAGGAGTCTTTTAACGTCATTGTGACAATGATGTCAATTGTCAGCCTTTAAATATGGCTCAGGAAAAGGACTTCACGTCACTTTTCACTTAGAAATCTTCACTACATATTACAAAAGTAAAAGGGGAGAACCACTGTTGTTATTTTGTGGGTTTCTTCCATTGGGTATTCTATTCTACTGAGTACAATATTTCTTCTTTAGTTTAGTCTATTCTGAGCAATCCTTTGTGAGTTCCATCCCTTCTTATTTGAGTGCACAATTTGAGGGGAGCTGTGAAAATCTTGGGGAGCAAACGCCGACGTCCGATTGCACCTTTGTCGGGGTGAATTTTGCTTCAAAGACAGTGTTATTTACACGTCACAACAACGTCTTCACTTCTACAGTAAACTATTGGCCTACATATCTTTGGTTTTTTTTTTTAATATATATACAGTAATATATTCCAACAAGTTTGAAGCAATTTTTTTTATTATTACTGTTATTCTTATATATATATATACATTAAAATATAAAAAAAATGGACACTACTACCATGATCAAAACCCTTCCCGATCTATCCAAACTCGAACCACTTGATGGTACGAATTACAAAAGATGGGCTCAAAGGTTACTCATTTTTTTTGAACAATTAGAGGTTGATTATATCCTCACACAAGAATGTCCCAAACCTCCCACCGATGCTAATACGCCTACTGATTATGATCTTGGTAAAAAAATAGCCAATTATGAAAAGGCTAATAAACTTGTTCGGGGTCACATCCTTAGTCATATGAGTAATGTACTTTTTGATTTGTTTATTACTAACAAGTCTGCTAAGTCTATTTGGGAGATATTGGAGAAAAAAATATGGCTCGGATGATGCAGGTAAAAAGAAATATGTCACGGGGAAATGGCTACAATTCAAGATTGTAGACGACAAACCGATCATGGAACAAGTTCATGAATATGAAAATCTTGTTGCTGATATTCTTGCCGAGGAGATGAAGAAGTGTGAAGTACTACAAGCCAATGTTCTTATTGAGAAGCTACCTGATTCCTGGTCCTCTTACCGCAATCATCTAAAACACAAGAAAAAAGACATGACTCTGGAAGAACTCGTAAGCCATATGAAGATTGAAGAGGCCAACCGGTTGAAGGACAAAGATTCTATTTCTAATGGTTTTTCTGTAAAAGCTAATGTAGTTGAAACTGTTGTAACAAAAACTGAGAAAAATAATAAAAATAAAAGTACTAGTAGTAGTGGAAAAAAGAAACAGAATAAACAACTTGGAGCTAAAAAATCAAATTTCAAGAAAAACTCCAAGGTTGTTAATTCTGAACATAATGGGAAAACCACTAAATCTGCTTTTAGTTGTTATGTTTGTGGTAAATCAGGTCACAAGGCTTGGCAATGCAACTATCGGAAGGATAAAAACCAAGCCAACCTTGTTGAAAAGAATGATGATATTATTGCCGCTATGGTGTCTGAGGTGAATCTGATTGAAAATAAAGCTGAATGGATTGTTGATACAAGTGCTACTAAACATTTTTGTGCAGATAAGAAATTATTTGCTGAGTTCAAGGAAGTTTCCCAAGGAGAGCAAGTGTTCATGGGGAACTCTAGTAGTTCTGAGGTGCTTGGTAAAGGCAATATTTTACTTAAGTTGAATTCTGGCAAGTCTTTATCTTTACAAAATGTTATGTTTGTCCCCTCCCTTCGTAGAAACTTAATTTCTGGTGCCCTTCTTAACAAAGCTGGTGTTAAACTTGTTTTTGAGGGTGACAAGTTAGTTTTATCTCGTAATGGGGATTTTGTAGGGAAGGGATACTTGTCTGGTGGTTTATTTATCTTAGAGACCGTATCTTCCTTTGAGACCGATAATAAGACCTCTACTTCTGCTTACCTACTTGAGTCATTTAATCTTTGGCATGCTAGATTAGGACATGTGAATTATAATTCTTTAAAACAGTTACAACACTTGTCACTGATTCCTAATCTAGAAGGGAATGGTAGCAACAAATGTGAAATTTGTGTTGAAGCTAAATATTCCAGGAAAACTTTTAAGGTTGTTGAAAAAAGAGAAACAAAATTACTGGAATTAATCCATTTAGATTTAGCTGATTTTAAAAATACCGAGAGCAGAGGTGGAAAACGGTATTATATCACATTTGTTGATGATCATTCCAGATATACTAAAGTATATCTCTTGAGAACCAAAGATGAGGCAGAGAAAATGTTCTTAATCTATAAAGCAGAAGTAGAAAATCAACTAGACTGGAAAATTAAAAGACTTAGATCTGATAGGGGTGGTGAATATGGGACAACATCTTTGAAAAGAATTTTGTGAAAAAAATGGTGTCATCTATGAAACTTATGCCCCATATGCACCACAACAAAATGGCATTGCATAAAGGAAAAATAGGACTCTTAAAGAAATGATGAACGCAATGTTGATTAGTTCCGGTTTACCTGATAACATGTGGGGGGAGGCCGTACTTTCTGCTAATTATGTGTTGAATAGAGTACCTCACAAAAAATTAGATAAAACTCCTTATGAATTGTGGAAGGGACATAGTCCTAACCTTAAGTATTTGAAAGTGTGGGGGTGTTTAGCTAAAGTAGCATTTCCTTTGTTTAGAAAGGATACTATAGGTCCTAAGACCTTTGATGCCGTGTTTGTTGGTTATGCTGAAAACAGTGCTGCTTATCGATTCATGTGCTTAAATGATAAGTCTATGAGTGAATCTTGAGAAGCTGTGTTTTTTGAGCATATTTTTCCTCTAAAGAATAATGTAGTCTCTCGTGATGCTTCACTTCCTTCTACTTCTTCTTCTTCTGTGCCTATTTCTTTACCTAATGTTCAAACAGAAGAAAGTGAAGAACCTAGGAAGAGTAAAAGACGTAGAACAGTAAAGAACTTTGGACCAGACTTTTTGACTTCTTACTTAACTGAACTAAATGACTTAGATGAACTTGATGAGCTTGTTGCGTGCTATCAAGTATTGGATGATGAGCCTAAAACTTTTGATAAGGCGATGAGTTCAATTGATTCCACTTTTTGGAAAGAAGCAGTTAATAGTGAGATTGATTCTATCATGTCTAATCATACTTGGGAACTTTCTGACTTACCTAAAGGTAGTAAAGCTTTAGGATGTAAATGGATTTTTAAAAGGAAATGTAGACCCGATGGCTCAATTGAAAGGCATAAAGCACGATTAGTAATACAAGGTTTTCATCAAAAATTTAGTGTTGATTATTTCTTTACTTACTCCCCTGTAACTAAGATTTCCACTATACGTGCTTTGATTGCTTTAGCTTCTAGTTATAAGCTTCTTATACATCAAATGGATGTGAAGACTGCATTTCTTAATGGTGACTTAGAGGAGGAAATATATATGAAACAACCTCCCGGTTTTGTGGTTCCTGGTAAGGAACATCAAGTGTGTAAGTTAAAAAAATCCTTGTATGGTTTAAAACAAGCTCCAAAACAATGGTTTGAGAAGTTTCATAATACTATCCTTAGTTTTGGTTTTGTTTCTAATCGTGCTGATACTTGTGTGTATACAAAATTGTTTGGTACTGATTGTGTGATTATATGCTTATATGTAGATGATATGTTGATTTTTGGTACACACTTGAGAGTTATTAATGAAACAAAAAAGTTTTTGTATTCTAAATTTGAAATGAAAGACTTAGGAGAAGCAGACATCATTTTAGGTGTTAGAGTCACCAAAACTAGTCGTGGCTTTTCTTTGTCTCAATCTCATTATGTAGAGAAAGTGCTAAAGAAATTTAACAGTTTTGATGTTGCAACTGTAAGAACCCCGTATGATTCTAGCATTCATTTGAAAAAGCACAATGGAAGTAGTGTCTCTCAAATTGAATATGCTAAAATAATTGGGAGTTTAATGTTTCTCATGAATTATACTCGGCCTGATATTGCTTATGCAGTGAGTAGACTTAGTCGTTATACCCATAACCCAAATAAAGAGCATTGTAATGCTCTTAAATGTTTGCTAAGGTATCTCAAAGGTACTATGGATTGGGGTTTGCATTTTGTGGGATATCCTGCTGTTTTAGAAGGATATTGTGATGCAAATTGGGTAGCAGATAATGATGAGGTAAGTTCCACTAGTGGTTTTGTGTTTACCTTGTGTGGCTCTTCCATTTCTTGGAAGTTTGCGAAACAAACGTGTATTGCCTGTTCCACTATGGAATCTGAGTTCATTGTGTTGGACCTAGCAGGGCAAGAGGCTAAGTGGTTGAGAAATTTGTTGATTGATATCCCTTTGTGGGGGAAACCAGCTCCTCCTGTTTCTCTACATTGTGACTCACAAGCTGCAATTTGTGTTGCTAGGAACAGTGCGTATAACGGTAAAAAGAGACATATACGTGTTCGACATGAGTCTGTGAGAAACTTAATTATGAGTGGTGTACTCACTATGGAGTATGTGAGAACTGAGAGAAATTTAGCAGATCCGTTGACTAAAGGACTAAATAGGAGATTGGTTCTTGAAACATCGAGGGGAATGGGGCTTAAGCCCATTGGTAGTTGAGGAATTCATGGTGGATACCCATTCTTATTCACGTAAGGAGCAAGTGGACTAATGAAGCCATGGAAAGACTCATAGTTGTTGAACATTCCATTCTTATGACTTTTATTTAGGATGAGCTTTGTTCTTAGTGAATTTATAGCCCAGGTACTGGGTGGTCCTATGAGAAGGACTTGATAGATTCACTGCTATTACATAAGGTTGAGCACATTTGCTCTTAATGATTTCATAGCCCTATTTTGGGTGCTCTATGTGGAGATAGACTTGATGAAATCACCTACATGAGTGTGAAGGGATGGCCTCCTTCTATGGAAGACATGGGCAGTCTTTCTAGAGCACTCATGAGTGTCCCAAGATTATTTGGCCGTCATTGTGGTATTATCGCGGAACTCATGGATAAGTAAGGTAAGATATGTGTTATAGACTTCATTTCTTAGTCAAAGAGTTCCAGATTTGTTCACTCATTTGATAAAGAAATTGTCTATTTTCACTATGTGTTGGTTCAATCGAAAGACACCAACACTTAAGTATCAAGCCTATTTTAGAAAATGCTCAGAATAATTTTTCCCTCCTAAAATTTTTCATTTTATAAAATTCTTTTCATTGTGGGGGATTGTTGGAAATTAATGCAAGAGATTTATATTTGCTATTATATTTGAAATTTTAGTATGGGCGTTAGGCCGAATCGTAACCGACTTTCCAGGTAATATGAGATTCGTCGGTTACGTAAACCCATTACTACTAATTATTTTATTTGATCAGATTTCAAATTGAAAATTCCTGTTAAACACTTTTGTTACTCTTTAATATAAGTTTTAAAGTCTCCTAAAATTATGCTAGCTGTTGGAGTTTTTATTCTGATTACATTTAATCAGAATGTTACAATTTAATATCATTTTAAAGTCTCCTAAAATTATGCTAGCTATTGGAGTTTTTATTCTGATTACATTTAATCAGAATATTACAATTTAATATCATTTTAAAGTCTCCTAATTTATGCTAGCTGTTAAGGATTTTATACTGATTATATTTAATCAGAACATTTATATCAATTAAAATGTCTTCTAACGTCATTGTGACAATGATGTCAATTGTCAGCCTTTAAATATGGCTCAGGAAAAGGATTTCACGTCACTTTTCACTTAGAAATCTACACTACATATTACAAAAGTAAAAGGGGAGAACCACTGTTGTTATTTTGTGGGTTTCTTCCATTGGGTATTCTATTCTACTGAGTACAATATTTCTTCTTTAGTTTAGTCTATTCTGAGCAATCCTTTGTGAGTTCCATCCCTTCTTATTTGAGTGCACAATTTGAGGGAGCTGTGAAAATCTTGGGGAGCAAACGCCGACGTCCGATTGCACCTTTGTCGGGGTGAATTTTGCTTCAAAGACAGTGTTATTTACACGTCACAGCAACGTCTTCACTTCTACAGTAAACTATTGGCCTACATATCTTTGGTTTTTTTTTTTTTAATATATATACAGTAATATATTCCAACAAGTTCAGCCCAGTTCAGTTCAACCCGGTTCAGTTCAGTTCAGTTCAGTTCAATTCAGTTCAGTTCAGCTAAAGTAAACGAGTCTTTAGTCAAACGGTCAAAGTAAATTCTCATCAAATTCATCCTAAGTTCTTTATAAAACAAAAGGCAAGAGATTATATATTACCGTAATAAAAAAATAAATGACACTTATAAATCAATAATATCTCCAAATATATTACAATTAAAACAATAATACATATTTTAACTTTAAATTCACTAATTGCTTTGCTTATTTTAGATTGTGGAAACTCGTTGTGATTTTTTCGACTCTAATGAGTCTTGTCCAACTGCAATCATATTCTATATATAAATCTAAAGAATAAAATATATATTTGATGTTGTAAATCTTTAGTGACGATAATGATTGGAAATAACCCATATATCATGAAAAATAACAATCCGGCCATAAGGGAAGAAATTGGAAATAACAACCACACGTGATGAGAAATAAAAACCCACATAATATGAGAGAAATCAATTCACTAAAAAAGCAGACACCGTCATTAGAAATCACCAATAAAGCAAGGGAAAAGGGAGAGAGAGAAAAGAAACTATACCGTATACACAATCATCATAACTTGATGCAGTATAAATTTTCTAGAATATTAACTTTGGCTGCTATAGATTAGTATGAAGCTTTGGAAAAACCAAAATTTTGCATTACTTTATGGTCTTATAGGATGTGTTCTCTTCAACTTATATCAGATCAGATCTCATCTCACTAATTCTCATAAGTTTTCATATCAGATCAAATCAAAAAAATTTAAACGAAGAGCTAAAACACACCCTTAATGGTAGTACGTCAAGCTGTGTACTTCGCTACTCTGACTCTATGACTTGCATATAGGAGGTTAACATGGTAATCAAAGTATCTTCCCTATGATGCTTAATTGGTTTAATGTGAAAGAACCATCTCAACCAAAAGCTCAAGCTGATGGTTGAGGCCCATGAATATGTTATATACTCTATCACCCATACACATAAAAGACCATTTGAGCTTGAAATGTGGACATAGCATAGACTCCATCTTACCTGGTGCGAATTAATTCTACTTGGGAAAAGGGATGAGAGATTTGAACCCGTAATCTTAGTGTCACGTTGGATCTGTTACCATGTCAGTTCTATTAATTAAGTTTGTAAATTTGAATGTAAAGAGGAGAATTGTAATTTTGTTTTGTGTTTATGTTTAGAAAATGTACAAAATGCTTGTACTAGTTGAGTTTTTTGAGATTGAGAGATTTGTAGTTAATACTTGTACTTCTTTCATTTTAAAATAGCTGATACATTTTCTATCTTAATATATTTAAAAATAACTATATTTTATTTATTTCCTATATTTAGAATATTTTATCACATGTAAAGCCCAAAAATGGAAACCACTCCATTTTTTTCTCTTTTTTCGTCCTGCCTTTTTCTCTTTAAATTAACTAATCTTTCATTTCATATGCACTCGCACAAAACATTAAATAACAAATCTACATACTTACCAAAAATTACATAGAATTTTGTATTTTTACAAATGTTGTGATTAATTTGAAACAGCAAAATTTGCCCCGTCACCTTCCAATTTCCATATGGCATAAGCAGACTATTTATAATTAGTTTTTTTTTTTTTTGGTGCTAGACTATTTATAATTAGTGCTAAAAGTATAAATCTAGAGTAGACATATGTCATGAACATATTGACTACATGTACGGATGTACCGTGCCAAGAAATCAATATCGTGCCTTAAATTTGGGCCTGAACTTAGTTTTTTAAAAATTTCATTAGTTTGGGCCCATCATACTTTGGGCCTGCTCAACAATTACTATGTTATAAAAAAAAAACCACAACAATTCAAGGTAACTAGTAGAGGTACTTCATTATTAGCAAGAAAACATAATAGTAAAACGAAGGAAACAAAGCGAAGAAACTTCTCTAGTTTTTTTTTTTTTTTTTTTTTTATTTTTTTATTTTTAGTTTCAATTAGTAGAGGCACTTCATTAGTTCATTATAGATTTATAGCATTCTTTTGGTAACTCAAATATTATGTTTATAACGATTTATTTTCCTCTTTAGGTAGTCGGAGAAGACTCTTGTCACTACAAAAAAAACTATGATGTAAAATATCATTATGGTATGAACGGATATATTTGGAAATATTAGGATAAGTTTGATGAGATTATTTTGTTAGAAAATATTATATGGTTATATTTGGTAGAAAATAGTGGGATATTTTAGGGTCTTTCTTATGTACTATATATATATGAGTGTTAATAGAAGAAGTCCTCAAGTCATTAGACCCTAATCTTGGATGTGAATTTAACATGGTATCAAGAGCCCTCTGAATTAGAGTTTTTTTTTTACGAGTGATTTCATCTTCCACTTTCAATATTGATTCAAAAGTTTAAGAGTATTTTCTTTCAATTACTACAATCGCCTTCACATATGCGCGCATTGATCTTGCTTCACTTCCTTAATCCATTTGTATTTTATTTTAGTATCAAGTTTTTTCTCTCCTTTGGATGCTAGAAATTACATTATAAACTATTATAATTTCATTGTCCGTCATAACATTGTACTTTGTAAATTTCTTTTAATTTGTTTGCATATTTTATAATATATTTTGTTTGTCATTCTCTCAATGAGTCAATGTGTTGTAATTTATATTTTTCACTTAAAATTTCATCAATCAAAATTATTATTCTCGTATTGGGGCATATCGGTATACCGTTATGACCATACCCATTCGAAGCACCCCTAAAATGCCAGAGTAATGAGATACCATCATTTAACAAGAGGGCAACCAAGGGCCAAAAGGATCTAAGACCCCGCCAACCTATGGAGAGTAGGAACTTACCCAAAGACGATGGAGGTATGGTCCCAGCCCACACGTGGCACCTTCTAAGGCACCACTTGAGCATCAGGACCCACATCTTAATAAACTAACTAACTAATCCAAGCAGGACTGTACAAGTGGCAGCCATCCAGGCCCACACTCAGATTCGTAACAAACTAGATACCAGAGTTGGCATCAGCCAACCCCGGCATGACACGTGTACCTCTGGGTACCGTCATCTACCAAAAACCCATCCCTATAAATAGAGGATGGATGCACCTAATTAAGGTACATTCTAATATTCATGCACTCTACTTTCTCTCTCTATTCTTTGGATTGAATCACCTTGCTGACTTAAGCATTGAAGGGTTCCCCAGAAACAACCACAGGATTAGCTCACCGTGTCTCTTGTGTGCAGGCACCACCGTGAGTAGATTGCTCCATCAATCAAGTTGAGTTTGGACGGAACAATTCTTAAAACTTATTTTAGTATTTTAATAAAAAGAGTACAAATTAGAAACTTTAATCACATTTTTTCCACGTCTGAAAAGTTTAATATCTCCAATTACATATTTATAAAAATTTGATGTTAAAAACTGCATAATGAAAAGTACTTCAATGAATAATATATTAAAAAAGCTTGAAAGGGTGAAACATAATGTATAACTTCTGAATTTTGGTCTTATGATCTAGAATCTAGATTATTGCCCACAAGGCCACAACTACTACTACACTACCCGGTCCCAACATCAAAAGAAATCTATAAACAAGTTGCTAACTATTTTTTATTTTAAAAAAAAAAAAGCAATAATATAATAAATACTAAACTCTAAAGTACAAAAACATTTCGATGACTTTGATTCAATGTGATTGGAACAAAAGGAAGTTGAAAAGTCAATATTTCGTCATTTCAAGCCATTTCTAGAATGTTGGAACTTAGATACTCCTTGTGAACTTTTATGAGTGTAACAACCAATCATTATTTAGCTCCTTTCAGGCCCAACTTCTTTTAGCTGGGCCCAACATTGCATCACATCTTATCTTATCTTAATGATATTTACACGATGATACAAACGACTATACGACCATGAATTTACATGCTTCTCTACTTCATTTTAGGATTGAGCGAGTAAAACTATTCAAAAAAATTGAAACTTGGTGTTGTTTTATAAAAAAAAGCTCTAAAAGTTAGGGATTAATCCTAGCCTTATATTTTTAAATTCATGGTTTAGATTTTATGGAGAATATGATGAGGGGAGGGATTTTTGGAGAAAGAATAGGAGAAAATTTTGAGGAAAATGTTTCATTATTTCTTTTTAAATAAAATGATTAGATTTTTTTTTTTTTTTACTTTACATTTTTAAAAAACGGGTGTATAAACTAGTACTCCGTAATTTCTTAAATAATGGCCAAGGTTTACTGACCTAAATTCTCGATTTTTAAATACGGATCCGAAAATACAATTTGAACATTTTGAAACGGTTCAAGAGGCGCAATTTTCATACTCAGTTATTGTATTATACGGAGTGTACTTGTGTATTACTTATCCATACAAAAATAACTGCAACGATTTGACACAATGACATAGACTAAAAAGAAAAAAATGTCACATCATTGCAGTTAATATGTTACAGAGAGAGTAAAATGTTTGGTGCAATGGTGCATACTCATTAGATCTTTCTTCTTTTTTTTTTGGCAAAGCATTAGATGTTTCTTATATATTCCTTATGAAGGTAAAATTCAATGAAACATATTAGAAAAATTCATATGAATAATTCCAACTATTGGAGGTCTTCCAATATTAATCCCAATTATTAGTTATTATAGTATAACCCAAACTTTGGGAGTTATTTTATGATATTAGTCCATTAACTTAATTAACCTATTATAATTGGTCATCAATTCAAAAATTAATCGTTATCTTTCCTCTTCCCCTATTTATTGTACTTGACTGTATCTTCCTCCCTTCCTACGAAAGAAATCGGAGTCGGTCAAAAGTTAGTATGGACTAATATCATAAAACTACCCTTATAGTTTGAATTATAGTGTAATAACCTATAGTTGGGATTAATATTGGAAGACCTCCAATAGTTAAGATTATTCATATGAATTTTTCCAACATATTAAAGTAAGTACTCCTAAAGAGGCTAAAGACCTAATATAATATAGTATCTTTCTTGACATTTTCTTTTACATTTAATTTTGGGTTTTTCTCAGTTATACCCATGAGGTATTGGGATTTTTCACCCGTAACCACAAATTTTGAAAATTCTCTGTTATACCCATGAGGTTTGTGAAAAAATATTAACTATAGCTAACAAACATAATTACAGGTTACAAACATTAGCACCGTTTATTTAGCAAAAAAAGGTTGGGGGCATGGTGGACTTTTATTAGGTTGATTTGGTAGTTGTGGTGGTGAAAATTAATGTTAATTTATTGTTAACGACTTAACCATGTTAGCTATAATTATGTTTATTGGCTACCGTTAATAATTTTAAAAAACGTCATAGATATAATAGAAATTTTTCAAAATTCATGGCTACAACTGGGAAATCCCAATACCTCATGCGTATAACTGAGACAAACCCTTTAATTTTTTTTTTCTTTTCATTTTAAGAAAATTGATACTTTGTAGAACAATAATTGTTAGTATGAGACAATTTTTTAGACGCATTCTAAAAAAAAAGAGGAAGAATATCTATAAAAGGTTTGTTTAATTCAACTAATTTCTATTTCAATTCAGTTCTAAATATCATTTTCTCATGAACAATTTTATTCAACTTAATTCTCTTACCGGCTATCATGTGGTAGTATTACCCTCACATTTATAGAACTACTCCCTCGATTTTTTTTTAACTTAGAAACTTTTTTCTTATTTGAATTTTTTAATTTACTTGCTACATTTTCTATTTTGACAAAAATACATGTTTACTGGACCCCACAATCATAGTAGGCCAAGGAACAACCAACGCCCCAAGCTCCTCTAAAACCAGTCTTCAATCTTCATGTCTAACTAGCTGACCCAGTCACCCAAATCTAGTAGCTACAGACTTCCAGTATTAAATTCGACTGCGCATAAAGCTAAGATATAAGTTTCATTTCATTTATTCACACCATAAAATGCCATTGACATCCATCAAGAAAATCAACACATTAATATCCCCTCTAATTTGATTGCTCTAATCCTTTTTTTTAGTAACTGCTACAAAACCAAGGGCTTAAATACTCATAAATCTCATTAAATTTAATCATTAATCACCTACTTAATTAAACAAAAGGCATTTAAATTTTAATTGATTAAAAAAACACAAATCACAATCAATGAAATTGAATTAAACAAACATAAAAAAAAAAAAAAAAACTACAATTTTATTCATCCTTGATAATAGTAGGTTTTACATAGTCTAACTTCAAAAGGCAAACCTCCAAACAATTCACATAAAAGGAGGGCACTTTTTTTTTTTTTTTAATTTTAAAATTTTTACCTTAACAAATATTAGTCAAATTGCAATGGCATAACATTAAACCCTACTAATCACACCTTAATCCTCTCTTCCATGTGGGATACCATCACCACAAATTTTTTTATTTTTTTTTTAAAAAACCCTAATTTTCTTCAGTCTTAAAGATAAAACGTCCCCCAAATTATTCACAAAAAGCTCCTCTGTTTTCCCCTGTTCTCCTCTGTTTTAGCATATCTACAGAATTTCTTTTTTTTTTTTCTTTTTTTTAATTTTTTCTCATTCATAGCAGAATAAAGTCACGGCGAACGCCGCTCTTCTTCGGTGGCGCAATGGGACCCGCCGGCGACCGGAAAATCTGAGTAACGGCGTCGTTTTTACAGCAATGAAACGGCGTAGTTTCACCCTTAACAGCATCATTGTAACAAACATCACAAAACCCCCCAATACTACTTCCACCACCAGAAGAAGAAGCACCATCATCGCTGAAATTACCATAAAACCCTCCACCACCACCACTACCACCAAAACCACCATCAAAAAAACAATTCAGATCATCATAAACATTTGAATTCAAACTCAAAGACATTAAATACCTTTCTCTTTCTCTCTCAACTTGCATCCTCACCCTATTAACATACTCAAAATATTCCATCTCTGTATCATTCCTTCTCAAAAGCGCGACATTATTATGCGTCGGAAAAACCTTGGGTTTTCTCCTGCGTGTTCTTCGAGACCGTTTCTGAACAACCCAGAAGAAGGAAGTGTTTGAATCGGACATAATCGAACCGAAATCGAACTTGTTCGTCACAGGATGACGGCGACGATGATGGTGATTGTTGTGGTGGAAATTGTTTCGGCGTTCATAGTAGGTAGTAATCTGGTGAGGAGAAATTTGAAGTTTGTTACTGAGAATAGATTGAAATGATTTGAAGGTGAGTGATGGGGTGATTGGGATTGTACCCTTATCGACTTCTCTTTCGCCATCGAAGAATGTAACAGCGAAATGAGATGGAGGAATATCATCATCGTATTCGTCATTGATATTGATGACGATGGTGTTGTTGTTGTTGTTGATTTTCTCCATCATCATCACCTTCAAATATTTCAGAAGAGAGAGAAATTTAAAGAATGGAGGGTTTTAGAGAGAGAAAATGTGAGAAATAAAGAAGGGGAGGTTGAAGAAGAAAGGGGGAGAAAGTAAATGGGGGTTATTTATAGTGGCGGTAAACATTTGAGGCGGTGTAGTGAGTTTTGCCTTGGTCACCAAGGAGTTCAATTTTTTTGTTGAAAAAATAAAGGAAAAATAGGGAGAAATGATAGGGAAAAAAAGGATATTTATGAGATTTTAACTGTCTTAACTTAACAAGGTCAAGGTCAAGGTGCAAAGGGCACTGACAATTGCTTGGGGAAGGGTCTAACTGTTGACAATAATCCTTTTATTTTGACGAGATTTTTTTTTTTTTTTTTTTTGTAATTTGGAGTAAATTTCCATGGAAACAAAGGGTGGATTTCTTTGATTGGATTAGGAAAGTGAATTTTGTGTAATTTGTGAATATTTGTGTATTAATCTTGTAGGCTAAGTTAAATATAAGTGTTCTCTATCTTAATTTTAATTTTCTTAAAAATAGAAAGTAGTATTGGGAGCATGTTTTTCGGAGTAACAATAGTTTTACTGGGTCATTGCTACACATACCCAACGTGTTAACAACCCACTACTAATAGAATAATTAAATAATATTACTTATATTGAGGGCTTGTTTATTTCAGATTATATTCAGTTCAGTTAAGTTAATCTCTATTCAGTTCAGTTCATCTCTATTTAGTTCAATTAATACACTTCTATTCAGTTCAATTCAGTTCAGTTCAGTTCATCTCTATCTTTATTAAGCTAATGTAAACGAGCCCTAAGTGGGACTTTATTATCAATGCCTCAATAGCTTTTTATTAGTGGTGGGTAGTCAACTCGGTAAGTAGACTAAGTTTTTTTCCCTTTTAGTGATACAAAGATAATTAGTGGGTTTTTTTTTTTTTTTTTTTATTTTTTATAAAAAAAGAACTTTATATTTTTAGTCTCTTATAAACATTTAGTTTTCCTTTTCTAATTATACATTTTTAACATGTAATGTTTTATCTTCCTATAGCCACTTTTATAATGCATATAATATAATGAACTCTATTTGCTTAACGTTGGTGTAAAATAAACTTGGATATAATATAAGACTTTGTATATTTCAAAAAATGTTTAGGATATGAACAGTTAATGCTTAAAATCGATCATATCTTTTTGATTGAATAATTGAGATTTATATAATGATAGGAGCTATATTTTCTACTAGGGAACAAATGTGCCAATTAAGTCCACAAGAAAAAAATAATAATCCGAGATTGAAAAGAAAATCCGCATCCGATTCCGTCTGAAAATTTCTGAATCTGAGTCATATTCGAATGTTGAAAAAATGACGACAAATTATTCTAATTCCGAAATGTAGTTAGACTTCTTTTAAGAAAAATTCCAGGTTGTAATTAATTAAATTTATATAGTTTAATAATAATTATTTGAATTAAGATATAATATCTAATTTTATATTAGGAATAAAATATAAAGTTATGTAAATGTATGTAATATTAGACATTTATTTGATTTATGGATAAATATTTAGCCCGGATACAACCAACTCCGACTACTGTCAGCTTGAGGTTGGATTATGCATAATCCGATCCTCCATCTTTATTTTCTACAAATGGTACAATAACAAAAGGCACGTACCAAAATGTTTAAGGGGAAACTTTCATACCAAATATATCTTTCACTCTCTAAGTAACAATCATTGGACCAATTTCTCTTTGGACCATAACACGTCCACCGCGGCTAACATTTGTCTATTAAAATAAAAAGTAAGTACTAGACTCGTTTGTAACCATGACCACTATATGGAGGTATATCTAATACGCTCATAATTCGTTAGCATTCCATGATAAGCTCATTTCCCCTTATCAGTTTACCTTTCAAATTCAATGTCACATTACTAATTGGCATAAACTCCCGAACCCGATTCCCACCCCCAAACAAGCATACTATCCCCAAAAAGACTCATCTATTTTTCAATTGGTCCCCTTTTAGCCCCAATAACTATAAGCTAAACTTTGATGGTTCCAAGTATATCATCAACAACACTGCTACATGCTTTAGTACTCGAAATCATGAAGGCAATATCCTCAAGTCAGACTCAATGCAAATTCATAATTCTCAACCTATTTTATTTGTAGAAGCTTTGGTTTTACGAGTAGGTAAAAAAAGCTATTTCTTTATTAGGTATTAAAAATATCAAAATTGAAGGGAGAATCTTGCAATTATAAATGCAGTTAGATCAAACAAAGTTGGCGGATCCCTTGCGAAATTCACAACTTGATCCAAGACACCTCTCTGGACCTCAACAAATTTGACTATTATTATTCCATTCAACACATTTATAGAGAAGTCAATCTAGGACACAATTATGCAATATGACCTTTTCGTATTACCCATTTATTTGATTTAATTTTTTTCTTTGTTATCCAAAATGACGCCTGTAATTGATTTTCTGAAAGAGACTTGTTGGATTTTCTTTCCTTTTATAAAAAAAAAAAAAGGAAACTTCCATGGTACAAAAAGGAATTTCTCATTAGTTCTTTTCGAGTTCTTCCTCAGCCCTTCCTAATTGTTGCAACCATGGTACATTAGGCTTGGCCGAAATCATCCCCCCTCAAAGTTAAAAATAAAAAGTTTGACCTAATCTCAAATGTATTATCAATCCATATTCATACTGGTCAACGTAGACTTGCTACACACACTGAGTCACAGAATGTTGAACATGACCAACAATAATATTAAATGATATCTAACCAATAGTAATTGTGAAGAAACTTAGTAGAATTCAATAATATTTTATTTTGTTGCAAAATGCTAAATATTACTGTAGTGCTTTACCTTCAACTTCTTAAACCTAATTTAATCTTATCAGAGCGAATTAAATTTGATTGGATATGTTAAGTTATTGAGCTTATTGGAACTAATTAACCCCGATTATAAGAAATATTTGAATCTTATAACACCAGATTAAACCTTCTTAAATCTGATTAAACTTGATTTCAACATATTTGAAGTAAAACTTATATTATTGTTTTTAGGTGAAGAGAACATATGCTTATTGGTGTACGAGTATATTGTAAGGTATCAAAAGTAAAAATTTTACTTTCTAACTTAAATAAAACATCAAGAACATCGAACAATGAATGATTTTAGCATGCAAACTAATTAAATTACGCCTGCATATATATCATTGCCCTATTTTCTCCGTATGTAGTTTATAGTTAATAATAATAACAATAACAATAATAATAATAAACATACAAATTCATTTGATTTACAAGGGGTTACCAGGGAGTTGAGATACAGTATGAACCCCCACACCCGACCTGTAACGACCCGACTCGCTTAAATCGGCGCGGAAGAAACCGACGAGTCGAGTAGTTAGAAACTACAACTCAAATACTTAAGAAATAAAACTAATTCCTCAAATACTGTTATTAAACCACCAAAAGTACAATTACCCACAAGTTTGTACATAAACTAATCCAAAAGTCAACTAGAAATACTATAATACGAGTTAACTCCAACTACATGCCAGAGTCTTAAAACGACATATAAAAGTAAAGAAACAACATCTAAACAAATACTGTTGCTATCTAATGCTAAGAAAACAGTAAGTACAACAGACAACACAAGAAACAACGTCGCTCGCCCAACCCAAAACTAGGCAAGAGCATCATCATCGGAAGTACCTGAAAAATACAACAACGGTCCACCATCAGTGGCGAGTAACATAACTGACTCACCCTAATGGGAACACACATGTACATAGCATAAACCAAACGATCAACATCATTAAACACATTACAAGAACAACCCCCAAACGTGAACTCGACTCAAACCAACCTAATCACTATCTTTGGCGCAATCATTCATATTCTAGACCGGACTGTGCTCGTACGAACGCATCTTACGCGCTCGAACTTTCTACTATGTTCGGATTTGAGAATCTTACTCCCAAACCCCATGAAACCAATCTTACTGGAAATCCATGTCCCGTGAATCCAATCTTACTGGAATTTACGAAGATCACATAGTATGACTCCAACTAACCCAATACCGCGGATGGGTTAGGGGCAACGTCTTAACCCGAATACAATGAATCTTACTCAAAGTATCAGGCGTCTAAAAATGAAATCAAGCTAATCTTAATTAATCAATTCATTACTCAATTTAATCATATTATTCATTATTACCTCAACTTAACTAAACCAAGTTCAAGAACTGCCTAAAGCCTCGATTCTCGAATTTAATCTAGTTAAAACATCGAAGTTATTCTCAAGAACTGCCTCTAGCCTTATTCTTGAGTCTAACCAATCATTAATCATCAATCTTTATTCATTCTTTAATCGACTCAATCCTAATCTTTAACTTCCTTTACTATTTAAACCATTTTCTTTAACTTACAAGATTCAATCTAGAACTCATAAAGACTCATCAAGAACTCATAAAGAACTCAAAGAACTCGTAAAGAACTCATAAAGAACTCATAAAGAACTCATTCAAGATTCAAGATCTTCAATCAAGAACTCAATCAAGATTCAAGATCTTCAACCAAGAACTCATCCAAACTCACAAACTACACGCATATCATCATAATCATCAACATAGACTTATCCAAAATTCATCAAACTTTGATACATAAATCATGATCTTATAATAATGTATAACTAATCATAAAATCATGAAAAAACATCACCAAAACACCATACAAACACATAAAAATCAGATTATGAAATCATACATAAAATCATGAACAATCATCAACAAACATCCTAAACATGCATTTAATCTATACTATAAACATAGGGTACCAATTAAGTTGAGTTAGTATGTTACCTTATTGAAGATTACACACTAAAACAACACAAAAGTTGCTGCCCGGAAACAAGTACACACGGCCCAAGCAATACACGAACACGGCACCACCACCACGCCCCACACGGCTGCCCAGCCACTGCACACACACGAACCCACGAGCCTGCTGCACTCGCACGGCCTGGCTGCTGCCCTTGCACGGCCTGGCTGCTGCTCTTGCACGGCACCACGCACGGCTGTCCCCACACACGGCCCTCTACACGAGCACGATCAAAACCCAACCCGAACCAACGATCTTGGAAAAAATAAATGGGTTTAGATTGTGTTTAGGCTACTTAAAGATCAATAGACTTTGAATCTTTAAGTTCAAGGTTAGAACTAATGATGAACAATTGATGGCTTGTTCATCAAAAATGGCGTGAGGCAAGAGAAAGTGGAGGGGGTTTGTGTTGATTGAACTTTTGATGGCAAGTGTATTAGATGGCAAAATGAGCAAAATGAACCTCATGGCTCACTAACCATTCCTATTTATAGGAATTAGTTAAGTGTGAAAGCAAGGCAAGTGGCAATCCCTTGCCATGCCACTAGGAGAAACCGGCCAAAGGGTCACTTGGGCCCAAATATGGGCTCTCGTGATCCATTGGGCTAATTTACGAAAACCGCATGATAAATCATGCCTAAATCGATTTAACCCAAAATATTAAATAATTAATTAGAAAAATTAAATAATAAAAATTCTAATTAATTAAATAATAATTAACATAAATAATAAAAACTAAGAAATAAACATTTCGAATTAAATCGAAATTATTCACATAAAATTAAAATAAATAGTTCAAAAAATTAATTTGAACTAGCACATAAACAAACATAAATACACATAAATACCGGCAAAAATACCGATAAAACCTGGGTCATTACACGACCCATACCTATTGCAAACCTAATTCTAGTGAATATATATGCAGTTTTATGTACAACGTACCTTGATATCCTGCATAATAGAGATAGAGGTGGCCAATGGGCTAGGTCGGCCTGCGAACCGCCTTATGGCCCGTATGGGTCTCGCTCGCCAAGCTCGGGACCGGCCCGTGACTGGCCCAGTTAAAAAATGGGTGGGTCATAGGTCGTGTATCTCCAACCCAACCCATAACCCAGCCCAGCCCGTGCACAACCCGTTCCATAACCTGGCCCACTCGACGAATTTTTATTAGTTAATTAATTTAGTTTTTAGTTTTTACTCTTGTATTAGTTCATAAAATTTCGTTATTTAGTTTTATTCAATTAATTTATGTATGTATTAATTTGATGTAAAATTTAGTTATGAAATTTTTATAGTTTGTAATTTTGTTTTAACATAATCTAATTGGCTAATTTAGTTGTGTAATTTGTATTTCTTTTCATAGTTTCATAGGTGAGTACTTTTTTTTCCATATATGTAATAACTAACAAGTTGCACTGATATACTACCATTATAAATTCATAATATGTTTCATTTACAAGTTTTTTTTTCGTCTCTATCGATTTACTTGCGAGTTTTTGCCAGTTAAATATAAGTTTTTGTCAATTAATGACAACATTTACAAATTATAATTGCATGAATCCTAAAAAAAACTCTCAAACCCTTAAACCCTCAAAATAAACCCCAACCCTTAAACCCCCTAAACCCTCAAATTCTCAAAACCCCAAACCATCCAGCCCAGCCCATGACCCATTGGGCTCAATCCACGAACCCAACTCATGATCTACTGGGCTCAACCGCCCATGAACCCAATCCGTCAAGTCATCAACCCACCAACCCAGCCCGGAACAGCCTGGTCCCCCAACCCAATTCATCAACCCATGTGGGCCGATTCATGGGTCGATCCAAAATGAACCCAACCCAGCCCAACCCGACCCGCACCGCCACCCCACACGGGCTGGTTTATGTGTCACCCCATCTCCGACCCAGCTCGTCCCCTACCCGACCCGGCCCGCCCGTTAGCCACCTTTAAGTAGAGAACTTCTAAACCATCTTCAGCAGTGAAATAATGTCGTCCTTTAACTCCCCTAATGTGGAAAAGGCAAATGGAAAAAATTCATACCAATTGCGCTGCAACTAGCTTCATACTTTGTAGTTTGCACACTTACGATGAGCAGCTTCAGTTACAACCTAAGAACAAAGTCAGACAAGCTAGAGTGTGTCAAAGGTGAGGACCTGCTCAAGTCAACACAAACATCACAACCTCGATCCCAGGAAAAAAGTAACACACTACAGGATTGAGGTACCCGTCATTCTTTCCAAAAAAAACCTAATATCAACCTCCTTGCCACCTGAAACCTCAGACTCAAAACATACATCAACCAAATTATTCGTACAACATTATGTTGATGTTTAGTACCCATGACACCAGCACATACAAAACATGATCCCCAAAAATGTCCCTTCACGACGATGAAACAAAGAGAGAAGGAATCCCAACTGGTAACAAAGCACACACCGATAAGTCCTACTGTTCATACTCTGACCAACCAAACTAGAAATCGAAACCGCCCTAAGCCAAGCAAATTACGGTGTTATAATCTTCTTGTTGAGACCTAGCTCCATAGTGCAACCTATTGAGGTCACAAAGAGAAAGTAGATTCTGCATAAGCGTTAACCCTTGTGAAATATATGTCTGCCAATTTTCTCATAAGTTTAGAGACAACGACGTCACTTGGATAGCCTAAAAGGTCAATCTCCATAGTCCTATTACTCCGTGTTATTATTATTATTATTAACATTAAATTTTCAATGGGATTAAGGCGTTTTTGGTTCCTAACTAGGATTGGTCAGTACTACTCAATAATCCAACTTTTCTTATCCACTACACAGAATTAAACGAACATTATTTTTGGTATTGGCTGAATTTATCTTGACATTGAATGATTCTCATTCGATTATTATTGAAATGCAAAGACACTTTTCAATAAATTGCAAAAAATAAAAAGGTATATGTATGTATATGTCCATGTCAATATCTCACCCAGCCACCAAGGAAACGAGAGTACGTGTTGATGATGAATTCATAGATTTATTCAATTTGATAAGCTGTTCAATATATAGTCTTGGAAAAAAGCACATAAAAAAGGGCAAGTGACACTATTATTTTAATATATATATATATATATATATATATATATATATATATATATATATATAGTAAAATAATCAAATTAATCAAAATTTCAACAATTATTTTTTACACATTTTAAAGAAGCGATTTGAGGCTATAAATGATCAAAGTAATCAAAATAATTTTAATAATAATAACTTGTACGGAGTAATAACTTTTACATGGAAAATCCTTTTGAACTAGGGAAAAACAATAGTCTCAATTTGCGGCATGCATGCAGGGACGAAATTATCAAACCAAGGACCTCTGTCCCTTAAAGTTTGCTACATTTGTTTTTTCACGCTTCCTAAAACATAACTTTAACTGAATATATATCTTTAGATGTATATATAATAAAAATTGCATATTAAAAAACTACACATTTAGCAGAATCAAACAAAATCCCACTTGACTATATTTTTTTTTAAGATACGTATAGAGAGAGTTAAAGTTACACAATAAATAGTGTTAAAAGTCTTGGTGTAACAAACAAATAGGGACAGAGTAAGTAAGTAAAACGGTGACGGAGTAATAGAAAATGCTAAGAAGAACACTATCGGCCCGTTTGGTAGCCAGTTATAAATCAGGGTAATGAGAATGAATTTATAACTAAATTTGGAAGGGAAATCAAAATCCATTCCCATGGTAGTACTACCTTAGCTCCAATTTATCTAATTTTCTTCACAAATATCCATTCCCATCAAATACCACCCTCCCTAATGGTAATGGATGAGAATGAAAAATGAAAAGAAAATTAAAGCTTGGAAATCAAAATTTGTTTTCCATGGAAATTATAAGGTTTCTCCTTAACAAAATTACCCTATACATTCATTACCATTACCACGATTTATATACCAACAATCAAACGGGCCGTACAGGTAGTGAGGTAGCAGATGTGTCAAGATATGTACTTCGTACCACGTATCAGTTTCTGGAGCAACGTTAGTAACTTAGTAATAGATGTCATCTCTTAGGAAAATTGGCCTCTTTAAAAGCAAGGTTACGTGGCAAATACTTGGAGAAAAGATATAAATATTTTTTGCATGAGGTATGAGCTATATAATTCAATTCAACCTACTAATCAATTCTCTTTAATTTCTAGCAACATATATATTCTACACTCTAGCTAGAGAGAAGGCTGCTTTAACAAATTAAAGGCTTTGTTAGTTTGTAAATTGTAATTAGCCAAAAAGAGTGAATTAAATAAATAAATAGATAGAGAAAAATGTTTCGAGCAACATTTGTTGAACCAAATCAGAAAATGGAGTATTTTAAATTAATGACTGGCCATGCTTTCCCGTCTGTTGGTTTAAGCACTTGGAATCTCGGATCTCATCCTCGTCACCTTGTTGAAAGTGCCATTGTTGAGGTTACTTCCCTTCTTACCTTTTTCTTTTTAATAAAAACTTTTGAGTAAGGAGTGATATTGACACATTTAATATTGATATATGCACACTCTATGTAAATGAAACACAGAATAATATTGTACACTCACAAAGGGGTGTGATTGATGTGCCCATATCAATATTAGGCGGCTGCATTTATCCTTTCTCGAAACTTCCTTTCTTACTTTGTTTCCTTTCTTACTTTGTTAACAATAAAGTTATTAAATCTTATAAAACCTGAGTTGATTGAAACTTGTGAGACCCAATTGAAACTTTTTAGACCTGCATGCTCTAACTTGATTTGAACTTATAAAAATTATTGAAATGTATTAGATTTGACCTAGCTAATTTAACTTGATAAAAACTTGAAAACTTACTGATAGTGTATGCCGAAGAGAATTCTAGATATAAATTAGTATTGAAATATGAATATCTATTCCTTAATTCTTCTTTATATATTAGTCATAACATATATACATATCCCTCTAAGGGTTCACCTTATTAGACCTAAATTATTTCTTTTAACTTATCCGAACTTATTACATATGATTGCAACTTATTGAATTGATTAGCCATGATTATATAAACAATTGGACACCTTATTAATTAGATTTGATCACCTTAGCTTATTAAATTTATTACACCACCTAATTAGAACTTATCTCACCCTGATACTTAGTTTGAAAAGGATATTTGAAGGTGCAAACGAGCAAATTAAATGGATGAAAATAATTTTAATACTGATAACCTTTGTTTTCGATTGATTATAGTATAGTTTTATGACTACCGACTACCGTGGTAGAAGGCTAGGATCACACGATTTTTGATTTATTTTTAATTCCTAAATCTAATTTAAATTCCTTTTTAATTTTTTTTTAATTAGATTTCTTATTTTATGAAAAGAATTTCTCATTTTTCAAGGATAAAAAATGATTTTAGTAAACATCAGAAATTATTTTCCTAAAATAAAAAAAATTCAATTAAAGTATTTTTTTTAAAAATTTAATTAGATTTAGAAATTAAAAATAAATTAATAATCGTACAATCCTAACCATCCACAACAGTAGTCGGTAGCTTAGTCCCACTAGAATTAAATTTCTTTCCCCTATAGGTTGTGTTGCATTTTTTTTGATAAATTTCTTCATTTTTTACTTCCTAAATTTATATAAATATATGAGAGATAGTCACTCATCATGTTTTCTAAATAGTGCAGGCTGGTTACAGGCATATTGATACTGCCTGTGATTATGGTAATGAAAAAGAGGTATAATCTTTTTACTACTTCAATTCTACAAACTTTAGGAAAAGATTTGCCCATGATTCCAGATTTTAACTCTTCTTTTACCACAAACCAAACAACATAATTTCTTGATTCAAACATAATTTATGTTTCAGGTTGGTGATGGTATCAAGGCAGCAATTCTTGCTGGCATTGAGAGAACTACCATTTTTGTTACCTCAAAACTATGGTCAATTTCGTTTCATTCTTGAAACTTATATTTTTTTTTCCCAACATACTCAAAGATATAGAAAAATTGTTAATTTTTGTAACATTTCTTAGGTATTTTTTGACAAATTTTGCTAAAACATAATTTTTCAAGGAGAATGTAAATTCCGACATAGAATTATATATTGATAACTCACTGGCCTTAGGTGAGTGAATTCCTACCATGCTGCCATGCATAGGAAGTTATTTCCTAGAAAATACTAATGGGTTGGTTGGTTGCATCAAATTAAATTCTCCTTGGAAATTGGAATTGAGCAAAATAAACTGTGTTTGGATGACACAAAATACTACATCCGTATCACAATATTCGCAATTTTTAACAATTTAGGCTGTAACACAAGAATATTCGCAACATTTTTTTTTTTACTATATTTAGTATAAAAGTTACTTATGTATTGCTTTTTATTATTTTTTTAACTTTAATTTTGTTGTGGGTCAAATTAATTAATTATTTATTTATTTTTCACTCTATCTCTCTCCTTAAATCCATTTTTTTTGCCTAAGAGCCTGTGCCATCTACTTATATAGTGAGTATTGCGAAATGTAGGTAGTAATAAAAAAACATTTAGATGACCAAACAAAACAAGGGAATTACCTTCCTAGGAAATTGAATTTCCTATAATGTTAAATAAACAATTTCTCCTTGTTATAGTAATAAATTTCCCATGAAATTAAGATTACAGTGAGAACATATTTATCGTGTGAACCAAACAATACCTTACACCTTTGAGTTAATTTGCAGGTGCACTGAATTGACACCGGAAAGGGTTAGACCTGCATCAAAAAACATTCTCGACCAACTTCAACTTGATTATCTTGATCTTTTACTTGTAAATCATCATGTCGCAAATCAATTTTTTATATCATCATTATTATAGTCTTGTGTATGTGTTTCATCCAATACTTTATGCTATTGTATAATAATTCATGTCATAGATTCAGTGGCCATTTTGGTTAAGGGAAGGAGCAAGCACGCCCCCAAAAACAGGGGACGTGCATGAGATCGACATGAAAGGGGTTCGGAGAGAGATGGAGAGGCTTGTTGCCGATGGCCTTGTTAGAGACATTGGCATTTCAAACTTCACTACATCAAAGCTTACTAAGCTATTGAGTTTTGCTCAAATTAAGCCTTCCGTTTGTCAGGTATTGTCAATCTATCTCCGTTCAGATTGTCTGACGGGATAAGTTTTCTCAATTAAAATTACAACTTTTTGTGAGGTTTTTTGTAGTAGTTTGGTGATAAGCTATTTCATCTCTCACCCAAGTGGTTAGGACTCGCCACTTACATGAGGAGCTTCCCCTTATCCTATTGTAAGAGAGTTTATTAATGGTATGGGTTAAACCTTTGCTAGCCATTGAGCTGGTAGGCTAAAAAAATGTATCTTTTTACATTAAATTTTTTACTTTTTACATATAAACTAATTAACTAATCATGTAAATAGTTATAAATTTATAGTAAAAAGTTATACTACAAATTAAATTCCGATGGGAGTGAAAAGTTGGAAAAATAATAATGTTGAAACTATATCCATAAATTGACATTGCAGATAGAGACACACCCAGGATGGAGGAATGCAAAAATGCTCAATGCTTGTTGGGAGCATGACATCCATGTCACTGTAAGAGTTTTCATTTTCAATTCCTTGCATATATATCATGTACTCCCTCCGTCTCCGTCCCTTAAAGATTGCCCCATATTGACTTTTGCTACTGTTTATATGGTAACTTTGACTCTCTATAATTTTATACATGTAAGAAAAAATATAGTCAAATGAAATCTCGTTTGATTCGGCTCAATGTACGTGTGTACTTTTTTAATATGTAATGCTTATAATTTTTTATTATACGTATCTCAAGATATTTTCATATAAAGATGTGTCTCGGAAGATGAGAAAAAGTAAATGGAGTAGTCTTTTAGGGACGTAGGGAGTAGTCATGTACTGTAAAGTCTGTAATAGTTGAAAAACCCATGTTAGATGGACTAATTTGGCAATATGACATACGTACACAAATTTGAACACTGCAATATAGGCTTGTTAAAACTAGCTAGTTGATTTAAACCTTGAATATGTAACAACATATCAACAGCATTATGCTTACATCATTCCTACGACTCCATTGAATTGGTAGGGTCGTAAAACATTTTTCTGGAAAACTATTTTAATTTCTAAAACTGCAATTTTACATTGTTTGGTGTGCACGATATCCCAAGGAGTAAAATGTGTCTTACAATGATGGAAACCATATCTTCCCCTCGATACGAAAGGAAAATTAACGACCTTCCTTTTTTCTTAAATTACACTCTTCTCACCACTTCCGATCCTGACTTTTCCTTTTATTTTCCTTACATGTTACCAATTGATGAAAAATTCGTTTTGCAATTGTGTTTTCCATTGTAGTTTTTTTTGCATGAAAACATTTTACATTGAAAACGCTTTGTACCCAACCAAACGGAGTCTATGTTGCATTTTCTTCGACTTATTTCAACTTAGTATAGATAAAATTTAACCCAATTTAGGTCGAATTAACACATGCATTGTCATGATCATGGTATCTTTTAGGCGTACTCGCCATTGAATTTGGGAGGAAAAAGAAAATTGTCGAAGGAAGCAGTGGTGGTGAGAGCGGCGAAAAAGCTAAATAAGACTCCATCTCAGATACTTATAAGATGGGCAATACAAAGAGGAACAAGTGTAATCCCCGAGTCAAGTGACCCCCAAACAATCAAAGAAAACATTCAAGTTTTTGGGTGGGAAATTCCTGATGAAGATTTTGATGCTCTTTCAAAAATTGTAGGGCAGGTAATATGCAACTTTGACTTTTATCAAGAAAATTTCAATTTTATTACCATTTCTTTGTTTATAATATATTTATATATATATATATATATATATATATATATATATATATATATATATATATATATATATACTTAGAACGTGAAACCATTTTCAAGGGTAAAAATTAACAAAAATAATCCAAACTTTCACTGATCTTCCAAAAATAATCGAATAATCTTAACTTTAGTGTGTTTCCTTCGAAAATAATAATCACAAAAGTTCCAACATGAAATATGGAACAACAAAAGTAACAAATATAATAATACGGAGTACTTCGGATTATTTTGAGATCGAATAATGGCCTTAAAATTTTGATTATTAATAATCAAAAGCTGAGATTATTTTGAGAAGATTACTGAAAGTTTGAGATAATTCTTGTGAATTTTTTAGTAAATATGAAGAACAATTTTTTTTCCCCTAATTCCTAAAATGTTGAATTGTTGACGAATAATGATCCTTTTTTTTTTGGGTGGAAACTATTGTAGGAGCGGATTATTAATGGTGAAAATATGTTTGTTAACAAAAAGGAGGGACCATACAAAAGTGTGGAAGAATTGTGGGACTTTGAAGATGAAGCTCCTCTACACATTGCTCCTTAAAAAGCTCTTTCTCCAATTAGATCGATGGGTGATGTAAATGATGTCTTGCCTCTTTTTTTTTTTAATTTTATAATTTCTCTTCAATAAGGCGTAATCTATAAAGTCACTAAATCTTAGGATAAGAAATATGTTTGTACTTCTTAAATGTTGCTACTTGTTCACTAGCTAGACTCACTAAATTACAATATCAATTATGTTGTTTATGTTTAATGTTTTCACTTCAAACTACAAACTATATATGTACTTTAAAGTCCATGAGGCGTAATTGAGATGGTGAACTCCTCTCCGTTTCTCCCTTGAGACCCGGGTTCAACATCCTGTCCCCTCCTTCCCCTCCCTTGCCTTGGGGGGGGGGGGCTGTGTGTAGGTCTCCTAGGACCCTTCGGGCTTTACCAGCTTGGTTATCCTGAGATAGGAGCCATGCGTTGGGGCCTTGTACTGTGAACCTTACCTGTTAAATATATATATATATATATATATATATAAAATAAAAATTCTATGTTCAGAGTAATCTGGTGGTTTCACCATCCTATGCATATGAGTATATGACATTTAGGGTTTTCCCCTTCATTCGACTCCCACGCTCGATGAACCTTGTTAGAGCTTTTCCCCAGTTGGTCGTTTTTTGATTAAAATTTGTCACCTGGCTTACTCATGATGATGTTTTTTCTGCTTATTCCCCTAGATGGGGTTTCCATTAGCTTTGTATACTGGATAATAATCCTAAAATGCCAGGTTGCTTGGATACGGGTTCGAGAACGAGTACGTAATACTTCACTTTTAACATAATTAAAGGATACATGTACTAATAAGAAAGTAATACATAAAATATATAAAAATATCAAATTTTATGAAAATCTTCAATGTTACATGAAATTATATTTGTAAAAGCATAAGAAAATCAAGTAAAATAATAAATGCCTTTTCAAAGAATTATAGGAAGAAGATAAAAATTGACTAAAGTAAGGTTAAATAATTTTTAAAAATATAATAAAAAATAGAGTGAATTATCGGGTATACATGATGTATCAGTATCGTATCCGTACCCGACACAAATACTATCTAATTGAAGTATCCATGCATCCTAGGCGATACATGCATCCTAGGCGCCAAGTATCGCTTGAATGCTTGATATATACTTCGTAGTTATTTAAAGCTCTTCAATTTGGTTTGTAATTTTCATTGTTTTCATGTTACTCCAAGCCCTAGTGCAGTGCTCTAAGTAGGGGTGCTTATCGAGCGAGTCGATCTCGAGCAGGGGTTGCTTGACTCGTGCTCGTTAGATTTCGAGTCGAGCTTGAGTCGATAACGAGTTGCTCGTTTAATGTTTTGGCGCTATTGAATTTCAATTTTTTTAAAGAAAATTAATGATTATATTCTTTTTTCTTTAGATAAATTATTATTTATTCTTAAAGTGTATTATTTTCTTATATTGAGTGTCAAACAAATTTATCTTTATTAATTATATTTAATTATTTTCAATGATTTCACATAGAGAATTATTGATTAACCTGTAAAATTATCGAGTTTCGAGCTAATTCGAGCGAGCACGAGTCATATCAAGTCGAGCTTTGACCGAGTCGAGCTCGAGGAGCTCACGAGCTGCTCAGCTCAATAAGCACCCCTAGCTCTAAGGCTTTTGGCTTGTTTAGTTGTCAAACAAAAAAAAATTGTTGTTCGGAGTACTAGGCCTTCAAAGTCTTTTTTTTTTTTTTTAAATTCTCTACCACATAGATTATAAGTTTAAGTTATGGTATCAACAAAGTTAATATACAAGCAAGTTAGTCACAATAAATGAGGGATTCATTGTATATAGAACATTTTTTTTAAGAAAGAGAGGCCATTATCTAGCTACTTGAAATTTTTTCGTCTTGACGAAAATTTTCCAAATTATTAGAATAAAACAAGGTAGCGGATAGAATGACTTGTTTTGCAGCAAGCTTCCACAACCTATGATCTAGGTAGCCCTCCTTTATGTATTAGAGAGTAGAGACCTTGTTAGACTTAGTGATGGTCATTTCCTGTATGATGACAATGGCTAACTGTTTGATTTTTATGAAACTCTTGTATAACTATTGTAGCTTTGCTTTCTTTAATAATATCATTACCACTTTTACCAAAAAAAAAAAATCAAATATTAATATGAAAGATTTTAGTAAACAAATGATAAAATTATCTCCAACTTGACTAATAATTATGAAGGATGAGTAAGGATAGTGCAGTAATCCACTTGAATTTGAACATTGCCGCAACCTCACCCCTTCTCTTATACTCCCTCCGTTTTTTAATTTTATTTTATTAAACTCACTTGGGTTTTCATCAAAACTAAGAAATTATGAAAAAGAAAAACCTTTGGAAATCATAAATTAATAAATTCATGAGAATAAATGTAAAAAATGAGTAAATTAAAAAAAATGTTCAAAAAAGAAAAGTGAGTAAATAAAAAAAAAACAAAACGGAGGGAGTATAATAGAGATATAGGGAGTATTATGATATATATCACATTATAATATTGTGATATAAATCACATCGTATCTACCAATTAAGATTGTCAAACAAGTTTAATAATACAGGAATCGGACTTCCTCGGCATGTCCAACAATTTCTTGGCCAACTTTAGCTCGTGATCAGTGTTCATCATCCCCCAGCGACTTTTGTACAATATCAACCTCTTTAATTTAACGGCATTTCGAAGAATATGCTCCACCAAACATAACTCCATCTTATTTCCTGAAAACTCAAAAACTCTAATAACCTCCATATACATCGACAATGACGTCACTTTTGAATCTTTAAACCATTCTTCAATCTCACCACGACACTTATCCTCTTCATCATAAACTTTGTTAACACAAATTAAGCCCTGAATATATAGCAGGAGGATATTATTAATTAATTAATTAACCAGATAATTAAGCTAATTAATATTTCTGTACTCCTTTTAATCTCATAATATATATTCCCTCCATATCAATTTGTTTGCAACAATTGAAAATATATGTAAGAAACAATATATTCATTGTTGCAGATAATATAAACTGATACGGAGGGAACACTATATCAATTTAGAAGATTCTTTTATCTTATAAATAGTGTCAAGATTCCAAACAGGACAAACAAATGGGAATGGAGGGAGTATAATTTGATTTGCATGCACTGACATTGGTACTTTGAAATGATAAGTAATTATTAAGGAAAATTTGATGGGAATAATCCCAACTTTCACACGTCTACTCATTTTGGTCCCTACTTTTGATTAACTCAGTATAATCCAAAGTTGCACAACATCTTCTCAATTTGGTCCCAATGCTATTGTTGACTTGTTGTATCAAGTAACTTAAGGTAAACTAGGGACCAAAATGAGCAGACGTGTGAAAGTTGGACCAAATTGAGAAGATGTTGTGTAACTTTGGATTATATTGAGTTAATCCAAAGTAGGGACCAAAATGAGCAGACGTGTGAAAGTTGGGATTATTCCCATCAAATTTTCCAATTACTAATATGAGTAATTATTGTCAGGTTATATTCCATACAACTAGGTTATTCCCATACGATAACACAATTTATTTAGTTTGTTCTTATAAGAAAATGTCAATCATTAATTTTAAGGAGAAAGTAAAGTCATATTCTTATTAAATTGGTTAGGAAACATTTATTAATTAGTCAATTAGAAGGAAAATGATATTAAATTAGTTTTGAACAAAAAATTTTTTATAAAAATTTAACACGTGTCATCTGATAACATCAACATATTCTGTTTATTATGCAGTTATAGATTAGTAAAAAAGGGAGTTTAAAGTATGCAAACCTGTTTAAATATGACAGTTTGAAGTCTACGCGAGTTACAAATGATGTCGATCAACTCTTTCTCCCAACGTAGAGAAAGGGATCCAAGCTCCAACAAAGTTAAGTTAAAATGTGCTGGTGTGTTGATACTACAAATAGCCTTCATCAAAGACCAAAAAAAAAAAGCCCCATCATATCACGTATGAGCATTACTATGAGGAAATGTATACAAAAAAAAAAAAATTACTTCCATAGTCTTATATTACTTGCTATATTCACTTTTGACATGATTTTTATGGCAAACCGATTTCATGTGGAGGCCCATTATTGGAATTAGTAATTAGAATAAAATAAAGACTAAAATGATGGGTACTTGCATGTTTGAGCAAAACGACAAAAATAAGACAGTAAAAATGTAAAATGTATGTGGGGTCCATAGACTTTTTTATTTTGAAAAGAGTGTCCATAAAATTTAAAATGAAATATAAAAAGTATTTTGAGACATCCAAATAAAAAAATTGTAGCAAGTAAATTGGGAAGGAAAGCGAATCTTAGTTTGCATATACTCCCTTCGTCCTTAATTACTTGCTACATCCCATCTAACACAAATTTTTTAGGGAAAACATCTGAAGTGGTAGGGATTAGAGACTAAGCCCTCTGTTCCAAACTTCCAATTTAGTTGTTATATTCACTTTTTTACATCTTTCAAGATACGACTTTAAATAAAAATATTTTGAACAACACATAATAAAAAATTATAAAAATTATATATTTGAAAAGTATATGTTGAGACAATTAAACTAGAACCATCATGAATTCATGACTATGTTTTTCCTTATGCCAAAAAAAAACCAGAAGCAGTCAAAAACTACTACCTCCGTATCACAATACATGCAACTTTTACCATTTTAGGATGTAACACAATACTTGCAACAAATATTTTTTTTTTTACTATATTTAGTATAAAAGTTACACATGTGTTGCTTTTATTATTATTTTTTAAACTTTACTTTTGTTGTGAGCCAAATTAATTACTCCGTATTCATTTTTAATCTATCTCTCTTTTTAAATCTATTTTTTTCCTAGGAGCTCGTATCATCTACTTATGTAGCGAGTATTGCGATATGGAGGTAGTACATGTGAACAATACTACAAGTCAAAATGTAACCCTAAACGACAAAAAATATGGGCAGAATAGGTAGAAACTAACCGAGCCCCACATATCAACAAAAAAAAATGTATCAAATAAATCAAGACACCCAAATAATGATAATGTAACAAGTAGAAAAAGACAGAGGAAGTAATTGAATTGATAACGAACAAGCTAATTAATTAAGCATGTCTTACCTTATTGTTAATGTTTACTTGCAAAAGCAGATATGTAGCAGCAGACTGATCGATTTTGAGAGAGTTATCAGTGCACCAAAAATAGGTATCATCTTGTTGCTTGAAAGTTGCCTTCTGTAAGCTGGGGGCATTAATCTCAAATTTTTGAGTGTTAAAGGTTTGATTAAATGTAAAATCCTCAAGAGTAGGAGAACATATTTGAAAATGACCAATGACCCCTTTAAAGGTACATCGACGGAGTGTCAATACTCGAAGCGATTTGCAATTAGACAACAACTTTCCAATTGATGATTGACCATGATCAAATGTAAAATTCGTAAAATAAAGAACCTTGAGGTTTGGCAACCCTACTGTTTCTGGAACCACTAGTTCAATTTGAGCACTAAGTTTGAGTACTTGCAATGAATTGGATTGGAATAAGGTAGATGGCAACGTAAGGCCCTCCCTTTTAAATTCCAATCTTCTAAAAAAACAAAGATAAATATCTTGTACTTGCTTCATTAATGCTTTATTAACCCATTCATGTATATCAGCAGTATCATAGTTTTCATAACATTGGAGGACAAATTCTTTGACGGTTGGTTCCTTGTGTTGTACCATGAAAAAATGCACAAACTCCCTAAAGTCGATTTTATGGTGAGTTGGGAATAATCTGTCATCGAAATAAAGGTAAGATGTGAATTGGAAAAGATATCTCCAACGCCTTGACAATAAGCTCGTACCCACTATACACTTTAGATGAACTAATGATAGGATTTTAATCAGTATATCATCGGGTAAATCGCTAATCCTGTCCATTGCTTCGTCTTGATGTTTTGATTTCGTTATTGCTGGTTTATAACTGTTTTTGCGAGTACGAACCATTAATTAATTGACAATATTCAATCAACAACCTGAAAAATCATGCTTCAACAATCTTAGTGTACGTGACTTTCACTTCATGTATACTAGTCTAATATGCAAACTATACGAGTGACAATATTTTAGTAATAATAATAATGATATGCAAATGTTAAGAAAATTGGTTGAATGCAATTTGAGGGTGCACGCAAACAATTTTTTTATTCAAGACAAAAAAAATTTGAAAAACATTTACTATTTAAATACATGGTAATTCACAAATCAATTGGAAAAAAATAGATTCATACCTAACTCTTATTATTTCAAGCTTTATAAATTCTCATGAACAACAACGCAACCTCGTCAATCCAATCAACCTCAAAAGTCTTTAAATAGGTATTCTTAAAATAAAAAAATAAAAAAAAGTCTACAATAAGTATATAACAATCATACGGTTTAATCTAATGTATTATCCTCAATGGGTGTTTGTTAATTTATGGTAATTATTACCTTTTTTTCACCAAATGTAATTTATAATTTGCATTGCATGATATTAGAATGCAATCATTGATCTAATAAATACTCCTTTTATTATAAAAATTCTTATTTGGTAACTCATAAGGTATTTATTACTTCATAGTTCATACGGAGTATTATGTTAAATTATTGGAAAAATTAACAAAAATAATCCCAACTTTGGTTGGTCTTCCGTTTTTAATCCCAACTTTTCGAAAATCAAAAATAATCCCAACTTTTGCTTTGGTTTTTCATTTTTGGACCATTATACCGGTAACCTGCTGCGACGGTAAGCAGCTTATTTTTGTGATAATTAAACTCTTTTATTCTATATTAATTGAGTTTTAAACACAAAATACAGTTCCTCTACCCTCCAAAACCTGAATTATGTACATAAACCCTTTCCCTCCCCAAATCCTTTGCCATTGTTAACTATTGACATTGAAGCAAAGTGAAGGTTTGTGAAGTTTACTCTCCTTCCAGTTGTTGCCCCAATTCATTCCAGCGAAAAAAATCCCAAATAGTCAAATCCCAGGTTCTTTTTTTTACTCTGTAAATATAATTTTGTAGGTTTTGTAAAATTATTTGAATTGTTGTTGTTGGAATTTAGGGTTTTTTATTTTCTGAGTTTGAATTTAGGTTGTTAAGTTTGAAATTTTCTGGGTTTGAATTTATGTAGTTTTAAATTAGGTTTTTGCAAAATTCTGTGTTAATGGTTTTTATTGGATGTTCTGGGTTTGGATGATGTTGTTCTTGGTTTTTTTTAAGGGTTTTTATTGCATGTTTATTTTGGTTGGTCTTCCGTTTTTAATCTCAACTTTTCGAAAACCAAAAATAATCTCAACTTTCGCTTTGGTTTTCCATTTTTGGACCCTCTTCAAATTTTAACCTACAACTACCGGTAAACCTAGCTAATTAGCCGGTTAAAATTTGAAGAGGGTCCAAAAAAGGAAAACCAAAGCGAAAGTTGGGATTATTTTTGGTTTTCGAAAAGTTGGTATTAAAAACGGAAGACCAACCAAAGTTGGGATTATTTTTGTTAATTTTTCCTAAATTATTTTACAACATGATTAAGTGTTTAGGTCAATTTCATACATTATGATGAATGAGCTAGAATGATAAAAATAAAATTTGCATCAATAATAACCATTATTCTAATAAGATAATAAGGTCAATGGTAGTAAGAGGTTATACAAAGTAAAATAATGGCATATCAACTATCAAGGACATTTTTGTATGATTGGTTAAAAAAATTTGAAATTTGTAACAAAAATTAAACTTTATCATCATCATCATATAAAAATATTGATATTAGGCGCAAAGATCAATGAGCTAAAAAGATTAATAAGCTAAAATACCCTTATATTATGCGACATATTGAAAAAATCCATTGTAAGGGATTATAACAAAGAAGGTGAATGTTCATACATAAATAAAAAAGTTATATTGGAAAGTTAAAGAAATCGAAAAGAAAGAATATATATTTTTATAGTTTACAAAGTGAGTTTTAATAGTTCAACAATTTCAATTAATCCATTTAATCACTTTCTCTTTTAATTTTATCCAAGCAAATCCCAAATACTTCTCAATGAACATTTTGTCTATTTGTTTTGCAATGTTTTACTTTCAAGTTTCAATCGTGGTTACTTTGAAATTAGGAAGGAGGTGGGCTATTAGGGTGCATTGTAAAATTTTGTGGTAAGAGTCTACTTTGTAATATTAGAGTTTTTTTTTTTTTTTTTTTGCAACACCATATTATTTTATGTTGGACATTACAATAATAAGTGAATTGTTGGAACATGAAGAATTGAAATTATATATGATTACTCTTAAATAAAATAATTGTTATTTCTTTTCTATTATAATTTTTTGTTATCGATTTTATTTTAATCCCAAAACTATTAACAATTTTGACGTGTTTTGCAGAGGCCAAGAAGCTAGTTATAATTTATAAACTAATAATAAGGAGGCCAAATACACGCCAAACATATATAGCAAAGATACTAATCAAACCAGAATATACACTTAACAGTTAACATAATGGCAAAGATTAATAATAATGCCTTCATATTTAATCCTTTTTTAAAAAATAAACACATATATTAACCATTTATCATTAAAATTAACGACACATTCTTAACCATATGTAGAAAATATCATTAATAATATGACAATAAAATAATAAACAAAATAATAGTTCATATTTACTAGTTGATATAAAAGTACAGTTTTTGGGCATATATATGATGTACATATCATCATATATATATACTATAAGAGTATAAGAGAAGCACTTATTGTCACGTGTCGCTCTCTCATAAAAAAATTTCCCGTCCTTTTCCCTTAACCTAAAAAAAGCATGATATTTGATTTAATTCCTATAAATAATACTTGTACCTTAATTATTTTATTATACTCCGTAAGTAATTTAATTTCGATCATATATTAATCTACTATATATTCTTATGATCAAAATTTACTTTCCATTATACATTTATTATCTATACATATTCTCATAATAAAAATTCCACTACTTTTTTTGGGGAAATAAGTAGCATTATTGATTTATTATTTTGATATGCATAACATGACTTTTTATATAATTCAAAAGATCTCCATATTAATTTATAATTTTTTTTAGGATTCTAATAATTAAAAAATTAACAAACAATGTACATTTTAGTTTTACTTTCCTCGAACCGTTGTGATAAAATAAGTTTTGCTTGATGTAGTTACTATTTTTTATATTTTAATTTTGAGTGCATTAAAAATTTTTATTTTTATGTATGACTATTATAATTTTCAGAGAAAATAACTTTCTAAAATTTAATCTATATTATTGTTATAAATAAATATTCGTGAATATTTGAGATATATTTTTATAATATATAGGAATGAAATGACATATTTAATTACCTTTACTTGCGAATTGTCATATATATTGAACAAATTAAATATGGAATAGAATTTAAATTTTTAATTAAATATTAGGTAAAGTAGAATGATTTCATTTTCTTGCTCATGAGTATTATACTAGACATATTTTCTCCCACCTTATTTGAGTGCAAGTTTTTTTCATGTACTATTAAATAAATAGCATTATAAAAATAAAATGAAATAGAAGAACTGCAAATGTCATAAAACACTATTAAAATCACACATAAATGAGTATTAGTCATTATTGCAAATTTGCAATTGGGGAATTGAATGATATTTTAATAATTAATTTATTCATGTAAATGAGTTCTTTATATATACTAAATTTGCTTGTTTTATTTCCTACCGGATTAATGATTAATAATTTGATTTTTAAACCGTGCATCACACGGGCACTATGCTAGTAATTAATAAAATTATAAACATGTCCGGTGCATTTGCACCGGTTCACCCCAGTAATAATGAAACAGAATAACAAGCCGTCATTCTTTTAACTAATCAATTCAGTTTTGTGATTATTTTTTTTCCGAATCAAACACACATCTCACTATTTCAGAATAATATGCATGAAAAAATTGTCATTTTTTTTTCCAATCTAACACACAAGGCCACAAGTAATTCCCTTTAAAAAAAACCAAATCAAATTAAAATCAGAATTGACCTATGAAATTAACCTCGCCATAATAAAAAAAAAAACCCCATTAAAAAGGAACAAAATTTCATATAAATATATATGTATCCAAATACTCAAAAAAAAAAAATTCAATCGTCAAATTAAAAAGGCTAGAATAAAGAACAAACCTTGAAAAGAAATCCAAAGAGAGATGCAGAGATCGGTTTGACGTCGGGTCGCCCGATGGGTAGATGGCTCAAGTGAATGGGTTGTTGAATCTTGAATCTCCGTTTTGTCGAACCCTTACGAGAGAGGCTTTAATCTGAGTGAATTGGAAGAGAGTGGGTTTTGTCTTTTGCCTCTCTCTTTATATATAGGTTTGCACGGTATTTACTATTTAGGTCTAGAGGAGCAATGGGCCAGATATGCATAATTCAACTCCGATCCGATAGTAATTGGAATCGAATTTTTTTTGGTGGAGTTGAATGCAGATTTTTTTTTTTCCGGTTTTAAGTAGACTTTTTATTTTTTATTTTTATTATAGCGGATCGGACTAGGATTGGATCCAGACTAAATCATCATCATTAAATGAAACAAACCTCTCATATTACATTATAATTACAATATATAATAATATATTTTTTTTTGTATGATGCAAATATATTTTTATTATTAATATAAAATTAGTTACTATTAAACTATATAAATTAATTAAAAATAACTTAGATTTTAAAAAAAAAAAAAATCTAACTACATGTCAAAATTGAACTAATTATTAGATTTTTTTTTCCAACATTCGATTCGAAATTCGGATTTTAAATATTTGGATTCGAATCTGATTTCTCTTATCATTCGAATCGAACTAGAGATTCTACATAGTACCATTATACTTTGAATTTGTTATCTATCGTAACATTATTCTAAACAAAACATTAGTTATTGGTTGAATAAAGTTAGGTGTTTACCTAATTTTGGTTAGTTAAGATTTTTGGAGTCACTTTTGTCCTTAACAATTAAATTTGTGGTCAAAATTAATTAAAAAAAGGTAGTTACATTTACCCACACATAAAAGAGATTATAGTATCCCCTCCAATTTTGAGTTAAAACTTGATCCATAAACGCAAAAATGACTCCTAAAATTTAATTATTCAAGTAATTCTCGTTACACACGATATACAAACAATGTAAATTCATAACACTATTAAACCCCAAATTAATGATTTATATAATAGAATGCATGATATGATATAAACTATGTCCAAAGTAAAGTGGTAGTAAGTAGAATTATAGAAATTTCTGAAGTACCTACAATGGTACAAAATCGATTTTTTTTCCTTTTAAATGAAGTTCAAATTGGCAACAGACATCAATATCTATAATAACCCGTATTTTTTTAAACTAGAATTTTTGTTGGATTGCAAGTTATTCTATTTGTCTCGATAATTGATTTAAAAAATTAATGATGAAATTCCTATTTTCATAAGTGGAAAACATTTAAAAATTATTTTACAAATTTATATTAATAAAAATTTATGTATTTAATTGATATTTTCATATTTCACTTTAGATTATCATGTTATATTATAACAGTGACTCGCTAGGCTCCAATGAGTTTGGTGCATAATGATTAATCATTGTGGACCAAATATGGTTTAGAATTAGTTTCACTCTTTCCTTTGTAGTAATTTTGGAAAGGATGAATGAAAAGAATAATAGTTTAGAAAGCTAAAACTCAAACATCATATTTAATATTTTTCATTCTGAAATCAACTTACAAAAGATGCATTAAATGGAAAAAGATACTTCGGAAAACCACCCACTAACATTATTCCACTAAGTCACTAACCTAATGATACTTGACCACTCCAAGCATTACTGACTACTAACTAACTTCTAATTAATGGTACCTATTTTTTACTAATTAAAAATCTATTCAATACAATATTTTAATAACTAAGAAACAACCACATCTTTGAAGCACAACAACATCCTTGTGGCAAGATCAATTAATTGGAATTGGGCCTAGTTTAACAAATGTAGTTTTTTTAACCCGATTTCTTTTTAAGCTTAATTTATTGAACCGAGTGGGTTATGCCCAAACTGCAACAATTTTATAAAGTAAAGTAAAAAAAAAGTCAAATTGTTGCCGTTAATATGTTACGAAGGAAGTATATAATGATTAGGTGGGGTATTATTTGTGAGAGTATAAAATTAAAACAAAGCTGAACTGATCTAATCTGATCTGATTACTGTAGCTTTTAAGTCCAAAAGAACAAGGTCTAAACAAAGTTAGAGAACTAACTAAATAATAGGAAACCGTAAACCTAACGTAGGTTGTTACAGAGATATGCTCAACAAACTACATAAAAATAGCTAAGTTAATAACAATCTTTGACTAAATATAATTAACATGTGTTAATATATTTATTGACTTACAGTACTTGTGTTTGACCAATTTTTTTCCTTTCTTTTTTTTTTTAAAAATAAAAACTCTCTTAATTCTCCCAAGATTGCCGTGTATCATCCTTCAATCCCACCTAGACTTGTTCAATGGGTGGAGTTCGGGCTGGGTTCGGCCAAAATAAGATGGGTCAGGTTGGCCGGGTATGGGATATATGTACTTTGGGCTGGGCTGGGTTGGGCCAGGCCGGGCCGAACCCTATGAGACCAAACCCGGCCAAGTCCATTATTTTTTTTAAAGAAAAAGAGGAAATTTAGTGCCTGTTCGAACTTTCCTTTTGATTTTTCATGATTTAAAAAAAAAAAAACTTCTATCTTCTCCAAATTATAGAGTGCTTCACCAATTTCTTTGTAGTCCTGTACTCCTAAATAAAAAGGATATAAACCAGCTAATTCAGTGAAATCCCTTAGATCTCATAATAATATAACAATTGAATGATGAGTATGGTATTAAAAAGCATACATATGAAACTTTAATTGATTTGCATAAATGACATTGGAACTTTGCTAATCCTGTCCAATAATTGGCCTTGATGGTTTGATTTCATTGCTGGATTATTACGGACATTGCTACACCTACCCGGTGGGTAGTCTACCCATTATAATAGGAACATTAAAATATTATTAAACTTATGAGTTAGATTTCACTACTAACATTAACCACAACACTTTATTAGTTGTGGGTAGTAAACCCGATGGGTAGACCAAGTTTTTTCCGATTATTACAATCTTTGTGATTATGAGCCATTACATTACATTACTTGGCAATACTCGATCAACCTGAAAAAAATCATGCTTCAACAATCTTAATTATTAGTGTTTAACACACATACATTACAAAAACAATTAAAAATAATAAATAATAATAGTAGTGCAGTAGTAGTTAGGTTGAAGGGGGTTATACTTCTTCTCCGACCTAATTACTACTACTTCAAAGTTTGTGAATTAGTCACCGCAATAGACTGTTCATTAAACTCCCATAACAGTTTTAAGTAAAGGTTACAGGTTATTCAAAAAAAATAAGTGTATGGGAGCCTACCAGTACACCGGCGAGACCTTACTTGATGGCAGCACCACAGGGCTATCGGAGGAACCTACACCGCCCTCTATAAGATGTCGTCCGAGGCCAAAAGGCTCTTAAGCACCGACACCCATAAAAGTCAAGGAAACACCTTGAGATGCAGGTAGCTTGATCCCCAGCTGAACACGTGGCACCCATTCAGGGCACCACTTGAACACCTGGACCCCACTCCGTAACTAACTAACTAACTAAAGTTAGTGACAACGTATAAGCGGTAGCCATTTAGGCATCCACTTAAGTGCATAACAAACTAGACGTCGGTATTTTACCTAAACTACTTATGTTCTTTATTAGTGGTAAACTGGTAAACCAAACATCATTCTCACCGTAACACAGAGAAAAGAAAAATGATGTGTAAAGTACCTTTAGAGAATGTGTAAGATTTAGAAGAGTATAATGTTTATTTAAGTTTTTAAGTTACGGTATCTTCGTCATTTTAGGTCTAAAATTTAACCAAATTTAGAAAGATATGAATTGTTGCAGTTATTGTGTTACAATTTTATTTAAAAATATTACAGATAAACTAATACATAAAGTGCAATATGAGATACCTCTTGAAAGGCAATACCTTACATTTATATAATATATATATATACACATTAGGCATTAATAAACTACATATTAAAAAGAACCAGATAAGACCCAACATAGTATTTTTCATTTGTATAAATCACAAGGGGCAGTCAAAATATGCCGAACGAAAAGAAACAGAGGTATATGACATAAACAGGCCATTCTGTTGAAGTAATTGTTAATGTGTAGAATAGAGGCAAGGAATTAAAGCTAAAATGATCAAAGATGAATAAATCTTTAGTCAGTTCTCATAATGGCTGGAAATTAATAAAAAAAAACCTTACTGTACCAAAATTCTTAGAGTTTGTTCAAACATGAAAACCAAACAGGGTTTTCAACAAGTTTGAACAAAATATATCCAAAATGACACATGAAAATTACTACAAACCTCAATAATTCAAGATACAAAAAATTCTATTTAAAAAATAAAAAACACATAATATATGATCTGTGGTGATTACAAGGGACAGGAAAATTATCCTGACTAGAACCAGCCGCCCGAAACACCTGAAATTGACCGATCGTGCCCTCCTGTATAACTTAATTGGGCTTCACTTTCTCACTCTCTTCTATTTGTCTCGAACCCTCGAAATGCCCTCTCGAAACACCCTCAAAAGAATTATATATGTCCACATTTATCTTATCTTCAATTAAAACTCAAAGAATGAGGGCAAATAGCAAGGCATTTGAAGGTTAAAACAACTATTAAAAACAAACAAACCCAAGATATTCACCACTCCACACTCTTTCGGTTTCAACTTGTACACCGAGGATTGAATCCTTTTTTTTTTTTTTTTGCATTCTATCAAGATTGGACCGCCAGTCTCTGGAGGTGCTCGAAGAAGACCTGAAGACTGACGTCGTCTGTGAAGATTACATCGGATACAGCGCCCATTTCATTGACATTGCTGTATGTTGCTGATGGGTTCAGCTTCGCCAAAAGAAACCTAGCCTGTTCATTATTGGTAAAGACGAGCGCTAATGGTTAGAACTTTCAGCCCAACAAATATGGTAATAATCACGCTCCATTTGGTAGGGTATAAAACAATTTCCATGGAAATATTTTACAATGGAATGAGATTATGTTTTAAATAAGGTGGAATGAAGAGGAATGAAAATGGGTTTCCTTCAAATTTTGGGGGAAAATGTTTACAACATGCAATTTTTTGGCCCAAAGTTTTCCATTTAATTTTCCGCCCCAAACCAAAAAAAGTAAAATGAAAAAAAGTTTAAGGGAAAAACATTTTTTTTGTCCTACCAAACAAACCATAAGTAAAGGATGCATCAAAAGTTACACTTACAGATATATGTACTACAATCTACAACCATAACATGTTATGTGCAAAGGTATTATCTATGAGGAATAAAATAATCTTTTGTTGCAAATAATCTATTACGGAGGTAGTATATATGATTATTACTCCCTATGTCTTATTTTAGCTGCTACATTTGACCAAAAATTTTGAGCTTTTTTAGTCATATGTAGTAACTAAAAGTAAGACCGAGGGAGTAGTACATGCAAACAGAGTGGTGATTATGGAATGCTTGTACTAAAGAAACAGGATACCTGAGAGCCATGTTGGTCACAAACGACCAATCTTGGGACAGGGAAACGATCATGAATGATCATCTGACCGTCCTGATGCGGCGCTTCTAATAGTTCTTTAAAGGCCTGAAAAGTTGTGAGGCAAATTAGAAAACAAAAAAAATGATGATCAAGAAACGGTCAACTGAACGAGAGAATCTTAAAAGAAAGCACCAGAATGCATTTTCTGATCCCTATAATTGAAATCAGGGTCTCTTAAATTCAGCCATTCAGGCAAGCTGTTTTATATAAGTTCCTAATCCCATTTACAAGCAAAAAGAAAAGGACAAACCTGGTGTTCAGGTTGATTCTGGTAGCCCATATTACGCCACTGAGCAATAGTCATGCCATGGAAAATAACGACACTAAAATAGGAATCCAGCAAAAGTATGCGGTCAGCTGCAATGGATGCCACATCTAACAATGCCGGAGATGGCGGAGAGTTAAAGGAATATGATATCAGTGATGGTTGGATCATCACTGCTGCATTGGTGGTGTTCTCACGGTTCAACAGCATGCGGAAATAGGCAGTTTCATCGGGACTATTGTTGAAAACCTGTTACGGTAAAATAATAATGAATAATCATAGACTCAAGTCAAACATTACGGGTCCGTTTACTTGGATGTAAAACGTTTTCGATGTAAAATGATTTTTCATGAAAACCATTTTACCCTAGAAAATTTATGAATTTACTTGCACGGAAAATAATTTTACTCCCAAATTTGGGAGGAAATGTTTCCAATAGGGTGTAAAATGAGTTTTTAGCTCAAGTATTACATTTTACTTTTTCATCCAAAATAAACGATGTAAAATGGGGAAAATTAATTTCAGGGAAAACATTTTTCGCCCTAGTAAACGGAGCTAAGTTCCCCAAAAAAAGAGTTGGTAACTACCTGTACAAACTGCGACCGTCTTAGATTAAACATGAATTGGGGGAATAAAGAGAAACACGGATTTAATGTAAATGATGACGGATCATCTTTACGGTAGTCACCGAACTTAGAGCAAAGGCGTATTAAATTACGATCCAACCACCGCGTGGCATCGAATCCTTCCTGCAATACAAAAGCTACATCAAGCATAGGAAGCCACACATAAACAGCAAAATATTATTCGAACAGACAGCAGAGAAATAAACAGGTGAGAACAGGAGACATATATACTATGTAACTATGTATCACAATACACATAGAACTATGCGTAGTTGTGTACCCATTAACCAATGACTATTTCATAAATATTAAAAACTTAAAGGAAAAAATGAAAAAAAAAAGGAAAAAGATAAAAAAATCTCGAATAAAAAATGAGCAATATGTAAACAACTTGGGGGAAAAGGGGAGCAATCTAGAAACAAGTTGGGAAAATTGAGCGATATAAAAACAACACTTTATATTATTTGCAAAAAAAGTCCTTGAGTACCACGTACATAGTATAAACTGTACTCAATTGAACCCAAAATATACAGAAAACTAGTTTATTTCTGACAGGGTTTTTACTAAGATTTTGTAAATTCAATCATACACAGCCTTCATATAATTGCTATCCCAAAAAAAACAAAAAAACAATTCTATATCAAAAAAGAAAGCAAGGAATTATGAAAGGAATTACCTCCATTTCCATTTTATGTGAACATAATCTACCCATTACGACAGCAGCGGCTTCTTGATCAAAGCCCTGTACAAGTTCCTGCAGACAAAAGGTCCGGTCTCAAAATTGGCTCTTGCATTTCAAAAATATACAGCTCCAGAATGCAGTACTAGAAATAAATCAGAACACAGGATGCTCAATTTTGAAATTTGTTTTATGTAAAAAAAAGCTAATAAAGTATGACATCCATCCAAACCAAGACTGCACAAGAACAATGCTCTTGATCCCTTCAGATTAAAATGCTAATGATAACTGATACAATATTAATATTCATGTAAGTATTGTATCACAAATTCCCAACTTGAACCTAATTTTTGGGGAAAATTCACAAGAATAACCCTAACTTTCACAGATCTTCTCAAAATAATTTTTGATGAACCAAGATCTATACTATTCAACTTAGTTTTACTTATCTGAACTTAATTAAACTTATTAGAGCTTCTTAAACCTTATCAAGTATTGTCCACTATCAACTAAACCCCGTTTTTAATCCATCCAAAGTGTACAATGTCACTCGATAATAAATGATGTATTAATAGATGAAATATGAGAAAATGCATTTTCTAAATAAACCAAAGATAAGGATGAAATACAATTGATTTTTCTATGTAAGCGGTTTTTGAAAGCATCAACAGGTCTTGTTCTCAAATTCTGCCATTCTGATATACCTTGATGGTAAATTACTAAGAAAAAAAGGGAAAGACAAAATACTTGATTAATATTTTAGTAAAAGCAACAGCTTCTGCAGGAGCTTAGACAGCATAATTCTCGTTTTGTCTAGGTCGGTGAGTGGCATGTGCATCATACCCAACTGCACAGGGGCCCAGGGCCTCATGCGCGTAAGAGCCCCAAAACTGTGTATATGTATTTATTATTACTGTTATAAACCATGAAACTTGTAAGAGAGTAGCGTTAGGTTTTTATGGTTCATAATTCTTAGATCCCATAATCGAAACTTACCATCAAGTTTAAGTATTATTTGCAAGAAATCTTTCCAAGTGGGTCCGCAAGCTTCTATGCCTCAAAGGCTCACAGCTCTATTATAGAGGCATGTGTACTTCAAGTTCCAATTTCATTTTTATGGTCAAAAGTTCTATTTTACTCCACACCATCTTACCTCATCAATTTTCCAAATTATATATATACCTATTAACATTCACTCCTTACAAAATTTTTCAAATTCATTATTTAAGCTCTTAAATAATTTTTTTCCTATAATATATTAATATCAAGTTTATGGAATTTTTTATTTCACAAAAAAAAAAATTGAGATTCAAGGAGTCCTCTACAAAATTGACACAGGGCCTCCATCAACCTAGTAACGGCACTGACATCATTAGATATCCAACAAAGCATGACACGGTGGAATACATAACAGTTCAGTTAAACAACAAACAGATATTTGCTCCAAATCGACTGACTGTATCCAAAATCATCAAGGATTATTACAGTGACAAATCCTGTTCTTCACATCTTATGAAGCTATAGTTAGAAATTATGGTTCAAAAAATACAAATTTGCAAACCATCAGAGTTCCTCCAATATATATAATTAGCAGGGCAGAAAAATTAATTAGAGGTATCAACTATCAAGGTAAAAAATGCAGGTAACAACTTCCAAATCGAAAAATAAGGAGCCATAAATGAAATTGTCAAGGAACACACCTCAGAACCAACAACAGCCTCTACCCATCTTCTAGAGACAGTTGTGATCCGAAGCATTGACTGACCATCTGGACTCTGATAACTGCCACAACGCAAAACAATTAGCAGTTTCGCACCAACACAAGTTTTTGGGAAATTATCTTTTTCTTTTTAGAAAAAAAAGTCAGCTCATATATTTGACAAAAATAAGTGAAAAGTATGAATCTTTTAACTTCCAAAGTAACTCACCTTGTTTGGAACTGCAAGTACAATTGTGGATTCGCAGTAGCAGGAGCATTTGCCTTTTCACTTGATGAGATATCAAAGAAGATAGTAACATTAGTATTTTTATCTAAACTACAAAACTTCCAAGCTATTGTATTTCCCTGTCCAATGACTGTATCAGCTACAGCAACTCCTTTCTGCAAGAAGAAATGCCCCAGTGTTATATCACACAACTCAAGTTAGTATGTCAACATTCCAAATCCCTGGTCATAAAAACATAAAATGCTGAGGTTGAATGTTTTTGTGAACATATAGTATCATAACAAGAAAGTCTAGAAGGGGTGAGGGGAGAAAAGACCGAACCTTTTCTAGAGATGTGCATGGTCCAATAGCGCCTTGAATCTTGATGTCCTTTGAACAATATACCTCAAGCGTGCCACTAAAAAATCAAAAAACATGTAAAGATCAGCGAACATATTCAAAGAAAAGTGCAAATAGACAATGCATAAAATAGTAGCTTAGTTGGACCCAAAGAAACATGCAGCCTTTGCTGCTAGCCAATGAATACACCAATAAAAAAAATCAACAAACCAAATTGGTTGTGATAGTGGGAAAAACATGCCCCTATGCTTTCTTAAGACCAATATGCTAAGTCATCTGCTTAGAAATCCCAAAAAATAAATATATATTACCATGTTGGTTCTGAATCTTCATGTTATTATTGGCCGTACCCAACTACCCATTAACATTATTTTTTAAGATTTGTCGTTTCTGACCCCATTCATCAATTAGTGCAACCTAAAAGATTAGAAAAGGTCATGATGGCATTGTTCTACCAGAACAGTAGTCTAGTGGTTGTCAGGAAAGAGTGAGCCCAATGAAATGCACAAGACTGTCGCCAAAGGCATCGAGTTAAAAAAAGGCATCCATGTAGCAAGATCAAAATAAAAAACACCAAGGATTATTCAGTGCACAATTTTATGGAACAAAGAAGCACGAATTTTTTTAAAAAAAATCTAAAAGGGGCAAAAAACAAAAAAATAGATACAAACAAAATAGCTTCCTATTCAAGTAAGAAATACTTACTTAAAGCACAAGCCGAGGGACTGTTCTCCTTCTTCGAAAAGGCGCTTAAAGGAGTTTTTGAACACCGAATGGCCAAAACTCTCTGATAAGACAACAAGACCACCAGTTTTTTCAACAGCAACCTTCATCTCTGCTACTCCAACCTTCAAAGCAATGTGATCCAGTTAATCAACAAATCACAAGTGTTAACTGAAAGAATTGAGAATTGCATGAACATCAATCTAGAAGCCAGCATTTAACCACTTCTAAAAAGTTCTCTGCTCACAATCTAATTGAGCATAATGGGCGGGAGCGAATAATCATGACTGCTTTCACAAACTTCTTACAGTTTTCATTAAGGTTAAGACATACAACTAAGGGGAAACACTAAGTAGAGATCCTATTCATAAGCTAAAGGGAGGCTCTAAAAGAATAAAGAGAAGAGAGAGAGGGGGGAGGAGGGGATTTCTCAGTAATTAGAGCATAACCCAAATAGCATTGGCAAAACCAAAAGGCAAAGGAATTTTAATGGTTCTTTTGGACTTAATCAATCTGAATTTGTCTGAACTAAACTGAATTGATTTAATATAAATCCTAGACTCAACAGGAGTTGTGGTGCACTGAATTGAATTTATCTGAACTAAAATTTCATAAATTAAGTCCAAAAGAACAGGGTCTAAGTATAACTAACTACTGAAGAAAGATAAAATAAATTGTTTTAATAAGATGAAATAAATGTATCCCTAGGAATCTAGGATCATGCCCAATACAACTACTGAAGAAAGATGTCCTCAGTCCTCAAAAACATAACCCATTAAATGCTGGAATGCTAGATTGCCATGGAAACAAGTTAGATGACATTAATGCTGACATAGCTATAATATTGGTGAGCAGACGATCAGGCAGATACTAAGACTATAAAATGTATAGCAGAACCAAAACCAAGGACACAAAATGATCCCACTTATTAAAACAGTAGGGCAATCAATACGAATATATGCGACAAATACAAACATACCAGAAGTTGACTATACAGCCAGTGAGCCAGATAAAGAGGAAACTAGTGAAATCAAAGAAAACAGTATAGTGTGAACACTATACTTGAACAACAAATAATGACTGACCTGATCAAGTGCAGACGCAAAGAGATCCAAGACATGACCCTGGCTAACAAGCTGCTTTCCTAATGTATCATAATATTTAACCGCCTTTTGAAAAAAAGGTGCAGCATCTTTATCAAGATCCTTGTGGGAACGTACAGGATCTGACATATCTTTGGACACAATCTGCAAAAGAAACACATAAGACAAATAAGGAAAGAAAAACACAGATGACGTGGCAGCCTATATGATGAGATGAATCAAAAAACTTTGTTAAGCATGAACCTAAATAATTTCATAATCATTCTTTAATTTGTCTTTGCCTCCCCCATATCTTGACCCTAATTATAGATCATGATAGCTATAGGGACTAGGGAGAGTGCGAGATGATGAAACCTAAATTTTCTTAAACACATAATGTGGACACAAACAATCAAAGAAGAGCAGAGGTGGAACTTGGGTAACATGGGCAAGAGCCTAAGCCCCAGAAATTCCCCCATCCCCTGTCCATACAAAAAAAGGATAAGTATTCATAAGTTTACAAGCAACAGGTAATATCCAAAACATGGTTTGGCCCCATCAAAAAATTTGAAAAAAAAAGGCATTTTAAACTCCATTTTCAATTAGAACCCCACTAATGTTTCTAAAGCATTAAGCATGCATTGAATCCTATTTCTACATGAAACCACTAGAGTAATGATCATTGCGAGTAATATGAATGAAAGCTAAATTTCTTTCAATGAAAGTTTAATTTACTTTCTCTCCAATTTGTTCAGTGCCACACTGCCACTGTAGCGACTAACTTTTTTTTCAAAATCTCTTCAACTTCTGCCATTGCAAAAGACTACATACCTAAGAGGTGAGCACATCTTGAGAAAAGATATAGAAGCATACTTGTGAAGATTAATCATGGCAAGAAATGGGCAGCATTGACTAAAATACTAAATAAATGTATGATGCCTAGTAACAAGCAATGCAAACATACTGTTCCAGGTCCTTCTGTGCAAGGACCACCAACTAAAGCGATAATGCGAGCACTTGTCCCTGGCAAACACCCTGCAAGTAACCCTGAAGCCACACTCAATGCCACACCAGTGCAACGCAATGCTCTATTACCGGGTGGAACTGGCCATTGATCCGCTTGTAGCTCATCCAACAACTATGATTTCAAATGCCCAAAACAAAAATTCAGTATAATTCATATCTTGAAATAGTCAATTCACAAAGCAAACCAGCCATTCACTATAAAAGGAATACACAGAAAATCTTATTCTTCAATAGAAATTCGAAACTTGAATTTTGCTTATTTGACAAGAACCTTTGACACAAACTATGTTATTTTGACAAGTACAAATAACTTAGGATTAAAAAAAAAAGAAGCATAACTTGCACACACACTGAACATCTAGCTCACTCAACAGCTCATAAAACAACCAAAGAAGCAGAATATATCTGAGAAATTGACATAAACCAGTTCACTGTATAACAAAAATGTCCAAATCTCAGCATCAATTTCAAATAACCAAATTATAAATTCTTCGAATTTGAGCTGATACACAAGCAAACACAAGTGACCAAAATTGAACAAATTTCTGAGCAATATCCTAAATCAGATACCACCCATTACTCCCTACATTATCAACTCACAGTATCAATCAAAAAAATACACAGGATTAATCCAAAAAACTCACCGCATTGAGGGTATACTCGCACTCAGACGCTGGCAACAAGAACCGATTAACCCCAGAACCGGGCGACCCATTCTGCACAACCGGGTTCCCAGCTTTAGGGTAACCAGGCCCCGACCCAACAGGCCCAGGTCCACCTCTACGGGAAGAAGGGCCCAATCCAAGCTGATCCAACACTTGATCCTTAGTAATTTCCTTAGAACCCCTAAAGATATAAACTTTATTCATATCAGAGAACCCCAATTCATGAACATGCACCTGAGTACCAAACGAAATAAAACCCACAAGTGCATTATCAGGGAGCGAAACAATCGCCCTTTTCAACGAAGATTTGACAAACTCCATCTCTTCCTCAATCAAACAAGTATCAAGAACAAACAAAAAAACAGGATTTGATTGAATTTGGGCATGCGGGTCATTGGGATTTGAATAAGCAATCGTCGTGTATTGAGGGTAGAGTTCAGCAGGAACATTTGTTTCAGAAATTCCGGCGTAATGAGGAGGGAAATGATTGCGTTGAAAACAAAAGGGGCAGATCCAGATCTTAGCAGTGAAATCAACACGACAAAAGGGGTTAAGCGCAGCAATACATGTCTTGCATCGAAGAGGTGCATATGGAAGTGTTGGAATGTCTGGGTTTGCACGGATCGGTGAAATTGAGGCTGCAATGGGGATCACACATTTGGATGCTTCAACTTTTGTGCGAGGCCATGAATTCCATGTCATTCGAACACCATCTATTCCTTCTGGATCGACGGCTTGTGGTGGAGCTCCTCCCAAGTCTGCTGTCGCCATTGATGATTAATTCTGAATTCTGGGTGAATTTCTTTTTTTTAATTTTATTTTTTCGTCTAGAGATTTTAATTTAAATTTTAGGGATTGTTTTGAATTGGGGCTTTTTGGTTTTTTTTTTTTTTTTTTTTTTTGGGAGATTAAAGCAGCGACCCCCCCGGAAGAAATGAGGCGAAGAGGGTCACCAAGGATTAGAATGATGATGAAAAAAAGAAGGAAGGGAAGATGTGAAGAAAGAGAAGCGAATTATGTTCAGAAAAGTCGATCTTTTCGCCATGTTTTCATTTATATTTTTTTTTATTTTTTGGTTTTGATATGGTGATGTTGGGTATCAGTTGGGCATGGGTTGGGTCGGGTCAGGTCCATAAAAGGGCTAACTTGGTACGACATGATTTGTCGTGTCCAGCGCGAGCCCGCTATGAAGACAACATGAATGATTAGCTATGGGTTATATATGACAACATTTTAAAAGTTTGGCACAGATTTGACACGTGCATAATAGATCAACACACTAATTCAAATGATGGTTTTTTTAGTAAAAAGCCTCAAAGGCTAATTATTATTACTAAAACAAAAATCCTCAGCAATTACATCCTCGATCTCATCTGGCACACATCCAATCCAAACTTTACAATCCGTAGAACCTGGATCAACATGAGTCATTACATGAGCCGCTCTATTAGGGTTTGTTTACTTTAGATTATATTCAGTTCTGTTCAATTCAGTTCAGTTCTATTCAGCTAATGTAAACGAGCCCTTAGCTTCCCTAACGACATGAACAAAAGAAACAGAATTAAAACAATGAACTAAACTAAGAGCTTCCCTAACAAAGACGCCTGAATAAGACCCCACATTTTTAAAATTATTGAGCAAATTAACTACTTGACTACAATCTCTTTCAATAATTACATCATTTTCCCTTCCTTGGATCGCTAGACGAAGAGCTAAGACCACATCTTTAGCCTCCACAATTACTGGCTCCAATTGTTGACGACATCTTCCCACCATCGCTTTCACCACTTCCCCTTTATAGTTGCGCATAACCACACCCATAGCGACACCTCTCTCATCAAAAACCGCACCATACCCCTCTACAAGAGGTTGCCACGATACCACTCTACTCGCCTTTTCCAATCCCATCATCCCTCCACCCCTCACTCCATGCGCCTCATGGTACGCCTCCAACAAAGCCAACACCCTACCCACCACTTCCTCCCCACACCTCAATTCACCACATGTAATTCATCATTCCGTTGATTCCATATATGCTCCAGGCCACCATAAAAACCTTCTCCCGAACTTCATGCCTCTTCATCTTCAAAACCCACCCAACCCAGTCCGCCCCACAATCCAACCGCACCCTCTCACCCATTTCACCCTCTCACCATGGTTATATCTTTATTATATAAGCCAAATAATATTACTATTAAAATTGGTGGCATTAATAAGGAAAGTTTTAAATTTAAAATTTAAAAAAATAAAAATATTAAAATTTATAATTTTGAATTCTCTACGAATAGACATCCGTATTCATATAGATTTTTGTATACTACCTCCGTATCGCAATACTAGCTACATAAGTAGATGGCACGGACTCCTAGACAAAAAATAGATTTAAGGAGAGAGATATAAAAATGAATAATTAATTGTGCCTACAACAAAAGTAAAGTTAAAAAAATAATAAAAAAGTAACACATGGGTAACTTTTAAACTACATATGGTAAAAAAAAATATTTGTTGCAAATATTGTGGTACAGCCCAAAATGATAAAAGTTGCGACTATTGTGATACAGAGGAAGTAGAAATTTTAGGGTTTTCCTCTATTACAAGATAAATGTCAACTCATAAAAACAATTAATTTTAATTTGTTTGACTACCCTTTAACATTTCAAACTAAAATTTTATGCACGCATAACTCAGGATCTCGTGTTTGGAATTCTGAAGCCCTAACCACTGAGTTATGACTTCATCCTCAATGAGATATGTTTAGTGGGACACTGGGATGCATAGTAGCAAAGTTGGAAGAGTATTTCGAGTTGGGTTTTGTAGATTCCATTTTTAGCACTAATTGACTAGTTGTCATTAGATGGGACGGAGTAGGATGATGGGCTTGTTGAGTTACTGGCCTAGTTTGCATAGGTGAAGAAGGAGGTGCTGGGCTGTTGAACCAGGTTGGGCCGTGTGACAAGTAAGATATGTGGGCCTGAAGGAACTGGTCCATTTGAAGAGTGAGGTGGGCCAGAGGACGCCCAATTTGCCCACCTCTCTAATATGGACAGTTATGGAAGACGTGTCAGTGGGTTGCTCCAAATGTGAATGGGTGTTGCTTTGTTGATGTAAGTGATGAAAAATTGGATTATCATCTAAAATCTGATAGTCATCTTTTTGAAGTGAGGAAAGTTTAGAAAATGGGAATTCGGTTTCAATAAATTTGACATGACGACAAATTATAATTTTTCCGCTTTGACATATCATATCATTTAGACACTTTATAATTTAGGTTGGGTCAAGATAAATACGCGAGGGATGGATCTTTGTTGCAATTTGTGAATAGATGTAGATGAGTAGAGAGGAAATCATAAACAATCAAAGACTTGTATTCAAAGAATATGGGATCACAATAATATAGAAATGGAGTGGGAGACTTAAATCCTTGAACTTTGGTTGGGAGAATGTTTAGGAGAAATGTGGCCATTTTCAATGCATGATGCTAAAAGGAGAGAGCCAAGGAAGCATGAGCAAAGTAAGGTTGATCTGAATGATGTTGTTTATTTATTTTATGTGTGGTTCAACTTTTTCATTTTGAGGAGAAGTATGGGAACAAGATAAACGAAAGAAAATACCATGGTGATAAATAAAAAAAATTAATAGTGGGTTGTGCCAGGGCCAGGTTCGGCTAAGAAGGTCAATAGCGGGTCGAGCCAAAGTGGGTCGCGGGTTATTAGCAGGTCGTTAGCGGCCGGTCGGACCAATAGTTAAAACAAATGTATACGAATATATTAACATAATTATTTTTGTAATTATTTTTGTCAAACTTTTTTTTTTGGAAAATTTATTAGGCTATTAATTTTTTGCCTTGTATTGCCCCTGGTCAATAAGGCATTGTCCATTAAAGGCTCTGTCCAATAAATACCCTATAACAAATACCCAGGAATTTGACGTTGGGGGACAGTTTAGATAATTATATTTGTTAACAAAAAAATCGGGTACATAATTATAATAAAAATGAGTACATACTCAATGGCTAAAATACCATAATAATATTACAATTTGGGTACATATTACTAAAATATCGTCGAAATTACCAATTCTTCAAAGTTAGATGATTAACAAACATCTAAAATGACAAAGTTGTAAATAATTGAAATTGACGTATCCTATTAATTAAAAAAAATATATGAATCAATATTCAATAACCTAATTGGCTAACAATTCAATATTCAATTCACAAACTAATTTCTAACAATTCAATTCATAAAAAAAAATAACAATAAAAAAATATAAATCCATAATTCAGTAAATTGACTAACAAAAAAACTATCCCAAATTCACTAAGAAATAACAATTTAATATTTCAATTCGCAAACTAATTCATCCTAACAATTCACTTCACAAACTAATAATTGAACCTAATAATTCAATTCAAAGAATACTTAAATAAATCACATTTTAATTCACAAATATTAAAGCATTGACAATTGATGAATTCACATATTAATGATTATTTAATTAAATTTTGTAAAATAGGATATTAAAAAATAAAATTCACATAAATAAAAAAAGAACATAGCCACTAGCTGTTGGGTTGTGGACTGGTGGTGGCGTGGTGGACTAGTAATGTTCGGCGTTGGATGGGGTGGGTGTCTGGTGTTGGATTGTTGGTCTTTTTATTTTTCTTAGACAATTTGAACTACAAACTGTTAAAGTGAAAACTGAAACTAGAGTGGCTTACTTAAAGGAGAATCGGCAGTCTTGTCTTTTATTCATTATTCCTGGAACTCAGACTCCTGAAAGCACCCCCGGTCGACCAGGTCTAATGCACTAAAGGAACTGTCTGTTGCGTTACCAAGGAACCCTTGACTAAGGGCTTTTTATTCAATGGGCACACATGTGCTTCCACCAACTGAGCTAAGTATTATTCTTTTTTAGAGGTTACACTTTTTAATATATATTGCATTTTTTCCTGATTTTTTTTTTCCGAACAACTGTTCCCCCATGTTCTTTAGTGGGTCCGCCACTGATAACATCGACCATAACCGCATTTCATTGGACTACCATAGTACCATGTCTAATAATTAACTAGGTCTAATTAATATATCATTTTTTTTCTCTCTCTTACTTTTCCCTTCAACGTTATCCTAATCTTACTTTAAGAAAAAGTTCCTATAAAAATGTACTAACCCATTTATTGCAATTAAAACGATATTGAGTAAATACAATTTTAAATTTAACTAGCTCATGTGTCCAATGTATACACATGCAACATATACTAGTATATGATAGCGTGGCTTAACAAGGTTACCTCAAGCTAAGTACAAGGTCGGAGAAGTCCAGCGTGGTGTGGTCAGGGAGACTTCAGCCTTCCTTATCATTCACCGCGTCTCAAACGTCTGTATGCATTTGTGCGAATTTCTTATTTTTTTTTACAAATACATACATATATTATATTAGCTAATAAGGTTAGATAATCTATAGTAGGATTCAACTTAAGACATAATATCACCCATACTATTATATTAAAAAATATATATACAAGGTGGGTGGAAGCTGTCCAAATTAAACTCCAAAAACCAGGATCGTTGATGAGCCACGTGTTTAGCATGCATGCATGCAACACGTACATACACTAAAGTCTGTTAATTATGTTTAACATGCTATAAATAAATTACATGAAATTGATTTTGTGAGAACAATTTGAATTTTGATTTTGATTTTGATTTTGATTTGGATTTGGTAAAAAAGACCAAAATAAAAAAGTGGAATAGAAAGGGATAATTGAAAGCAAAGAATGGCGCAGGTAACACAAATGGAGTATTTCCCGTTAGTGAGTGGCCACAAAATACCAGCCGTGGGTCTTGGTACCTGGAAATCTGGTTCTGAAGCTTCCAACTCTGTCTACACTGCTATTGCTGAGGTAAGTACTTTTGGGCTATGCCAGCTATGTATTTATGTGTTAATTATTTTATATGCTGGTTTCAATTTATCTTTCCTTTTAAACAAATTATTAAATTTTTGTAATAATTTTAACTTACGATAATAATGCTTATTTCTGTTATGGAGGAATTGAAGTATATGTGATTGTTTGGAGATTTTTATACATTAGTGTTCTCTCTTAGTAGAATAGTTAATAGTAGTGTCCAAGAAACTCACAAACAAAAATAATAATTATTGTATTTTTAATCAATGGATAATTATGTTTTCATTTGGAAGGAAAAAAAAACCATTTGTCGTTGCAAATAAAATGAAGCATCCATTTTTTCACAGTACCAATGTCGCAAAAAGATAACATTTGGTTTGTGATTGTGAGTTGTGAACTTGTGACTGTAGGTTGGTTATAGGCACGTGGACACGGCAGCTGAATATGGTGTACAAGAAGAGGTAAAGTTATATTTTTATTTGTAATTTCTGCATCATATAATTTCTTGTACTAGTTTATTTGGAATATTCATGAGTATTACATTATTGTGTATTTGTATATACTAGCTAGCTAATTATACTGTATTACTGTATATATAATGTATGGTTTTGATGGAAAAAAAAGTTGGATCGGATAACTTTATTAGTAGGTTATATTTTATTTTGTTATGATTAATTGTAAACATGTTTTTACAGAAGGTTAATTTTGTTCAAAACTTATATAAAACAATAATAATTTAATAATTTAATTGAAATCAAATACAGAGTATAATGTATGCAATGATAATTGTGCTTTAGAAATTCAACAAAATATTAAAATTAGTATATAATTTTAAGTTTGGAAAAAATTTGCATAGATAATGTACACTTGAAGATGAATCAAAATCCAAATTAAAACCAATTGAATCAACTTGATTGATATCAGTGCGTTGCTTCACGTCACTTTACACGAACTTGTCTAAACTTATTAAATTGAATTTTGGGCTTGATTGAATTGAACTTATATCTTTGATCATAACAAAGAATTGAGCTTTAATTTATCACTTAATTAAACCTTATTAAATTTATTAGATTTGATTTCAACTTAATTATGTGAATTATTGAAACTTGTTTTCTTAAGGAAAAAAGAACGTAGAATTTGCCAAACATGCATATCAAGGAAAGTCATTTAACACTTGAATTAACTTGCAGGTTGGTCATGGACTTGAAGCAGCTAGAATGGCAGGCATAGAGAGGAAGGATCTATTTATCACATCAAAGATCTGGTAATTCATTATATCCCTTGTTTGGTATATTTAGTACCTCATGTATATAATAATGCTCTTGATGAAAGATATATAATAATTAACTAGTCAAATAACAAGTTATTAAGCTCACATAATATATTCTTGCCTAGTTTAACTCTCTCTCTTGAAATTATAAGGATAAAGATCCACATAAACTACAAATTATATCTTAACTTAATTCCATAATGAATAAACACACAATACCTCTTATTAGATAAAAAAAATTATTGTAACTTTGTAATATAAATCAGTTAAATCTATAATATTTTGCATAATTTGTTAATCTTTGTATAAAACGTTATATGTTTATACTAATCAATAAGTTGGAGTTTGAAATGTTATCTCTTCAGATCTTTGATGGTCTGATAAGAGACTTGCTAATAAACATATATAAGACCAAAAATGTGTCGCATTCAAATGAATATATTTTCCTTTGCTCTATTTCTATTCCGTTGTGTATTTCATTATAATTGAATACCAATTAAGTTGAATTGATCGAGCATTTATGTTACAGGTGTAGTGATTTATCTCCAGAGAGGGTTCGTCCAGCGTTGCTGACTACTCTACGAGATCTTAAGCTTGAATACCTCGACCTTTGTCTCGTAATTTCATTCATTGAATTCAACAATCATTTTTTTTTTTATTACCTTTTTCCAAATTTCCAACTCATGAAAACTGATAATACTAGAATTATTGATCGATTTGTAGATTCATTGGCCATTCCACCTGAAAGTCGGAGCTAGTAAGCCGCCTAAGGCGGGGGAAGTGTTGGAGTTCGACATGGAGGGTGTGTGGAGGGAGATGGAAAAACTCGTGAATGAAAATCTTGTTAGAAATATTGGTGTTTGTAACTTCACAATCAAGAAGCTTCAAAAACTTCTAGGGTTTGCTCAAATTAAGCCGTCAGTTTGTCAGGTGACACTTATATCATGCATAATTTAACTTTTCATTAAACATTTGAATATGTTCAATTGTTCAATACTTACTACCTAAATATATATATGTGCTAAAAATTGAATTTCTTGTACAATTTAATGTTTGGGGAATATCTTTAGATGGAAATGCACCCAGGATGGAGGAATGATAAAATACTCGAAGCTTGCAAGCAGGCCAACATACATGTTACAGTAAGTCACTCTCTTCAACTTTCACTTTATGTTATACACTTATATATACTTCGTCTTACAACACTAGAGTCCAAATTTTCCTTTCCACAATTTGTTTGTATTACATGTTTCTTGTTACGGGGGTACTTTTTATGGAGTATTAGTTAATATTAATATATAATCTAAAAATTTAAAAATGAGCTTCTTACGGCCAGGCTTTTTTTCAGCAGTTGTACTATAGTTAAATGTATGTTTCATTTTACCTGCTACATTTATTTTGGGTATGTGGGGCATCATTACATAAATTCAAATTTTCCGCTGTAATTTTTTTTTTATCTACTCACTTTAATTTATTCTACCTATTTGGTTATATAATCTTATTTTTGACATCTTCTCAATAAATACATATAATTTTCAATATTACGTACTCACTACTTTACATGTCTCTCCTCAAATGTGCTAAAGTAATATTGCACATAAAACAGGTTAAAGGAAGTATATATAGAACTAATCCTACATGGAAAAAAATGGCACAAATTAAAGTGGTACATAAATAAATTATTATAGGCAAACGATTTGAATGGTGAAAAAAAGGGTTTTTCTCAGTTATACCCATGAGGTATTAGGATTTCCCACTTATGGCCATAAAATTTCTATTATACCCATAGACGTTTTTAAAAATTCTTAACGGTAGCCAAAAAACATAATAATAGCTAACATGGTTAAGTCGTTAACAACAAACTAACATTAATTTTCATCACCACAACTACCAAATGAACCTAACAAAAGTACACCACACCCTCACCTTTTTTTAATTTGCAAAGTAAACGGTGCTAACGTTTGTGACCTATAATTATGTTTTTTGGCTACAGTTAAAACTTTTTACAAACCTCATGTGTGTAACAGAAATTTTAAAAATTCGTGGCTACAGGTAAGAAATCCCAATACCTCATAGGTATAACTGAAAAAAATCAAAAAAAAAAACCAGAATTGTGATGAGTTATAGGGTTAAAGTGGTACATAACTAAGAGGAATATATTCATGTTTGTTGGATGGCAGGCATACTCACCATTGGGGTCACAAGAAGGCGGTGGAAGGAAATTGGTGCACGACCCGGTGGTAACTCGGGTGGCGAAGAAGTTGGACAAGAGCCCCGGCCAAGTATTGGTCAAGTGGGCCCTACAAAGAGGAACCAGTGTTATACCCAAGTCCACTAACCCAGATCACCTCAAAGAGAACATTGATGTCTTTGATTGGGTCATACCTCAACAAGACTTTGTAGCCCTTTCTAGTGTTACAGAACAGGTAAACTATAATAATGTAGCAAGTTTTTTTTTTATACATGTAATTTACTAATTTTCTAGTACTCTCTCCGTAACATAAAATTTTCAACAATTAGTTTTACACGTATTTTGAGGAAGCGATTTGAGGGTGTAAACAACTGAATTAGTCAAAATAATTTTAATATTAGTAACTTATAATCACATTCTTGCTTGCTTTAAAACCATTTTGACTAATTCATTCGTTTACACCCTCAAATCGCCTCCTCAAAATGCGTGCAAAATAAATTTTTGAAAGTTTTATGTTACGGAGGGAGTATTATAGTTTATGAATTCATATTCATATTTCATAACATGATTTATTTATTTCTTTTGGATGGTATAGAAGCGTGAATTGGATGGGGAAATTCTCTTTGTTAACAAGAGTGATGGACCATATAAGAGTGTGAATGATGTATGGGACAATGAAGATTAGCGTATGTGATGTATGAATTAACGACGATCTCGTTTTGAACTTTTTTTTAATTAGGTTTGAATACATATGTATGTTAAATTATATGTAATAATAAGGAAGACGACTTCTATGTTTACTAGCCTCCTAGCTAGGAAAAGAAACTGGCAAACACGTTCGATTGAGTTTTTATCACTCGATATCTTGTACCTATCAGTATATTAGATTACTCAATCTATGATTATGGATCTTTACTTGTATGTTTAAGGATTGTAAATAACTAAATATTATCGCTTGTTATTAAAAAATATATAAACCAAGATATTGTCAATTCTTGGGAATTGGACTAATTTAATTAGTCACTTTGTGCATATAGTCCAATGTTTTCTCAATTTTCATGCTTATGATTTGATGTTGGGATACAATTTGAACAAAATGTTGAAAACCTTAGCTTCCAATGATGTGATAAAGTTGTGAATTTGGAAAGTGTCACATTAGCTATGTCAAATCTATTGCTTTCACTTGCTTTTTTTTTAAGCAAAATGTGCTTATCCAAAACTAGCATTTAGCCGCCCTAGCTAATTGATTCTTTAGTATCACTTGTAATTCATTGAATAATGTTAATTATTAAAATGTTTTAAATTGGTTGAATTTATGGTGTTGACCTTTTATTTTCCCCTAAAATGTTAACAGGCCTTGAATGAACCGCACCTTATTACAGGTCGGTCATTCTGCATTCAACCCAAGATAAGGAATCTTCACAAATGCGTGTTGACATATTCAAATTCAAAATCTCAGACTTGATGTTTGCAACATTTAATTAACCACTAGACTAAAATCGACTTATAGCAAATATATACATGTATAGATAGTTTTATACATGGAATAATGTGGTGTAGATATGATAAATCAATTTCTTCTGGAAAAAAAAAAACAATTCACTAAGCCTCACTTTTCTCACTTCACTCATTTAGATCTATACAGTTCTAGCCATCCACAAAAGCCATATATATATGTACACTATATCTTTCACTGCCTTACTCCATATCCTCTAAGATGAAGGGTTAAATCTATACAACAAACCAGGCTTATGTTTATCATATCATAAAATCAAGGAATATTTGATTTTAATAATCCAACCTTTTAGCCATTTGCAAATAATAAGCCAACCTTTTGATTATTCCTGAATAATCAACCTTTGTACTAAAATTTCATAGAGTGAACCAAAACTAAATTTTAGGTGTGATATTGGAGCTAATTTAAGTGTTGTTTGTGTCTTTAGGTAAGTAGTCAACAACATTAGCTCTAAACTACCCAAAAACTACTTAAACTAACCCCAAAACGACACCTAAAATTTGGTTTTGATTCACTCTATGAAATTTGGTACAAAGGTTGGATTATTTAAAAATAATCAAAAGGTTTGATTATTATCTGCAAATGACTAAAAGGTTAGATTATTAAAATCAAATATTCCAATCGATCAATTGTGAAGTCTCAATTCAAATTTTCCACTAGCTCATTGTTCAATCTTACAATCTGGATAGGCCACAAATCACAACAAAAAGAGCAAGCTAAGCTAAGCTAGCATGGACCAAAACAAATTTTAATTCAAAAATCATCACTTTTCGACGTTGTTCTACGTCGATTTCGAACATTCTTATAGCGTGGGAAATTGAGTGAAGTATCCACCAAACTTTCACCTTCACCCTCACCCTCACCCTCACCCTCACCCTCGAAATTCTCCTTAAAGTTGAACCCTTCTTCGGCATCACTACTCATGCTTCGGTAAGTATGTTGAGATACAGAGGAATTAAGGTGGCTTAAGCTGTCGTAGGTAATATGACTGATATCAGACGTCGATTTTGCCGGGGGTGGAGGCTTGAAGAACAAGCAAACCACAGCTATGTCGTCGGTTCGAGAGGATGGGAACCGGCTCTTCCATGCATGAGCTGCGTGGGTTACAAGGAACTTGGCTGCGTGGGATCGCTTTCTTGATGCTGATATTATTTTCACCACCTCAAAGTTTGTGAGCACGTCCCATACCTGTTATCAACATTTTGTATGAATCGAATTCAAGATCTCAAGCTTGACATTCGAACTAAAAATTAAATGTACATATGAAACGAATAAGGGTGAATATATACTCTCTAGTATCTAGGATAAGTTTTACCATATTACTACCTCCCTTTTTCTTTTTGGTATAATTTGCTCATTTTAACTTTTGTCACTTCTCATAAAGTATGTGCTGACCATCATTTGTAATTTTTGTACAACAAAGAACATAGTGATATGGCTGGGGGTCTTATTGGATCTATCTCAGCATGTAGTTTTTTTTAATAGGTTTATTTTGTAATTTTTACAATATCACGTAATTAAAGATATTAATCTAGTGAAAAAGTTAAAGTGAACAAATTTTTTTAAAAAAAACCTAGAGAGAATACAATATTTTATTGTAAGATGTTGAGTCTATATTTATAAAATTTTGATGATTAATAGAATTTAACAAGATTATAAATGACGTTAAAGTTATTTTTTTGTTATCTATATATTCACGAAAGAAAATCAAATTAAAGAATGTGAATAGTGTCAAAATACAAATAGAAACAGTGGTAGAAATAGTGAAAAGTTAGAGAATATTTAAATTACCCCATCAGTTGCAAGGACAACAAACTCATCTTGGTCAGTCAACTTGCGATAGAAGACTTGAGGGGTAGAAATGAGACCACAATCTTTGAGGCAGAAATCTCCGAACGCTCTAGTCATGGCAAGACCGGGGCTATCTTCATCGGGCAACCATAGTCTAGGAACATGTGGCTCCTCTTCGAGGGCAAATACTCGACCATCACAATGCTTCACTCTCTCAGCTTCCCTTGGAAGGCTTGGCTTCAAGTCCACTGTTAGTTGCACGGCTACTACTTGCCCTTTGTCTCCTCGCGTGCACATCACTGCACGCGAGTCCCCCAAATTTCCAATAACTAGGTGACCGCCCTATAACAACCGCAAATAAATCATTATATATCTTCTTAAACAACTTATCATCATTAAAAATTACAACTATATATATATCGAGTCCCTACATAAGTTAACCGTATATAGTTTTTTCAGATGTTCAAAACAATTAAAAGACGTTACGTTATTATTCTTCATCTAAGATACATTGTACAATAAGGTTAGGATTGGATATATATAGAACTATAGAGTAGGCTCCTTATAATATTTCTAATTTCATCACATTATTATCATACATACATATATTAATACTTCGTAATGGTTTTGTAAAGCCGGCCAACAAATTAAATTAAAACAATAAACAAACCTGTTTAACAACGGTAACAGCTGTTGTACCACTACAATAGCAATCAATAGAGGGGTCATGGCTAAGTTCTTTATCCACTTTTCTGAAGGACTTCAAAAGGCCAAACTTCCATAATTTTAACACTAGATTGGCTTCTGAATCATCACCATCATTAGCCTCGTTGTTGGTAGAATGAGCATCGTTTTCTTCGGCGTATAATAATATATCATCACTCATATTACCGCCTTTCGCTTGGAGAAGTTTGTGTGCTGCGGAGAGCTTGGTCGGTAATTGGTCACGGACGTTACGAGCAACCCTGTGACCACACGGCCCGTGCCCATCAAACACCCCACAAAAGAATGCATCATTTTCACCCGTAAAATCCTGATGAATTTACATCACAATTAAACCCCAAGTATTATTAAGAATATCTTCCTTAAATAGTTCAAAGTACTATCTGTGTTAACTTTTATGTGCAACGAATGAACCAAATTGAACGCATTTTTTTTAAAAAAATTGAGGATGCAAACGAAGTAATAATTAATGTAATTCAATACAAGCAAGAGGATGATCATATGTTGACGCCTTGACATTGTAATTTTTTATAAAATTGATTTTATCATCGTTTACACTTTTTTTTTTTTTATAAAATGCATGCAAAATTATTTGTAGTACTAATTTTTCAATGTAGAATACACTGATTCAAAAGTTAGTATTATTCCAGGAAACTATTCATATTATTTTATCATTTTATATTAATAGCGGTGACTAAATAATTCCGAGTCCTGAGTATATTTCTACAAAGTAATTCGAACTACTATTATGGAGCAGAGGATGTATAGTAGTTTGAATTATTTTGCAAGGAGGAGTGGAATCTATATCTCGCATTGATAACTTCTCTCCTCGTACTTAAAATTGCAATTAAACCTAGCCACCATTATAGAACGGAGGAAGCAATTACATAAATGACACAACGTGACATGCACAAAAGTTGCAGGTTCGAATTTCATCCAAACCTCATTTACAAAGTGAAATTAATTAGCGTCATGTATGGTGGATCTGTGTTGCATCCATATTTCAAGTCAAAGGGTCTTTCAGCGAGGGGATTGATAAAGTACATATTATAATCTTGGGTCTCAACCATCAGCGTAAGTTATTGATTGAGTTGATCATTTGACATGGTATCAGAATCAACCCCACGACTCTAGGCCTTTGGCTAATAAAATTTATAAAATGCATTGTAACCGCAGCATATATTATTCCTGAATTCGCTCCTAGTATATACACCATCAATGGAGCGGACAGAAAGAATAATTAAGTAATAGAACTTTGCATGTAATTACCTCCCAAACCGTCATGGCATCTTGGTTGATTCCTTTTTGGCCTTGTTTAGTTGCCATTGAAATAAAAGCTGAAGAACCTTGTAGCCTTATTGAAGCTCCACTCTCTTCTTTAAACACAGGATTTTCTTCTGTCTCATTTTCATTTTCAAACGCATTTATTTGTCGATCTCCATAACTCCCCTCTTTGCTACAACAAGCTCCCATTCTTTCTTTCTTTCTTTCTTCGTAATTTTTTCCCTTCTTCCTTTTGTAAATATTATTGCTCTATAATTATATTTTAAAATCAACTATATATCTGAAAATTAGCCTATTTTGCATGATAGAAAAAAAGGGACGAAAATACATGAGAACAATTTAATTGTTTTCTGGAATTTTGATCTGAACTTGATGGATTAAAATATTGCTAATGACCACCATTAAGTTAAAAATTATCATAGAATAAAAGATAACCTTGTTGATAGTGTAATTAGCAATAAAACAATAACATGCATGGAAATTAATGTAGAATTTAGGAGCTTTGTGTTAAGGGTTGTATTTTGATGTTTTTTCCAGATTTTTTTCCCCATGAAATTTTATGGAAGAGGATAAAGGAAATTAAGTAATTTGATACCCAAATATCTTAAAGAATACAAAATAATTACTGGTAAGTGCATTATCTATTATTGGATTCAGTTTTTTGTGGATTTGAATTCTATAAATGCCTAAATAGAGCGGTTGCCTAAGAATCCTGATAGTAGCTAATAATAAATAAAAATGATTTCCCCCTAAATTTGCTGATTTTGATTATATTCACCTTTTTTTTTTTGGCTAACAAGCACACTACAAGAAATAACTACGCTAGGGGACCGGTTGTCGAGAACATCGCTAAAGAAGCACAATGGAAATTTTGTAAAGCCCTTGTGCGTGGTGGAGAGCATTTGATCGAGTATGGTATATACTCATAGAACTCATAACAATTCCTATGTGTAACATCGATCTTATTTGTTTGCTTCTCTTCGAGAACCATCAAAAGAGCTTTGAGTTGAGCTTGTACCAGGGACGTACGCCCTGTAAATTTTAGACGTCCTGTTCTAAAAATTAAAATTGCTCCCCTATATTATTAAAATTAATGCACTATTATTTATTATTTGAGTAATTATATCCAATTTTAATAAACATATTAAATACTGCCCCAAATAAAGTAAGAAGAAAGTGCGCCTTTTTTTTGCCAAAGGTAGGTGGAAATTAAATCGATGCCCTCGAACTTCTCCAACTTGTGAAATTTTGCAATAAGTTCACGAATTGTAGTCATCTTTTTGCAATATATAGTCTTAAGATGGCTGAGGTTTGTAGTTTGTTTGCGATGAACAGGGACCAAAAACAAAGATAATTTCTGAAATTGAGAAACTTCGAGGCACGTATGCAATTGTTTTTCTTAAGACTTTATTTCGCCCCTTATCAATTGAGCATAGTTTTCCCGAAACAATCTCAGAGATACAAAGAAGAAATGAACAACAATGGTGGATGCTCTTACCAACAATAATGTCAAATTGTGTTTAGAGATTTGAATGAGAGAAATGGTGTTTGCAATATGATGAAGTATGAGATCTAATAACTTCTTTCTTAGTGTTATGCTCACAAACATATCTCTATTATATAAGGGAAGTGGTGAAGTGACGACGGTATTCAAGTGGATTACCACACTACCCTTACTCATCCTTCATAATTGTTAGTCAAGTTGGGGACAATTTTGTTATTTGTGTACTAAAATTTTCCATAATGATATTTGTTTTTTGAAATCATTAATAGTCTTATTTAAAACAAGTAATCACGATTTTAAAAATTAAAAAAATAATGAAATATTTTTTACAATTATGTGGGAACTTATTAATTTTAACGTGAAACTATGTTGTTGACGAATTTTAAGATCGCACACATTTCGCGCATAAAAAAAAACTAATTTATATAGAACCAAGACTCATAAGTGATAACCCACTACTCACTAATAATTTGATCTGATCCTATCAGTGAGTGAACCCCGTGGCCCGAATGTAAATTGATCCGATCCGAACGATGTGATTTCTTTCCGGGTCTAGTCTAGGGTATATTGTCATTTCTTTCTTTTTTTTTGTTTTGACGAGTATTGCCATTTCTAATCAGGGATGTAAAAACAGGTTAAACGGTCGGAAACAGGTCGGTCAAAAACAGGTTCGGTCAAAAACGGTCGGTAAAAAACAGGTCGTATGAGTCCTTTCGGTATCGGTCAATCTTATTCGGTATCCGGTCGAATTCGATATTTTCCAAAGCAGGTGTCGGTCGGTTTCGGTCCATATTTATCGGTTCGGTCGTTTTTCGGTAACAAGTCACATTCGGTCGGTCAAAACCGGTTTTTTTACAGGTCGTAACCGGTACACGGGTCATAATCGATCGGTAAAAATCGCTATGCAGGTCATAATCGGTCGGTCAAAATCGGTATAAAGGTTATAATCAGTTGGCCGTGGTCAAATGTATGTCGTAATCTGTCAGTCTTAAACGATTGATCACAATACAATCGGTCAATTCAAAACTTCGGATCAGATTTTGATAATTCGGGTTAGTTGGCCTAGAATTTTTTGCTAAGAATTTAGAATCGAATAATTATGTTTAGTTTTAATTTATATTAAGTTATAATTATAAGTTTATTTATATTAAGTTTTATTTATTTATTTATATTAAGTTTAATTTTAATCTATTTTTATTAAGTTTTAAATAAATGAATTTACAAAAAATTCATCAAATTTTGTCAACTTAGAGAAATCATGTAAATAAGTTCGGTAAAAAAAACGGTTTCGGTTGTAAATAGGCAAACAACTTCGGTGATAAGGCCGATCCAAAATAGGTTCGGTACAGTACGGTTTCGGTCAAAATCGGTCGGTCAAAAATCGGTTTTTGGCAGGTTGAAAACAGGTTCGGTAACGGTTAGTCTCAGCATAATAAAAACAGGTCGGAAACGGGTTCGGTTTTGAATGGGGTCGGTACCGGTCGGTTGCGGTATGCGTAAAAGCGTTCGAAAAACGGTTTCGGTATAATTCGGGTTCGGTAGCGATCGGTATTCAGTCACTAAAAATTCGCTCAAAAACATGTTCGGTATCTGTCGGTAACGGTCGGTCAAACAGGTTTCTGACCCACATTTACACCCCTATTTCTAATTATCTACTCATAAGTGACAACCCACTAGGCCACTAATTTATTTTTATTTTTAAAAATTTCACTAACTACTTGCATTATAATAATATACTAGGAGTACAAATTAAAATTTAGCATGCAAGGATTATAATTATATATAAAACCTCAGCTCTCAATTCAAATTGGTGTATCAAGCAAACTAAGATGAGCATTATCATTGGTTCCATTGTTATTCCATTCACACCCACAACAAGATCATCACCATATTTCTCTCATCTAAAAAGTTGCGACCGCCATAGTCGTCGTGCTTTTCTCTGTGACTCTTCCTCTCTGACAAAGAAGGGCATCTTCAAGAGAGCTCGCGATCATGATGTCAATAATGGATGTATTCTTGCTGGAAAATCAGCTGAAAGTCTAAGGGTTGAAGATGATTACAGGCCTCTTGGTCATTTTCCTCCTGACATCTGGGGTCATCGCTTCGACTATTTCACCCTCCAAGACAACTTGGTATAAAAACCACATCATCATTACATTTTCCCTTTTCTTGCTTTATTTTATTTTATTTTATTTGAGTAAGGCTTTGTTTGATTCGCATGAAATTTGCTTATATAATCTTATCTGAACTTATTGTCCGATTTTGACTAAATTTTGACCGCATATATATGCTAACCCTTAAAAAAAATATTAATTGAGATCTTATTTTATTTGTATTCATAACAATCATAAGTAGTTTTTTAGTATGTAATTTTCAAAAATATTTTTTGTTACAAAATTAAAGATATTTAAAGTTTACAAACATCAAATTAAATTATATTATGTGATCTGAACTTATTTTTTTGAATTTGATCTGAAATAAGTAACAAGGTGTTGAAATAATGTGTATCAAACAAGGCCTAAATATGTATTTCCTCCGATTCAAACTAAATGCAACAATTTGAAATACCCAGACTCCTAGGTAAAATTTAAGTGTAAGAGTAAAAGGGATAGAGAGAGAAAGCATGAAGTATGTGATGATGTGAGAGATAGAATGAAAAGACTTACAAAAATAAAAAGATTAAAATTGTTGCAAATAATTTGAAAGTTGATGAAATGAAAACTCTTGCATTTAATTTAAATAGGATCGAGGAAGTATATAATAAAATAAAGGATTTTTTGCTTTGAATAATACAACCTTTCAACATTTTGCAAAGAATAATACAACCTTCTGTTTATTCGTGAATAGTACAACCTTGGCTTCATTTTTGCAACGAATGATACAAAACCGATTTTTAACTTATAAAACAGGTATAAAGAACATGTGACAAATTTTGATTGGTTCTTGCATTTTTTTTTTAAAAAGAAAAATTAAAAAGGGAGAAACCCTCATATGGCAGCCAAGGGGAGGTGGGGGTGGCTGCTGGGATGGCGGCGGGAGCGGGGGAGCAGCCAAGGGGGGTGGGGGATGGTTGAGGAGGGGCGACGGCGGGAGATCGGCGACATAGGAGGGTCGGCGAGATAGGAGGGGGGTGGAGGAAGGCGGAAAGGGAGGGAGTCGGGGTTTCGTGGGTTAGGGTAAATCGAGGTTTCGGGGGGTGGGGTGAATCGAGGTGGGGTTTTCGGGGATCGGGGAGGGCTGGGTAGGGATTTCGGCGGGTTTCGAGGGGCGGGGAGGGAGTTTGGGCGAGCGGCGGATTTCCGCTAATGGAACACGTGGATCCTACGGTTCCCTTAAAGTCACGAGACCTGCCGTGACCCCAACCCACATCCATGCCAATACTCCAGACGTGCACTTGTCTAGAGTTTTAATGCTTACCCGAATCTTTCACTTTAAGTGATTAGTGTCTTAAGAGTTGTTACACATAACAAACACACACATACAATTCACATAACACTTGTTTTAATTTGTTGTTCAGATAAAACACACTGAACTCTTGTCTATTAACGAGATTCCCATTAAGAACATATGTCTTAAGTGGTATCCCAAAGCTATTAAAGGGCATGAAATATTCAGAGAATCTATTCATGCATTACTAATAAACTTGAAAGGGACAACCTGTCCATATGCAAAATAAATTGCAACTAATAAACTTGAAAGGGACAACCTGTCCATATGCAAAATAAATTGCTACTAATGAAGCATGAAATATTCAAAGAACCTATTCATGCAATATTCTCTTTTATAATCGGGAACATGAAATAATCCTTCGTATTCTTTTCTTGATTGGTTTGCAAACACAGGTTATACAAACAATTAAATTCATCACAAACAGTCATGTTCCACAAATTCACATATCTTGACAATCATGATAGAAATACGCAAAGTCCTAGCATGATACTACGTCTGAAAACTTATCAATCACGCGTACCTTGAATAAACTTGGTGGTACTCCACCTTTTCCTTTCAGAACTCGCCTAAGTAATATTCCTCGCCTATAATATAAAAGACAATAGTATTAACTCGAGTCCTAAAATATCCAGCAACTCTAACCTATCCTAAGACCTCCCGTAAATCACTAGATAATAATATTAATTACTTAATTATATGTATAATTACAAGATTTAATCCCAGATTTAAAAAGAAAATAAACGATAATAATTTTTTTTTTAAAACATATACGTATATATGTGTGTGTGTATGTGTGTGTATATATATATATACATACATACACGCATATATATATGCATATACACATATATACATATACACTTAGCAGTAGGTACTACCTACGGGCACCACGAATCGGTGGCTCGGCAGACAGCGGCAGGGCGGCAAGCGGCGGGAACGGCGTGGAACCCCGGCGACGCAGCTACGGGCTGCCGGTGGTGGTGGCACTGCGTCTGGGCGGCTCGTGAAGAAGAGATCTACTCTGTTTTTTGTTTTTTTTTTAAAAGAAAATCGAGTGGAGGTGCTGCGGGGACCGGCGGCCGTATGGTGGTGGTGCCTTGGTGGTTATGGAGGTTGAAGGTAGGTGGGTATGGAGGTTTAGAGATGGATTGAAGATGAGGTATGGAGGTTTTGAATTTCTTTTTCTTCTTTGGGTCACGGTGAGAGAGAGAAAGAGAGAGTTGTTTTTTTTTTCTCTTTTTGCTTTGTGACCTGATTTGGTTTACCCTGGGGTATTTATAATGTTACTGCTGTTTAGGGTTTCTCAATAGGTTGGGCCTGTGACAAACTCTTTTAAGCCCTTATCATTTTCAAACACAGAATTTTTACTATTTCATTCTTTTTATTTATTTATTTATCTGTTTGAACGGTTCCCAACTGACAATTAAAACCTTTTGAGTTATGTTAAATATGACCCACAAATTTTCATAAAAATGATTTCAAACATATAAATCATTAATATTCCCATAAAATAAAATATTTAATTTATTTTATTAACTCTAATTCCGAAAATATCCGTTATGGGTGTAAAATCGCGTATTTATGTATAATTAACTCTTATACTAGGGTATAAAAATACGGGGGATTACAATGCAGTCAAGGACTAAAGGTGAATTACCTAGAAGGTAAACATTAGGGGACAAAATTAATTGATGTTTTACCTCCTCAAAAAAAAAAAAAAAAAACTTTTACCAAAATATTGTCAAAGCAACAATATTTACCAAAATACTGTCCACGTAAGACTTATTTTTAATTTCTTTACGCAACATAAATCGATATTCCAGATTGTGACCTTAGCTAACGTCTCAACCCAAACATGTTGTTGATATATATGACCAATTTAATTTTCGTTAACATAATAACTCCTCTCTTAGCTTGTACTCCATGTTAGAGAAAGTGCATTTACATTGATTTCTGAGAAATTCAGATGGTTTGATGTAGAAAATGGAAAGATATGCAGAAGAAGTAGAGCCATTAAAGGAAGAAGTGCGGGAGATGCTACTTGATGAATCTGCGGATTTGTTAAAGAAGATAAATTTAATTGATGAAGTAGAACGTTTAGGCTTCTCTTATTATTATGAGAATGAAATCAAAGAGCTGCTAGATCATTTTTTCAAACAGCTTAGTGAACATAATAATTTTGACTTGGACTACGATTTATGTCAAACTGCGTTACTCTTTCGCATTTTCAGGCAAAACGGATATTACATGCCTTGTGGTAAGCCACTTGCTTTATAGTTTCATAATATTTTCAATTTTATTTTGTATGTTTAAGCATTCGCATAAATCTTGACCTACTCATACATAGGAATTAAATTCTCACATGTAAATCCTATGATTTGTCTAAAGTTTATTGGTTGTTATCATGTTATGCACCAATTTGCCATTCATGGGATTTTTTAATGACTAATGGAATTTAAAATTGCTAGGTAATTTACTTTCCGGCCACATTTTGTAGGTAATGCAAATTTCTAGGAATTGAAAATTGCCCCATTTTGTGAAGGTTGAGTCAACCAAATAAATAGTACTGAATGTAATTTATGGGAATTTCGATTATTGTTTGTAGTAATTGGATGGTTGCAACCAAACGACCATTATTCTTTTGATGGACTTAATCTTCCATTATTGTGAGTAAAGACAATTACTATTTCTGTTATTAGACCTTCATCTAATATGACTTTTAACTGAAAAACTGTAACGTTTTATTATCGATTTTTAACTTTTTATATAACTAATTAAACTTTAATATATAAAAAAATTATTTTATGTTTAAAAGTTACAATTTTTAAGCGAAAAGTTATTATGTCATATCACCGCAAAGGGGAGACTTGCTGAGAGGACAAATTGGGTTGTTTATTCGCTTCCCAAGATTTGGAAACGAATTCGAACAAAGTTACTTCCAATGATCTACTTCCTCCGTAACGAATTAGTAGCAACATTTGGACTAGCACGGACTCCTAGATGAAATAAATTAATTGTGGCATTATGTGGTATAATGATAAAAATAAGAGAGAAAAGTAAGAGAAGGAAAAGTAAATGGGGTATTATGTGGTATGATGATAAAAGTAAGAGAGGGAAAAGTAAGAAAGAGAAAAATAAGTGGGGCATTGTGTTGTTTTTTTTTTTTTGCCAAAAAAGAAATAAAATGAAATTGAAAAAAATTGTTGCAAGTATTTTGTTACACCTAAAAATAGAAATTGTTGCTAGTAATTTGTTACAGAGGGAGTAGAAATTAAACTTGAAAAAATGGTTTAACATATTTTTTTTATTGGAAAAGCATATTTTTATTTCAATGACGGGATTAAAAACAAAGAACAAAATTAGTAGAAAAAAGACGTACTAAAACCTTAACTCAGAATTTAAATCTGTTTTAATGGAACGCTATATCCACTTGAATCTAAAAACATAGCCATGGAAGAAGGGGGATGGAAAGAGGAGAAGAGAGAAAAGGCAATATACAACACTTAACGGCCCGTTTGGTAGCCAGTTATAAATCATGGTAATGGGAATGAATTTATAACTAAATTTGGAAGGAAAATCAAAATCCATTCGCATGGTGGTGCTACCTTAGCTCCAATTTATCTAATTTTCTTCACAAATATCCATTCCCATCAAATACCACCCTCCCCAATGGTAATAGATGAGAATGAGAAATAAGAAGAAAATTGAAGCTTGGGAATTAATTTTTTTTTTTCTATGGAGATTATAAGGTTCTTTCTTAACAAAATTACACTATAAATTCATTACCATTACCACAATTTATTACCAACAATCAAACGGGCCGTTAGGGTTTGTTTTCCCTCTTATAGGGTTGATATGCGTGAAGGGGATCTCAGAAGCGTTTTTTTATAGGTTTTCTGTCCAAAACTACCTTAGTTACACAACTTTTTGTAAAAAACTACCTTATTTACAAAAGTTTGTCCAAAACTACCTTGCTTAGCAAATTTCTGGTTGACCACTACCTTATTCACTATTTCGACGTTGACTTTGCCTTTGCTGGCCAATCTGGTCGTTTTTTGCAAATTCCGACCTCAAATTTGACCCTTTAGGACAAAAATGACCCACCAAAACCTTGATAGGGATAATTTTTTTGGCACGCAAACCAATGAACGCATATCGGGACAAATTTTGTAATGCAAGTAGAAGCTTATGCGACCATTTTTTTGTAGATTCTGACCTCATATTTAACCCTCTTAGGGCAAAAATGACCCCAAAACATTGATTAGACTAATTATTTTCGAGAATAAAGCAAAGTCAACGCCGGAACAACGAACGAACACAGTAGTGGTCAACAAGGAATTGACTAATAAAGGTAGTTTTGGACAAGCTTTTGTAAGTAATGTAGTTTTTTTGCAAAAAGTGGTGTAAGTAAGGTAGTTTTGGACAAAAAAAACTCTTTTTGATACAATGAAATGGGAAGGGGGGGGGGTTGTATTTTTACATCAAGTCATGTTCGCATAGATAAACTTTTCACCATAATTATATTAATCTATAACTTTTTATATATAACTAATTAAATTTATAAAGTTAGTATTATGCTAAAAAGTTACAATTTTTCTTAGCAACAACGTATCCAGTTGCTATGTTATATATATACGTGCATGGTCTCACACACATAAAACAACAGAGTATAGACAAGGGGGTTTGCTGAGTTGGTGGCCCCTTGAATTCCAGGTAAGAGATCTGGATTCAATTCTCACAAGCTCACGTAGAGTATATCTAATTAAGGGTACGTTTGATTCGTTTGAAATTTTCTGATCTGATTTGAATTTTTCTAATTGTAGTTATAGTTATAATTTTTCTGATCTGATTTGAACTTTTCTGATATGATTTGAATTTTTCTAAACAAATCTAATATGAATTTTTCTGATTTGATCTGATCTGAATTTTTATGATATGATCTGAATTTTCTGAAAATAAGCACGTAATTGCTTATTTAAGTTAAATAACAAAAACACCCTAAAAGGTTGGTATATATGCAGATGTATTCAACAAGTTCACAGATGGTGAAGGGAAGTTTAGAGAAACACTAAAAAGTGATGAGAAGGGAATGTTGAGCCTGTACGAAGCTGCACAATTAAGGGTACATGAAGAGGAAATCCTTGAGGAAGCCCTTGTTTTTACTACTGATTTTCTTGATTCCATTGCTAGTTTCTCCGAGCAAGCACGCCACTCATTGAAATGGCCTTTGCTACGCAGTGTTCAAAGGTTGCAGGCACAACGTTTCATATCCATTTATGAACAAGATGAGTCTCATAATCATAAACTTGTACAACTTGCAAAGGTTGAATTCAACCGTCTTCAATTGTTATACTGCCGGGAATTGAGCCAAATCCAACAGTAAGTTACTTTAACCCTCGCTCTTTCTTATCGATGAATTTCTAGCTCTTTTAATATAGTTATGATATTTAAAGTTTCCCATTTCATCATCTTTCTTGCATCTCTTGTTGGAAGAATCTTTGTGTGTTATCCAGTGACGGATCTAGAAAAAAAATTATTAGACAGTGTTTTAATAACCGTTTTAATCTATCAAAAGATTAAACTGATGGTTAAGGTCTAAGACTAAGTTATGTAGTCTATCATTTTAATGGAGTTTAGCATTTTGACCACTTAAAACTCTAATGTGGGTGTTTATTTGGAGAGATAGGGTTATAAAGAAAGTTTTGTACTAAAAACTCATCAAAATTCGTTTGAGAAAAAAATGGGTGTTTTGTCTTTTACTCTTATCAAAACCCCTTTTTTTTTTTATAATCAACTTCATTTTTTGTTGAATGTAAATTATTTATTAAAAGAACATTAATTTGAACAAAAGTAAATTGGGGGTGGTGTTGCATTATTAGGGCGAGGTGATCATGGGTCACTCAAGCTAAGGCTAGATTAGGGCATGGTTGTGTCAGGCTGACACTAGGGCCTCATTTTTAGACTGATCAATCATGTTGTTTGCCTTAGAGGTAGTTATATTGATCATAACTTGTTCAAGAAATGATTCACCCATATCATGTTTGGATCCATAACATTACTAAAAAATATTTTATTTGTCTTATTCAAAAAAAAAAACAATTATTATTACTATCTTTTTGCTTTTACATCCGACTTTTTTTCACCACAACTGGTGATTTTTTTTAGTACTCCGATCCATAGTACACATACATACTTTTGTAAGAAGTGTTAAAATAATCCAGAGTAAATAAACTCATGATTATTTAGCTAATGTGTGTTGAAATGTTTGAATTAAACATAATTATTGATTAATTTGCATATACCAAAGGTGGTGCAAAAAGATTGATTTCGCAGGAAAGTTTCCTTACATGAGACAGAGAATGGTGGAAAACCACTTTGCTGCGCTAGCAATTTGCTATGAGCAACAATATTCATATGCAAGGATCTTACTTTCCAAAATCCTCACTCTTATAACTTTATTAGATGACACATTTGACTCCTATGCAACATTAGAGGAGATCCAGCTTCTCACTGATGCCTTTGAAAGGTATGTCTCGTTCCTTAGGTAGTGTTTGGATATGTAGAATTCATTTCAAATTGATAAATTCAATATCTGAAATTGAAATGCTACAATTCAAATGACAATTATTTGTTTGAGTTGTTTTTAGAATTTGAAATTACATGATTTTGGTAAGTATTTGAAATACACACATTTGCTTGTTAAATATTTGGATTGGGAATTGAGCCAAATCCAAATCCAATTTTTTTTTTACTTTGCCAAATATGTAATTTGACCCAAATCCATCATTTTAAATCAAATGTTTGTATCCAAACATACCATTAATTTAATCAAACAGGTTGTCTTATTTGGATTCAATCGAACAGCTTCCCCAAGATTATATGAAACACGTATGCGCAACTGTCTTCTACACATGCGAAGAGTTTGCAACGGATATGATCAACACGGGTAAATCCTTTGCATCACAGTACCTAAAAGAACAAGTAAGCAAGTAAGAATTTCTCGTTTAATTTATTTATTATATACTCCGTATATATTACAGATTTTCTTACCTAATCAAAAAAAAAAAAAAATTATGAACTATTGCTATTTGTACAAGCAGGGGTGGCCCTACACAAGTTGTCTGTAACGTGGCAACGACACTGCTAGATAATTTAAATCAATCATATTATTTTGACAATATATTTACCTTATATCTGTACAAAATGAATACTTTATCTTACTTTATCATTAGTCCATTACCATGTCTTTGTCGTGGCGTTAAATAGCTTTGTATAAATTCCAATTAAGCATTCCCCCCCAAAAAAAAAAAAAAAAACTATCAATGTATTATGTGTGCCTATTCCGGTGCCAAAGCCGCGGGCACACATTTCTTTTGTAAACCCTAGCTAAAAATATTTAACGACGACTTACATATTTATTCAGCTGCAAATAGTAATAAGAAACTACTTGATCGAGGGAACGTGGCTAGCGACCAGATATCGACCAACATTCGAGGAATATATGATGAACAGGAGAGCCACAGGTTATGCCGGAGTATCGATGACCATAGCTTTGATGGGGACGGACTGGGTCACACAAGTTAAACCATTTGAACAACTCATGCACCTTGATTTTAAAGCTCGGACAGCCACCGCCAACATTTGTGGCCTGCTCGATGATTTAGCTACTGGAGAGGTACTTATATACTTATCAAATTTAATTTTATTTTTTTTAAGCCATGGTAAAACCTTATTATTACCATCCACTTTTCCTATATTTATTTTTATATAATTCAATTCTCTTGTATATGTGGTTTAATTTTTGAATTATTTTTAATTAGTAAATACTATATAAATCTTTTTTAATTACTTTCATATTTTTGAAAAATATTTTCCTAAAATAAGAAAAAAAAAGTAATTAATAAGATATATTTAGTTAGAAATGTCTTTTAAGTAATTAAAAATTAAAATACTCAGATTTACTAATTAAAAATAATTCAAATATCAAGCAAGCTTAATCATCAATTGTGGCAGTAGCGAATTGAATAATGGAGTTTGATGTAAGTGGGGTCATGAAATTAATTATATTTTTATATATTTTAATGAAATTTGGTAAAAGAAAAATAAATTTTTGTAGAATAAGAACCCAGTTAATAATGAAAAGGACCCTATAAAGTAAAATCATGTCAACATTAAGAGAGAAGTGTATCTTTTGATAAAGTGACTCATACCCGTTGCATAAAATTGTGATTGATATCAGGATGAGATAAAAAGAGGGTCTCGCTTTGTAACAAGTATTGAATGCTACATGAAGGAGAACAATATGAGTAGAGAAGCAGCGTTATAAGCATTAAAGAAAATAATAGACGATGAATGGAAAGATCTTATTTATGAGGGTTTGCAATTCAATAACTCTGATCCCGTGTCAAAGCGTTTGTTAGAACTAATGGTGAACTATGCCCGTGCGACCATATTCTATTTCAGTGTTGGAGATGGCTATACTTCCCTTGACTTCGGTTCTATCAAGGAAGACCTAATCGCAACCTATGCTAAACCATTTCCCTAAGCTAGCTTCTCAATTTAATAATCGCACTACTATTTACATACATTGACACGTATGTGTGTGTGTGTGTTTTTAAATAAAATGTAATAAGACCATGCTTGTTATTCCCTTTTTAAAGTACGGCTCCCACGTTTTCGCCCCTCCTATCAGTTTTCTGTTTCAGTGTTTGTTTGAAATCTTTCAACATCTTAGATTCAAAAGAAGGTTCTAAAACACTCTCAGCACATATATGCATGTATGGTCTTGTTTATTTGTATAATTGTATCTATCAATGAGTACTTTGTGGTTATTATTTTTTTATAATTTTTTTTCTAATATATAATTAAAGGTATTAATGGTCAAATGTGGTATTGACATTAAACGTTTGTTGAATCATGAATGAAAAAAATGAAGGAATATCATTGTGTCATTGATTGATGTGAAATTGAATCTATCGTAACTCTTTGATATATCTATATTGCTTTACAGCTTACATACATAGGATAATAAGAGCATGTACATCGGACTTAAGACAATGGTAGACCAAATTAAACTATTTTGGTCTTTAAATAAAAAAAATACTTCTGTTACATAATTATTGCAACATTTAGACAAGACTTGAATAAGAAACAAATAACTTTGCTCCACTAATAGACTATTTTGGTCCACTAATAAGAAACAAATAACTTGAATAAGAAACAAATTAAACTATTTTGGTCTTTAAAAAAAATAAGAAACATGAAGAAAAGACTAGGAAATAACTTTGCTCCACTAATAGACCAGGTTATCAAACATGAACCAAAACAAATCATCTCAACTATAAGTTTAACAGGAATCATCTCACCAAAAATATATCATGTCCAAAAACAAATCATCTTGAATTACTAGGAATTTTAACTTCACATCCTAAATGATGTGAAGCAAACAACACCTAAGATTACCAATGTTATGAGAAACACAAAAAGTATAAAGTCAAATATTTGCATTATTTCAATGATCAAAAGTTTTCCGTCCACTTTTTACTCACAAGGTATGTTATACATGAGTTTGTACAATATTAACTATTGATTAACAAGTTGATCAATCATTGAAAAAATAATTTTCCAAACTCCCCCTAGTTTTTCTTGTTGAAATTCACCTCTTAATTTTTCCTTTAAACCAGTATAAGACTTTGATTAAAAATTTTGTGGTTGAGACTTGAAATGTTCTTTGCTAGAACTGAACACGTACATAATACACTACCTACCTTATCATGTTAACAATTTTCTCTCTAATTTGTACTTTTGTGAAATATTGTGTCCAACCTCATTACTACGTATTTAGCACAATATGTCAATTCAGTCTAATATGGAATCATCCTCGATCTAAGGTCATACACATTAATTGTCACTATTTTTTGCGTGACCACCTTGGGTCCTGTCTAGCTTTTCGATCTTTTTTTTTAGGCAATACCTTCCCTTTGGTTGCTGAAGCCTTAGCTCTTTGAAATGGTCTTCTTTTAGCTCGCGATCTCGGGTTTTCCTCTATTTTTATTGAAGGTGATAATCTCATTGTTATTAATGTTTTGCAGGGTAAATTCAGCTGCCCCTGGAAGATCCAGTTGCTTATGTCAGATATTCAGACTATCCTCCGCGATTTTACCTGTTTCGCATCAACTCATATCTACCGTGAAGCTAATAGGTCTACGGACTATATCGCATCTCTGGGGCATTGGACCCCTTCGCACATCGATATTGATCCGTTTATGGACGCAAAGTTCTCTTTTTTCCTTGCTGCTGACAAGTCGGGTTGTTTCTTCGAGAGAAAGACAACCTAGTTTACCTTTCCTTTCAAAAAAAATAAATTAATTGTCACTATTTACAGTCATCTTCAACAAATACTCCGTATAAATTATAACCAAAAGAGACAAATTGACAAGACAAGAATTAAAATCAGATAAAACAATAGTCATAAGTCTAATCCATTAGTTAACCAAACCAAAAAATTCACCACACACCTGAAAACATAATAAGCTATGTTGACAAAAGTTTGTGATAATTAAGTTTATTCAACAACTAATTATAGCTAAATAAATACCTACCTCACCTAAAAAGAAAACAATGTATTGTATATTAAATTAAAAAAACAGTGCACAGATCACTCAGCATAAATAAACAAAAGTAACATGTATATGTTGATAAGATATGAATCAAAAGTTCCAAAGTATACAACCAATTCCAACCCCCAACTCCTGCCCCATGCCCCCATCCAATCCTTTTGTTTTACTCTGCCACCTATTTTAGACCCAAGAACATGCACATCTTTAATATGGAGTATGCATGTTATCAACAATCTGTCATCAACTCATCCTACGTATTATAATCAATATCCACGTATCCACTGCAAAAAAAACAGGGGGGGGGGGGTTGGAGGGCAAAAAAAACAGAGTGGTTTTAGAGGAAAGAGAGATTTGATCAAATCAAAAAGCTATTTTTAGTGTTTGTGAGTTAGAGGTTTGGAAGAGAATTTTGGGATGAAAAAGCTCTTTTTAAAAAAGCTCATATAAGAAGCTTTTTGAAAGAGCTTATAGCTTTTTGGTTCTTTTTACTCTGAAACATCTAACTAATCACTATTTATCAAACACTTTTACACAAACAGCTAATGTAATTAGTTAGTCAAATCAGCTATTACAATCAGCTCGTCAAAACAGCTAACTCAATTAGCTAACCTCTAACAGCTATCAGCTAACTCCCAAACAGACTCATAAATTCATATAGATTCCAAAATTTCATATATATTCAAAATAATTTTTGACAATCTAAGGAAAGTCTAAATAGACTAAGTAGAGTAGAGCAAGTGGTGTCTTCATCCACCTTTTATCCCAGAGGTGCAGAATTCAAACCTCACCCCTTCCTTGATCATTCTCCCCTTTATCAAGTATAAGAGTTAATTTGATACATGAGTTAGTGGCTCATTATGAACAAATAATCTTGTGGGTTTCTTACCTAAAAACGGAGGAAACTCTAGATAAATAATTTCTAACAATTTAAGGAAAATCTAGAGCATTTTAGATAAATAGATTTTATTAATTTCAATTTTTTTTACTAGATTTTAATAATTTTAATTAAGTCGAATGAAACATAATCTACGTCTATATAATAGATTGCATTGGAACAAATTAAATACACAAACGGGTAACAAGGGGAAACACGATATATTCGTAGAAATAATAGAGAATACATGTCATCATTTACAAGCTAAGAAAGAAAAAAAAATATTGTCAAAGGGTCTTGGATCAGTTGGTCCAAGTGGCCCCCACCCCCTCGATCCTTGAGGTTACCGGTTCGAAACCTCATGCCTTGCCTGCCAAATGAAATTCCTGAGATAGGAGCTTTCTACATGTACTGTGCATCTTTCCTTTAAAAAAAAGAAAGAAAAAGTATTCTAAAATATACAATTTTATGAAAATTTTGAAGGTTATGCGAATAATAAAAATATAAAAACATAAATATTCAAATAGGATAAAAAAAATCCTTTTTTATAAGAAAAGAAAACAAGTAAACCTCACGAATTGTGCTAACCACGAAGCCCTTACAGATAATTAAATAAAGATTGTAATCACATTAGTAGTATCAAAAGTATAATAAAAAATCCTTTTAAAATATATAAAAAGATTTCAAAACACTAGGTTAAGATAGTTTTAAAATAATAATTAAAAATCATCCCAAAAAAATAAAAATAAAGTATCAGATATTCATGAAATATGAATATGATATTGGTATCTAAATGAATTATTCATACTATTTGGTCTACACTAAGAGAATATGAGGCGGTGATTTTGGCATTTTATGAATATGAGAGGGTAACTGTGAAAATTTGCACAAGTACATGAACCAACATTCCGACACCATCTAGTTTATGGTATGACCCTTAACACATCAATTCATCCTCAATTCCCCCATCACCTGTCATGGTCGATCCAACTCCCTTGGAAAAATCATGTCAGGGGACAAGGGCCAATTTACGGCTAAAAAATAGGGGGCCACACATGAATGCAATCAATTCACTAGCTAGATGAATCACATATGCTTCCCTGACAGTACATTTCGCTGTGCCTTGATAATGGAAGTTACTTCAAACTATCACAATCTTTACAAGTCACAACTGTACTGCTCACTTCAAACAAATAGCTAAATCGGTTATAGGAAGTGCAATGTCGCCATTTGCAGTTCAATTAGGCTATTCAAACAAAGGGTTTGTTTACTTCAGATTATATTCAGTTTAGTTCAGTTCAATTCATCTCTATTTAGTTCAATTCAGTTTAGTTCAATTCAGTTCAGGTATAAGCCTGGTTCTTTTGGGCCTTATTCTACATATTTTAGTTCATTTTATACAAATTCGATTTAATTTAATTTTTACTGTGTCTAAAATTTAGGTTAATTCAACCTATTTAAGTTAAGTTCTGATTAATTCAACCTAAGAACATGTATGAGCAAGCCAAAAAAGACATGGTACAACTACATAAGGCCTAATAAATATAATAGCTTTGAGTTTTGGTATTATTTAAAAACAAGTAGCAAAATCTAACTACTTTTTCTCCCTCTTACTCATGCTTCATTAAACTTTTAAATATACTATAAAAGGTCACTATTCTCTAAGAAAAAAATTGACAAAATTTCTTATTTGTGGGCTCCAAAAATAATGAGACGGCATTAAAAGTTGAGAGGAATTTCCCAAAGGCAAAATAAAGCACCGCAATCAATTTAAGCAAAGCATAATGCATCAATGACTTCTTTTTCTATTGTTATGATTATTATCTAGTTCATTAAGTAATAGCAACAGCATGCATAAATAAAATTTTTAAAAAAAAAAAAACACTCCCTGTAAAGAAAATGCACAAGAATAATCCACTACCCCTTGCTACAGGGAACAAAAAGTTGCACTCCAAAACCAAAAGGCAGCAGAAAAAAACACAGGAACCTCATGCAATTAAAAAGCTGTAGCTGTAATGTACTCCTTGCATGCTCAAGGAATATGGCATAATTTTTGAAACACCATTGAGCAATGTAAATAATTAATTGGGCAAATTTGGAGCAAGCATCATTCAACAAAATATGATCTACTCAAATTATTTGATACACTTTTCTTAAATATATATTCCAATTTACTTGCTAACTTTTTTTTTCCGAAGTTGTGGATCACAGTCACAGCTTTATGTTTGCTTTAGTCATATTCCTTCGTAATTTATTCCTATTATACCTTTATTTTTCTCATGTTCTCATTTAATACCTAGTTTCTATCTCCGTCATTCCATTAATAATTAGTCCCTACATATAAAAAACCGTTCCAAAAGTGTATTATGTAGCAAGTAAGGAGAGTAGCAAGGAAAAACAACTGCTACATGAAACAAACAGATCATATAACACAAGCTTCACTGAAAATGTGTATGTTTTATTATAAGTTAACCTTTCAAGACAACCTCTATAAACTAAAGATCAGAAGATAAATTCACCAAACTAGGAACATAAAACAGAGCATTGCTCATACAACTACAGCATTAATGGCAAAGTACATGAAAACTACATGAACAAATTCAAGTATTATCTGTTACCAAAGATCACCACCATTGATGAACAAGAACACCACGCTCCCTTAGTGAAGTAAACAGGTCCAAGCACTGCTCATATGTCTTCTCATACTTAGCACTCCTTTCACCTGGGCAACACCTCTGCCACCTGTTATAATGGCACTCAAGGAAGATCTCATCAATCAAGCAAATAGCTCCAGTTTCAAACAACCTTGGAATAAGATCAAACTCTGTACCTTCAACATCCATCTTCATCACCACAAAATCTCTTTCTGTAACAGTTTCCTTCAACCAGTTAGCAAAGTCAAATCCCTGAATCTTATCCATGCCATCAGACACTCCATTATCAGATTGAACAGGTTTGATCCTCCCCATACCTCTCCCTTTACTCCCCATTTCTGCAGGATCAACTCCTGGATCATGATTAACTTCAAAAAACAAGGTCTCATTCTTCACCCAAGCAGCATAAGGCAACAATTTCACCCATTTCTTCTTAGTTTCATACTCCTCATGAAAGGATTTATCTGCCTCAATTGCATAAACCTCAAAAGTCTTGTTCTGTTTTGGGTATTGCTTCTTAAACCAACTCCCAATACTGGAACCATAGCTCCTAGCTCCTACATCTACATATATATACCTACTCTTAAAACTAATATCCACCATTGATGGCAAATATTTGATGTTCTGTATCCTTTTCAGTGTAATCCAAGGCTTTAATGGCTCTACCTTAATTAACTCCTCTGCTTTCCGAACTATCTCTTGCTTGTACCCCGGAACAACAGAACACTCTTTAGTACTATAGACAGAACTGTATTCTTCTTTTTTCATCACAATCTCATGTATAACAATGTCATAATCATCATTGTCAAAAGCTTTAATTTCACGAGATTTAATGAATGCGCAACAATTGAATAAAGAAATGAAGGAATGAAAACTGTATGTATCATTTGTTCTTGTGTGGACAACCAAATACCCTTCGGGCTTCAGCGTCCTTCCGATTTCTTCGACCGTATCTGCATAACTGCTCAATTCATCAATCTTTCCACCACCTCCGTAGAACACGAAATCGAAGGTATTATCATCAAACGGTTGACGACGACCTGAATTCTTCAATCCGACCACCAATGGCTTCGACGGTTTCTTTGAAACGCCAATTGCGTCCGAAACTCCAATCTCCTTCAATGCAGACACCTCTTCACCAAATTGCGTATCAACGCAAAGAGACTTCGATCGAGGAGTGAGAAAACCTTCGGAAATCAAGTCTTGGAAGACAGAAGAGTAGAATTGCACATATTTCCGCCATTTTTTCGTGATGTGCACAGAGTCTTCATCGCCTGAAGAAACGACGTCGCTTGACGCGACGGCAGCGGAAGAAACGGCTGCGATAGTAGTAGTTCCGGCGAAATTGAATCTTTCCGGCAAAGAAAAGAAGCAGAAATCGCCAACGTCGCATGATTCGCCTCTAATAGTTACGATATATGCAAATCGAAAGCAGAAGATGAAGACGCAAAATAGCAGAAACTTCACAACGAAGTTTCGAAGGAAGCTTGGCTTCCCTGGTAACTCTATTAACGCAGTATCGGAGGTGTGCGGAAGCTCTTTCATGGCAGAAATCGAAAAATTACACCAAAAAATCCAAAAAAAAAAGAGAAAAAAATTGTGTATTCGCTTTACAATTGTCAAGGAATGCTGTGTTTAATTAATAACATAAAATCGAAAAAAAAATTGTGTTTAAATTAGGTAGTAATTAGATCCTGTGCAATTGAAGAGCGAGAAAAAGAGATTAATGAGAGAGAAGTACTACTTGGAGCAGAACCTGGCGGAAGTATGGTTAGCACCGACGAGAGAACGGCCGGAAGATGGATTGAAGAATTGAAAATACACCGGAAAATCAGGTACAAATCGGGAAACCATGGTGAAAACTCCTTACCTGTTAGTTGGCTTTGACATAGAAATGAACTGTAATTTTTCTTCTTTATTTGGATTTTTCTGGAGTGAAGTGTGTTTCAGTAGAGAATGGGAAGACGAAGATGGAGACAACTGGAAAATATAAAGAAGAAGAAGAAGAAACAAAGGTCTGAGAGAGCTGAAAATGGAAATATAAAGAAGTGGCATGATTACCGGAAGTTTCGGTGGTTACGCGTCATGAGTTGGAAAGGTGTACTGTACAAACAATATTTTTTGCCCGTTGAAGTTTTGTTTTTTCGTTTGTTTAGTTTACGATTCTAAGATTAATTAGCCGGTAGTCGGTAAGCGCCACGATATGCGTGTTCAAGGTTACGGCGTGTGTGGGGTAATGGGCTAATGGCATAATGGTTTCATGCAATCAAGCCAAGCGGTGTGAATTGGATTGTGTAGTGTATACTTGTATGAGTAGTATAACTGCATTAAGGGTTCACTTTATTGGAAGTTGTTTCTTGCAAAGAATTACTTTGGGAGTTACCATAATTTTCCCAATTCCAATATTCGGTCCCAAAAAAAATTAATATCTATATACATATTAAAAAGCGGCTATTTGTTACTGTTCAAATGAACAGTAAAATCACGTTTGATTTTTCGCGTGCTCTTCACGATGCTCTGTTTCGCATCCCCCCCGTCTAATTCGTTCCAACCTCTTCTCTCTTTCTTTCTTGATGCTTCTTCTACTTCTCTCTGAAAACCATTTCTCATCCACCATTAATCTTCTTCTACCTGCAGAACTTTTTTGGATCATCAATTAAGGGTAAGTCTTTATTTTTGTTCGATTTCCGTTTCCGTTTTAAATATCGATGTATGTTTTTAGGGTTTTGTTGAAAGAATTAAGCTTTTTTCATCCTCATCTTTGAAGCTTCTGGTTTTAAATTTGGATGTTTTGTTTTAGGGTTTTGTTGAAAGAATTATTTTTTTTATCCTCATCTTTGAAGATTTTTTTCCAACTTCGAAGGAAGAGACTCGCAATTTGAACGGGTGATTTTTTTTTTTTAAAGTTTTCGTTACTGTTTACATGAACGTTTTGAGGATATAGTTGTTCATAGAAGTGATTTTGGGTTTTTTCTTCTACAGATGGAGTTTGTTCTTTGATTTTGGTGGTGTTTCCAAGACAATAGGAAGGTGCCGAACCACGGTTAGGGTTTTGTTCGGGAATTCTACAGTTCGAATCAGGGTTAGGGTTTGGGAATTCTGGGTTGGTGGTGATAGATTTTCGAAGCAAATGAAATCTCAGTTCTCTTAATTTTGAGGTAAGGTTTTGTTGTCTTGAATTTTCTTTTATTTTTTTGCCATTGTTGCTTCTCTTTCATCTCTTGATTTGGTTATGGTTGGAGATTGTTATGTTAATTCAATTAGGTCTTCTGGATGTCGTAGTTTCCATCTTCAAAAGAGTTGTTGCTCTGCTTGTGCCTATCCTGCTGCTCACACCTAAAAGTGTATGTTGCTTTCTCTTTCACTGTACTTTGATTATTATCATTATTGTTTTTGCATTTTAACCTGTTTTGAATTATTTTGGAGATTTATATGTTTGATGCTTGGTGAAGATGTGTTTAAGAGCTCTAATAACTAAAAGCAACCTTTTTGAGAAATTGAATTGTAAATAATGTAATAGGATTTATGTTTGATGAAGGGTAGGATGGAGTGATGTATTTGTGATTGAAATGATAGTTCAATTGTTCAAATGTATAATAATGGCAGTAAGTGTGAAGGGTTTACAGGGTTTTGGAATCTATGGTATTATGTTTCTGTGTGCCATATTCTTGCATTAAGTTTTTCAACTGTCTTTGAAGAAAGCTGTATCTTTTTTTTTCTCAATTTTGTTTCAGTTGTCAATGAGATTTTGTTAGTAATAATTATAAGGGTAGTTTTTTCAAATTCGTTATTCTACCTATTTTATTGTAATCCACTTATTCTAATACTAAAATACTCCGTAGATAGAGCAGCAAACTAAAAAAGATACTTGCAGAAGATTTTCACTTAAGCCCGGTTGCTTTGGTATGTATTTTTTAGTTTTCACTCAAGCCCGGTTGCATTAGTATGTATTTTAAATGAAAATGAACCCTAATCGAATATTTCAATACCAATATGACAAAAGTTGTTCATTTAGGGTTCGTTTTCATAACTTAAACTTGATTTTCAATGATGATGAGTTTTCAGTGATTTTATGTTTTGAGGTTGATTTAATTTCCTAGGTGTGTTTTGATTTTTCAAAGTATGACATGTTTGCTTAAAATTTGGTAACAATGATGTAACTAGGAGGTTTAAAGCAACTACACTTTAACTCCTATAGCCTGAGTTGTAGAGAAGTAGAGAACATAATTAACATAGCATTTGGGTGCTTTTCTTACTTTTTAGATTTGAATGAGTATGAGTTTCTAAATCTTTCTTCTTTTTATAGATTCTTTGGAATTTTCTTGATTTAGTTCGTTTTTGAATTTTATTGATGTAGTTCGTTTTGCTAATATTTTAGTGATTTTCTATTGATTGCAACAACTGAGGATTTGCTGTTTAGTTAACTCTACCAGCAGGGAACATGTGATTTGAGTAAGGAATAAGCAAACATGAGGCTCTGGGATTTTCATTGTTTTTGAAACCATGGCCTAACTTTCAATAATTCACTTACTTTTAATTTTGTTTCTAATTTTTATGAGTTGTTGATAATATATGTGTTGGAGCTTCAATTACATGTACCAGAAAATGAAAAATTGTTGGAGTAAACTGGACAAGTTAAATGGTGTCAGACTTAAATAGATGCGGTAGACGTCATAACTTTGGAGGTCTGTTTTGGAAACCTTTTTCTGCATATTTTTTTTTTTTATTAGTGGAATATAATAAGTAATAATGCATGCTTTGAAGATGTTGCTGGAAATGAGGGGGATGCACAAACACATGCTAATGGGACTAGACTCAGGGAAGGCTGTCATATTATTCTCAGTTTAATGACTTAGACAACTTTGATATGAAGCCCAGGTAAATTTCAATTGTGCTTAACTTGATTAATCATTTAATCCTATTACCTAACTTGGAGATTAATTGATTACCTAACCAATTAATATGGAGCATATTGATCATATTAGGGTAGTTTATTTAGTTTGTATATTATTAAGGTTATTCTGAAATTTAGTTTCCTTATTGCTTGTTGATCTTAATTGATTGCCTAACCAGTTAAACCCTAAATCATTTAACTGCATCTCTTTTGTTCTTCCTTTCTCATACTAGACTTCCATCTGAAAAGAGAAATATAGCCGTTTGTCATCTCGCATAGGAAAACAATACCCTGTGGTTTCTTTTTCTACAATTTAAGGTATGTTTATTGTCATACTAAGTTTATGTGCATTTAAATTTCTACTTGACATGTATTAAAAATATCAGGAAAAAAAACTCTTTGTTTTATATTTAAGGTGTTCATATATGTTTTTTGTTCTGTTTCATCGTGCATTTTGTATTTTTACAAACAAAAAAGTAGTTCTTTCTTTTCTTAAATTAGTGTTCTGTGTTTGGCCTAGGAACACCAATAATGCTTATAAGTATCTACAATTGAAGCATTCAAAGAGCATTGTAGATTTAATAACTGATGAGAGCTGGTAGTCTTAGTATTCCCAGATCATGAACTTTTAAGTGTTTTTTTTTTTATTTTTTTTTTGGTATTGTTTTCAGAGGAACAAAATCTATTTTTCATTATAGTTCATTCATCTATGCATTGTCGAATAAGTTATCCAATTTATATTAGGCTCTTTAAAAAACATCCATCTCCATCTGGTTTGTAATAGCATTTTTCATTAAGATTGAATTTAGCTTATACTTGGAGTTAGGTTTTGTATGCTTTGGTTTATGTTAATGAGACTTCTTTAAGATTGGCTTGATTAGTAGTGTTGTGCCTAATTTTGAATTAGGTATATACGGATTATGAGCTTGGTGATTAAGATGAGTTTAATATTGCATACCTCACATTAGGAGTACATATACACCGTTATAGATTAATAGATTAATTGAAAAAAGGAGTGATTAAATATCCTCTTCTATACTGTGCAAAAGGTTGTTTTGCACAGGCCTGTGGTGTTGCTACCTACAATCTGCTGGTTGGGAGATGCGTAGCTGCTGCTTATGCTTATTTTTTATTTAATCAAATCACCGTGTTCTAAAGTCTTGTGTCACTTTGTTTTTATTTTTTCCCCTGAAATTCTAACTTCATCATATACTCCGTATGTGTTTACATTTGCTAACAAGTCTATACGATTGTACGTTTTTTAGGTTAGTGTTCTTGGTGCAACAACTGACAAAAAAAGGAGATTGGACAAGGACAACTATGCTTTATAACTTTTTGAAAATTGTTAAATATTATAGATTAATTTTTACAATCTTTGGAATATTTATAGACTTGGATATATTTAGCCTTTTGCATTTACTGGATTATCATTAGCTTTTAAGCTTTATGTATAAAATTATAATGAGCTTTTGGGATTATTTATTTGCCCCATTAATGTGTATGTTGTGGTTGATTGAATTATCATGAGCTCTATGAATAATTAGTACGATCTTAACTTATGGGGTTGGACCAATGTTTGTCATCTTATTGCAACTACAAAAGAAGACATTGAATTAATTCTCCATCTCTTAAATGTTTCCAAATATTTTTTGATCAAACTATTTTTCTTCAAGGTTGAGCTATTTCAAGTCATTGATCTACTAATCAATATTGCCAACCATGTTATGAAGCTTAAACATCAAGTCCTATTTCACATTGAGAAACATGAGCTCTTTGGAAAATACATTGGAGAAATATATTCTATAGTCCAAACATCGGGTTGGACGAATCCTTAGTTCATTTCATTCTTTTTTCAATTCTTCCATTCGCTTTCATCATGTTGTAACTGTTATCCTGTTAATGAAATAATTATTTGCTTAAATTATCGCATGATCAATTTTTTAATACTCAAACAAAACAATACCAGGCCACTCAGTGTGCTAATTTAACATAAAAAATTCCTACATATCTTATCCGATAAATATAATAGATATTTGTGTCAAAATAAACACAACTTTTGATTAAACGCACCTTATATAACACTAGACAACGTCGTTGTTGACCCAATTGTTGTATTTCCTTGGAAAATAAACTTCTTGATAGATTCAAACAAATATCAAATTACTTATTACAATTTCAATTACTATTCTCTCAATTGCCTTTAAAATATTCAATATAAAAAAAAAATCAGTAGAAAAAAGTGAACCGTGTTAAGATAGACTTAAAAAAAAAATTACCTCTTTTAATAATTCATAACTATAGGTTTTCAAGCAATATCCGACTACTTTAGAAAACGTTTCAATAAATTATGTTATAATTAATTAGATGATCCTCATCCTTATACAAATCATAAACCAACTTTGCATACGATAACCGTAACAATGATTACCGAACAACTTCACGATTCATAGTAATGTTGATTGAAAAATGTTGGACACGGGGCGCAACGCGCCCCGTGGACAACTAGTGATTTGAAAAAATGGATTGAATATCAACATGATTCTTTTTTTTTTTGTTGAGAAATTTGGATAATCTGATTTTCCAAATTTAAAATTGGATTATTTGAGTTTTCAATTCGGAATTTCAATAAAAATTCGATTTTCTAACCCGGTATAATTTTTAAAATTATTTTCACAATATTTAATAAAAAAATATAATTAATTTTTTTTAAGAACAAAAAATATAATCCAATTGAATCTTGATTTATAATTTTTTAAATATTCGCTCCATCCTCGCAAGGGCAGAGAACTTGTCATTGCCTCGGTTGTTCGTGTCAAAATTTTAAATTGTTGTCTATGTGGCCCACGATCCACCAGTCGTGCATTCATGCCGTCTCGTGCCCCATACCGGGCTGGCCCAGCCCATGCCCTACACTAGTTGTGCCCCTAAACTAACCCTATTTTTGGAGTGAATAAAATAAATTAAAATAGAATTCAACATTTTTCAAAATTCTTAAAAACATAGACAAAAATCTCACAAAGATATTAATTACCTTCCTAAGTTCAAAAGGGCTAATAAGTAATAAGTTCATATATCATTTCCCAAAAAAAAAGGTATAATAAGGGTGAGCAAAAATGAGTTAAAAAGAATCTTAAAGGTGTTTAAAACAATAATTAGTATATCGGCTCGGGCATTGCTCATTTGCTCCGGGTTACTTTTTTTAACTTAATAAATGAAAGGAATAGATAATGTTATGTGGATTTTCAAAGCACAAATAAAAAGTTAGTCGAGATCGTAAATACGTCACTTTGAATTATAAGTGGTCATAGGTGTGAATCTAGTTCTAAGCATAATTATTTTGTTAAAATGATGTGGCATGCATACATGGCACATATGCTTCAAACAGTGCCACATGGACTAATGGCATGACACAATAACTTGGTGCCTACATGGTACAATATGGTGCGTGCAACGCCTTTTAATATATTATATACTCCCTTCGTAACATAAAACTTTCAACATTTGATTTTGCACGCATTTTGAGGAAGCGATTTAAGGGTGTAAACAAAGGAATTAGCTAAAATGGTTTTAATACAAGCAAGAATTTGATTATAAGTTCCTAATATTAAAATTATATTGACTAATTCCATCGTTTACACCCTTAAATCGCTTCCTCAAAATGCGTGCAAAACCAATTGTTGAAAGTTTTATGTTACGGAGGGATTATATGGTAATATTTTTATGGTGTAGAGAAACATTGTGTAGCATTTTGCACAACTTGAGTAATACCAATACAAATTTGTATCTAAATGGTGGGTGCCAATTTGTAATAAGTCACAGATTCTTTTGAAATTCAAGAACAATTTTTAGCACTAAAGATGGTTTAAAGTATTACAAAAAAAATACAAGTAGATGCTTTAAAGTTATCATTCTCAAGACGTATAAGATGTCTAAAACCTTTTTTTTTTAAGGAAATGTATGCAGAGAAAATCAAGAAGGTAAAAGCTAATTATAGTGCTGTGCAATTTAGCGTAGAGAAGCAATCATATTTGTATAAATTCACCCAGGATTTCGGAGACGATGGGTCACTATAAATGGTTGATCATATGTCAAAATAAAAAAATAAAAATTTGGGTCCAGTACATAATTGAGTTCATCAACATAATATTTAAAAAAATTCATACTACAACGACCAAATAATACTAAAAAAAATCATCTTAAAAGCCGAAAATAGTACAAATCTTCAATTAAATGTCGCAAACAGATGGTACTTTTTTTATAGTACTATCTGTTTGTTTGGCAAATGTTTGTTTGAAAATATTTGCCAAACAAATAGATAGTACTATAAAACTATCAATACTACAAAAGATACGATTTACGGCAAGTATTCTAATCGTGAAAATGTGACCCCGTCCTAGAAAAGGGTATATAAATAATTTTTTCTAGTTGCAAATATGTGACTCATCTCATCCTAAAAATGAGGGTTCCTGAATGATTTTTCTCGTCGCGAACTCGCAATCCCATTGCAAATAAATCAATTTAATTTAATAGAGTTTGGATTATGTATTATGTAAATTCTAACGACAGGACCAAAAACTATTATAAAACATTTGCTTTTAGACAGGATATAGGCCGGTCATTAATGTGCATTGTTGTTAATGGGCCTTTTTTTTATAGTGTATTGCAATTGTTCACAACAACTTTTCATGTTTTAATATCCATTTATAAAATCACTCATTTTAACATTGATAAACAAATCACTATGTAGAAAAGTAATCAAACAATCATTCGATTCGACATTTGAGCTCCAATGCTATTACGAAATTTATGTTTCACAATCATCCTACAAGAAAATACCATTTCGACACTTGTCGTTACAACTTGAATAATAATCATCAACTTCAAAATCAAATATAACCTATTATAAAAAATTCCGAAAATTCCTGATGGTCCCTGGTGAGTCACTGGACCTACCAGGACCTACACTACCTCCGCCACTGATAAATTCTTAGGTCAGACTGTCAGACGGTCTCATCGTTACATTAAGTATCATTATGAAAAATTAAATAAAAACTTTCAAAAGTTTATATATATATTACATCTTTCGACCACCATTTGGTTGCTCCTAAATTAAAATATCTTACATCTTCTACTTATTTCATTTTTGGTGAAATTTTAACTATTTTTTATTTGTATATGGACCACCATATGTAGTCTAAATATTAGTTTCATCTATTCATAACACTGTTCTGTAAAATTAAAATATAAGTTTCTACTTATATACCACTTCACGTAATACTTTATAATATTCCTTAGTATCTCCCCAAATAGTAATATGTAAAATGATTATATAAAGATAATTAAATATTAGTGCACAAAATCCATAAAACACATATAAAGGGGCCTAGAAAGGACGTGTAAGGTAGGCTACAACAAGCATTTTATGCGTAGGGATCTCACCAATCAGCTCTAGAACGCACTATGCCATGAATCAAGAGGTTTTGACGCAATAATATACAAGTAATTGGTTAATGGTTATTGGTTAATCATACTTAGAGTTACCAAAAGTGATTCAGCCCGAATTACCCTGACCAGAAACCCAAAAATTACTCAAATTTACATGATATTTTTGACTCAAAGTTGCCCTAATCTGAATTACCTGACCATTAAAATGTGTAATATTGATTCTTATGCTCTTTAAATCTGGGTTCGAACTCGACCTAACTCAAAACCAAAAACCCCCTATCCTAAATCTACCCGACCGTATCCGACCCGAACGACCAATTGCCACCTCTAAATTCATACTCCATATGATAGGAGAGTAGAGACTAGGACTGACTTTTGATTAAGAATAAAGTTGTGACGAGTAGGAGAGAGAGAAAAGTGGCTCTCCATCTCGCCTCGTCCTCAAGCAACTTGGCCGGGGTGGTGGGACGATTCACCACTCCTCTCCTCTCCTCTGTGTCCAAGCCACGATTGTACTTTTAGGATATGACTTTCATGGGAGACTCCAAATAATCTTACTATGGGAAAAAAGTTTTGTTGTGCTCTTTATTGATTTTTTTTTTCTTCGACCTTTATGTCATTCTTCAATTGGTGAGTGGGTTTACTTATTTGTGGAAACTAGCTAGGAATGATATAATTATTTCATATATAATATACTTTGTACATCTTTGTACAATCGTCTCCAAACAACAGTGTTTATAATTGATATGGCTAGTTATGCATCCAAATGGTGATGCAATAAACAAATTTTCAATCTTAGGGTTTTGATAGTTCTAGTCTTACTACAAGAAATAATCATGTCACAAAATCGATGCAAAAGATCATTTCCAAAATCAATTAAAAATGGGATAAATTTGATAAAACATGACAAATGGGTGTATGCAACTCAATACAAAGAAGGATAGTTCGAATGTTCGATCCACTTACAAGTCGTCTATTTTCAAAATCAATTATTAGTAATAGGAGGAACAAGGGAAATGATAAAGACATACTCAAAATTAATATTTATAAATCCCTTTGGAGAGTGCATTTTTCTATGTTCCTTCCTCAAAGTGATGTACAAATATTAATATTGTTGGTGACAATATCACTTCCCAAGAAATAATCCAACAGGCTTATAAATTGGTTTATTCTACGAACTTTTTTTTAAAAACATAGACCACTCACTGGTACACATAAATGAAATTGAACAAATTTACTTGTTAGCATGTAATGTTTTTTAAAAAAAGGCAAATCCCAAAACAACAAAGTTGACCATAAAAATTTAACCCACAATATATATTCTAGTATCCCATATTCTCATTTCCTTAGGCCATAAGAAACAAATATTATTGAACATAAATTGAGATAGAGTAGACATGGACCCATGATTGAGACTATTATATTGGGATCTAATGTCCATAATGGCATGGACCAACATAAAAGAGCGATTCCATGGTCCTTAAAAGCCTGTGTTTGACTTTCCATATTATGCTTTGCAGCTTTGTGTTCCATCAACTAAGGGCTTGTTTACTTCAAATTATATTCAGTTTAGTTCAGTTCAGTTCAATTCAGTTCGTTTCTATTCAGTTCAGCTCAGTTCAGTTCAGTTCAATTAAGTTCAGTTCATCTCTATTAAGTTCAATTAATACACTTTAGTTCAGTTCAGTTCATCTCTATTAAGTTCAGTTCAGTTCAGTTCATTTAATCTCTATTCAGCTAATGTAAACGAGCCCTAACTCTCCCACCATAACCATATTTGGTGATTATAAGTCCCAATTGCTCGTTAATGTTTTGATTTTTAAGAAATTCTCCTTTTATGAGAGCTCTTCACGAGAGTTCTCTTAACTCCCATATGTTCTGGAATTTTGTCTTCTTTTATAGGAGTTTTTTTTTTTTGGATTTTTTAGAGAATGAGTGATAAAAGTGATATATTGATTGAGTGATATACGTAGTTATCAAATATTTGTTTGCAGTTTGATAATGTCATGTAACAACGCTAACCCTCAATTTAGGGTAGCTGCTAGTTAACATAAAGAAGCACCAATCTCATCATTTATATCCACAACAACCACAAATGCTTTGTAATCTAAACTTCCATTAGTAGCTAATGGAATTATTTACATTGTCTCTCTTGATTACACATAAATATCTTAAATCAAACAAGATTTCTAATATAAGTAATTCGATGACTATTACATCAATAAGCTAAGTGAATAGGTAAGCTACATCCTGACTCGTGTCAACCACCTGCTAGCTCCACCTCCTCAACTTAACCCTTATTATTTACGTATACAAGAAAATTAAGTTTTAACAACAGGGGCCTATCTGTTGGTACAACCTTTGTTGCTAAAACTATTACCAATAGATATTTGAGATTTGTTGGTAAAATTTGGTATACCAACAGATATTTGAGTTTCACCAACAGATACCATGTCTGTTGGCATTACCAGCTTTTTCACCAACAACGAATCTGTTGGTATTACCCTCATTTACCAACAAATATAAGCATTTTTCGGTAAATATCTATTGTTAAAACTCAATTTTCTTGTAGTCTATGTTTCTGCAAACAGAACTCAGCCTCCACCAGAACAGGCTCATAGACAATACACGTGAGCGTACACAACCCAAAAGAGAAAATATATTTGGTGACTGAAGATAAGTTTGAGAAATCTATAGTTAATTCGAATAATTCATAATACAAGCATATCGAAATAAAAGACAAACTTATCGAACATGGAATACACTAGTAATAAGCATGCGAGTAGTATACAATCACCATTCAATATATACTCACAATAAATCAACTTATAGGTGAATTGTTTTTGCTTGTCAGATTTTACATGGAGTCGCCTTCTCACAAATATAGTCCTATGGACCATTAGCTATAGCTGTTCATCGGTCATAGTTGTTCTTCGGCCACACTAGCCTGACCGCACTGGCCGTGATTTTCTTCATAGTTTCAAACATTTGTATTTTGCATTTTGGGAAGCTCGGTTCCAACCACAATAAGCATAAACTAGTATACATATGTTCAATCATTTATCACAACATTGCTCCTTATAAGGCCTAGCTATCGTACCCTGCTACCAAGTTTACTTGTAAATACGATATGCTAATAATGTAGTCTTTCTTTACTAAATGTCCCGATCTTAGACACACACTCAGAAAATTTTATTCAAACACATTACTCAGAATTGAAATAACCTCATTTAAAACATCTCTCACATAGATCCTTAATTATTTAAGTACAAAAGCATTAAATTATACTAACATTACTTATACAAAACTTTACATTTTAAATGAGCAAAATATTAACTTAGCCGATTAATTATATATTGTGCGTTTATAAGAACATAGTGACCTTTGTCAATATAGGAGATGTTATATACATATAAATGAGTTATAGAACTTATGTCACGGTATAATTTATCTAAGATGAAGTAGGTCTAATAAATTGGAGATCTATATAATTAATTAAGGTGGAAACACTAAGTCAACGGTGAAAATCGAAAGCAAATGTGCAGTGGGTTCTGGGCATGCAAAATAATAATGATGGGAACATGATTTTTGAATTTGAAAAGTGTATTTGACCGAATACTTGCTTTACTCGGTCGAGTACGACCAAGTACTCGGCCGAGTATGAAATGTACATACTCGATAGGGTCAGCCCTCATGGTTGTTATTTTAACTTTGATGAAGGGTTAATATGGTAGTCTTTTATTTGTGAAAGATTATTGCACCCTTTCATAACCTTATGTGTTTCTATAAATACAGAAACATGTATGCATATCTGAAAAGATAATAAAATCTGATTACATACTCTCATTTCTCTTGCATTATTTAGAAAATTTATCTACAGTAAAGTTTTGTAAGTGATCCAATGTATACAAGAAAGCCTTGGTTTTGATTTGTTTTGAAGAACACCAAAACGAAGTATTTTCGACTCCATTTTATTATCTCACTAATTTTATCTGGAAATACCCAACTGTTCCTAGAGGGAAGATAAAAATTAGAAGGAAAACAAACTGATTATCGGTGAATTAGAGAGAACTATATCTGCTGTAAAATTCTTTAACGACGGTCCGTTTGGTAGCTGATCATAAATGTCGATAATGTGAATGAATTTATAACTAAATTTGGAAGGGAAATCAAAATCCATTCTCATGGCGGTGCTAATTTAACTCCAATTTATCTAATTTTCTTCACAAATATCCGTTCCCATCTAATGCAACCCTCCCCCATGGTAATGGATGATAATAGAAAATAAGAAGAAAATTCAAACTTGGGAATGGAAATATGTTTTTCATACGGATTATAAGATTCTCTCTTCACAAAATTACACTTTAAATTCATTACTATTACCAACAACCAAACGAGTCGTAAGTGTAGCCAACATTGTTTTGGTCTAGTGGTGCAAGGGGCTAGACTTGGTAGTAGGGAGAACCACGATTCGATCCCCTGCAAGCACATTGGAAGGAGTTTAAAACATTAACCCCGTGACGCGCTCTGTATCCAGATTAGCCCAAAAAGATGAACCGGGTGGGTACACCAAAAAAAAAAGTCATAAGTGTTATTCCATTAAACTATTTGTCTCCTTACGGCGGCCCGTTTGGTTGTTAGTAATAAATTGTGGTAATGGTAATGAATTTATAGTATAATTTTGTTAAGGATGAACCTTATAATATGTATGGAAAACAATTTTTCATTCTCAAGCTTTAATTTTCTTCTCATTTTTCATTCTCATCCATTACCATTGGGGATGGTGGTATTTGATGGGAATGGATATTTGTGAAGAAAATTAGATAAATTAGATAAATTAGAGCTAAGGTAGCACCACAATGAGAATAAATTTTGATTTGCCTTCCAAATTTAGTTATAAATTCATTTCCATTACCATAATTTATAACCGACTACCAAACGAACTGTTATTGTTGAAGTAGGTGCAGCTCCTACTCATTTTAATACTTCGTAAAATTTAATAATACTTCGTAAAATTTAATAATACTCCGTAAATGTCAGTGTTGTTAAAATCTTAATCAATCAATTAACACAGAGTGCTTGACCACTACGATCCACGTTCTAAAAGCCCTAAAGGCTGGAATTAGTACTCCATTGTGACAACCTAATTTCACAACATTTAAAGATTACATTAAAACCTCCAAACTTTTTAAAACAGTAATAATTAAAAAAAATGTGAAAGTGTCATGTAATAGAATAACATGTTGTCCCATATGAATATAAATATAATTATAAAAAAAAGCAAGTTACATACTATTATAAAACCCTAATCAACTATATATTCTTCATTTTCGATAAATTCTTTCACTAATTACGTTTGTTTCTTTATTTTCTTTTCTCCATCCGATCTATGTATCAACAAAACATGGATCAAGTTCCAACGTCTCCCATCCCTCCCCCTCCCGGAAACATTCATCCTCCCGGGAATGGCCATCCACAAGATGGGGGGAGGCCGGAGTCAAACTTCAAGGGATTATCAGACGTTGACAAAAGGAAGAAGGAAGATAATAATATAGTGAAAAATGGGGTGTTAGAATTGATTTTGAGGGCTTGTGCTATGTTATTTTCTTTCCTCTCTTTCATTATTGTGGCTGTTTTACCTAACTTCCATGTGGATAAAACTTTTAGGTAACTACCATGCCATGTACATATATTATTTTAATTTATTACTAAACTTTAATTTTCTATTATTCAAATCAGATGCTTGAATTTTTATTAATCATAAATTATGTCAAAACCTTAAAATAAGAAATGTAAACAAAGAAAACGAGAAGATCCTAGATAATACGTTTATTAAGATATATGTATCTTACCCATACATTCCCAAAAGTAGTTGATTGTTAATTTTAGTTTTAAGTTCTTATATTGTTATATAGCAACTTAGATATGGCTTTCTATGCTTTTGTTAATTTCTTTTTTTTTTTTGTTAATTTGTAGGTGTAGATTAACTACCTACTCCCTTACACTTTCAATTTTATTAACTTCTATTGTAATTTTGGCGCAGTTATGTATTTTCAATCGCATTAATTACCATGGTGTACAGTGCAATCCAACTTGGGATAAAGGGTGATGAATTTCGCACCAAAAAGCTTGTTATTCCAAGACATATTGCGCTCTGGATTGCCTTTATTGGAGACCAGGTCAACTTTAGCTTCCTCACTTATAACTTTCTTCTCTTTATATATATGTTAGATAGTATTCTTGTTAATTAATTCATTCTTCTCATATAAAATCTTGACACTATAGTAAAAGAACAAATTGAAATGGATGGAGTAGCTTTTATTATTTTAAGGCAGTTTTTTTATTCATTATACAATAACTTAGTGTACATGAAGTATATACAAAACTACTGGTCAATATATATATATATATATACACAAAGCGTTTTTCTTAAAAAAAAAAGGAAATTTGTAGAAGGATAAAATAGAGTAAAACCTAATATCCCAAAACAAAACAGACAAGCACCAAGGTACCTAGCAATTGTTGTACTAATAAGATCCAAGTAAGTGATGTGATCCAAAATCCCAACCCAAGTCCATCACTTTGTCAAGCGTTAGCACAACCTCCCACAAACCCACAAGTCCACAACCACCAATGTCTGTCTAACACTCTAACTTTCTATTCACTAGACTAAGTCTTGATTTTTTTAGATTTTATGTTTGCTTAATTTCCTATTCAGTACTCTCATTATAAATTTCCGGCCCTGCCACTTACTCCAACTATGAGTGGACAATTTTCAATACTTAGAGTAGTGGAAAATTAGAATGCAAAAATCAATTATCACCCACAAAGTGGTATATATATGCTTGCTTAACTAATAACTTTCAAACATGATGAGGTTTCCATGACATTACCAATTCAATTTATTGCTGTATGATTTAATGCGTTATTGTAATTTTTTTTTTTTTTTTTTTTTGGGAAGTAGGTTTTGGCATACCTCTTGATGTCATCAGCATCAGTAGCTTCTTTGGTTACAAGTGCGTTTGCACCGGGAGAAAGTGAGACGGTAGACAAAGCCGCTGCCTCGATCGCCATGTTGTTTCTAGCATTCTTTTGTGTTGCACCCTCCGCCGCCATTTCTAGCTACCATTTGTTCATTGGGTTACCATCATCCATTAATTCTTCTGTCAGACCAACTGACGGAAATTTTTAACTAAGAAATTCTTAGTTTTTACCATAACATAACATATTATTTACATACATTTATTGTGTAAAAAGTTATTGTTTTATACAATAAAAAAGTTATAATCTTTTGATTAACTTGGCCTATTCCGATCCTTATGTGTCAATATCCTAATTATATTGTCCCCTCTTATAATTTCATGCCAAATTTCTTAATTAGTTTGTTGGATTGATTAATTTATAATTTGCATGCTAATTAACTATGTTACTACATGTTAATTGATGAATGGTAATTTTGATTTTTTGCTACCTACAACTAATTTCGATCTCTATGGTTCTTGTATGAAAATACGTTCTTTACTTTTATACTTCATACATGGATATTAGTTACGATCTTTCCGATTTCCATCTTATGTCTTGATTCGGAGAAAATATATAATACGATTTTTTGTAATGAATTTTGAGAGCAAATACATGTAGAAATGAGCGAAATCACACAAATTAAACAACACAAACTTCTAATACTTTATTGTGTAGGGCGCAACCAATCTAGAGAAATTTATTCGATTTTATCCCTCTGTTGTTTCCCTAGTTGGTAATTCCTATCATAGAGTTTGCCGAAATCAAAACTAATTGATACAGGAACAAGATAGAGATAAGAGATACGATGATGTGATTCAAGGCCTTTAAAGGACCTTGGATAAATTTAATTTCCTCAATTCATTATAATTAGTTTAAATATTTTACTATTTTTTAATTAGTTTTTAGTAATTTTCAAGTAATAAATTTTGGATTAGTATTATATTAGGAATTTTCTACTCTATTTAGGTGTCTTAATTCTAGTTTTAGTTGGTTTAATTTATACTTCTTGCGTTTTCAAATTCTTGCAACAAATACATTTTCACGCATGCCAAGATAAAAATTTGAAGATCAATAATTCTAATTATGTATTTATAAAAAAAAAATAATTTAGCACTAGATGATAAAAATCTGATCTTCAAGTTGAGACGAATCTAACAAGATCAGATCCCACATGATATATTTTTGATTTTGTGTAAGTGATAAATTGCCATCAAAGTGAAACTTGTGAATATTGTCGATCAAAAGTAGTATATATATTATAAATATCATTAAGTTTAATGAGAAAGTGGTAATGGTTGTTTAGGAAAAAAACCTATACAAAGACTTGAGTTTGATCCATTGTTTCAATTGTTGCAATTCTCTCCATGAAGGTAAATTTGAATGCCGTGAAATCCGCCCCAATCAAGATCAATGCATGTGAATGTTTTCTTGATCTACCCTTTTAACAATCTACAACTTTCAATTTTGTCTGATCTCAAAATTAAAATTTTGCTCTTGATTAATCGAACTACCCTAAACTCGTTTCATTATACGACATTTAGCAAGGAAACTTTATAAGTCCCCATTGAAAATAAAACCTCAACACACCACTCTTCACTATAATAGAGTCAACACTCGTTATAACCTATTATAGACTCTCGTACCTAACTTGAGTTCCATCCTCTAAAAACTCAGCTCAGCATCCCCACAATAAAAGTTCCCCTTAACATCAATTGTTTCCCTTAATAATTGTGCTATCGATTTCAACTCTAAAATATATCCTCTCTCAAACTCGTAGATTTAACTCAATTCACTCAAACCCGAAATCAATTGCATATTACAAGTGTTCATTCAAACCCTTAAGCAATGCTGAAATACATACTCTTAAGAGAAAATAAGCTTAATAATATGTGGAACTTTAAAAACATATATATTATTGGAACTCATTTAGAACATATTAGGATCCTCTCCATTTCTTTGTCTCCATTTCCTACCTTAAGATTATGACACCTCATTTAAGATTAAAATAAAAATTCAAAAAAATCCCTTATTTCCTCCCTTGGTACATTCTCAACCATTGATTGAGTAAATGGACTAAAATGGAGAGGATCTGGACTCATTTGGAACACAGAAGTTGGAACTAACACATGGACCTGATGACTCAATCATGTGTAGACAACTGGACATATTAGTGTACGTGGTGATTATACACTTCACATTATTATTGGAGTCAGGCTCAGCTCCGAAGTAATGAATGATGTTGCTTTTAAAGGTTTTAAGTCTTTGCTCCACAAGAAAATATAATATTTCACTAAGCCACTAATCATAGTTCCTAACTTTTAGCCAATACTCGAACTGAAATCCCCCTGCATTATTCATGGAATTGTGAATTAGTATGGTACGACCAAGTCCAACATCCATGTTCCATAGAGTTAAGTATACGTTTGGTTCCTAACGTTTGGTTTTTTTAACCGTTTACACATTAACGTTTCAAACCTTAACATTCACCCCCCATAACGTTTGTTTTTGCTAACCATGGTTAATTATGAATGCTTAATAACTACACATAATAAATATAGTTAAGTTTGTAATTTGTTATACATCTCAAAAACTTCATTTTCTTCAATTTCAATTTCAATTATAAATAAATAAAAAAAATTTGATTACACCATGGCTTGATAGTCCCAAATGGGAAAAACTATGACTAACATTAATACCAAGGAAACATTATACTAAACAAAAACTAATGTACTGTACTTTTTTTGTTATCATCCCAAAACTAAAAATAAATAAGTTCAATGCCTTCCATTTCTCAATTGAAGCCTTGAAAAAAAATGAAATAACAACGTTGTCTGAATTCTTGGAATGTCAAGAGACAGAGTGACGAAAGTGAAGGGGAAAGGTGAATGCCTAACTTGAACATAAGAGTCCAAAACCCTCCAAAATTAATTAAATTTAAAGGATGTAATTAGTTGTCAAGCAATAAAATTTAACCATGGTTGAGTTAACTAAACATTAGGGGTGAATGTTAAGGTTAGAAACGTTAGTGGGTAAACGGTTAAAAAAACCAAACGTTAGGGGCCAAAAGTATGCTTAACTCATGTTCCGTAAGAATATTATCCAGTTGAGAAATGCTAATTAAAACTCACTGTCAAAACACTCATGGTCCATGCATGTAAACAGGCCGGAAGTGCACCTAATTGAACTTTATTAGTATTAAAAATATATCTTTAATTAATCATTTTCCAAACAAAATATTTTTCCTTTGAAGATAAATTTTATCCAGATTACATTAATATGTATACATTAAAATCAACCTCTGCAGAGCAGTTTTCTTAGTTGTTTTCTTTAATTTCTTTATTTAAGAGGTTTTGTTTTTGTTGTTTTCAATTTTAAGCAATTGGAAACATAGTGGTGATAGTGCCCACACATGTTAAAATATTAACAAAAATATCATGATGCATATGTCCACAGTAGATTTGGCCTGTTAATTTTTGGTACGTACTTGTAATATTTTTACCAACTGATATCTCTCTTACATCGATCTATATATGCTTTCAACTTTATCATTAAAAATTTAAAATGCACATTAAAATCCAATTTATCTTTGAAGAAGACTTAATGTGATTTTTGACTTCCTCAATGAAAGAGGATTATGATTAGCGTATATCATGAAAGAGCAATATGTATACATTATGATTAGCCTGTTATATCATGAAAGAACAATATGTGTTTTGCAGGGTCGTTTTCGATGTCCGTGGAAAATCCAACTACTGATGGATGATATTCAGACTATTCTTCGGGATTTCTCTACAGCCTCCTCTTCGCACATCTTCCGAGAAGCCAACCAGTCTGCTGATTATATTGCGTCACTCGGGCATTGGACCCCTACGCATGTCGATATTAATCCCTTTTTGGAAGCTAAATTTTCTTATTTTTTAGCTATAGATAAGTCAGGTTTTTTCTTCGAGAGGAAGAACTCCTGATTTCTTTGTAACCTTTTCTCCAAAAAAAAAAAAAAAAAGAAGAAATTATTTAATTGAGGATGAAGTCATAGCCCAGTGTTTAGGGCTTCAAAATTCTAGGCATGAGTTATGGGTTCGATTCTCACCGCACGCATTTGCGAGGATTCCATATTATCCCCCTTACAGATGTGTGTGTTGGTTAAAATTGGATCGGGTGAGCTGCAATAGGGCCCGGTTCCAAGGCCTAGTATCCCGCACATTATCCTAAAAGAAGACATTATTTAATAACATGGCTTTATCCTTGTCTCGAATTTTAATTTAACCTCTATGTTTCTTGATGAATCATACTTCAATAGAATTAAATTCAACAATATGAGTTTAGATAGAATTACCTTACCCCACCCCAATTGTGTTAATAAGCTTTTTCTTTAGACGAAGTTTTTTAATGAGACTATTGGTCATGCATACAAAATCCAATTTTAAGTGACTTATGCCGGGACTAGCTAGGATGTTGGTGGCGGCCCTGCATAATCTCTAATATGCGGCCTTTAAACCTCAATTATTTTATCCAAAGATAGTTCAGGACCTACCAACGTTGTCTTGGTTTAGTTGTGCCAGAGGCTAGACTTGGTAGGAGAACCACGGTTCGATCCCCCGAAAGCACGTTGGGAGGAGTTTAAAACCTTAACCTCGGGACACGCTCCGAATCCGAATTAGCCCAAAAGGGTGAACCGGGTGGTTACACCAAAAAAGATAGTTCAGGACCATCAATCAATACAAATAATTTAATGTGCTGAGACCAACAAAATTTGAACTTAATTTAAGATCTCTTAGCTAGTTTTTTACCACTGTCCATATTATTTCTATTGTTTTAAATACTATAACAATAGTAATAAGTATTAATTTTTTTGGGCCTGTTATTTTTTAAGGCCATATTCAATTCCGTCACACAAGTTGTGCAGGCCAAGTGCCTTACGTCCCTAGATCATATATTATTAGTCGAGTTGTGAAAAAATAACGTGATTATATTCTCAAGCTATCGTTTCGTATATGATGTTTCATGTTTGTATTGGATTTCATTTTTTCCTTGTATATGGCTCAGATAGGGCCCGTTACAAAAAAAAACTTACCTATTGTATTTTACTCTACTGTAACGCCTAATGGCCGTTACAATATTATAAAGTGTCCGTTACAAGTTTATAATATATAAGTTTATTTTCTACTAGTGTAGACGCGGTTTTTGGACATGATAACTCAATGTGATTGCTAGCTGTTAGAATTTAGATAACAGAGTATTTACTAGACATGAACTCTAATAGATAGCTCCCTTAATGGTCGGGATACGTGGCCAAAATAAATAGCCTGATAATTTTAACAAATATAATTACATTTACAGATTTGTATAAACTTTTTTCAGTTTTGATTAACTTAAATTTTTATTTATTTTTAGTTATTTTTATTAGCCTGGCCGCTGATGACCACTATTGCTTGACCTGCTAAGTAGCAATTGACCATTTAATTTGTATGTGACCCACTAATGACACGACTGGCACCGACCCTAACCCGACGAATAACCAAATCTAAGTGAACCAATGCTTATTTTTCAAATGTAAACCCTGTCAAATGTCAATGTCAATGTCGTTACATATCCTCATCAATTAATTTAACACATCCGTAATGCTTGACCACTACGACTCACGTCCTAAATTCCTAAATAGAAGTCTCACACCTTCGTGACAACCTTACTTAAACTTGGACAATTACATCAAACTTAAAAGCTTAAATGAATATACAAAAATGTTAAATTGTCCTGTATTAGAATAAAACATTATTTATACGAATATAAAAATTATTTGTTGCATAGTACTAATATAAGATAACAAACTCCTTAATATATAGTCAGCTAGCCATTGTTCATTTTCTTTCAATAATACAACTTCTTTTAATTAATTTCTTGACTAATTATAAATTGTTTCTTAAATTATTTTTTCATTATGAATGAACACAACATGGGGGTTCAACCACCTCCGGGCAACGACGGCTACGGGCAGGACGGGTTGAGGCCGGAGTCGAATTTCCGGGGATTATCAGACGTCGAAAAATGGAAGAAGGAAGATTTCATGAAAAAAGGGGTGTTAGTTTTGATTTTTAGGGCTTCTACTTTGCTCTTTTCTTTCCTCTCTTTCATTCTTGTGGCTGTTGTCCCTGGCTTCCAAACTCTTCCAAGTTTGAGGTAATTATCAATTAATCACTTTTTAAATGAGCAAAATATAAACCTAACTAGGTCATAGACTCATAGCTCTACATGCACCCGTGGAACGGTTTTAAAAATATAATTTGCAAAATTTATTTATAACATGATTATCTATGTGTGATGCATGTAAAAGAAGATATCAAGAAAAAGATATTGCAAATTATACTGTTTAAATATATCGTGATTTAATAATAGTTTTCCTTATTAGTCTTTTACATGATGAGTATTTCATCTATTGATTTTTTTTGTTAGAATAAAAATAATAATGTGAATTAGTAATAATTAAGTACAAAGATGTTATGATTAGTTCTAATAATAAGGAATAGTATTGCAAATTTTCCTATTAACTGCAAGTATTTTATTAAATATCAAAGAGCATGACGTAAATTACCCAACAACATGACATATACGCTTCTACCTATAAATTTGTATTATCTTCCATTATGGTTTATAAAGATTAAAATAGTTGACATGTAAATACAATGAATGTAGATTTTGTAAATTTTGTTATAATTTTGGTGCAGCTATGATTTCGCCATAGCAGTAATCACAATGGTGTACAGCGCAGTACAAATTGGAATAAAAGGTGAAGAACTCCGCACTGGAAATGAAATCATTTTGCAAGATATTGCAGTCTGGATTGACTTTATTGGAGATCAGGTTAACCTTCATGACCTATAACATTCTTCTCTCTTTCAATACCCTCGAAATTTCAAAGTGATTCAACAATCTAATGCTAAAAATTACTGTATGTGGAGTTTTTATTTTATTTTTGATGATTTAATGTTACATAATATTAAAATTAAATTATTAAATTAATATCGATTCCAACTTAACCTAGTTTTTTTCATCTAACCTCGAAATCATTTAGCCTACCTTTTAAACTTCAACTGGTTTACGCACCCCTTCGGTTTATTTCAACACCCCTCGCTCTCACGTACATGAGCTAATGGTAATACTAACATTGTGTGTGGCACTGTTCATGTGAGAGGGGAGGGGTGCGTAAATCATCTGATCCTCCTGTTACGAATTGAAACCTCCTATTAAGTTTAATAAGATGTTTTTTATTGGGGAGCAGGTTCTAGCATACTTGTTGCTATCATCAGCATCAGCAACTGCCTTGATTACTAGTGGGGTTGTACCAGGAGTAGATCCAACGGTCGACAAAATAACTGCATCAGTGGCCATGTTGTTTCTAGCATTCTTCTCAATTGCCCCAGCAGCCCTCATTTCTGGCTACCATTTGTCCACTGTGTTATACTCATGAGTTTAACTAACTCACATTTACTAATTTTGTTCCATTTACCTACTACACTAACTTTTATGGTACTTTTATGTAACTTTCGAAAATCAACACCTTAAATGGTAACTTGATTGGTATGTTACTAAAGGATCGGATATTGCCTTGATCAATTGATGAATATAATATAATGGTGATTTTAACTCCTACTATTTTTAATTCCATCTATTCGATCTTGTAGGGAATGACATTATTACTCTTTACGTACAGTTCGTGTATGAAATGACATTATTAAATTTTATTACTTTCATTCCAAACTATATATAAATAGTTATACAATTGATATATAAATGTTATTTGCAAACTTAATCTTGAGTGACGGAAACATTCTAATTTAATTTTAACCCATCGTTTGTTGATTTAAGGTTCATTATTATTGTTTCACATCCTTCTTACAAAAACAACTCTTTAAGGCTTCAATCTCATATTTTAGGGCCTCAATCTCATAATTCACATGTTTATGATACTTGTTATGTTATATTCGTAGCTAGTTAGAGGTAGTTCGATGGTTGTTATTGAGACATTATATTGTATAAATACAAACTTTTAATTTACTCTTTTATGTACAACTTATGCTAATAATGAAATTATTCTCATCTTCTTGATTTTCATCTGAATCAAGGATTCTGATCTCATGATATCAGAGCTAAACGATATTGTTTGGTTAATTTTTTGCGATTGATTTTCCTTTGATTTTTTCAGTGATTTTGCATTTTTTATTCTTTCATTTTTGCAACGATTATTCTATTTTGAATTACTATTGTTGTATTTGTGGTTAATTTGAGTGAATCTTAAATTTTTCAACACATTGTTGGATCTAATTACAATGATCCTTTTTACATCTCTAATTGTGATCATTCAATATCTATTATTCTTGTCACTATTTTTTTCAATCCTAGTGATTACAATTCTTAGATTTGGAATAATGTTAAACTTAGCTTGTCGTTAATTGTTAAGAATAAGTTAGGTTTTGTGGGTTGGAAAAACCCGAGATCACTCACAAGGATCACTATAAGTGGTTGCGTTACGTTGTGATTGCTAATTAAGAATAATAAGTTAGGTCTTGTCGGTTGTTGTATCACCAATGTCTCATTTCATCCACATACAACTATTATTATAGTTTTGCCGAAGTAGAATATTTTATGATTGTAGATATTATTTTATACTCTGTTAGTTACTCAGATTATTTATTTCTCCTCAAGTACCCGTGTCGGACACTCGATCAACCCTTGAACATTGGTATGACACTTGGGCACTTCATTTTGAACCAAAAACTTCATATTTTTCATCATAAATAAAACTGTTGTACGTGTCCGACACTTGGACACGTATTTATGTCCGGTATTTCTAACATTGTCCTCCGAGTAACATAGATTTTATGACTTTTTGTCAATCAATGAATCTTATTTCAATAACAATTACTTATTAATAAAATGATAAGGGGAAAAAAGACAATATATATATATATATATATATATATATATATATGACTAGCTAGGTGAAAAAGAAATTAAAGTTAGGTTATGTTAATGGAAGTAGATAAACGAAATCCAGAAACGAGGGTGACGGGGGCAAGAAACATGAAAGCGAAAAGAGATGTAGCTACGGCACCACCCATGAGTTCTAAGCCAGTATCTATGAGAAGTATTTCTCTATTTGCTGTAGATATTGCTGCGGTTGCTGATCCCGAGGAAAATAACATGTATGCAAAGAACTGCAATGCAAAATTATCAAACCATTAATATAATATACTCCGTAATACTCCCTCTGTCCCAATTTACTGGCCCCAAGTTGACTTTGGGCACTGTTCACATGTGAACTTTGACTTTATTTAATTTAATATGTGTAAGAAAAAATTAGTCATGATGGATCTGGTTTACTTCGTCTCAGCATGTACTTTTCAAATATATAATTTTTATATAATTTTTTACTATACATAGTTAAGGATATTTTTATTTAAAGTTGTGTTTCGTGAGATATGAGAGAATGTAGCAAGTAAATTGGAACGGATGAAGTATATATTACTATAACATTTATTAAATCATCATTAATTTTTCAAAAAAATTGATTTTAATAATCCAATTAACCTTTTGCGTTTTAGCAACCAATTCAATAACACAACATTATTTGGATTATTATTAGGGATAACCCAACTTTGCACCCCAGATATATACATACGTACAATAATCCAACCTTTTAAGTTTAAGCAATTAATGAACCAAACTTGAAAATGAGATGCCAATTATATGTTTCTCTATTGTTTTCTTAGCTTGGATTTAATTTGTTTTTAATTTTATTCAACTACACATTAAATAACTAGCATTAACTTATCTATAAAACTCGGAAATGAGATGTCGTATTCAAGTTTGGTTCATTGTATGAATTTGTGGTGGAAAAGTTGAATTATTCCCTAATAAGAATTCAAAGATTGGATTATTGGTTGCTAATTGAAACTGGAAAGGTAGGATTATTAAATTCAAATTTTAATTTCTTAATATTATATGTATAAAAAAATAAAAATTATCCAGTGCTGTTAATTAATTTTTAAAAAGTGTTGATAATGACCAATTTAAGGAAATAAAAAGTCTTATGTATGTTGGTACACAATAATTTTATTGTACAACAAGACTATAGTGACTTTTTAGATTAACATACTGATCTTTATTAGCTGTCCTGATATAGTGATTTTGTTTTTTTGAAAAGGTGAATTTTATTATTTAATTATATCTTTTTGTAATGTACAGTAACCTTTTATCTCTTAAGAGTCTCTTTTATACTAAAAATATAGCAACTTTGTAATTTTGTATGATTAAAATTAGCCTACGCCAAATTTATGGAAGACTTTGTATGAAGGAAAATTATTTGTAAAGTTGAGGATGGTATAAATAGATATTATTTATTTGTAATCCCTAAAAAAAGGTAAATATAACATTTAAATAGAAAATCAAATTATAAGTAATAATAGTAGTACAACCTTAAATAGCTATAATTAAATAATGAAATTATAAAAGAGTATATAATGACTATATATGCTACTAATGTATAGTTAATATATGCCTTCTCAACTTTATAAAAATTGAAAAAAGTTGTGTACATCGGGTAACTTTTAGTCACTCGAAAACACCCCTTGATAAAAAGAGTAATTTTATTGATCATGTTAAGGGGTAAATTAAATATAAATTACTCGCTCGTAATGAAATTCGGATAACTTAATTATTCCATTTTACAAAAATTTAGTACATATCAGACGTGTTTAATTAAGAATTTGTAACTATTAGTAGTTTTAGTAAAATTTTTAATCCGTTTGAGTTTTGACACTAATTGCATGTACACAAGATTTTTCGCGATCCTAATTACATTAATTAATACTCATATATAGTTAACCTTATGTATTGTTACTCTTTTTAAAAATATATTATATCCATATTCTTATCATAAAATAATAAAATATATATCGGTGCATTAGCATCGGTTCACTCTAGTATATCTTAATTTATTAGACAAATTAACCTGATCCCCGCAGAAGTCGATCCAAACTGCAATTTTTGGTGAAATTAAATCCTTCTTAGTGCGAAATTCATGACCTTTTATCCCAACTTGCACTATCATATAGAACATTGTAAGAAATGCTACGCCAAGCAGGTAACTGCATCACAAATTACAAACACTTCCTTTAATCAGTTCACTTCAATGAATGTATGTAGTTTCAACATTAAAAAATAATAATAATAATCCAACTTAGAGAGTAGTATCTTAGCTTGCATGAAAGTGATTATTAAATGGTATTTGATCAAAATTTGAAACGAGTCAAAAATGTTAATTAATTACCTCATTGCTTTATCTTTATCGAATTCACCATAAGCAATCACAAGAATAATAGTGATGAAAGAAAGACCGAGATTAAATGATCTAAAAATCAAAACCCATTTTGTGATCCAATTATTCTTTTCGTTCCATTTGGCTTCGGGCCCCGCTCCACGGCCGACGCCCTCTGCATCATATCCTACTGGCGGTGGCCCTGGTGGCTTTGGAAGGTTTTCGCCGGCTTGCTTGTGTGTAGTTTGTTGCATCTTCTTCGAAATTGAGCTAAAAAGTGAACTAGCTAGCTTATTATTAGTTAACAAAAATATTGAAAAAGATCAGATGTTTAAATTTGGAGTGTAATATTATTATTATTATTATTTTTGTGTGGAGTGTATTAATAAAATGAAAGAGATTACATGATCAAGTAGTTTTTACTAGGGTTATATATATTTTTCTTATGGGTTGCATGCTATATTCATGTATGATCGAAGACTTACATATATATTAAGATTATTATAAATTTAAAAAGAAGGTCAATTCAAGATCGATGAAGTAAGTCTTTTAGAATTGAGGCTGTCTCCTAGCTAGCACGTACTTTCGGATCGAATTGAATCTATGCACGTGAAAATCGGTGACAAAATCAAGCAAGATTAATTAGATAGATAGATAGATGCATGTAATTAACATGATATGATATGATGATGCGTAGAATTAGTTTACTCAGGGCTGTGCCGGGTAGGTGTGCAAGAAGATCTCTGCACAGGGTCCCGTTTTTCAAAGGACCTAATTTTTTAATATTTTTTTAAATTATTTTGTCTTATTTTTATATTTCTAAATATATATATATCATTATCTAATTTTTTTTTTGAGATATATACATATGTTTTCAATATAATATTGAATTATCGCATTTACTAAAATATCAAGGACCTAGTTAAAGTTTTAGAAGAAAGCCCCAAATATTTTCGGGACAGCACTGAGTTTACTACAAGTAGCTAGTTTCATTGACTATATTATTTCTAATGCTTAAAATGATGTGTAATGAAGCCGTAGACTTTAGGATATGTCCCTAGAATTAAAGGTATGCATGTGATATATAATTTGGTCTACTCAAAAATTAAAGTCGTTGGTTAATTATCAAAATAATGCAGTTTTGATTTGCTGCAATTCACATTGATTATATTCAAGCACTTGGAAACAGCCTTGCTTCCCTAGCGGAAGATTCCAAGAGATTTCACATTATTATTCTCTATAAAGTTTTCTACTCTCTCCTTTTTTTGACCTATTTGTTTACTTATCTCTATTATATAACGGAATAATTGAGTTCGTGGTGGTGTCCAAGTGGATTATCACACTATCCTTACTCATCCTTCATAATTGTTAATCAGGTTTGGGACAATTTTTTTTCATTTGTATACTAAAATCTTCCATAATGATATTTGATTTTAATCACAATTTTAAAAATTGCAAGTACAATTAATTGTAAAATTAATCAAAATTTATTCAAAAATAATAAATCTTTTAGAGAAATAAATTATTACTCAATTTGCAATATACTTTGTATGTAAGAACGAAAGGGAAAAAAAACTAAATTAAATTAGAAACAAAAAGAATATATATTTATTTAAAAGTTTTTTACAATTATGTGGCAACTTATTAATTTTATTGTCAAACTATCTTATTAACGAATTTGAAGACCGCATCATTACGTGCATAAAAAACTAGTTATCTTTAACGTAACTTTTAGGCGAGTCATGAAGCCAATCAAGCAGTAGACAATATATATTGTGTGATTGTCTCTACAGAGCATTGGACCATTAAGCATATTCATAAAAAAAATAAAAAATTATGGGTGCAAAGTTATCTTACTTCCTAGCTACTAATAACGCATGATGTTGTTTCTTCAATACAAAGAAATCTCGACTTCAATAAGGCATACGCATTTCCTTCTAAAAAAGGTGAGTGTATATAGGGATGTCAGTTTGGGTTGGAACCCGTTGGGTTAACTGAACTGATCGTGACTTGAACTGAAATAAATTGAATTGAAAGTAACACGTAACTTGAAATTGACCTGAACTGAAGTGATTTGAACTGTTATTGACCCGTGAATTAATGACCTGAACTGAACTTGAACTGAAAGTAACCTGAACTGAGGATAACATGTCCCAAACTCGAAGATTTACTAAATTGGACTGAACTGGATTGAACTGAAATCAACCCGTTATATTATCTGACCTGAACTGAAATCTTATTCAACTTGAAAGTAACTTCATATCACCATTAACATATTAAGCAACTTTTTGTGTTTTATGATCAATTTTTATGGTTATAGACGCTCCAAAATAACCCGATGTAAACTGATGCTAACCTGAAACATACCGTTTCTTATCGTTGAACTGTATTAACCTGAACCGTTTTGGACTGAACTGATACTAGCCTGACCGTTAATGACCTGAACCTGAACTGAACTGTCACCGAGAAAAAGACAACTTGTTATGACCCGTTACCGAAATGACCTGAACTGAATTGAACTGAACTGTTGGGCTAATAACCTGATTTAACCTGAACCGAAATTGAACTGAACCCGTTTGGGTCAACCCTAACCAGTACCGTTAACCCATTTTGACATCCCTAAGTGTATATATATTTGCATCCATATATTTGTATTTTTCTTACTTCTATATTTATTTCTTCTCATTTAATAAGCAGATTTGTTTATGAGTTATCTAATCAATCAATCATAATTCAAACTATATGTATATGATCTACTTTTAGAATTATGACGGATTAGATTGGAATATAAAGGCTTAATTTAGCTTCATTTACTAGGATGTAAAGTATTTTCATAAAAAACTATTATGAAAGTATTGTGTAGGACGGTCCAATCGACCGTCGGACCTTCCAACACTTGTATTTTTTTTATGCCCAGACTCAACAAAACGTGTCCAGGTTCAATAATATGTGTCTATGTTTAACAATATATGTCCAGATTTAACAATATGTGTCCAGGTCCATGTGTCCAGGGTAAACAATATGTTTCCAGGTTCAATAAGTTTCACCAGGTTTATAAATTTATGTCCAGGTTCAACAATATGTGTCCAGGTTCAATACTATGTGTCCAGATTTAATATTATGTGTCCAGATTTAATATTATGTGTCCAAGTTCAACAACATGTGTCCAGGGTTATAAATATATTTTCAAGTTTACAAATTTGTGTTCAGATTTACAAATATGTGTCTAGGTCTAACAATACTTGTCCAGGTTTAACAACATGAGTCCAGATTCAACAATATATGTCCAGGTCCATGTGTCCAGGGTAAACAATATGTTTCCAAGTTCAATAAGTTTCATCAGGTTTACAAATTTATGTCCAGGTTTAACAATGTGTCCAGGTTCAGTACTATTTGTCCAGATTTAATACTATGTGTCTAGGTTCAACAACATGTGTCCAAGTTTACAAATATATTTTCAGGTTTACAAATTTGTGTTCAGGTTTACAAATATGTGTCCAGGTCTACCAATACATGTCCAGGTTCAACAAAAATTGTCCAGGTTTGACAATATGTGTCCAGGTCCAGTTGAACTGGTCTGACAGTAACTTTATGTCGGACTGGTCTGACACAATACCTTCTCAAAACTATTTTACTCTATTAGTTTTTTATTTTACAATGTTTACTTTGCAAAGTAGTGTAAAATCATTCTTCCCATGAGTAATATTTCTTTTACAATATAATGATGTAAAACTATTTTTCTTTCAAAATGGAGGCAAAATTGTTTTTCGTCCTTTTCATTACTTAGCTTTACCTCCTTACTTACCCCTTCATTTTCCTTATTGAAAGCTTAAGTTGATAGTTGAAGCCTAGAATCACGAAATGCCCTTTATGCTTTATCAAACTTGGCACGAATTAATTCCAATTTGAAGAGAGAGGGAAGAGAGATTCGAACCCCTGACATATGTGTCACATTGGCTCTTGATACCAAGTTAAAAGATCATCTCAACCAAAAGCTTAAGGTGATAGTTGAGGCCATGAATATGTTATATATACTCTATCATTTTTTTGAATTAATTTAATCGGTTTGACTTTTATCACTATTCAATTTACAAGTATATTTTGATCATCCATTTTGATTTATAGGTAAGAAAAGATATAGGCACGTGGTATGTTATTGCGAATTAAATTCGTTTCAACGCGTATTTTTATATACTTTTTTATGTATTTAATTTGTTATAATTATTACAAACACTTCATTAAAGATGTATATTAATCTTTAAACTTGTGTGTTGGCAAATGTGAAAATGTAAAGTGAGCAAATTAAATAAAAATGATAATTTGACCATGACTGACTTTGGGCTCGTTTACATTAGCTGAATAGAGATGAACTGAACTGAACTGAATAGAAGTGTATTAATTGAACTAAATAGAGATGAACTGAACTGAATAATAATTAACTGAACTAAACTGAATATAATCTAAAGTAAACAAACCCTTTGTTACAAGAATATAATATATTACTCGTTGAATGCAAATATGTATAGTACATAAGACATATATAACTGGATTAACTGCATATAAGTGCCTCAGCATTCAATTTCCTCCCTCTTCTTCAATTCTTCTATTACTCCTTTTTTTTATTATACAATCAAATTCATTTTTTTTTATAACATATTTTGCCATCACATAAATATTATCAACAAATGCAGCAACCATAGAAGCAACCGGAGGGACACCATCCACGGCCTCGGGGTAACGATTTCGAGGGCGGGTGGACTCCGGCGATGCCCAAACCGTCAAATGTTGGGAAGAAATGGAGGGGAAATTGGATTAAGAAATGGGTTATAATTTTTAGGGCATATGTTTTGCTTTTTTCTTTCCTCTCTTTCATCCTTGTGGTTACCATGAGTGGCTTCATTCATTTTGGAAGGCTCAGGTAAGTGAAACTAGTGATCTTCAAATAAATTAATTTAAATAATGTCAAGATTTATTCATTTTTTTATCTTTGTTTGTACTAGAAGTATCAACTATCTACTATATATCTACATATATTAAACACACCTGGCCCCAAAACATAGAAATGACATATGTACGTAATATCTCAAAAATAAAATTTTGTCATGTGTCATCTTTAAAAAAATATATTATAGAAATGACACATGCAATTGTTCAAAAATAAATTTTATGTGTCATCCTTAACAAAATGTTTCATTTTTTTTAAAGAAATTGCTTTTATTTACTAATTAAAATAAATATTAATATTTTTTTACATTTAATAAAGTTTTTCAACTTCTCTCAAATATAGCTCAAAAATAAATTTTTGCTATGTGTCATCTTTAAAAAACATGTTTTTTTGTAAGAAATTATTTTTATTTTCTAATTAAAATAAATATTAATAATTTTTTAATATTTAATAAAGCTTTTCTATTTCAAAAAATATAAAGCTTTTCAACTTCTATCAAATTATGTTATTTTCTTTTCTAGATCACTTCCTTTTTAGGTAACCCAATTTTTCATCCATTTCAAAATTCTTCTAAAGGAGCCTCACACTTTTTTTAATTCTCAATCTACCGTTCACATAAACGGTTTGACATAGCGGTTTTTTTTTCAACTGGACAAACCGCTACTCGTAGTAGCGATTTTCCAATACTTAAAAAAAAAAAATTAAGTCTTTCCCTTCCATTTAGTAAAAAAAAAAAAAAAAACCATAAACCGCTACTGGGAGTAGAGGTATTTTATATGGAAAAAAAAAAAAAACGATTTTTTTTTCCAATGTGCTAACGTGTACGGTAGATTGGAAATTTATTTTTTTTTAAAAAAAACCGTATTTTGAAAATTAGGAAGATTGCTAGCATCATTAAGGGAAAAAATTCATTTGTGCATGCTAATATTAGTAATAATTTGGTTTGTTGTATATAGAATTCTCCAATTCTACATTGACAAAAATTGATTCTTTCGATTGATATGAAGTATAAAGGTTGATAGTTTTTATTTTATCAAATGCATTACCCATATTTACCGCTTTCAACAAATCAAGTAATGTATAGATTTTATTTTACCGTGGTTTAATTTCTTCATAAGAAGTACTCCTTAATTGATTACAAATTTAACTATTTGAGAATACTACACTATAATTCCAATATTTTCAATATATCAATAAATGCTAATTTAATACATACCTGATAATACAATCATCTACTATTGTAGATTTGTAGGTTCATTTGAAATTAATTATAAAATAATTAAAATGAATTAATATTACAATAAATCAATTTTAAAAGGTTTAATTTTATTAAAAATAAAAAGTAAAGTCAAATCAACAAGATGTACGGTCTAGATTTGTTTGACTTCGGGGTCGTTTTTTCATAGAACAATTTTCACTTCTAGTGACATTGAACTTTAAATTTCTTAGGCAGTGAGTCGGTGCCTTATTTATTCTTCTGTATCACATGACAAGCAACGAGCCAAGATAGATAGACAGAAACCTTTTTTCCCTTCCTATAACATTATTAATAAGCTAGCTAATGGTACAATTTTGCAATTACACAAACAATACACGAATGTGATTTACAGATAGAACAAGGTTTGACACAAAGTATACTATAATCCTGTCTTCTCTCGTATTTCATCTTGTACCACATAAGTCTTATGTATATGGATGAGATTCTCTTAAACAAAACCACAAAGAGGTTGATATTCTTGATAATCTAAAGATTGAGAAGTATATATTCCCTCCGTTTTAAAATAACTGCTCCACTTTGATAAAAATTGTGAGAGTTTTTTTTTTTTTAAATCAAAGTGGAACAGTTATTTTGAAACAGATGGATTATAATACAGCGACTACGACACAATAATATACCTTATAGAGGAATTGTATTGGTCAGATTGCTCGAGCTTTAAAGGAAGACCAGATGTTTTACTAGATAATCCTGCAAGCATCATGATATGCAAATGACATAGCAACATGAATTTACATCAAAAATCAATCAAAACATTCTTTGTACTTAAAATCATCCTTCCCTACTAAATGAGTAAAAATGACAAATTGCTCAGATCATTTCTCATCCCCAAAAGACACACAAAAACATTCTTTGCACTTTATCATCCTTCCCTACTAAACAAACAGCAGGTTGCTCATTGCTTATCCACAAAAGACAGCACAATAGACAGACAGCACAAGATTGAATGTGTTAAAGAATACATCTTCCAAATTCACCACATGCAAGTGTCCCACATTGAAAGATTAAAGAAATGATGACTAATATATAAGGTTTGGTGGTTACTCCTTATATTACCAATTGGTTTTATAATGGAGCCCATCGGGCTTATGTATGGTTTGAATCTCTCTGTTACGAGTGCAGCCCAGACCCGTATTTAACATGGTATCAGAGCCAGACCCATGATATGGGACCCTAAATGGGTTAAAAAAAAAAAAAAGTTCACTGGGTCAAAATGAGTAGCCCTCCATGTGAGGGAGAGTGAAAAAAAAAGCACTCTAAACCCAAAAATGTCTTTGCAATCATCCTAGTGGAGTCTCATATTGGATTACTGGCAACATTTCCAATTTTCCATGAAAAATAATTCATTCCGACACAAAGTAATGATCGAAAAGGGTATCCATGGTACAGTTCGTTGCAAGATAAAATCATTTTACCATAATGACCATACATACATTGATAATTGACAAACCCTCAGATCAGCAAAGAAAAAGGACAGTACAATATCAATAAAAACAAACAAGCAGCATATCATTCATTATACATATGGGTTGGGTAATTTAACACAGCAATGACCATGATATATAGACAAATTAAAACTTCCTCTAGTTAGTGAAGAATATAAAGTGAGCGCTTCTTCGACAAATGTTTTTCCTTCTAGTGATCTGACATCGAAGTTTTAACTCTAAATTTCTTAAGCAGTGAGTCGGTGCCTTATTTATCCAACTAACAGTTTCAATTGGGAAATTTATCATGTACACAAAATTGCACAATATATAAAACCTAATGAAAGCTTATTTGAGCTGAAATTTCAACAATTTGAAGGTTTAAAAGAAAAAAGAATTACACTTTAAACATTGACAAACAAATTCAGCATAAAGAGGGGAGGGGGGAAATTGAGTTATACCAGCAAGAGAAGAATAATCATTGGAGGGATTAGATAATACACATACAATCAATTTATTTGAGCTCCTGCAATTCAAAAAAAAAAAAAATAGAATTAAAAGAAAGAAAATTTGAATTGGAAACTTAAAATAGGGGAAAATTAAATAAACCTAAAATTAAGATATAGAGAAAGATTAAACCTTTTAGAGAAAATTGAAAATAGAGATCAAGGTATGAGAAGCAAAAGAAGAGGGTGGGTGTAAAAGAGGGTTGGCACCATTTCCGTTGCTCGAAAAGCCTGTAATTTTGGATGTGTTTGTGGAGGAATGCCAAATCAATCCAGAATGAAAATCCAAATGTGTGCTAAAGGCAGTTAGTTCTCTAATTAATAGATCTTCTCCCAACAAATTACAAAATTAACTTGTATGGCATGTTTCTACATCTCCTCCTATAGCCTCGACTAAAGAGACATAAATGTTGTCATGAGGAGTGAGGCCTCTATCAACCATTTCTTTGAGCAAGTCTTCAGCAGGGGCAGCTTCCTTATTCTTGCACAAGCCTTGAATCAAGGCATTGTAAGTAAGAAGAGTGGGATTAAAACCTATATCAAACATCTCATCTCGAACCTTAAAAGCATCTTTCATATCGCCTCTCTTGCTATACCCACTAATAAGTGTGTTATAACTAATATGATCCGGAGAAATCCCCCTTTCCTTCATCTCATCAATAAGACTTCGAGCTTCTTCAACCTTTCCATCTCGACAAAGACCCTGCATCAGCGTATTGTAGGTGACTTCATCGGGACAAACTTTTCTCCTTTCCATCTCCCTCAACAAACAAAAGGCTTGCTCCATATTCCCGTTGGCACAATGACCATTAATCACAGCATTGTACATCACAAGGTCTGGGGTCACACCATTTTTCATAACCTTGTCAAAAAGATGAGATGCCTCATTCATTCTCTTGGACTTGCTCAACACATAAATAAGAGATGTGTATGTAACCTTTGTAGGTTGAATCCTTTGAATTAGCATCTCGTCATATAGATCAAACGCCTTCTTTACACTTCCACTCTGGCAATACCCATTAATCAGAATGTTATATGTGATCTCATCCTTGTTCATACCCTTCTCTTCCATCTCCTTAATCAAGCTATCAGCAGTGGCATCCTTACCTTCCATAAACAAGGTATGTATCAGAATGTTATAAGTTGGCAAAGTGGGTGATATACCCTTGCCAACCATCTCATCTCTATAACGGAACGCCTTGTCTAAATCGCCTTTATTGCAACATCCATCAATCAAACAATTGTAAGTCACAGCAGAAGGTGCCACCCCAACTTCCACCATTATTGTATCAAAGAATTCAATAGCTTCATCAAGCCTCCCTTCCTTGCATAACCCATTAACAATGGAACCATACGTGTACGAATCCGGATAAATCCCCCTAACTTTCATCTCACATAAGATATTCCTAGCACTTTCAAATTTCCCCCTTGAACAATAGCCATTAATGATGGTATTATATGACACAACATTAGGTTTACACCCAGCCATCTCCATAAGGTCAAGAAATTGCACAGCCTTTTTGAATTTGCCTTCTTTGCAAAGCACATTAATCATGATATTGAATGTATGAGTATTGGAACTAATTTTAAGGCTAAACATGTCAGCATACAAAACCCAAGCTAATTGAGTAGAATTATTCAATCTAAGAAACAAGCTAAGTAAGTGATTACAAGTTTCAACCTTGGGCAATAAGCCCAATTTCTTCATCATCTTAAAACACTTGAAAGCTTCCTCAGCTTTCTTCAACTGACATAAACCCCGAATCCAATAATCAAAACAAATGCTACCATCAATATTCAGTTTTTCCCGGGTGCGAAACAAGTCAGAGCTAGTGACTAACCTGGTGCTGATAATGCGCTTAGCGAGCTGCAAAGCGGGCTTGGGTGATGGAAGCTGAGAAACTATGAGAAGAGCAAGAGAGCCAGAGTCCGCATCCAAATGGGTCGGTTCGAATTGCTCGAGAAATTGAGAAACGAGGTTGGGTTTGGAGCGGAGGTTGAGGAGGGTGGGGAAGATTAAGGAAGGGGTCAGAGAGGGCGCAAGGTGTTTGATGAAATGCCATTCCGAATTCAAGATTGAAGTTTGCAACTGGGTTTGGGTTAACGGTGACGATGAAGGTGGAGGTGTTTTCAGGCAAGTGGCGGAAAGAGAAGACAAGTTGGAGCGTTGCTGAAATCTCCTCTTCACCGTCTTCATCATCATCAACATGGAAGAAATAAGTCTCTTTTCTTATTGTCTGACTGTCTGTCAAAGACTATCCAAGGGGTTAGTTTTTGCTCAACTTGCAAAGCTAAGCTATGAAATTTACGCTGATTTAATTTACTGTAGTAGCAAACTAGCAATTGAATTGATTTTTTTTTTTTTGGTGAAAGCAATTGAATTGATTGCTCAAAGTTTGAAACAAATTCGTCGTTTCTTGTGTGTTGTGTCTAGAGGAAAGAAGGGTATGGGGCCGGGCCGGGCTTCCTTATTAAAAATGGCCTGGAATAGTGGAATTTCCAAGCCAAAGTGTTTCACCATAAAATCAAGCCCTGCCAATTTGGCCTGAAAATTGGGTAATCTCTACTCGAGTCTAACTAGAGGCTTTGCCTTTATGTTAAGTTGTATTGTGTATATTTATGTCAAATTCAAAAGATCTACCTTGTATTGTTGTTGGCTTTATCATAGTGAGTTGTGATGTACCGTGTATTAAAAGCTAAAAAATGTAGTTTTAAGTTGGACTTGTCACGCCTTGTTAATACTAAGCCCTTCGTGCTCGACCGAACTTGATCCCATGTTATCTTTTTACTCCATTGTATAATTCTTGTAGGAATTCAATTTTAGGAACTAAATTATTTAGAGTAATTTACATTGTGTATGCACTTATATTGTTGGCAATGAAACATTTTGAATGAGTGGGAAATGACATTGAACAAAAGCAGTTGTAAAACTAATGGTTAGTAGAAAAAAAACAATCTTTAGAAGTTTCCAAAGAATAAATATCTTTGAGAAAGCTATGACATACTTGTTTTTGGTTCTCCTAATACTCCCTATAAGGCTTTCTTTATATAAGGGTCATTCACAATGTTTACCTCTAAAGTCTAAATTATTTCAAAGGTGTTGCAATAAACTAAATTCAATGTAAAGGTCTTTTACATCCGTACTTCTCTTAAAGCCCTTTCCCCATCTCTTGGGAGACGCCTCTAAGACGATCATCATCCAGCTCTAATTTAATATAATTCTGGTTAAGTTACAATCTTACATCAATACTAAATGAAGACATTTTCTTTTTGGTGCACTATTTCATTCATTGGTGGTCTTATAGACTTCATGATGAAGTGGTGAATTACTCTTTAATTTGCTTTTGATCTTTCTTTTTAAACCATTGTCTATAATTGGTATCTCATCTTCAATCACAACCCAAGGTGGGTAGCTGACATGACTTTCATTAGCCTATTAATAATCTATCTTTAACAAGAATATAATCTTTGCAGGTTATGTACAAAGAAGACCTGGTTATTGGGCGGGTCAGGGTCAGGGTCAGGCTGATGCGGGTTGAGTCAAGGCCAGAGTCGACTAAAAAGGGTCAATAGCGGGTCGCGGATCATTAGCGAGTCGGTGGTTGTCGGCCTTTAAAATATTAAATATAAATAAAATTCAAGCTAATCAATAATTAAAACAAATGTAAACGAATATATTAATGTAATTATTTTTGTCAAAACTTTTTCTTAAAAAAAATTATTAGGCTATTATTTTTTGTCATGTATTGGCCCTGGTCAATAAGACCTTGTCCATCAAATGTCATGTCTAGTAAATACCCTATAACCTTGACCCTAACCGCATACATTGGGTATCTTGTCCAATAACAAGTCTAGTACAGAGCATATATTAACCAAAAGGAGACCTTTTAAATGATAATCAAGCTGATAGGCTGCAAAAGATTCAAATGATCGATTATCTTTAATTTCATGATTAGAAAGTCAGTAGGACTTGTGCGTTACCTGATTAGATTACTCGATCATATCGGTATATTCATTCCTGATTGTTCTTCCTTTTTATTAGAATGCAGATTTACTTTTGCTGAAAGGCTCACTTGAATGGAACATAAGGTATACTTCTGGGCAAGGCCGCCGCCATGCATAGGTGGAGCAACTGGCATAATTTGCGGGACTTCTTCATATCTCCCACAAGACGACAGATCTTCTGTGGAAAAAAACAAAGTGACATGCATTGCCATTTTGAGTTTAGAAATATGAATAAATAGGCAAAAATAGAAAACGAATGGTAAAGAAATAATGATCACCTCCATTATTTGAACTGACTGTGAGAAACCACAATGACATTCTGCTGTTGCACAAGTTATACAATAATAATGACGAATATTATCATGATAATGATTAGAAAATGAATAACAAGAAACTAACATACTTTGTGAAGCTACTAACATTCTTCAACAACACAAAAAATGGCATCTAGTATATATGTGATCAATATAATAGTTTGTCTATAAACTACTTTAAAATGAATATGGCATCGAAGCAATAACTTACATCTCCGGCCTTCAAGTTTTCAAGACCTTCGAATACGCTCCCAATTGGTCTAGATAGCAAGTTGTGACTGACTGTAATGCATCAATTAATTAGAGATTAGTTTTCTGATTTTCCTATTATTTTTAGACTTTATTGTTTTAATAGTCCTTTTAAATTGTCCTTTTTGGCTAGTGTTTTGTCTTGTTAGCTGATGTTTGATCATATCAGCTTTTTGGGTGATTTTGTACTATAGCATATGGACAAAATCAATTAAGGTAGTAGTAAGTAGTATAAATATGTAGGAAGGAAAAAGAGAGGGAATTATATAGAAATTATTTTGTAAAGGCTTGGCCAAATAGTAGAGACTTGTGACCATTAGTCACTCTTTGGAGATTTGCAACTTTAAGTTGCTAGTTGTCTTGTATTACATTTTCTGAATTATTCAATCCAAATTTCCAGATTTCATCTTTGAAATTATCAGTGCTTTACACTGAGATTCCCGTCGCAGAAAGAAGTCCAATTTAATCTTTTGAAACAAATTAAAAAAAAAAAAAAAAAAAAAGAGAACTCTTGAATCAAGTGAAGCAAGCTACTTAGATATCTCAAGTTTTTCAAGAAGGGCAGGGTAGTTTGTAGAATGCTCAGTACAAATTTGTTTGATGACAAATTCATGCATGACATAATAAAGGACTAAGCATGGAAATTACATAACAGTAACCAAATTGATCAGCAACATTGACAGCATAGTGGGTCCTTATATATGTATATAAGTGTGGCAGGCCATCAGGGATTTCACCTAAGATGCTTTTAGAACTAGTATCCCGAATGTTGCAAGAGAAAAGTTAAAAGGTTTGTATATTGATAATAAATAAAATGTTTTCTTATAGTATAAAACATTATCCTTTACAAAATCTTCAGTCTATGGGGATTGAATAGCTGGACATACACTAAGATTGATCTTCGAATTTAAGGCCAGGAAGGTTTCTTAAATACAAGGAAAAAGTAAAACAAGTTAGATTATTATGGAAATTAATTAAAACATTAGTAGTGAACTAGAATGGAGTATATTAACAATTAGGTAGACTTACAGTGATGCAATTGAAGAATGTTGTACAGGAAATTAGTAACGTGTTATTTCGTTTATTAAATTGCCATTGGCAATCATCTCTGTTAAATTTGATTAGAATATTAGAAACGGGCCTGGGCAATCCAATATTGATAAGGAAAGTTTAGGTTACTTACAAGTCATAGGAGGTTTCATCCTAAAACCAATTGGTTATAGGAGGAGTAACTCCTGGACTTATAAGCTAGTTTAGTCTCTCCTCATCTTCCGATGTGGGACACTCACTAGTGCACTATATGATATATGGGGTTCAACAATCTCCAATGTTAGATCCTATTGTAATTGCATTAATATTTGAAGTTGAGGGGCTTCAACCATCACATCTTTGATAGCCTTGAAAACCAATTGATCAGGAACTACAATCTTTATATATCTTGTGGCTTTAACTATACACCTTGAAAGAGTATTTGAGTCTTGTCTTGGCCTGGGTTGATTTTTTCAATTTTGCACACATCATGTATTACCCCTATATGCACCCCTACCAGCCTTCCTTTTCTATCCACAAGTGCAGCACTAGAAGAACCTCCCGCCGTATCAACATTATGTTCAACCAAGTATGGGATATGATATTTTTAAAGATCATTTTCAGGATGATTTGTTGAACAAATCATGCCTTGGGACCATAACTTGCATGAACGGAAGTGCAAGCGACAATAACACATAGAATGTAATTTAGTCAAAACAAGTCGACCTCTATTGGAACCTATAATTAATTATAGGTTTAGATAAATAGATAATAATTTAGGGTTAGATAAATGACTTGATCTACTTATTCCAAATAAATGACTATAGAATCTACTCCCTCCGTGATATGTTAATTTCAACATTTCAGTTTTCCCGCATTTTTAGGAAATAATTTAATGATGTAAACGAATAAATTAATCAAAATGGTTTTAAGACAAGCAATAATGAGATTATAAGTTTACTAATTTTTAAATTATTTTGATTAATTTGTTCATTTACATCATGAAATTATTTTCTTAAAATACGTGTAAATTCAATTATTGACATTAATATGTTACAGAGGGCCGGGGGTAATGATTCCAAATAAATTTAGGGTGTCATTTATAGTGAACTATACAAGATCTAATTATTCAAATAAATGACTAAAATACATTAACGATTAATAAAAACTCGCATATATATTATATTTAGATTACTTATGAAGGCAGTAGAAAATTAAACAAATTATTAGCACAAGTTACATTAGTTACTTATCAAGGCAGTAGAAATTTTTGAAATTTAGGATAATCCTATTACTTATCAAAACATCGTCATTGACAACAACAGAAGAAGAACAATTGAAAAAAACCCAGCATAATACTATGATTAATAATACAACATCAACATCAGACATTAACAACAAAATCAGACATCAACAATATCAACTGAAAATAACAAATCCTACATAGGACTAACAACAAAGACAAAGGTGCAATATAAGCAATGAGGATCAAGGTAATAGTTGATTTATTGATGATAAATAAAGGAGGTCATAAGCAAGCATATAGGCAAATTCTATATTGAACTAATAACTACCACATGGAACCATAAAGAAAGAGGCATCATACTTCGTATAAACAAGGAACCCTATATTTTAAAATTATTGTAACTAATAGGAACTGCATGCAAATTAAAGGATTTTTCCTTTTCCACAGTCAACCCAAGTTTTCATCCATGTCTAGGTCTATCTTGAGGCTCGACTCCGATCCATGAGGTAACTTCCAATTAAGATAATGGAACATGACCATGACATGACTACACTATTTACTTAAGTTGCACAAGTACTAATCATTATTTATTATTCACAAACGAAATCCTAGACGTAGAGGTGGAAACCTTCACACGACCCGCTAACTCGACACGAAATCGACCCGTTATTAACGGGTTTGGGTTGACGATGTCAACCTGTTAAATTAAATGGGTTGACACGACACTTTTAATAAACGGGTCGAGTTAGGGTCAAGGGAGTTCAACCCGTTTAATTAAACGGGTCAACCCAACACGACACGATTTTACTTGATTTTCAACTTTAGCGTGAAAAAACTACATAACCCGCCAACATGACCCCAACTCGACACAAAATAAACGGGTTTGGGTCAATGATTTCGAAACGTTTAATATAAACGGGTTGACACGACACGACCCGTTTATTAAACGGTTCGGGTTAGGGTTAAGGGGTGTGAACCCGTTTAATTAAATGACACGACACGAACTCGACACGATACGACACGACACGTTTCCCACCTCTACGTAAATGTTTACAATTTTACATACGTTTGGCTCTCATCTTTTGTTTTTTTCGCTTTTCTTCGATCTCCTGCGTCTCGCTCTATTATGCCTTGTTCATTTTAACTCCACTCATGACTCGTCAACTTCAATTATCCAGAACCAGATTATCCTATTACTCTTCACTACTCAAAACTTTACACAATCCCGCCACTCTCCTCCAATTACATGCTCATATTATCACTTCTGGCGCTGCTTCTGCTTCTGCTTCTGCTTCTGCTTCCAATTCCCCTTTTCTCTCCAACCATTTGATCAATGCCTATTTTTCTCTTGGTCCAATCTCCAATGCCCACAAACTCTTTCACCATATCCCACTAAAGAACTTATTTTCTTGGACCATTTTGATTTTTGGGTTCACTAAAAGGGCCCTTTTTCACCAGGCTCTCGATTCCTTCGCTGCAATGCTGGCTACTGGTTTGCTGCCCAATGAGTTTACTATTTCATCCATTTTGCCTGCTTTTCCAAAACTCGCTCTCCCTTTGATGGCTAAATCCGTTCATGCTTTCTGGGTTCGTCACAGATTTCGACATAATGTTGTTGTTGAGACGTCTTTAGTTGATATGTACTCTCGTTTTGGGTGCTTGACTATTGCTCGCAATGTGTTCGACGAAATGCCTGTGAGAAATCTTGTGTCTTGGAATGTTATCATTTCTGGGTATGCTCACAGTGGCATGTCTGATGATGCACAGTACCTTTTCAATTTAATGCGAAATAAGGGGTTTTCTTTCGATTATTTTACAATCATGAGCCTAATTTTGGCTTCATCTGGACCTACTCACCCAACAACAAGTAGTGCAATTCATGGTTTTGTCATTAGATTAGGATATTACAGAGAGAAGCAAATTCAAACGGCTCTTATCGATATGTATACTAGTCGTAACTTCATTGATGCAGCTTATGGTGTCTTTGATGAAATGCCTGTCAAAGATATGGTTGCTTCGACTGTGATGTTGAAAGGATTCTCATCTGGTCAATTGTGGACCAAGGCCATGGAACACTTGAGTGACTTAGTGAGTGTACATTATATGTCTCTTGATTCCACTGCTTTTGTGAGCATGATCTCAAGCTGTAGCTGTCTGAGAGCTTTGCCGCAAGGCAGGGTGATTCATACATTGGTCGTAAAACGAGGTTTTACCAAGGATGTGTTTGTGGGATCTGCATTCATAGACATGTATGTAAACTGCTGTGATCTAGGTAGCGCGAACAAGTACTTTAGTGAAATGGAGGATAAAGATATTACTTGTTGGAACGCCATGATTAGAGCCATGGGAATGAATGGAAATGGGAGTGATGCAATAGCTCTATTCAGAAAAATGGAAGAATTGGGATTCACTCCAAATGAATCTACTTTTGTGTCTATCTTGTCAGCGTGCAGTCATGCTGGTATGATTGATGAAGGTCTTAAGATATTTGATGAAATGGTTAAGAGAAAGGGCAAAGTTGTTCCTAATTCGCAGCATTATGGATGTTTAGTAGACCTACTTGGTCGTTCAGGATGGTTAGATGAGGCTCATTTGGTGATAGCTCGGATGTCCCTGCAGCTGCATTCTGGGGCTTACAATGCTTTGTTAAGTGCATGTAGAGTCTATGGTAACACCAAGGTGGGAACTGAGATTTACCAAGAACTACTCAAACTAGATATCAAAGATGTTGGGCACTTAAATTGTGTCTCAAACCTGTATTCCACTATGGGTGATTGGGAGCGCAAGGAGATGTCTGACATACTACTTAGATCTAAGGGGATGAAGAAACACCCTGGCTGTAGTTTGATTGACATAAGCAACTAAGGGTGTGTTTGGTTGTGTCTTTTTTAATGGATTGAAATGGAGTTAGAATCCATTCAATCTATTCTTTTGTTTAGTTGAGCATTTAAAGTATGGAATCTCAAACCCATGGGGTTCTAACTCAATTCCATAACCCTAGAATCTCATACCCACCTCTATAAGATTCATAATCCATTCTATTAACGAAGTTAAGAATCCATTCCAACCTCAAAACCAAACAATTTTACACTTGGGTTTTGAAGTCCATACCTATATAGTATGAGATTCTATATCAATCCATTCCAACCTATGAACCAAACACCCCCTAAGAGATTCTATTGCAGTGAAGAAAACATATCAACCCTGTTCAGTGCTCGTCGAGGTCATTTCCCAAGGCATATAACAATTTTTACACTAAGATAGATAGTAGGATGCTCTAGGGAGTTTGCACTCATTTACTTGCATAGTTGCATGTACTTAACCTAAGTCTTCTTCTGCATGGCTACTGCCTATATGTTCGTTGTTTTCTCGTTATTGCAATGTGAAGGTTGAAGGTTGTTCTACATAGTGCCATAAGTCCATAACTATGAGCTCCAATTCTGTCTTGATTTTGACTCGGTCCTGCTTAACTTGATGAAAGGGGAAATAGAGGATAAAAATTTAGGAGGCAAAATCATCAATGAGTAGTTGTTAAGTTGTCAAGCTCATTATTTAATGCATTGCTCCGTAAGACAACACAATTAACATCCCTTCAACCTTTTGGAAAAACCCTTGATCGAGCGAATGATTATGTGATATTACAAATTAATTAATAAATCATGGAGTTGAATCTTTATCTTATTCTGATCATGAGATCATCAATTCAGGACACAACAGGTGAAATCATGGAGTTCAATCTTTATCTTTTTCTGCATATTTAAACGTTTTTGAGGGGTGCCTATCGGAATTTAAGTCTTTTTGCACTAAAGGTCTTTATTTAGGTGATTTGGGTACATATTTATTTTCAACATTTTATTCTACAATTGCCGGAATAGTAGCCATGTGGTATACGACGATCATCGACCTATTTTTGAGGACAAATGTAGGTGTTTACATCCGCAAAAATATGAAGAGCCTCCAAGCACTATTCTTAGCCCATGATATAAAGACAAGGATTAAAAAATATGGGCTATAAGGACCTCCAGGAAACCCAAATCAAAAAATGTACAATCAAAACACATCTTTAACCATTAATATCTTTAATTACATGTTAATTTAATTAAATATAACAACTTTGATATTTTTAAGAAAATTGAAACCATCTTATCTAGCCCATCTTATGCAAAAAAAAAAAATTAAATTAAAAACCACATTTTCTAGAAAATTTTGTACAAAACCATATTTTCTCACTAGTGTTTTTGTTGACTACTACCTTGCTGTCAGATTCAGGCATTGACTAGCACGTGACTGGCACATGACTTATAATTAAAAACAATTATTTTTTCAGATTTTTTTCTTTTCCCTCCCATTAATCTCATTTCCTCCAATTTCCCTTTCCTCTGACTTAGGCCCCGTTCTTTAGGACTTCTATTGACTTAATTTAATTTAATTTCATTTAAGTTCAGTTAATTTAATTTAATTTAATTTAAGTTCATTTCATTATTATTATTATTATTATTAGTTTCGGGCATTGTTTTTCCGCTCGACACTTTCCGACGACGGTTTTCGAACTGACATTTCCGGCGTTGATTATTCGGGCGACTTTTCCGGCGACGATTTTCGGGACGAGTTTTTCGGCGACGGTTTTCGGGATGACTTTTCCGACGACGGTTTTCAGACTGACTTTTCCAGCGGTGATTTTTCGGCCGAGTTTTTCGACGACGATTTTCGGGATGACTCTTCCGACGACAGTTTTCGAACTGATTTTTCAGAGGTAATATTTGGCCGACTTTTCTGGCGAAGATTTTCAAGTCGAGTTTTTTGGCGACGATTTTTCGGGACGACTTTTTCGACGACGGTTTTCGAATTGATTTTCCGGCGGTGATTATTCGGCCGATTTTTCCGACGACGATTTTCAGGACGACTTTTCCGATGACATTTTTGGACTGATTTTCCGGCGTTGATTATTCGGCCGACTTTTCCGACATCGATTTTCAGGCCGAGTTTTCCGGCGACGATTTTCCAGGACGACTTTTCCGACAACGATTTTCGGACTGATTTTCCGACCGTGATTATTCGGCCGACTTTTCCGGTGACGATTTTCAGGCCGAGTTTTTCGTCGACGGTTTTTCAGGACGACTTTTCCGACGACGATTTTCGGATTGAATTTTCCGGCGGTGATTATTCGGTCGACTTTTCCGGTGATGACTTTCAGGCCGAGTTTTTCTGCAACGATTTTCGGGGTGAATTTTCCGACGACGATTTTCGGAGTGAGTTTTCCGGCGACGATTTTCAGGCCGCGTTTTTCAGTGACGATTTTAGGGATGACTTTTCCGGTGACAGTTTTGGGAGTGACTTTTCCAGCGGTGATTATTCGGCGGAGTTTTTTGACGACAATTTTCCGGCGGTGAAAAATGAAGGTTTTAGGGTTTACTTTGAAATATAAATAAAATAAAATAAAGAATAAAATAAAAATAAAAATAAAAATAAAAAATATATAATATAATATAATTTTTTTTAATTTAATTTAATTTAATTTCAGTTAATTTAATTTAAGTTCAGTTAATTTAATTTAAGTTCATGTTTTCTCAGTCTTATAGAACAGGGCCTTAATTTCCCCCCTTTCACTCCATCTCATGTAATTTATACCCTAAAACAACCAATTTATATTCTAAATCAAGCCCTCTCTTTTCATTAATTTCCATCGTTAATGAGTTTAAAACAAGTGTATGCAAATTAAAGGTTAGAATATCAAACCAAGTGCTAGACAACGCCGGAATCCGGTGGCAATGTAGTGTTCAACAACTAAACTAGTGAGAAAAAAATTGTTTTTTTTTTTGGAAAATTTGTTAGAAAAGACCTTATAAAACATTTTTTTTGCAAGAAAAGACCTTATAAAAAATTTGTTGTGGACAGAGACCTAAAACAAAAAAAAAGTTGCAAGGAGGGACGTTACCTCTATTTTCCGACGTTGAATGTGAATTTCCGGCGTTGACTCGCTATTTCCCTCCAATTTTCGACGAATCATTTCTTCTCTATTTAACCTTTCCTTTTCTTTTCACTATAAATTCATTTTTCCTCCACTCCCCCTCCATTTTCCCTCCTAAATTCATCTACATGAACCCTATATTAACACTTCCTTCTAGCATCTAAAATTATCTTATTCTGAATTTAGGTTTCCTCATCTCTTACCCCCTTAAATACGAAAGGATTCGTGCAAAATTGGAGGGAAATAGTGAGTCAACACAAAAGATTCACAATCAATGTCGGAAAATAGAGGTAATGTCCCTCTTTGCAACTTTTTTTTTGTTTTAGGTCCCTGCTCACAACAATTTTTTTATAAGGTCTTTTTTTACAAAATGAATGTTTTAAAAGGTCTTTTCTGACAAAATTTCCTTTTTTTAAACTAAATTTCCTAGAAAATGTGGGTTTTTTTTTATTACAAAAGGTCGGCTAGATAAGATGGTTTTCAACCATTTTTCTTTTTTTTTTTTAAGTACTCATTTACACAGTCAAATAAAACTCTATATGACTATGTTTGTTTCTTTTAGATTGGGAATAATTTAGAAATTTTCCTTGATAAATTGTTGCAAGACTCCAAAATAAGAACAACAAATAAGAAACAAAGGGAGTTCAATATTTAGATATTTAGAGTGGACTAATGTATCCAAGATCTATTATCATCAAGTTGCATGGGTTTTGCTTCTAATAAAACATTATTTATTTCAACAGCATGGCAATAATATAATTAACAACAAGTGGTTGCATAATGCACAAACATGGTTTACTTTGAGCTTTTCTCCTCATAAGCTTGAGTTGTTAATGCTTAATTAACTACTAGTACGTGGCATTGACGATAATTATCAAACGTTAAAAATGAACTGTAAGCCGTAGACTTTTAGATATTCCTTAAAATTAAAGGTTTGATAAAATCTGGTTTATTCAAAAAGTCATTGGTTAATCATCAATATATGCATAGTTTTACATCAATTCATGTGTTTACATCGTTGAAGCACTTGAAGATGCCTTTAATTTATTTGCTACCCTATTGAAAGATTCCATGACCTTTCACTACTTTCATGGTTTGACCATAATTTTACATTCTTTAAGAGGTTTTGTACTCTTTCCTTCCTTAATTCTACCATTTTGACTTTTTTTTTTTTTTTGTTTGCTTGTCTTTTGTTATTAATTAGTTTGAAATTGAATGTAGGAAAATATGCTCAAGATTTCATGTAACAAAAAAATTTGGAAAAAAAATGATGTTATCATTAGTATTGGAGGGAATATATATACATAAAAATCCGACACATGTCTATTGATGATGTCAACATTAGTTCTGGATTCAAGACGAGCTTGTGATATGATAAATTAATATATACATAATAGTATGCATTTAAAGCCAGGCCAACTTTGTTGTTTGTAATAAAGTATATGGTAATGAAAATGCATTATTTAAAATATAATTGATTAAGAGAAATCTTATAAAAACATATATATTTTCAATCCCAATGGAATTTTCTTCAATTTTGTTATTATCACCAATTATCATTGACCATTCGAAAATGTGGTATTGAATATATAGATGAATGTGTGTGACGAAAGCTTGATAAATTGGGGGTAAGCTAGCTACACCATGCCATGCCACCATGGAAATGAATAATGTTTATTTTTTAAAAAATTTAAATATAAATTTGTTCTCATTACCATGCCGTCTCAGCTACCAAAGGGGTCATTAGTGTGATATGGGCATATTATTTTATATTATCATACCACACTAAATGCATTTTATGTCAATGAGCTTATTGATTTAATTACAAGTTTATCTTAGATCGACGACGCCTATGGCCTATGGCCTATGGGCATATCATTGCTCGGTTAAATTACAAGAAGTTCATGATATATGTTGAAGTATACTGTATACATATATATATTGAGTTATCAATAATCCCCTATCTGTTTCAATTTATTCTTTAGGTTTGCTTTTACGTTTATGTGATTTGTCTAAATATGTAGTTTTTTAACAAGAAATGTGTAGTTTTTTTTATAAAAAAATAAAATAAAATTATAAAGTGTAACATAAGATATTAACGTTTAAACATATGAATTGAAAATTATGCAAAAAGTAAATGTAGAGATTAGAATAAATTGAAATGAATGGAGTATTTGAGTAATCTAGATCTATAACCAAAGTAACAACCATTGTTATATTTTTCCCTCCCAAATCCATCTAATAAATGGTTGCATAAAAGATATGCAAATAAATAATGACGGATATTAATAAATGTGTTTTGAAACATATAAAATTCAAGCATGATTAATTAATCTATAATTACAATTTTTATCATAAATATATTCTAAATTTTAAATAATTGTATTAAAAAAAAAGTAATAGCACTAAGCACTACTACATACGTCACGATACGTATATTACGGATTATTTAAAAATCGAACATTTGCTCGAAAATTATCTAGTATTTAACATGGAGAGCAAAATAATGTAGCTTAACCTTAATCATGATGGCATGTATCCGCAGATTTAATAAAATTATCTATTTTTCTTTTTTTAAATTATGCCTACAATTATAGGCAAAATTATGCGTCCAAAAGGGATAACTTTGTACGTATTAAATTAAGTAGCATAATGTTTTCATGTGCAATAATACATCTAATTGACCGTAGACTTTGATTCAAGAATATATATATGAATGCAAATATATATACTCCTGTATAAATTATAACAACACTAGATAATAATATCCTATATATTTCCCTTCTCGGCTTCTTCCAATAATAATACTCCTTTATTTTCTTTGAGGTTTTTTTTTTGAAAAAAAAATTGTAAATACATATATCTTGCCATTTAACATACATTAACAAAATGCAACAACCACAAAATCAACCGGAGAGACCCCTTCCACGGCCACCGGGTGGCAATGTCGAGGGTGGGCCGGGTGGCTGGACCCCACCAAGGCCGGAATCCTCGAATGATGGGTTGAAATTAAAGGGGGATTGGATGAAGTTATGGTTTTTAATTTTTAGGGCATGTGCTTTGCTTTTTTCTATCCTCTCTTTTATCCTTATGGTTACTTATAGTGAGTTCCATGAACAAGGAACGTTGAGGTAATTAATGAATTTCTCTTTTTCTTTTTCTCTCTTTTTTTTCCCTTTTGTTTTGGTGAAAAGGGATATTCATTAATAAAAGTGCATAGTGGATAGTCTAGATTCAACCCTCAATATAAATATCCATGCTATATATATAACAATATGCACAAGAAATTAAGAAACCTAAGCTAGTTACATGTATATTCATACTTACACGTACTCATGATGAATACTTCTAAAATTTAGAGCGTTGAAGTTCCCAACACAAAGTTGCTTGAGTCACTATCGCATTCTCGAGGTGTGAGGTTTGGTTTTCACGCACAAACGACAAATTTTCTCTTCCAATTTTTTAAATATGCCAATTTGATATTCTTGTTAGAGGAGCCATGAACTAGGGTCCGGTCTACTACCATACTAGGAACCAATTACTCCACTTCCGATATTTGCTGCTTCCAAAATTTACTGCTTCCACACCTTGCATTCATCCTAAATTCTTAACTAAGATTGATTGTACTATAGTGCTATGATAGCCTGATAGGGATCGTCTAGTTGGATCTTTAATTAAACCGTTCCAATTTAGTTGGCACGTACAATTGCATTTGACCTAATTTTGAATTGGATTGAAATATAGAGTATAAAAGATTCGAGACTTAGCTTCGACAGTATGAAGTGGTAGAATTGGTTGGTGTAGACTGAATTCTAATTGGTTAGATTTTTTTTGTGTGTTTAAAGAGCCACGAGGGCGGGGATGAGAATCGATCTTATCGGGACAGAAGCTCTACCACCTTAGATATCCCTCACTTTCTTTATACATCTTTTGTGCATCAATTATTTCATCAATATATGATGTATGCATGCTAATCTCATTATTACTAAGTATATTTAGTTTTATTTATTATCTATATTTAGTATCTTATGAAGTGTTATAATTTGGGATCTTCTCTTATTTTGAAACGCAGTTATGTGCTTGCCATAGCAATTATTACGATAGTATATACTGCAGTGCAATCCGGGATCAAAGGTCATGAACTTCTTACATCACAAAATGTGATGCCACCTAAGGCTGCTATTTGGTTTGACTTCTGTGGAGATCAGGTCAATACTATTACTATATTACTTTTTTTCACAATATTATTGTTCGGAACCGTTATAATTTGGTTCAATTTTTTAATGGTATCAATTCACTATTTTTTTAAAAAAAATAGGTTATATCATGGGTGGAATGGATTATGAATCTTTGGGGTTGAAGTGGGTATAAAATTCTAGGGGGTTTGGAATGAATTTAGAATATATTAAAATGTCTCAATCAAACAATAGAATGGATGGAATTGATTCTAATTCCAAAACCAACTTAGGCTCTGATACCATGTCAAATGGGTCTGGACCGTGCCCACCTCGGGAAGTGAAAGTTCACTTTACAATACGATATGAAAAAGTTGGATTATTCCTAAATTTATGAAAGATGGGATTATTAGTGGGATAAGTATAAAAGGTAGGACGATTATTAGTTTCCTATCATGTGGGATTTATTCTCAATATACTTCCTCATAATTTCAAATTTTTTTCACATTCACATGTTAACTTTATACGAGCTCAAGAATAATTCACTTCTGGAACAATATGGAGCGAAGCGCGTTTGACTTTCTTTCATTTTGGTGTTTTATTTAGTTTGAGAATATGAATTTCTCCTATGAAATCCTATGAATGTTTGACTTGAAATTTTAATTGAATTAGTACTATAAAAATAATTTTTAGTCCTAATACTCCTATGCCTCAAAGACACTAATGGTTATTTATTTATGATTGATCTTAATATTTGGGGTATGGGAGGTCTTGTTTGATAAGTTTCCATGAAAATTTCATGAATATTAGATTTTTATAATTTGTACTAATATACAATTAAAAATATTAGCGGTTGGATTATTATCTATTATTTGCATTTATTAGTTATAATGTAATTAAATGGAATGCCTCATAATAGGATATGATGGGGCATAATGCACCCATTAGCCATTGGGCCTGCCACCTGCTAAGCTAGGGCCCAACCCAACACCCAACAAGTGACAGGTCTCCACTACAAAGGACACCCACAAAAGGATCAGGTCCTGATATGGGACAAAGCCTCTACCAGGACCCCTGATCACCTCAAATCCGCGCTCAAGCACCAGCCTGGTCCAGATCACATCTACCAGGCCCTGATGACAACAGCCTGGTCCAGGTCCAGCCTACCAGGTCAAGAGAACGCCTACCAGGTCCAGGGTTGCTGACCAGGTCCAGCCCAGTCTGCCTGGCTCAGCTCAACCTACCAGGGGCAGTTTTCCTCGCATAGTCTCAAGGTATTATAAATAGTCCTCCTCCATGCACATGCAAAGGTATCCAAAAAATACTAAACACACCTCAAACTTCTCCCTCACTCTCTCTCTCTACAATCTCTACTCTTACACTTACTGACTTGAGCGTCGGAGGGCCGTTCCCCGGTAACACCTCCGGGGGTAGCTCACGTTTGTTCATTGTGCAGATTCAAGCCCATTTCGTGGAATTTGGACTAGCTCTTAAACCCACCAAAAATAAATTACATTGTTGTGACCTCAAAATCACCTCAACAATTTGGCGCTAGAAGGAGGGTCTGAGGGCCATATTCAGTTCATTTTCCATTTCCTTAACACCTTCACAATGTCTCAGCAAGGTAACTCTGGTAACCATCTCAGCAAGAAATCACAGCGCTCGAATCAAGAGAGGAGCGCCAACGCCCACGTTCCTAGGGGCTCTCGGAGCAACCGGAGTGCGGACGCACCAACCAAATCTCAGGTCGAGGAGGCACTCCGGGTCCTTCGAGCTGCCTCCCTGCTGAACAAGGAGTCAGGCAAGAGCAAGCAGGAAGTCAGTGAACGATCAGAGGATGAGGGTGAGTCATCGGATGAGGACTACACAGTGTCCTCACCACGACCATCCTCCTCTATCGGAACAAAGAGGCCATCCGCATCGAAGACTCCAACAGAGGGCTACGAGCCACCCCGTGTGCGGAGAAAACTCAACTGCACGCGGGGGTCAGGCAGTCAAAAGGTTTCGACCAACCAACGCAAGCCCACTCCTCCCCGGTCACTTCCAGGGGAGTGGGGAGAAAGTGAATGGGATACAATGAGGGAAGCGAGAAACCACCCAAGTTGGTTCTCGTCCTCAAGCAAAACAAAGATGACGGACTACACCATCCAAGAAACTTGCAAAGAGGCGAGACGACACCACAGGCGATCTCCAACGCCTCATACCACTGTCCGGGAGGAAGCTAACACGGTGCCTTCCTACCGGACCGCAGTGTATGACAGGCAGAGCGAGAAAAGGCCGGTACACGAAAGATTAGGACCACCTGCAACGGTCCATGACAGGTTGGGGGGACCTACAACTGTTAAAGACAGGTTAGGCCTATCCCCAATAGCCAGAACGGGCCTGGAGCCAACCCAACAAGAGACTCCAGGACCGTCAACAAGCCTGCGAGCAGGTAGGCCGCCGAGGCCTGAAGTAAGAACACCCACAAAGTCACCTTTTCATGCCTCGGTGATATTCGAGCCCTCTCAGAGGGTGAAACTACCTGGTCATATCAAATATGACGGGACAGGGGACCCCAACGATCACATCCAGCTGTATGAAGGTCACATGTACCTGGGCCCCTACACGGACGCTACCTGGTGCAAATATTTCCCCACCACCTTGACAGGCCTGGCCCAATCATGGTTCCAAAGCCTACCACCAGGTACCATATACGACTTTAACCAGCTCACCGAGCAGTTCACTGGCCACTTCATCAGTGGACGAAGACGAGAAAAGAGTTCCATGGAGCTCATGAGCGTTAAACAGAGCAGGGAAGAGAGCCTGCGTGAGTACTTAGCAAGATTCAGTAGGGAGGCAATTGCTGTGTCTCCCCTGAAACCAGATATAATAATGATGGCCCTGAAACATGGCTTACAGCCAGGAACCTACAGGGACCATCTGGTCAGGGAAAACATCTCCACCCTCACCGAGGCCATGCAAGAGTCTGACAAGTTCATCAGGACAGAGGAGTTCAACAGAGCACTAAGAGCTCCCCCTGGTGAAAAAGGAGGACAGCCTGAAAAGAGGGGGGACAAAGGGAAAAGAGGGCGAAAGGACCCCAGGAAGCATGATTTTCCAACCTTCGACTCCTACACCCCCCTGACCGTGTCGGTGGCTGAAATCTACGCCACCCACAAGAATGAGGACAAGTGGCGAAAGCCACCCCCCATGAAAACAGCTGGTCGAGAGAGGGACCTGTACTGTGACTTCCATGACTGCCCTGGTCATGCGACAGAAAAGTGCAGATCCCTGCGCGACAACATTGAAGACCTGATTAACAGAGGATACTTCAAGCAATACAAAGACTGGAAGGCTGCGCGAGAAAAGAGTGACCCTGCTCACGAGAAAAAGCGTGACAGGGAGTCACAAAAGAAGAAGGCCCCGGAGCAGCCCTACAACATCATAGCGGTCATCTTCGGGGACCAGCCCTCCAGCAGCTCATTAAGGGCAGAGCTGCGCGCCATGGGATCTGGTAGGTCGTACTCAACCAGAGACCTGCCAAATACCAGGCCCTCCGCTCTACCCACCATTTCATTCGGACCAGGGGACTGTGAGGGAGTATCTTACCCCCACAATGACCCCCTGATCTGCTCTATACAGATATCTCACAGCCTGGTGAGAAGAGCCCTGATCGATGGAGGTAGCTCCATCAACATTTTGTATGCTGAGTGCTTCCACAAAATGGGCTTGAAAGACAACATGTTGGTCCCCTCCCCTGGCTCAATATCAGGCTTTATGGGCGAATCGATAGTGCCCAGGGGAGAAATCAACCTTCCTGTCAAGCTGGGACAGGACAATTCTGAAAGAATCTGCATGGTAAGGTTCCATGTGATAGATGCGCCCTCACCGTACAACGCCATCCTTGGCAGGACATTCATGGATCAGTTCGAGGGCGTAGCATCCACCTTTCACCTATGCTTCAAGTACGTGACTGGTACTGGGGGGGTAGCCACCCTAAGGGGATCTCAAGAAGCTGCCAAAAGCTGTAACCTGACCCAGATCAGGCAATCCAGGCCTGAAGAAGTGGCCAGAACCAGGAGAATGGCTCAGGAGCTGTCTGAGCTGGCCAGGAGCAGCCCCAACAAAGTCCGCCTAACAGGGGATGAGCACCCCCAACCAAACAAAATCTTCACCACCAGTCACGATACCCCCAGCACATCGTTGGGAACAGATCAATACCTGGACCCTGAAGCCAGGCCAACTGAGGAACAAGACAGGGACCAGGCCATCCAACCTGGTCAGACGACAGAAGAAATTCAGTTGGAAGAAGGAGCAGGCAGGACGGTCATCATAGGCACAGAAATGAACAGAGAGGAGAGGTGTAACCTGATCACTCTTCTCAGAACGAATCATGATATCTTTGCCTATGAGGCAAGTGACATGCCAGGGGTAGACCCGGGTCTCATCTCCCACCATCTGAGTGTGCTCCCAGAAGTAAAACCCATCAAGCAGAAGAGAAGAAATTTCTCTGCTGAAAAGAATAAAGCTGTCGAGGCAGAGGTCAACAAGTTGATCAAAGCAGGTGTTGAGGTGATTTTGAGGTCACAACAATGTAATTTATTTTTGGTGGGTTTAAGAGCTAGTCCAAATTCCACGAAATGGGCTTGAATCTGCACAATGAACAAACGTGAGCTACCCCCGGAGGTGTTACCGGGGAACGGCCCTCCGACGCTCAAGTCAGTAAGTGTGAGAGTAGAGATTGTAGAGAGAGAGAGTGAGGGAGAAGTTTGAGGTGTGTTTAGTATTTTTTGGATACCTTGGCATGTGTATGGGGAGGGACTATTTATAGTACCCTGAGACTGTGTTGGAGAACTGCCCCTGGTAGGTTGAACTGTGCCAGGCAGGCTAGGCTGGACCTGGTCAGTAATCCTGTACCTGGTGGACGTTCTCTTGACCTGGTAGGCTGGACCTGGACCAGGTTGCTGTCGTCAGGGCCTGGTAGATATGATCTGGACCAGGCAGGTGCTTGAGCGTGGATTTTAGGTGATCAGGGGCCCTGGTATGGACTTTGTCCTATACCAGGACCTGATCCTTTGTGGGCCTTCATTATGAGGGAACTCCGTGGTTTGTTGAGTGTTGGACTGGGCCTTAGCTTTGCATGTGGCTGGCCCAATAATTAATGGGGTGCATTGTGCCCCATCAATTTGCCCCCCAAGTCCATAAAAATTGAGTAATAATTTTTGTGGATTTTGTCGAGTGGGCCCTGGTCCTGGTAGCAGGACGTCGCGGACAGCCCTCTTCTTCTTTTGAATTTGAAGAGTTTTTTTTTTTTTTTTTTTTTTGCGTGGGGCAGTAATTATAGTTGCCTTAATTGCTCCACTAACCTTCGTGCCTAGTGGGCTGCCAGAGAGTGGGAGATGTATTTATAGGGGGGAGCTGAGGAGTTTTTCGAACCTTTATTCAAAAATTTTCTTTCTCTCACCCCCAAACTCTCTCTCTCTTTCACCCTTCTGTTCTTTGTCCCGGTTCCCTCTTTTCCTCAAAGCATTTTAGTTCACCTTTTTAACAATGGCGGATCAGGCGGGCAACTCAGATTTTTCTTTAACCTTGAACGAACCTGGGGATGAAATCTTTCAAGAGGACCCAGATGTCAGTAGTGACGCCATTATTGCGGCTCAGCTCCAGGAGGCGGAGAGGGAGTTGCCAGAAGAGGACGAGCCTGACCAGAGCAGGGCTCTGGTAGTTCGGAATGAGGACCTGAGGGTCCGGACCTGGGTAGGTGGTCCCGCTGGTGGTGACCACTACCTGGACAGCGAAGGACGGTGGGTCTCCATAAGGTGGGAGGACTCCGAGGCCCTTCAGGGGGTCATGCAGATTAGACCGTCCACTGCGTTTCTGGGGAAGATTCACCAGTTGAGTCTGGTGTCCAGGGCCAACATTCTTGCCCTGGCACCTGGCCTGGACGGGTACCATTTTTTTCAGCCTTCTGCAAATTCTTGTGCCTGGGATTCTGAACCAGGGCACATCCCCGTCTTCCTTGCCCACTTGAATTCTGGGGTGAGGTTCCCCTTGCACCCCTTCATCGTGGAAATGCTGGATGAGTGGAACGTCTGCCTGTCCCAGTTAGTGCCCAATGCCATCCAGAGGCTGATCGGGTTTATCTGGGTTTGTGAGTTCAGAGGTCTTCCTATGAGCTCCAGGGTCTTCCGGACGATGTACAGGTTGAAGCCGTACAGGGGGTCCAATGTGCCCAAGGGTTGGTGGACCGTGGAGGTCCTGAGGCGTGACAATGAGACCTATGCTACCACCTACCCCAAGCCTAGGGAGATGGGGCACTGGTATTATGAGTTCTTGTGGCTGACGGTCCCCTTGAGAAGCAGCGAACCCAACGTGTACCTGCCCAGGACGGAGTGGGCCAGGCCCAGGAACACGGAGTGGGTAGGGTTTGAGACGCTGTCTGCTACTGACCAGGCAGTGGTCAGAGAGTTTGCTGCTCATCCCCCTACCAGCAACATTGGGAGTGCTACCCCTGTGGTGTGGCTCCCACACCTGGACCTGATTAGGAATGAGGCCTATCTGGCTCTGTCTAATCTCAGCTGCAAGATGACTAGAGGTATTTTCTCTTTTATTTGTTTTGTTTTTGTTTTTTCCACCTTGATCGTCTTGAATAGCGGTTTGGTCTCACCCTTTTGACCTGTTTTTTGGCAGTTGAGGCCCAGGTGAGGGTGAACTGGGATAAACTGGGAGTAGATGACCAGAGGAGGCCTTCCAGGGCCATCCCCCCGGAGCCTCCAACCAGGATGAAGTTCGTCCTATTGGAGAATGATAAGAGTCTCCCTCTGAGGCCTGCTCCTAGATTCGTTCCTTTCAACCCTGATGTTGTCAGGAGTAACCAGGGCAGGCTGCCCCCCAGACCGAGAACAGATGTAGAGGCTCCTTCTTCCATCGCCTCGAGGATAGCAACTGGGCCAGTTAGGAGGTCCAGGAGGAGTGCAGGGCTGACCCCTCCTGTGGCCGGAAGCGCCAGGGTTGCAATGACTAGGCACCAGGGGTCTTCCCTGGTTATCACTAAAGGTGGGAAGAGGCCTAGGTCTTCAGACCTTGGGGAGGTCACCTTGAAGGGCAAGGAGGTGGTCACCTTGGACGATGATGATGATGAGGATGATGATGATGATGAGGAGCCTCTGAGGCTCAAGAGGAGGAGGAGGGTCCAGGAGCAGGCTGGATTTCAGGCTGCCATGGCCATCCATGAGGATGACCTGGCCCAGGCTGGCTTGGACTCTTCTGTGGGGGGAGATGAATTCCTTCTGGGGAGTCATCCCTCTGATAGGGCTGGCTTTTCTGGCATGCCTTCTTACTCCCAGCTTTCTAACTGGAGTGTGAGGTCTGCGGAGATGGCAGGGCCTGTCAGCTCAGTTTCTGAAGTGCCTGGTTCTTCCTTCTTGGGGGGCCAGGCAGCTACAGCAGCAACAAAATCAACAACAACAACAACTACAGCAGCACTACCAACAACAACAACGACAGTAACAGCAACAACAACAGTAGCAACAGCAACAACAACAACAACAACACCAGCAACAGCACCAACAACAACAACAAAAACAAAAACACCAGCAACAGCAACAGCACCAACAGCAGCAGCAACACCAACAGCAGCAGCAGCAGAAGCACAGAATTTATTGCCCTCCTATAATCTTCCCCCTGAGTTGGCAGCCTTGTTCAACTCTGAGTTCCCTACGCCTGAGGAGGGAAGTTTTGATGCTGCCCCAGGTGTGGCCTCTGATAGATATATCAGGGGGATGCTGCACAGCGTCTTGCGTCCTCAGGACAGGCCATCCAGTTCAGTGGCCGACCCTGGGATTACCTTGAGATGGGTGATCGGACTGGTATGAATTCTTTACTTTCTTCTGCTTTTGCTACCTTGCTGTGCTTTCAACTGAGATTTGTAATTTGTTTTCCTTTTGCAGGTGGTGAAGTATGGGGTGCTGGCCAGCGAGTTCCTGACCTTTGGCTTGCCCTACCTGACTCACGCTGAGGAAAGAATCAACAACCTTCAAGAAGAGGTGGTCTCCGTGAAGCAGAAGTACCTGGCAGTTCTTGCAGAGCAAACTCAGGCTTTCGAGGCTTTCCATGAGAGGATAGCAGCTGCTGAGGAGGCCAGGGATGAGGCCTTGGAAAAGCTGAAGGAAGTCCAGGAGGAGCTTGTGGAGACCAGGGGACAGGTCGAGCAGTCTGAGGCTAGGGCTGCTGAGGAGAGGACCAGGGCTGACCAGGTCAGGGAGGACCTCCAATCCAGGGTTGAGGACCTGGAGGAGGTTGGAAAGAGAAGGGGTGAGAAGATAGCTGAGCTTGAAGAGAGGAACCACACCCAGGCTGGGGAGCTCGAGGCCCTTAGGGGCAGTGCTGAGAACATGAGGACTAAATTGGTGGAGCTTGAGGATGAACTGGAGTCTAGGGCTCACCTCACCAGGACGGACCAGGACTTCAATGATTATTTCTTTGATGTCTGGCTGTCTGCCTTCAGGTGTGTGAAGCACGCGTATCCTGACGTGGACTGGGAGGTGGTAGAGGAAGGTTACAGAGCTGGTCAGGGTTCAATGCCCTGGCTGGTGAAGTTCTTCCTTCCTCTATTCAGGAGTACTTGCATCCCTTGACTCCTGAAACACCTGCTACTCCAATGCCTGAGGATGCTCCTGTTCCTTCTCCTGCTCAACCTGTTGTTGCTGAGGAGCTTGCTCAACCTGGGACTTCTACTGTTGATCCTGCTTCCCTTCAACGTGCACAGGGGGGTGCCCTCCATAGTGCTGCTCATAGTTCAAACATCCATCCTGTTGAGATGGAAGTGAGTGGCGGGGCAGTTGACCAGGACAGGGTTGTTTCAGAGGATGACCGAGGTGCTCCTGTTGTGCAGGATGACAGGGGGTCTCCCCCTGCCTAGGAAGTTTGGCGATCACCTGGTCATCAGGAGGATGCCTCTTCCTGCTCTAGCACCTCTGGTCATGCCTTTGGTTGACCTGTTCTGGAGCATGCTGGTGGTACCCTCTTGTGTCCTCGAAGCTCTCTCTTTTTGCTTTTAAATTGTCTTTCTGTTACTTTAAGAACAATTTCTTTTGGCCTCTGCTTGGGCATTTTAGAGCCAGGTGGTCGTCGACCCTGATTTTGTAAAATTTATGTAATCCCTTAACATTTTTACCATCCACCATGGGGTGGATGTGTCTCGTGCTGCTTTTTAAATGTTCAGTTGACACTTTGTTTGCATGAGTGTGATTTTTACTTGGAGTCTGCAAATATTTATATTTATATGTGCTATGTATTGTGTATACTCTCTGCCCCCCCTGGTTGGAAGGTGACAGAGTGACCTTCTGACCAGATTCAGGTTGCAGTGGTTCCAACAGGTGGTTGAGCTGCCTGTGTTTGATTTGTAGATCTTGTACTTCTTGCTTTTTGTGAATGCACGTGCTTTTGTGTGACCAGAGGTTAGGTAAATGAGTTTACTTCGGATTTGTAAGTGTTTCGTACCTTTTGCTCTTGCTTTCTCTTTTCTTTTTTTTGTGTGATCAACTGGTCACATAAACACATGGACTGGCCAGGGTATATGGGCAGGTGTGCGCTCCGCCTTTTGCACCTGTCCCCCTGTAACCAGATCGTTTGGATCACGCACTCTCGTACGACCTTGGGTCGAAGAGGTGCATGGACTGGCCAGGGTATATGGGCAGGTGTGCGCTCCGCCTTTAGCACCTGTCCCCCTGAGACCAGATCGTTTAAAGCATGTACTCTTGTGTGACCTTGGGTCGAAGAAGTACACGGACTGGGCTAGGAATGAGACCAGGTGTGTTTGCTTAGCAAACGTTTTCCACCTGCCCCCACCAGACCAGATCGTTTAGAGCATGCACCCTTGGCCTTAGGCCAACAAATGCATGGACTGGGCTAGGAATGGAACCAGGTGTGCTTGCTAGGCAAGCCTTTTTCACCTGGTCCACCAGACCAGAACTTTTGATGCATGCACCCTTGGCCTTAGGCCAACAAATGCATGGACTGGGCTAGGAATGGAACCAGGTGTGCTTGCTAGGCAAGCCTTTTTCACCTGGTCCACCAGACCAGAACTTTTGATGCATGCACCCTTGGCCTTAGGCCAACAAATGCATGGACTGGGCTAGGAATGGAACCAGGTGTGCTTGCTAGGCAAGCCTTTTTCACCTGGTCCACCAGACCAGAACTTTTGATGCATGCACCCTTGGCCTTAGGCCAACAAATGCATGGACTGGGCTAGGAATGGAACCAGGTGTGCTTGCTAGGCAAGCCTTTTTCACCTGGTCCACCAGACCAGAACTTTTGATGCATGCACCCTTGGCCTTAGGCCAACAAATGCATGGACTGGCCAGGGTATATGGGCAGGTGTGCCTCCGGCCTTTCGCACCTGTCCACCCAAAACCAGATCGTTTAAGGCATGGACTTGTGTATGACTTTTCGTCAAAGAAATCCATGGACTGGGCTAGGAATGGAACCAGGTGTGCTTGCTAGGCAAGCCTTTTTCACCTGGTCCACCAGACCAGAACTTTTGGTATTTCCAGTACAAAGACTTGTAGGAGCAAACTTGAATTCTCATATTTATACTACGAATTTTGTTTTTACATCACTGGCTTACAGCAATTGAAATAGAAAATCTAAGCATAGTACTTTTTGAGCTGGTCAGCGTTCCATATGTTGGGTAGTTGACTTCCTTCCAGGTCCATGAGGCGAAATGTCGATGTAGACAGCTCTTCGTAGACTTGGTAAGGACCTTCCCAGGTTGCTGATAACTTGCCATGAATTTTGTCTTTTTGCACAGCTGCAGCTTTCCTTAAGACCAGGTCACCTGCTTTGATGGGCCTGTTCTTAACTTTTCTGTTGTAGTACCTGCTTATCCTGTTTTGATAAGCAGCTAGCCTGATTGCAGCTTCTTCTCTGATCTCGTCGAGCAGGTCCAGGCTCTCAGAGAGAACCTGGTCATTAGCTTTTGCTTCATAGAGGTGAACCCTTAGAGAACTGCTTCCAACCTCTACGGGGAGCAGGGATTCAGTACCAAAGACAAGATTGAATGGCGTCCTGCCAGTGGATTCTTTGGAAGTGGTCCTCAGTGACCACAACGTGCTGGGAAGTTCTGTTAACCACCTTCCTTTTCTATCATCCAGCCTCTTTTTTAATGCGTTCAAAATTTGCTTGTTGGCTGCCTCAGCTTGACCGTTGGACTGGGGATGACACACTGCGGAATAGGCGAACTTGATGTGGAAACGGGTGAGGTAGTCTCTGAGAGGTTCGTTGTCGAACTGCTTCCCATGATCAAAGACCATGCACCTGGGCAGCCCATACCTGGTTATGATGCTTTTCCAGATAAATTGCCTGACGTTGCCTTCTGTGATTGTGACCAATCCCTCTGCCTCTATCCCCTTGCTGAAGTAGTCAATGCTCACTATCAGCCACCTCTTCCCCCCCTGGGCAGTGGGGAAAGGGCCTAGCAGGTCGGTGCCCCACTGAGCAAACGGAATAGGGTTGAGGATGGGACAGAGGTCGTTTGCTGGTTGAGATATGGTTGGTGAGAACTTCTGGCACTTTGAACATTTTTTTACCAGGGCCCTCGAGTCTGCCATCATGGTTGGCCAGTAGTATCCGGCTCTGAGGGTTTTGTGGGCCAGGGTTCTTCCTCCCACGTGGTGACCACAAATACCCTCATGAACCTCTCTCAAGATGTGGTTTCCCTCATGAGTGTCAACACATTTTAGTAGGGGCTGGTCTGTGAATGACTTCCTGTATAATTCTCCGTCGACCAGGGTGTACCTGGTAGCCTTTCTTCTTATTTTCCTAGCCTGATCTCTCTCAGCTGGGAGCTGGCCTGTGGTTTTGAAGAGAATGATCCCACTCATCCAGTTTAATGGCGAGTTCACCTGGAAGGTGTGCTCTTTTGTCTGCTCTATAGATTTCGCGGGCAGAATTTCCACAAAAACCTTCCTGGTCAGCTCTTGAAGGGTTGAGCTGGCCAGTTTTGCCAACGCATCGGCTTGTGTGTTTTCCTCCCTGGGGATCAACTGTACCACAAATTCCTCTAACTTGGAGGACCAGTCCTTCATTACTTTTAGGTACTCAATCAGTGCTGGTTCCCTTGCCTCATATAACCCATTGAATTGATTTGCGACCAGCTGTGAGTCTGTAAACAAGTGGACCTTGGTGGCTTTCATAGTGAAGCAGAGTTGAAGGCCTGCTAGGGCTGCTTCATACTCTGCCTCGTTGTTCGTTGCGCTGAATTGAAATCTGAGAGCATATTCGATCACGTCCCCTTCAGGTGAGATCATGACCACCCCTGCCCCTGAACCTTGCTGCTGGGAAGAGCCATCCGAGTAAACGATCCATGGACCTGGGGTCTCCATGTTTTCCTCGTGGTAAGAGCATTCAGCGAGGAAGTCGGCCAGGGCTTGTGCTTTGATGGCGTGGCGTGGCTGGAACTTGATGCCAAAAGCAGTCAGCTCCAGTGCCCATTTAGATATTCGGCCTGACCTGTCCAGCTTTTCTAGTGATTTTTCCAGGGGTATGTCTGAGAGGACCACTACTTCATGAGCATCAAAGTAGGGTCTGAGCTTCCTGGTTGCCAGGACCACTGCATAGGCTGCTTTCTCTATCATGGGGTACCTGGTCTCAGCTGAGACTAGGGCATGACTTACAAAATAGATTGGCTGCTGAATTTTTCCTTCTTCTCGAAGGAGCACTGCGCTGACGGCTGCTTGGCACACATCAATGTACAGGTACAGGGCTTCACCTGGCACAGGCCTGGCCAGGGTTGGAAGTTTTGTGAGGTGGCTCTTTAGTTGTTTGAAGGCCTCTTGTTGTTCTTCTCCCCAAGCAAATTGTTTATTGCCTTTGAGGACCTTGAAAAAGGGCTGTGTTTTTTCCGAGGACTTGGCAATAAACCTGGACAGGGCTGCCATACGCCCAGTCAGTCTTTGGATGTCTTTGATTGACTTAGGCTCTGGCAGGTCCAGGGCTGCTTTCACCTTATCGGGGTTCGCGTCAATTCCTCTTTGACTAACCAGGAAACCCAGAAACTTGCCTGATCTGACCCCGAACACACATTTCTTGGGATTCAGCTTTACGTTGTGCTTCCTCAAGTTATCAAAGGTCTCCTGGAGGTCTTTGACGTGGTCTACTGTGTGTACGCTTTTGACTATAGAGTCATCTACATACACTTCGAGGTTCCTACCTCTCTGGTCTTTAAAGACTCCGTCCACCATTCTTTGATATGTGGCCCCTGCATTTTTCAGGCCAAAAGGCATCATGACGTAGTTGAACACTCCACAGCTGGTGATGAAGGCTGTTTTGTGCTTGTCTGCAGGGTGCATGAATATTTGGTGGTATCCAGAGTATGCATCCATGAAGCTCAACATCGCGTGTCCGCTGGTTGAGTCTACCAGTTGGTCTATCCTTGGCAGGGGATAGAAATCTTTGGGACAGGCCCTGTTCAGATCTGTGAAGTCCACGCACATTCTCCATGTTCCGTTAGACTTCTTCACCATAACCACATTGGCTAACCATTCAGGGTAGTCACAGGGTTCGATGAAACCTGCTTTGATCAACTTGTTGACCTCTGCCTCGACAGCTTTATTCTTTTCAGCAGAGAAATTTCTTCTCTTCTGCTTGATGGGTTTTACTTCTGGGAGCACACTCAGATGGTGGGAGATGAGACCCGGGTCTACCCCTGGCATGTCACTTGCCTCATAGGCAAAGATATCATGATTCGTTCTGAGAAGAGTGATCAGGTTACACCTCTCCTCTCTGTTCATTTCTGTGCCTATGATGACCGTCCTGCCTGCTCCTTCTTCCAACTGAATTTCTTCTGTCGTCTGACCAGGTTGGATGGCCTGGTCCCTGTCTTGTTCCTCAGTTGGCCTGGCTTCAGGGTCCAGGTATTGATCTGTTCCCAACGATGTGCTGGGGGTATCGTGACTGGTGGTGAAGATTTTGTTTGGTTGGGGGTGCTCATCCCCTGTTAGGCGGACTTTGTTGGGGCTGCTCCTGGCCAGCTCAGACAGCTCCTGAGCCATTCTCCTGGTTCTGGCCACTTCTTCAGGCCTGGATTGCCTGATCTGGGTCAGGTTACAGCTTTTGGCAGCTTCTTGAGATCCCCTTAGGGTGGCTACCCCCCCAGTACCAGTCACGTACTTGAAGCATAGGTGAAAGGTGGATGCTACGCCCTCGAACTGATCCATGAATGTCCTGCCAAGGATGGCGTTGTACGGTGAGGGCGCATCTATCACATGGAACCTTACCATGCAGATTCTTTCAGAATTGTCCTGTCCCAGCTTGACAGGAAGGTTGATTTCTCCCCTGGGCACTATCGATTCGCCCATAAAGCCTGATATTGAGCCAGGGGAGGGGACCAACATGTTGTCTTTCAAGCCCATTTTGTGGAAGCACTCAACATACAAAATGTTGATGGAGCTACCTCCATCGATCAGGGCTCTTCTCACCAGGCTGTGAGATATCTGTATAGAGCAGATCAGGGGGTCATTGTGGGGGTAAGATACTCCCTCACAGTCCCCTGGTCCGAATGAAATGGTGGGTAGAGCGGAGGGCCTGGTATTTGGCAGGTCTCTGGTTGAGTACGACCTACCAGATCCCATGGCGCGCAGCTCTGCCCTTAATGAGCTGCTGGAGGGCTGGTCCCCGAAGATGACCGCTATGATGTTGTAGGGCTGCTCCGGGGCCTTCTTCTTTTGTGACTCCCTGTCACGCTTTTTCTCGTGAGCAGGGTCACTCTTTTCTCGCGCAGCCTTCCAGTCTTTGTATTGCTTGAAGTATCCTCTGTTAATCAGGTCTTCAATGTTGTCGCGCAGGGATCTGCACTTTTCTGTCGCATGACCAGGGCAGTCATGGAAGTCACAGTACAGGTCCCTCTCTCGACCAGCTGTTTTCATGGGGGGTGGCTTTCGCCACTTGTCCTCATTCTTGTGGGTGGCGTAGATTTCAGCCACCGACACGGTCAGGGGGGTGTAGGAGTCGAAGGTTGGAAAATCATGCTTCCTGGGGTCCTTTCGCCCTCTTTTCCCTTTGTCCCCCCTCTTTTCAGGCTGTCCTCCTTTTTCACCAGGGGGAGCTCTTAGTGCTCTGTTGAACTCCTCTGTCCTGATGAACTTGTCAGACTCTTGCATGGCCTCGGTGAGGGTGGAGATGTTTTCCCTGACCAGATGGTCCCTGTAGGTTCCTGGCTGTAAGCCATGTTTCAGGGCCATCATTATTATATCTGGTTTCAGGGGAGACACAGCAATTGCCTCCCTACTGAATCTTGCTAAGTACTCACGCAGGCTCTCTTCCCTGCTCTGTTTAACGCTCATGAGCTCCATGGAACTCTTTTCTCGTCTTCGTCCACTGATGAAGTGGCCAGTGAACTGCTCGGTGAGCTGGTTAAAGTCGTATATGGTACCTGGTGGTAGGCTTTGGAACCATGATTGGGCCAGGCCTGTCAAGGTGGTGGGGAAATATTTGCACCAGGTAGCGTCCGTGTAGGGGCCCAGGTACATGTGACCTTCATACAGCTGGATGTGATCGTTGGGGTCCCCTGTCCCGTCATATTTGATATGACCAGGTAGTTTCACCCTCTGAGAGGGCTCGAATATCACCGAGGCATGAAAAGGTGACTTTGTGGGTGTTCTTACTTCAGGCCTCGGCGGCCTACCTGCTCGCAGGCTTGTTGACGGTCCTGGAGTCTCTTGTTGGGTTGGCTCCAGGCCCGTTCTGGCTATTGGGGATAGGCCTAACCTGTCTTTAACAGTTGTAGGTCCCCCCAACCTGTCATGGACCGTTGCAGGTGGTCCTAATCTTTCGTGTACCGGCCTTTTCTCGCTCTGCCTGTCATACACTGCGGTCCGGTAGGAAGGCACCGTGTTAGCTTCCTCCCGGACAGTGGTATGAGGCGTTGGAGATCGCCTATGGTGTCGTCTCGCCTCTTTGCGAGTTTCTTGGATGGTGTAGTCCGTCACCTTTGTTTTGCTTGAGGACGAGAACCAACTTGGGTGGTTTCTCGCTTCCCTCATTGTATCCCATTCACTTTCTCCCCACTCCCCTGGAAGTGACCGGGGAGGAGTGGGCTTGCGTTGGTTGGTCGAAACCTTTTGACTGCCTGACCCCCGCGTGTAGTTGAGTTTTCTCCGCACACGGGGTGGCTCGTAGCCCTCTGTTGGAGTCTTCGATGCGGATGGCCTCTTTGTTCCGATAGAGGAGGATGGTCGTGGTGAGGACACTGTGTAGTCCTCATCCGATGACTCACCCTCATCCTCTGATCGTTCACTGACTTCCTGCTTGCTCTCGCCTAACTCCTTGTTCAGCAGGGAGGCAGCTCGAAGGACCCGGAGTGCCTCCTCGACCTGAGATTTGGTTGGTGCGTCCGCACTCCGGTTGCTCCGAGAGCCCCTAGGAACGTGGGCGTTGGCGCTCCTCTCTTGATTCGAGCGCTGTGATTTCTTGCTGAGATGGTTACCGGAGTTACCTTGCTGAGACATTGTGAAGGTGTTAAGGAAATGGAAAATGAACTGAATATGGCACTCGGGACCCTCCTTCTAGCGCCAAATTGTTGAGGTGATTTTGAGGTCACAACAATGTAATTTATTTTTGGTGGGTTTAAGAGCTAGTCCAAATTCCACGAAATGGGCTTGAATCTGCACAATGAACAAACGTGAGCTACCCCCGGAGGTGTTACCGGGGAACGGCCCTCCGACGCTCAAGTCAGTAAGTGTGAGAGTAGCGATTGTAGAGAGAGAGAGTGAGGGAGAAGTTTGAGGTGTGTTTAGTATTTTTTGGATACCTTGGCATGTGTATGGGGAGGGACTATTTATAGTACCCTGAGACTGTGTTGGAGAACTGCCCCTGGTAGGTTGAACTGTGCCAGGCAGGCTGGGCTGGACCTGGTCAGTAATCCTGTACCTGGTGGACGTTCTCTTGACCTGGTAGGCTGGACCTGGACCAGGTTGCTGTCGTCAGGGCCTGGTAGATATGATCTGGACCAGGCAGGTGCTTGAGCGTGGATTTTAGGTGATCAGGGGCCCTGGTATGGACTTTGTCCTATACCAGGACCTGATCCTTTGTGGGCCTTCATTATGAGGGAACTCCGTGGTTTGTTGAGTGTTGGACTGGGCCTTAGCTTTGCATGTGGCTGGCCCAATAATTAATGGGGTGCATTGTGCCCCATCAGCAGGTTTCATCGAACCCTGTGACTACCCTGAATGGTTAGCCAATGTGGTTATGGTGAAGAAGTCTAACGGAACATGGAGAATGTGCGTGGACTTCACAGATCTGAACAGGGCCTGTCCCAAAGATTTCTATCCCCTGCCAAGGATAGACCAGCTGGTAGACTCAACCAGCGGACACGCGATGTTGAGCTTCATGGATGCATACTCTGGATACCACCAAATATTCATGCACCCTGCAGACAAGCACAAAACAGCCTTCATCACCAGCTGTGGAGTGTTCAACTACGTCATGATGCCTTTTGGCCTGAAAAATGCAGGGGCCACATATCAAAGAATGGTGGACGGAGTCTTTAAAGACCAGAGAGGTAGGAACCTCGAAGTGTATGTAGATGACTCTATAGTCAAAAGCGTACACACTGCAGACCACGTCAAAGACCTCCAGGAGACCTTTGATAACTTGAGGAAGCACAACGTAAAGCTGAATCCCAAGAAATGTGTGTTCGGGGTCAGATCAGGCAAGTTTCTGGGTTTCCTGGTTAGTCAAAGAGGAATTGACGCGAACCCCGATAAGGTGAAAGCAGCCCTGGACCTGCCAGAGCCTAAGTCAATCAAAGACATCCAAAGACTGACTGGGCGTATGGCAGCCCTGTCCAGGTTTATTGCCAAGTCCTCGGAAAAAACACAGCCCTTTTTCAAGGTCCTCAAAGGCAATAAACAATTTGCTTGGGGAGAAGAACAACAAGAGGCCTTCAAACAACTGAAGAGCCACCTCACAAAAATTCCAACCCTGGCCAGGCCTGTGCCAGGTGAAGCCCTGTACCTGTACATTGCTGTGTGCCAAGCAGCCGTCAGCGCAGTGCTCCTTCGAGAAGAAGGAAAAATTCAGCAGCCAATCTATTTTGTAAGTCATGCCCTGGTCTCAGCTGAGACCAGGTACCCCCTGATAGAGAAGGCAGCTTACGCAGTGGTCCTGGCAACCAGAAAACTCAGGCCCTACTTTGATGCTCATGAAGTAGTGGTCCTATCAGACATGCCCCTGGAAAAGTCATTAGAAAAGCTGGACAGGTCAGGCCGAATATCCAAATGGGCACTGGAGCTGACTGCTTTTGGCATCAAGTTCCAGCCACGCCATGCCATCAAGGCACAGGCCCTGGCTGATTTTCTCGCTGAGTGCTCTTACCATGAGGAGAACATAGGGGCCCCAGGCCCATGGATCGTTTACTCAGATGGATCTGCTCAACAACAGGGTTCAGGGGCAGGGGTTGTCATGATCTCACCTGAAGGTGACGTGATCGAATATGCCCTGCGATTTCAGTTCACTGCAACCAATAATGAGGCAGAGTACGAGGTGGCCCTAGCAGGTCTCCAACTATGCTCAACGATGAAAGCCACTAAGGTTCACCTGTTCACAGACTCACAACTGGTTGCCAACCAATTTAACGGATTATATGAAGCAAGGGAACCAGCCCTGATCGAGTATCTGAAAGTGATGAAGGACCGATCCTCTAAATTAGAGGAATTCGTGGTACAATTGATCCCCAGGGAGGAAAACACACAGGCAGATGCACTGGCAAAGCTGGCCAGCTCTACCTTGCAGGAGCTGACCAGGAAGGTTTTTGTGGAAATCCTACCCACGAAATCCATTGAGCAACCAAGAGAGCACACTTATCAGGTGAACTCAACAACAAGCTGGATGAGTGGGATCATTCTCTTCAAAACTACCGGCCAGCTCCCAGCTGAGAAGGATCAGGCCAGGAAAATAAGGAGAAAGGCCACCGGGTACACCCTGGTTGACGGAGAACTTTACAGAAAGTCATTTACAGACCAGCCCCTGCTGAAATGCGTCGACTACGATGAGGGCAACTACGTATTAAGGGAGGTCCACGAGGGCATCTGTGGCCACCACATGGGAGGAAGAACCCTTGCCCACAAAGCCCTCAGGGCTGGGTATTACTGGCCAACCATGATGGCAGACTCGAGGGCCCTGGTCAAAAAATGTTCAAAATGCCAGAAGTTCTCACCAACCATATCTCAACCAGCAAACGACCTCTGTCCCATCCTCAACCCTATTCCGTTTGCTCAATGGGGCACGGACCTGCTAGGTCCCTTCCCCACTGCCCAGGGGGGGAAGAAGTGGCTGATAGTCAGCATCGACTATTTCAGCAAATGGATAGAGGCAGAGGGACTGGTCACGATCACGGAAGGCAATGTCAGGCAGTTTATTTGGAAGAGCATCATAACCAGATATGGAGTGCCAAGGTGCATGGTTTTCGATCATGGGAAGCAGTTCGACAACGAACCTCTCAGAGACTACCTCACCAAATTTCACACCAAATTCGCCTACTCCGCCATGTGTCACCCCCAGTCCAATGGTCAAGCTGAAGCAGCCAATAAGCAAATTCTAAATGCATTAAAGAAGAGGCTGGATGACAAAAAGGGAAGATGGTTGACAGAGCTTCCCAGCACATTGTGGTCACTGAGGACTACCTCCAAAGAATCCACCGGCAGGACACCATTTAACCTTGTCTTTGGTACTGAATCCCTGCTCCCAGTAGAAGTTGGAAGCAGCTCTCTAAGGGTCCACCTCTACGAAGCAAAAGCCAATGACCAGGTCCTCTCTGAGAACCTGGACCTGCTCGATGAGGTCAGGGAAGAAGCTGCAGTCAGGCTAGCTGCTTATCAAAATAGGATAAGCAAGTACTACAACAGAAAAGTTAAGAACAGGCCCATCAAAACAGGTGACCTGGTCTTAAGAAAAGCTGCAGCCGTGCAAAAAGATAGAATCCATGGCAAGTTATCAGCAACCTGGGAAGGCCCTTACCAAGTCTACGAAGAGCTGTCCACATCGACATTTCGCCTCATGGACCTGGAAGGAAATCAGCTACCCAGCATATGGAATGCTGACCAGCTCAAAAAGTACTATGCCTAGATTTATCTTAATTTTTACTTCAACTACTGTAAGTCAATTATGTAGAAAAGCAAAATTTGCAACATGAATATGAAGTTCAGATTTACTCCTACAAGTCTTTGTACTGAAAAAATTCAAAAGTCCTGGTCTGGTGGGCTACGTGAAAAAGGCTTGCCTAGCAAGCACACCTAGTTCCATTCCTAGCCCAGTCCATGCATCTCTTCGACCCAAGGTCACACAAGGGTGCATGCATCAAAAGTCCTGGTCTGGTGGGCTACGTGAAAAAGGCTTGCCTAGCAAGCACACCTAGTTCCATTCCTAGCCCAGTCCATGCATATCTTCGACCCAAGGTCACACAAGGGTGCATGCCTTAAACGATCTAGTCTGGTGGGGGTAAGTGAAAAAGGCTTGCATAGCAAGCACACCTGGTCCCATTCCTAGCCCAGTCCATGCATATCTTCGACCCAAGGTCACACAAGGGTGCATGCCTTAAACGATCTGGTCTGGTGGGGGTAAGTGAAAAAGGCTTGCATAGCAAGCACACCTGGTCCCATTCCTAGCCCAGTCCATGTACTTCTTTGATGAAAAGTCATACACAAGTCCATGCCTTAAACGATCTGGTCCTGGGTAGGGTAGTGCAAAGAGTTTGTCAAGCAAACACACTTACCCAAATACCTGGTCCAGTCCATGTTCCTATTTGACCCCAGGTCATACAAAGGAATATGCCTCGTATCACCTGGTCTTGGGGTAGGGTAGTGCAGAATTCATCCACACCAAACACCCTGGCCAGCCCATGTATCACCCTGGTCCCTGATCATACCAAAGTTCACACAAAAACACCAAGGTTCAAAAAAAAAAAAAAATCAAACCAGCTAACTCCACTACCTGTTCAAACCACTACAACCTATCTCTGGTCTGAAAGTCATTCTATCACCTTCAAACCAGGGGGGGCAGAGAGTGTACACAACATATATATAGCACATATAAATATAAATATTTGCAGAGACAAAAATTCAAAGCCCAAGCAAAATTTTGAACATTCAAAGGAAAGCATAAAACACATCCACCCCATGGTGGACGGTAAAAATGTTAGAGAAATTTTACAAATTCTATACTAGCAGGGTCGACGACCACCTGGCTCTAAAATGCCCAAGCAGAGGCCAAAAGAAATTGTTCTTAAAATAATAATAGAAAGACAATTTAAATACAAAATGAAAGAGCTCCAAGGGCACAAGAGGATACCACCAGTACACACCAGAACAAGTCAACAAAAGGCATGGCCAGAGGTGCTAGAGCAGGAAGAGGCATCCTCCTGATGACCAGGTGATCGCCAGACTTCCTAGGCAGAGGGAGACCCCCTGCCATCCTGCTGAACAGGAGCACCTTGGTCACCCCCTGAAGCAGCCTTGTCCTCGTCAGGTGCCCCACCACTCAGTTCCACCTCAGCAGGGTGGACATTTGAACTATGGGCAGCACTATGGTGGGCACCCTCTTGAGCGAGTTGAAGGGAAGCAGGATCAGCAGCAGGAGTCCCAGGTTGAGCAGCCTCTTCAGCAATAACAGGTTGGGCAGCCTCCTCAACAACAACAGGTTGAGCAAGAGGAGAAGCAGGAGCATCCTCTGCCATCGGAGTGGCAGGTGTCTCAGGAGTCAAAGGATGCAAGTACTCCTGAATAGAGGAAGGGAGAACTTCGCCAACCAGGGGCACTAAACCCTGGCCAGCTCTGTATCCTTCCTCTACCACCTCCCAGTCCACGGTAGGATAAGCATGCTTCACGCACCGGAAGGCAGACAACCAGACATCAAAGAAATAGTCGTTGAAGTCCTGGTCTGTCCTGGTGAAGTGAGCCCTGGACTCCAGCTCATCCTCAAGCTCCATCAGCTTGGTCCTCATATTATCAGCATTGCCCTTAAGTGCCTCGAGCTCCTCAGTCTGGACATGGTTCTGCTCCTCAAGCTCAGCTATTTTTTCACTCTTGCTCCTTCCAACCTCCTCCAGGTCCTCAATCCTGGACTGGAGACTCTCCCTGACCTGGTCAGCGTTGGACTTCTCCACAGCAGCCTCAGCCTCAGACCGTCTGACCTGCCTCCAGACCTCTGCGAGCCCTTCCTGGGTTTTCTTCAGCTCTTCCAAGGCCTCATCTCTAGCCTTCTCAACAGTTGCTATCTTTTCGTGGAAGGCCTCGAAGGCCTGGGTCTGCTCTGACAGAACTGCCAAGTACTTCTGCTTCACGGAGACCACCTCCTCCTGCAGAGTCGTGATCCTGCCCTCAGCATAGGACAGGTAGGGCAGGCCAAAAGTCAGGAACTCACTGGCCACTAACCCATACTTCACCACCTACAAGGAAAAATGGCAATTTACAGTTTAGAAAAAGGCATAGCAGATAAGAAGAAAATAAAAGGAGAGCAAAATAAAAGGGACCCCATACCTGTCCTATCACCCACCTTAGGGTGATCCCAGGATCAGCCACAGAACTGGAAGGCCTGTCCTGAGGGCGCAACGTACTGTGAAGCATCCCCCTGATGTACCTATCAGAGGACACACCAGGATTAGCATCCAAACTCCCCTCTGCAGGAATGGGGAACTCAGAACCAAATAAGGCCACCAGCTCAGGTGGCAGGTTGTAAGTGGGAAGAAAGTTGTTTGTTGCTGATGGTGTTGCTGTTGCTGTTGCTGCTGCTGGTGTTGTTGTTGTTGCTGTTGCTGCTGCTGGTGTTGTTGTTGTTTTTGTTGCTGTTGTTGTTGGTGCTGTTGTTGTTGTTGTTGTTGCTGTTGTTGTTGTTGTTGTTGTTGTTGTTGGTACTGCTGCTGTTGTTGTTGTTGTTGCTGTTGTTGTTGTTGGTAATACTGCTGTTGCTGTTGGTGTTGATGTTGTTGCTGCTGTAGCTAGCTCAGAGGTCGAGCTGACAGGCCCGGCCATCTCAACAGACCTCCCACTCCAGCTAGAAATTTGGGAGTAGGAAGGCATGCCAGAAAATCCGGCCCTGTCAGAGGGATTACTCCCTAGAAGGAACTCATCACCCCCCAGAGGGGAGGCCTGGCCAGCTTGAGCCAGGTCATCCTCATTAATGACCATGGCAGCTCGGAATCCAGCCTGTTCCTGGATCCTTCTCCTCCTTCTCAGCCTCAGTGGCTCCTCCTCCTCATCATCATCATCCTCATCATCATCATCATCCTCCAAGGTGACCACCTCCTTACCCTTCAGGGAGGCCACCCCAAGAATCGAAGACCTGGGTCTCTTCCCACCTTCATTTATGGTCAGGGAAGACCCCTGATGCCTGGTTAAAGTGGCCCTGGCACTCCCAGCCACAGGAGGAATCAGCCCTGCACTCCTCCTGGACCTCCTGACTGGCCCAGTCACCACCCTGGCCGCAATCGAAGGAGAGACCTCAGGCACTGTTCTGGGCCTGGGAGGCAACCCTCGGGGAGCAGATGGAACCGCCTCAGCCTGGAAGGGAACAAACTTGGGAGCAGGTGGTAGGGAAAGACTTTTATTGTTCTCCAGCGGGACGAACCTCAACCTGGCCGGAGGGTCCGCAGGGACCACCCGGTCTGGCCTCCTCTCCTCGTCAACCCCTAGCCTGTCCAGGTCGACCACCATCTCTGCTTCAGCTGGCAAAAAACGTTGAAAAAAGCAAGGTCAGATCAGGCTAATAAAAAAGAGGACCTGGTCGAGGTAACCAGGGACCAAAAAACGAAATACATGCAAGTGAAAAGAGAGAAGACGAAAGAAAGTTACCTCTGGTCATCTTGCAGCTGAGATTACACAAGGCCAAGTAGGCCTCGTTCCTAATCAGGTCCAGATGGGGCAACCACACCGAAGGGGTGGCACTACCGGTGCTGTGGCTGGGAGGACTGGCAGCAAATTCCCTCACCACAGCCTGCTCCTCAGCTGACAGTGTCTCGAAGACCACCCACTCCATGTTCCTGGGTCTGGACCACTCTGTCCTTGGAAGATAGACATTGGGGTCACTACTGTCCAGAGGAACCCTCAACCACAAGAACTCAGTGTACCAATGCCCCATCTTCTTGGGCTTGGGGTAGGTAGTGGCAAACGTCTCATTTTCACGCCTCAGGACCTCCACGGTCCACCAACCTTTGGGCACATTTGACCCTCGGTACGGCTTCAGCCTAAAGATGGTCCGGAAAACCCTAGAGCTCAAGGGGAAGCCCCTGAACTCACAGACCCAGATAAAGCCAATCAACCTCTGAACGGCATTGGGCACCAGCTGGGACAGACAGACGTGCCACTCATCCAGCATCTCCACCACGAAAGGGTGGAGAGGAAACCTGACCCCAGAATTCAGATGGGCCAAGAAAACAGGGACCTGGTCTGGCTCAGAATCCCAAGCACAGGAATCTGAAGAAGGAAGAGAAAACTGATATACATCCAGGCCAGGGGCCAAAGTAAGAATATTGGCCTTGACCGCCAGCTGTTGTTGACGTGCCCTCCCCAGGAAGGCAGTAGAAGGCCTGATGTGCATTGCACCAGAGAGAGCATCAGGGTCCTCCCATCTGATGGAGACCTAAGTCCCCTGAGAGTCCAAGTAGTGCTCCTTACCCATGCGAGGAGATATCCTCTCATGGACTCTTTGGTCCTCATGGCGAACCACCAAAGCCCTACTCAGGTCAGCCCCGGTTCCCTCCGGTGACTCCCTCTCCATTTCCTGGAGCTGGGCAGCTATGATAGCATCACTGCTAACATCAGGGTCATCCTGGAAGATCTCATCCCCAGGCTCGTTCAAAGTTAAAGAGAAATCTGAGGTGCTGGGGTGATTGGCCATTTCCAGAAGAATAATTTGATGGTGTGGATTGAGAAAAACAGAAAGCAGAAAGCAGGAAGAGGAATGAGAGAGAAAGTGTCGAAGGTTGGGGAGAAAGAAAATTTTTGAATAAAAATTTAAAAAGCTCTCCAAACTCCTCCTATAAATACACCTCTCTCCCTCTCTCCCACTCCGTCAACCCACTAGACACGACGGTTGGTGGGGCAATTAAAACAGCCATAACTGCTGCCCCCACGATCTACACAAAAAAAAAAAAAAAAAAAACTCTTCAAATTCAAAGAAGGAAGATGATTGCTCATGACGTCCTGCTACCAGGGCCAGGACCCACTCGAAGAAATCCACAAAAATTAAATATTTAATTTTTATGGACTTGGGGGGCAAATTAATGGGGCATAATGCACCCATTAGCCATTGGGCCTGCCACCTGCTAAGCTAGGGCCCAACCCAACACCCAACAAGTGACAGGTCTCCACTACAAAGGACACCCACAAAAGGATCAGGTCCTGATATGGGACAAAGCCTCTACCAGGACCCCTGATCACCTCAAATCCGCGCTCAAGCACCAGCCTGGTCCAGATCACATCTACCAGGCCCTGATGACAACAGCCTGGTCCAGGTCCAGCCTACCAGGTCAAGAGAACGCCTACCAGGTCCAGGGTTGCTGACCAGGTCCAGCCCAGTCTGCCTGGCTCAGCTCAACCTACCAGGGGCAGTTTTCCTCGCATAGTCTCAAGGTATTATAAATAGTCCTCCTCCATGAACATGCAAAGGTATCCAAAAAATACTAAACACACCTCAAACTTCTCCCTCACTCTCTCTCTCTACAATCTCTACTCTTACACTTACTGACTTGAGCGTCGGAGGGCCGTTCCCCGGTAACACCTCCGGGGGTAGCTCACGTTTGTTCATTGTGCAGATTCAAGCCCATTTCGTGGAATTTGGACTAGCTCTTAAACCCACCAAAAATAAATTACATTGTTGTGACCTCAAAATCACCTCAACAGGATAGAAAATTTTGAATTAAAAAAATGGTTTGTGATTTTACAGCTTTTTGCCTACATGTTACTATCAGCAGCAGCAGCAGGGGGCACAGTGTCTGTCGTTGGGCGGAATTTTTATGGAGAAACACGGGGAGTGCAACTTATATCAGCATCTGTGAGCATGTCCGCTCTCGCATTCATTTCTCTAGCGCCAGCAGCACTTTTTTCTGCATATCGTTTATTCGCTAACATATGATATTCATACATTATTCATTAATCATAGTATTCCCTCAATACCTTAAATATCTTACTATTTTCTATTTATTATGTGGTCAACATTTGTAAACTTTGATTGTGATTTATTATATGTAAACAAAAATGAAGTACTGTCAAATAGAATATTGGTATACTTACATTGTTACAATGTACGTGTATTGATAGATAATATAACATATAATCTATCATGTAATTTCATGATGTACATTTTTAGTAAGTTTTACAAATGTAAAATTAAACTACAATTATCAATTTGCATCAACAACAAAAAAAACTACAGTTATCAATGGTAAAAGCTACAGATTGAAGACTGCGTGTAATAAGCAAAATGTAAGATATTTGAGGTATGAAGGGAGTATATATAATTAAATATACCAATTTGAACATTGAGATTCAATTTTCAAGCTTCTTTCTTTCATTTTCATTTTTTTCCCAGACTTTTTTTTTTTTATTTGTTTGCAGAAATATAGCGATATGTGTTTGCAACAAAGAAAAAATGTTTGCCATTGATAATCGATCTCCATCAGGGACGAAACTACAAGGGGTTGGCGGGTGCCTGGCCCCTGTGGCCCGCCGCTGTGATCCATTTTTTTACTTGGCACCTGCCGGTTTCTTATATATACTTTAAGCAACAACAACTTATACATGTAGTTGTCAGTTGGTTTAGTGGTGAGAAGCACGGACTCCATACTTGAAGTTATAACTAGTGTGGTTTCCAAGCCGGGCCTTTTTTAATAACCGCTCTCTTATTACTGACCAACTTTATTAAAATTGTTTTTTTTCCTCCTTTTCACACTCTAGTTCCCTAACTTTTGTGTACAACTTTTAATACTCCATAACATTTTTTTTCTCATACCCTTTATAAATTTTTTAGTTTTGAAGAAAACTTAAGTGAACAAATTTTAAAAAAAATGCATCTAGTACTAAATATTGAGCCTAATAAAATTAGACTTGAACATATTAAACTAAAGGAACATTGTCGACCCCCTTAAGTTAGATTTCCTAGCTTCGCCCCTGATCTCCATGTAAAGTATAAGAATAAAACTTGTGTACATCTGGCTATAGTATTATTTTGTGTACAGTTATTGATCAAATTCTTAGAAAATTAAGAATAAAGGGAAGAAATTTTGATAGAATATGAATTTCTATAAGAAATTGTTCATCACGTGAAATGGACGAGCTCCAATAAATGAAAATAGTTTCAACCAAATAAAATTGTTTTTATGATTTGCTGTTTTTGGCATAATGTCATTACAAAATAAAATAAAATTGTAGATGGAATTTGCAATGGAATAGTAATTTCGTCGCAAATTTGAGACATATTAATTTTTTTTGTCTCAAAACAAAAGAAATTTGTCTCAAATTTGAGCCAATTTAAGACGCATTAGTAAAAAATTTCGTCTCAAAAATTTTGTGACGCCTTCTATGGAGACTGGTGGGTAAAATCAATCGCAAAATCAATATTTGGGATGGATTTTCCCCTTCCATCTCCATAGTAGGTGTCGCCAATTTTTTGAGAGGAAAAATTCGAATTTGAGAAGGATATCTTTAAATTGATTTTAAGACGGTTTTTCTAAAATTCGTCTTAAATTTGCGACGAAATTATTATTCCATTGCAAATTTCATTGCTAAATTTATTTTATTTTGTAGTGTGTTATTTATCTTCCACAATATATAACATCAGCGATAGAATCCTTCTAAATAAGATTATTGACTTATTATTGTTGGGAGACATTATGGAAGTACAATTTAGGTCTGATTTCAGTTCAGTTAGATCAATTCAATTAAACTCCAAATAAGTATAGCATCAATTCAGTTCATACAATTAATTATTCATTCATGTGCCCAAAATATTGAGATTTAACTTTCAAGCTTCTTTGGTTTGTTTTGGCATAAAAAAGCTTCATGTAAAATATACTTCCTCCGCTCCTATATAATTGCAACATTAGCAATTTGAACACTATTCATAATCACTCATCTAATTCGCTTTTATGCTTTATATATACATGTAAACATATATAGTCATGTGAGATCTCTTTTGAATCGTCTCAATGTGCACTTTATTGTTATCTAATTTTTATAATCTTTGGTAAAGCGGAATTAAACATATATAGTCATATGGATCTCTTTTTATAATGTTACAACTAATAAGGAGCGGATGAAGTATTATATAGGGAGTAATAAAGAATAATGAAACATTGAAACTTATACTTGTACTATAGCTAGCAAGTAGCAATATAATGCAAGGACAACTTTTAGCCCTTAACAAAGGCTTAACCTAGGTTTTAAAAATATTTTTATAGAAGTTGACAACTTTCAATTATTTGTATTTTGCAGGGAAAATTTGCATATTTGTGGAAGATCCAGACCCTATGAAAGATATAAACCAGCTCATTGACCAGTTTGATTCAACCACGTCTAGGCATGTCTATTCTGAGACGAATCGGACAACATATTATACTTCACTTGTTTAGGGCATTAGACTCTATTTCATTAGATATTAATCCTAATGTAGATGCAAAATTTCTTTACTTTTTAGCTCTAGATAGAATAGGATTTAGTATTGTAAGAAGACATTGGATCCCCCCACCCCTTTTTTTTTTGTTTTTGTTAAATCTCTAGGCAGATGTAGAGATTATTTGGTCAAGACTAGAGGAAAGACTTAGGTGAAGGAAGGTCACACATCACAATGAGAGAACCAACTTGGTAGTAGGTGGTTAACTAATTAAATTTTACTACTATAATCCTATAAAATTAGTTGTTGCATCATCTTTTTTACCGAATCAAACGGATGCAATGTTCCTTGTGTAGAGAAAATAGAGATGCCAATTGATCCTAATTAATTTTGTCTAGGAGTATGTTCTTTTCTACTTATATTAGATTAGATCAGATCTCATCTCACCATTTCTCATAATTTTTCAGAACAGATTAGATCAGAAAATTTCAGACAAAGATAACGCACCCTAGATCATACGTCCCTAATTTAAGAGTATGCATGAGTCTGAATCCTTTTAATCCTATGAAAAAGGATAGGGTATTAGGGTATGGGTCTTAAAGCTATCAGATAAAAAAGGATCCGGGTTCATTCTTCTCATACTAAAGAATTATGGAATTTCTATCATTATCTTGACCTTGCATATACACCGAATATATAAAATACAATGGCTTGAGCACCAAGTATTGCGAAAGTGATAAAAAAAAATCCTAAATAATAGCATTAATTAATTGGAAGATACAAAAGATATTATGTTAACTAATTAATGTTGCTTGATTATAATTAATTATATCCCAATACCCCTCAAGTTAGAACATGAAGATCAATCATCAATGTCCAATTTGGGTAGAACATCATCCGGTTTCTTCTTCCCCGAAGTCTTAATAAACATAGGATAATGAGCTAGACGTGGTTCTAAGGGGAAATCCTCAAGATGAAAAGAGATATATTAGGTGATCTATGAGGCGTCTATCCTTAGATTAGGATCCACAAGGTATAGAAATTCTTATGGTACATCCGGATGTATGGTACATCTAATGGTAATTTTGCTCATTTGATAGTTATTTTTGCTCATTATAAAATTTAAAATGAGCAATAAAATATTTTGAATGTACATACCTCTACGTACATCCGGATATATGATAGACCCATTACTCAAGATCTGTGTCATCTGCCAATGCAAGCTTGTGCATGTTTTGTTCTAAGGAAAAATCCAACCGGCTTAGCGCCAAGGAACCCAATATCTAAGATATTAACGAATGAATATTTTTGTTCACATAGGAATATCTAAATTAAAAAAATCAATGCATATAAGAAAATTGCAAATAAAATGGAACGGATTGAGTATAATTAAAAAATATTTATTAATTATAGTACTTGTTTTTAATTTTAATTTTAATTTTAAGTCAATTTCACATTTCATTTTCATAGTACGTGGACCATAATTTTACACTCTTTTGTACTAAAGGGACAACCTTGTACATACTTGCGTATAAAACTTTACTCCCTTTGTCCTGGAATAAGTGCTCCATTAGGTTTTGGAGTGGGATTAAGTTAATTAGAATCCACTTTTTCGTGTGCCACTAAAACCAAACATGATTTGAACAAGGTACGAGTCTTAATCTCATGCTTAGCTTCTGTGAAAGTCAAGCCCGAGATCTTGAGTTACGCAAAGATTTCCTATCTTTTTCCTTTCAGATGCGTGTGTCGGTCAAATTTGATCGGATGACATGCACAGATGCACTAGTCGGTTCAAGGCTAGTATCACCCACTTTATCAAATTAAAAAAACATATTAAATAAAAAAACATTAATCTGACTTTGAGACTTTAATACAAGGAATATACTAGTGAATCCATATATATATATATATATATATATATATATATATATATATATATATATGTATATATATATATATGTATATATGTATACTCCTCTACATCAAAACTCTAATTTACGTACAATTTCCTACACATCAATATCTATCCCATAATTTAATTTCCCTTCATTCTCCTTTTCTTGTTCCGATATTTAATTTCTTCATTGTCTTTTAATTAATCTTCTTTTTTTAATAAAATACACTTTTAATAAATTAATATCTTTCATCAAGTGATTAGCTAGTGATATGCAACCGCCACATAAGCAACCGGAGGGACGTTTTCCACGGCCCCCCGGTGGTGATGTCGGGGACGGGTGGATCCCGGAATTGTTGAATGGTGGGAGGAGATGGAAGGGGGAATGGATGAAGAAATGGGTTTTAATATTTAGGGCATGTACTTTGCTTTTTTCTTTCCTTTCTTTTGTCCTTATGATTACTGTTAGCAACTTCCATGTAATCGGAGCGCTCAGGTAACTAAATAATCTGCTTCACGTCCTACCTTTTATCTTTTGTTGATCACTTGATCTGCGAACATAAAAATATTTGGGTTTTTCTAAGCTATGCCCCTGAGGTTTTCGCCTTTCTAAGTTGTGCCTATGCTTTTTGAAACTTCTAAGTTATGCCCCTCAACTTAGGTTTTTTAATTAACAGTGCCCACTCAGTTATCTCAATGTTAATAGATCTGTTTAAAGGAGTTGAATTTCATGGGAGGGCAATTTCCCTTCTAAAATTCTAGGATTTTTAGTTGATTTTCACCCTTTATTTTAGGGAAATGCATCATTTACAAGGCAATGCATCATTTATTTTAGTAAAATACATCAATTATAAAGGGTGAAATTCAGCTAAAAATCTTAGAATTTTAGAAGAGAAATGACCCTTCCACGAAATCCAACTCCTTTTAACGGATCTATTAATGTTGAGTTAACAGAGTGGACACTGTTAATTAAAAACCTAAGTTGAAGGGCATAACTTAGAATTTTCAAAAAGCATGGGCACAACTTAGAAAGCCAAAAAAACTCAAGGGCATAGCTTAGAAAAACCCAAAATATTTTCATATTTCAATAAGTTTCTTGTTAGACCGTAATTTGCTAACTTTTTAGGCAAATAATTTTATAAACTACTAGCATAAAACTATAACATTTTAATAAAAGTAAGCTTAGGATTCGTTCGGTACTTTTTTTTTTTTGTTTTTTGTATTCTGTTTTCAATTTTCCTTAAAATTAAACAAAAATCAGACAAAGTGGTTTGTACTTTTCATCTATTGTCATTTTTTAAAATTATGTTGATGCTAATATGTTTAGCTAGTTTTTGGATCCTTATATGACATATATCATATGGTTTTAAAAAAGAAAGAAAAAACCACAACGATATTACTTAGTTATATAGAATGTTATAAGTTTATGGTAGAAAGCAAGTTATGATTTTTTTAGTTAAAAGCTATGCGGAGAACGAATATGAGATTTTTGTATTGATAATTGTAATATATAATAAGGTTTTGTGAAACTTATATACTCACATGTTTTGTTTCAAATCATTAGTTCCAAGGGTAGAGCAAACATCATACAATACTAACTCAAATAGAAACAATGACTGATATGTGATTTTGGCATGCATTTCTAAATTATAGCATGATTAGAAAATATATATATCGATTGTTAATTTATAACACTAAGGAATGTATATAGTATTATTAATGCACGTATGTATTTGAATTGTTATATATTAATGATAGAATATATAACATATTTCTGGGCCTGAACTATTAGTTTAAGATTTTGATTGAGATGATCCTCTAACAATTTTGGGAGCTTCTTGCATGCTCTTATTTTGTAAATGCAGCTATGTGCTTAGCGTAGCAATTGTTATGGTTTTATACACAGCCGTGCAAGTTGGAATAAAAGGCCATGAACTTCGCACATCAGAAGTTGTGATTTCACCTAAGGTTGCCATTTGGATTGACTTCTGTGGAGATCAGGTAGTCAATACTTTATTTTCTGTGTTTCAATAACATAATTATTTCAAAATCTATACCTAATATATTAAAACACACCTTAAACATAATTTTGACACATAGGATATCTCATCTTTAAAATTATGCCATGTGTCATCCTAAAATATGTTTCATTTTCCTTTTCTTTTTTTTTTGAAATAAAAAAATTGCCTTTTATTTTCTAGTTACAATTAATATTAATAATTTATTTATATTTAATAAAACTTTTCAATTACTTTTAAATTATAAGATTTTTGCTTTCTTACATCACTTTCTTTTTAAGTTATTCATTTTAAATTTAATTTTATTCCATTTTGAATTCTTCTAGATGTGCTCACACTTCATATTTACAAAATTATTTTCCATTATTTTATAATTATGCAAATGAATATTCTTCAAAATATGTATAGTTTTTTACAAGGAAAATATATGTTATAATCTAAAAAAATAAAAAAATTGATATATTTTCATTTTTTTTATGAATTATTATCAAGTCTTAGTTATTTTCAATCTTATAAAATCATTAGAATTATAAAAACTAAAACATACAACTATGAACCTAATAGGTACAAAGCCCGTGCATTATGCACGGGCCAAAAATCTAGTTCAAATAATATATTATTATAGCTATATTTGATGAATAGTTTTCAAATATATATATGTGATTAATTTCATACTTTATTTTGGTAATACATACAAAAAATTAAAGATATATACTCCATTAAACAATATGTAAAAGCAAAGATGGTCTAATCTAATTGTTTCTAATTTGATCTAGATTTTTTTAATTAGTTCTTGAATGTTTAAATAAACTGAATTGAACACAACCTTAATTATTTGAAATAGTAAATTGAAAGTTCGTAATTCCGGTAAGCGCTTACAAATCACTTGCACTAACACAATAATCACAATATTTTTATTATTATTGTCTATCAATGTCAACTAACTTAGATGGTTAATCGTATGTTCAATTCTATTTAATCACAATAATCATGAAAATTGATATGCCAACTACTATTTACGAGGTAACCAATCAAATGAAGCTCAAATCTTTTTTTTTTTTTTTTGTAATTTGTATTGACCTTATGCTTGCACCTATGGTTAATAACCATCACTTCCTCCAAATTCTTTTTCCTTACATGGTTTTGACTTTAGCATTATATATTTTCTCCGTTTTAAATTAAATTTTAACAAATCATTTTATAAGTATTATAAGGAAATTAAAATATTTAGGATTGTCAACGAGCAAATTAATTAAAATAATTTTAAGATAAGTAAGTGATAATTTCAATCCTGTTTAATTAGCTTCATTCTACTAAAAATATTTTGTTTAGTTTACTCATTTACTCATTCTTAAAATAAATGCGTGCAAAATAATTTGTTGTATTTAACTTAAAAGGGATAAAGCATGTACGGTATATATGTTATCTTTAACCATCTTTATTACATATATTTATACATAAGAAAAAGTATTCTATTTTTCAAGCAAATTAATTATATAATATTAGAACCTTTTGTGATTCATCTCGATTATTATTTCAAATTGTTGTTATGGTTATGCAGATTTTGGCATACATGTTACTATCTTCAGCAACAGCAGGGGCAGCAACGATCGCGGTAGTAAGGGATATAATTCAAGGCACACTAGAAGAACAACATTCAAGTGTGAGCATCTCACTTGCGGCAGCATCAGTTGGCATGTCTGTTCTCGCTTTTATTTTTCTAGCACCTGTCGCACTCTTTTCTTCATATTGTTTTTTTGTTAACATATGATATTCTTATACCTGTTTTGTTTCAAAATAAATGCTCTATTTTGACTAAAATTATTGTGAGAGTTTTTTTTTATCAAAATAAAACATTTAATTTGATACATATGGGATGATTATTATTCATCACCATATAATGATTGTACCAAAATTAAAGTTTGAGATTCAGCTTTTATGCAAGCTTCTTTGTTTTGTTTTTTACAAAAATAAAAATGGAATCTAATAATTCCTAGATCTTTATTTTAACAGTTACGATACGCCTGTAAGTAACTCGAATTTAGTCTCATCGATTGTAAGTTTGTAACCATGTACCTTCTTCTGTTGGACACAGCTCAAAAATAATTAGCTAAAATATATAGCTTCCATTTTTGCTTCTAGGGCTCATCGCCGCAGCTATTAGTTAAAAATAATTAATTTTATTTTTTTATAAAATAATAAAGTCATTTGAATTGATTTTGTCAAGTTAGTTGGGTCCAACAAAATAAGATTAAATATATGTTAAAAGGTAAGAGTATTCGTAAATTACTTAAGCATGAGACGGTTAAATGAAGGTGACAGTTAAACAGGCTCAAAGACGAGTTAATGTATCATGTATGCAAACTAGATTTGGCCATGAATCACTCATGACTAGAGGAAAGAGTCAGACGAAGCTAGGTCATACTGAATTACAAAATTTCATTGGTATAGTAATGTTTATTACATTTGCGTCATCTTTATTTACCGAGTCAAATTAACCCAATATAACATGTAAATTGTGTAATACTGTATGTCTGTATCCGTTTCTTTTTTATATGTAATTCCAACAACCTGTTTTGTACGTTTTTTTAAAAGCGATTCAAAAGTAATGGAGATTTAAAATCCATTATGTAATACTTTCATGCTTTTGAACAAAGAAAACAATTGCAATATAGGGATCCGATCGATGAGATAAAAACCGATCGATCATACTTCAAGCAACCTTGAATGTTGAGGGCAAACTACAAAACACATGTGGTTCCTTGGATTATTATTGATGGTGATGATTCCACCATTGTTAGGTGTGTGAGAGAAATAGGAGGTAAAGTGAAAGGGTACAAATGAAGATGGAGAATGAAAATGAAAAAAAAAAAAATTGAATAAGGATATAATTTAAATTATTTTTTGGCAAACTCCTTACTCTTAGATCTAAAGGATTCAATGCAAATGGTTCACCGTTCACGTATATTCTGATATAAATTGAAATTCTAACCTTATTTATATATCTTATATAAATTTGAATTTGAATCTTATGATTCTGCGATTTTAAGGTAAAAAATGTGAGTATATGACCAATTTCAATACAATGTAACAACTTAAAATTTGTTGGATTTTATGATCCTTTTTTAAAAAAAATTAGTGTCGTAGGATCATATACTATATGATTCTTACAATCATATAGCATCTAGCTAATGATTCCACATTGTTACTAAAAACATATAAGAATGATAGAGATTCTTTTAGTTTTATCACTTATGAGCTAGAAGCTAAGTTGTCATAAGTCAAAATTTCAAAATCTTTATTTATATTTGAATATCGTGGGGTGTATAGCTTAAATCTATTTGAAGTTTTGTACACTTAAAACAAACTACTTCCCTAATGTTTTATGTGAGCAAAATAATGTTTTAATTTCGATATAAAAGTTTCACTAAACTATTTGCTTCACTAAATATAAATGATTAGAAATGTACTTTAATTTGACCGGAGTGGGATATGGCCATATGGGGATGTGATATATAGTTTCATGGTCTCAACACAAATAAAACCATACAAGATGAGAGTTAGACCACACAGAAGCACAACAAGGTCCATCTTAAAATAAAATGGTAATAGATTGAGTAACAATCAAATTATATGTTGGCTTTCTCCTCTTCAATTCTTCAATATGGGACACATGTGGATTATACTCTTAACACTTCCTCTAACATGTGAGTCACCTTTAATCTTACAAGTTGAATAGGTCATAATTTCACAAACACACATAAGATCAGCTAATCCCTACATGGGGCACACAAATTTGTTGGGCTACGTACTCCAAACAAAATTCCAAATACGTACTCATCTTCGTTCATCTTCCTTTTTAATGGGACAGGTTCACCCGATCTAAAACGATGATAAAGGCTCAACACAAGCTCATATAAGATGGAGCTAGACCACACAAAAGCATAATGAAGATGTTTTGCACTCGGTTATTGGCTGGTGTGTGGTCTAACTTGGTGTTGTTTGCTTCCAAACAACAGCGAATAAGTTCGCATATCCGGACATGCTCATGCTAGCGCCATTTGTTTGGCAGGATTATCAGCTATGCTATACAATCGCAAGAGATTTCTACCAAAAAATATCATTTTCCAATGGCTTAAGTTATTGGAGTTGTTTAGCAATCGATTGTTGGCGGGTTTGGTTGACTTCTTTAACTAGCTCGAAGTATTGACTAAGGTTTTTTTTATGTTGGTTGTGTAATTAGGTTGTTTGAAAAAAAATGTTTCGTACAATGTATTGCGGTTGTTTATTGCAGTGTCAGTGGACCAACACGTCAAAAGTTAACCCAAAAAGTTGTTTTAGACAAACTTTTTAATTTTGGCGTAAAAATTAACTTTTCAGCTAACAAAAAAGTCAATAACCAAACTATGTTTTGATTGTTTGATCATATTAAAAAGCTAAAAGTCAATAAATAAGTCAGTTACAAAACACCCATTATGATTGTTATTTTTTTTTTGTTATGAAAACATGAAGTTTATTCGTATGTTTGTTTAGGTAAGTAGAGGGGAGAAAAAAAAGAGTGCAAAGGGTGGTTTTATTTTTATTTATTTTGGTTGGGCGTGGATTATAGATATGGGCATGGGATGGAGTGATGGACGACATGAGGATCAGATGGGCATAATACAATTTGGGCTTGGTCCAGCATGAGCCCGCTAGTGGCATGACACGTCATTACACAAGAGTCACGCACATGGGTCACATGTCGTGAATGGACACCATTTCAAAACCCGACACGAATACGATGTGTCATAGGTGGCACACTCATTATGAACAAAAATCTCAAACACAAAAAAAAATAAAATACTCTGTATAACTAAAACATTAGTCATGATACGAGTCGGCCTGACACGAATCGTGAAATAGGTTGGCATGTGCTCAATTTTTTAAACTTTGCACAAGTTTAGCACGACACAACTTTGTCTAGGTCTGCTCTAGGCATGACCCACCTTGCCCACTTTTAGCCAGGGGTGCTAAAAAAAACCCGCCCGCTGACCCGATGGCCCATACACTACACGACGGGGTTTTTTGAAAAAAAATCATTTTTCACGGGCCGGGTACCCGACCCAGTAAAAATACAAACATGCCGGGTCGGGTAATAGGCCGCCTTTTAATTTCCCGGGTACCCGCTAATTACCCGATTGCTAATTATTTGGTATGTTTTAATTTGAGGGTGGGGAGTTAAAAATAAGGCATGTTAGAGTTTTTACCCAAAAAAAAAACTCACTTACCATTCTTCATATTTGAATATTTTCAATTAAAGCCTCTTAGTAGAAATCAATTCAAAAACAAGAGACAAAAAACAAAAGGAAATTTGAGAATCAGAGAAGAAACTGTGTGTTTAATTAAGAGAAGAATTTAAAAAAAAAAAAAAGAAATTACAAGAAAACCTAACAAAAGCTGTTTCGGTTTTTTCTGTTGACCCACTTCAGTCTGACCAACACCAAGTCGGGTACTCTATGACCCGATCCGGGTCGGTCATTGGCCTCCCAATTCACTACTCGACAACCCGGGTACCCGAATTTTCGGGTATCCGAAAACCCGGGTACCGGATATGATCGCCCCTACCTTTAGCTGTGAACGAGGGCATTGGAAATATTTGAATTGTGCAAGATTATAGAGCGCCAAAAAAAAAATTGAAACTTTGTTAATGAGATACTGCACTCACATTCATCAGTCACTTCAATTCCAATATTCAGATTTCTAACAGTTGTTGTTTCTCTTTTCGCACAATGGCGCATTCAAGCCTGAAGCTGATTATTCAAAAGGGCCCTCGAAGTGGCGAAACCCTAGAATTTAACTCAAGATCGACAATTCGAATTGGTCGAGTTGTGAAAGGCAATAATTTAACGATTAAAGATTCAGGTATTTCTTCCAAACACCTTGAAATAAAGTTCAATTATGAGTCCTTAAGTTGGGTTATTACAGACCTTGATTCTAGTAATGGTACTCGTGTGAACACTTCTGAGCTCGAACCCTTTTCCCCGTTGGTAATTTGTCATGGGGATGAAATTAAAATTGGGGAATGTACGTCAATTAGGGTTGAAATTGTTGAATTAAAGGAAAATAATCGTAGGAACCTTAGAAGACAGGTTGCAACTAAGAGTGGTAACGATTTGAGGGGTAAGGTTGTGGAAGGGTTGAATTTGGGTGATAATGTTGAAATTAAGGAAGAAATTGGCAACCATAGGAACCCCAGAAGACGAGCTGCTTCTAAAACTTGTACTGATTTTGGTGGTAAGGTTGAGGAAGTCTCGAATGAAGAGGAAAATGTTGAAATTAGGGAAGAGATGAACAACCACAGAAACCCTAAGAAACAAGCTGCTTCTAAGAGGGGCCATGACTTGGGGAATAAGGTAGAGGTACCGGAAGAAGGGTGTTTGAATTTGGAGGAAGAGAATATGGAAAAAGGGTTCAAAGGTAATCGAAGAGGACGTGGAAGAGGGAGACCAAAGAAAGTAAGTAATGTAGATGGTGCAAGTGCTGATGATGAACTTGTAGGGGTTTGTGAAAGTGTGGGAAATGTTCCGATGAAACAGGAGTATGGAGTGAGCACAAGGAGGACAAGGAGCTCAAAAAGAGCAGAGGAAGGACTTTTGAGTTTAGCCGAAACAATGCCCGCTAGGAGGACTAGGAGGGCGAAGAATGTCATGGATGCTGGGACAGGTTCTGTGATGGAGAAGGTAGTGAAAAGCACAGGTTTGGATCCTGATGAATGTAAAGAAATAGAGAGTATAAGCGTCGTTGAAGATAAGAAGGCACGGGTTGGTCGTGGAAGGAAGAAGAAGGTGGATGCTGAGAGTTTAGAAAACATTGCAGATGCTGTCACTGAAGGGAAGATAAGTCATGTGGTGTTGGAAAAGGAAAATTCTGAGAAGATGGTAGATTTGAGGGAGCAGCCTTGTGATGAGCCAGTGGATGATCCTCCAGAGCAAAGTGTGAATGATGAAATGAGGAATGAGCAGCTTATGGAGGTGGAGGTTCCTGAACAAGGAGATGCTGTCGCTGAAATGAAGACCAATCATGTGATGTTGGAACAGGAAAATTTTGACAAAATGTTAGATTTGAGGGAGCAGCCTTGTGATGAGCCAGTGGATGATCCTCAAGAGCAAAGAGTGAATGATGAAATGAGGAATGAGCAGCTTATGGAGGTGGAGGTTCCTGAACAGGAAGGAGATGCTGTCGCTGAAATGAAGACCAATCAAGTGATGTTAGAACAGGAACATTTTGACAAAATGTTAGATTTGAGTGAGCAGCCATGTGATGAACTAGTGGATGATCCACCTGATCCAAGTGTGAATGATGTAACGAGTGAGCAGCTTGTGGAGGTTGAAGGAGTTTCTGTTGCTGAAATGAAGATCAGTCATATGATGTTGGAAAAGGATCATATTGAACATATGGTAGATGTAAGGGAGCAGTCTTGTGATGAACCTGTGGATGATCCACCAGCACATAATGTGAATGATGTTGTGAAGAATAAGCAGCTTAAGGAGGTGGAGGTTCCTGAACAGGAAGCAGATGCTCTATCTATGAGAGAGAAGCATTGTGCAGAATTGATGAATGAAACTAATCATCCTAGTACCCAGCGTTTAGAAAATCTTTGTGATGGTGTTGCTAAAGACAAGATGAATCATGAGGTGTTTGAAAAAGATGTTTCTGAAAAGGTGGTAGATTTGGGAGAGCATCCTTGTGTTGAACCACTGCACGATGCTCAAGGGCAAAGTGTAGTTGATGATACAAAAAATGAGCAGTTTATGGACGTGGAGGTTACTGAACAGGAAGGAGGCACTCTGTCTATGAGAGAAAAGCAGTTTGAAGAATTGATTGGTGAAGGCAATCAGCAGCATGACTGTGGTTCTCCGTCTGTGAGTGAACAGCATGATGAACATTTGATGGATGAACCTACGAAATGCGAAGACTGTGTAGCGGGCCCTTCAGATTTTGAAGAAGGGGTCTGTGATGGAGTAGAAAGTGATGCAGTGATTGATAATGGGAAAACAGAAGAGTCAGAAATGGAAGAAAGGATTGATAAGGAGACAGAGGCAAATTATCAAGTTAGATGCAAAGACCCTGAGACTGCTGATGAGGCTGACCTAGAAAATATGACTCTGTCGGATTGGTTTGATTTTTTGCGAGTCTATTTTCCTAAACGGATTCGTGCTGCAACAGATAAAATTATTGAGGACATGAATAAACGGTCAGCACAACTTGATGAATACATGTTGCAGCAGCAGAAAGACAGAAGCAGTATGGGTTTACATATGGAAAAGGTTAGGAGTTAAATCTAATATGGTTAATTCAAAGTTTCTTAATTCTTGATGAAAGTTCAGTTTCTTGTACATTGCTTTCATTCAATTATCTTTCTCCTTTTAATGTTTTAGTTACATTATTTCTTTCTTGCACTATCTCTTTGGGTAACTAGTTTAGGTTTCCATTGCTCTGTAAATAGGGCTATAAAGCTTTTTTGTTTTTACTTTATTGATGGCAATGAGGTTTCTAGATGACTTGGTTATATATATATTTCTCTGGGCTAGTTCCTTCTCTTATTTCAAATTGAGCTTTCCCTATTCAAATCACTAATAGTCCACTAAAAATTGGGTCATAACATTTCTTTTCTCTGCTATTGGTTTCTGTATTTTAAGTGTTCTTGGTATTGGTTAAGTTTTGCTTCATTAATAAGATGCTTGTGAGTAAATAAGACCACTAGAGAACATCAGGGCCGTTCCTGAGATTTTAGAGGCCCGGGGCAAAATAATAAATATGGGCCCCATAAGGTATATTAGAAGAAAAATGCATGCATTAGATCGAATAAGATCGACTTTCTTTGTTGCTAACTATATATTTATCTTGTCAAAAATATCATGATGCACGAATAACACAAAACTAGTAATAAAATATACATAATAACCGTCTTTAGAAATTAGGTTGTTATACTTTAGAAAATGGTCGGGGAGTTAATGAAAACGTCTTATCTAGTTTGTCGGTCCAAGCAGTGCTTTGTGTATTACTTTTCACAGTTGATTGCATTTATGTGATTATTTCTTACCCTTCTGAAAAAAATTTACCACAAAACCCAACCTTTAATTTACTTAATAAACGTGTGGAATATATAATGTTATGTACAAATTTAAAGTATTAAACAATTGGTTAAGACAATACATGTATGACTTTGAATTTTAAGAGATATATAATATGTTTTGAATCTCGTTCGGAGCCTAACTTATCTTGTCAAAATATTGTAACAATGCTTACATGGCGTATATGCTTTATAGGTTGCCACGTAGACAAACCTATGTGGAGCAATACGGTGCCAAGAGTGCCTTTTAATATTTTGTATGAAAAAAATTTGAAAGTATGTGTCAAAAGACAAAATATTACTCGAAATAAGAGATCAGTGCTACCCTTCAGTGATATTTAATATTTAATATTTATGACTATGGATGCGTTTTCTTTGTCTTATTTTTTTTATCTGATCTGATAATAAGATCTGAAAATGTAAGAAAATTTAAACTTATTTTTATGAGATATAATATAAATTGAATAGAACACACCCTAAATATGTTATATTACTTATATATGTGTAGTATACACTAATTGACTAAAACATAATAATAAGAAGGAAAAGAACTTTGTAAAAAAAAAAAAAAGAAGGAAAAGAAAAGTAAAAAAATAAATGGTTCTAATGGAATTCGAACCAGGCTTCATTCGAAGACTTGATCACATGCATGACGCGCATCACCACTGAGCCAGAGCTTCTTTCCAACATATTTTTTGTTACATTTGTTATTTATTCTGTATATAAATTTGAAGGAAATTTAGGCCCCATGATTTTGGGCCCTGGGCGGGCACCCCTCTCGCCCTGCCTCAGGGCCGGCCCTGGAGAACATACTTCTGTTTTGAATTTGATTGAAGACTAACACCTTTCTAGGGGATCATGATATGGAGATAAACAGTGAATGGTTTAGGAGATATTTGTAATTAAAATACCTGGCTAGGTTTGCTTTTAAGGTTACTGCATGCAGTGTTCAGGCTAAGGTTGTCAACTGGTATAGAGATCTTAATCATCTTATTTTTGTCAGTGATGTTACAGAGGCCTTAGCATTAGTATTTACATGAAATGGATTAAAACATTGGTCCTCCTTTTTCATTCTCCTTAACGACTCAACACATAAGAAAAGAGCTTTTAACGTTCCCACATCCTCATTCTTTTAGGTGGATGCTCTTATGGCCCATTTGGTAAACGGTTATAAATGACACCAATAGAAATATATTTATATGTAAATTTTGTAGGAAAATCAATATTCATTCCTATAGTGGTGCTGTCGTACTCTTAATTTATCTTATTATCTTGACAAATCAATTTCTATTCTCTTAATCAATATCTATAATTATCCAATACCATCTTTCCCAAAAGTAATAGTAATAATGGAAAATCTGAAAAATATAAGCTTTGGAATGAGAATCTATTTCCATAGAGATTATAAGGTTTCTTCCAGTGTTAAACTATGCTTTAAGTTCATTCCCCATTACTATGATAGATTACTAATAACCAAATTGACCGTTAAAGTTTGACAGAGACATGGACTGTTGTCTCTTTAAACTCTACTGTGTTTTTTTTTTGTGCGTGTGTGTGTGTGCGTGCGCGCGCAAAAGATATAATCTTGACCATTCAAGCTTCATCTGCCTCCCCAAGTTATTGCAAAAAAGACTACAGGAAATGACATCCATTTTCTGCAGCTCTTACCTATTAAAACAGCTCTTCATTGGATAGCTGAACAACAATGGCAAAGTGTCCTTAATCTGTTCTGACTCTAAGACTGTAGTGGAGGGAATAACCCAATCCTGCAGATTTTCTGATGTTTTTTCAAATCTGTTTTGTGGATTTCAGGGAAAGATTGAGGAGGAAGATGAAGCTTGAATGGATTCCAGGGGAACCTAACAAGGAAGCAGACATTTTGCCCCAAGCAAGTAAGCATACTTTTGGATTTCATTAATCCTCTTAGTTGTAATATTAATGATGGGATTTCCTTTTGGACTTATTGCTTGGAGAGAAATGGAATCCTTGTGCATGTAATCATTAAGTTTCTTATGTTCCTTCTAATCAATTCCAGTTTCACCTAGCACTTCTATCTTTTATCTAAGCTAGCAGGAGCATGATTTCCGCACTCTTTTTTATTTTATTTAAGCACACCCTATCTTTATTTTCATCTTCAAATCTTTGTATGGGGTGCATAAATCAAAAAAAGGTGTGCTAAAATCACTCCTCAAGCTAGCACAGTAGTAATCCCTCCATTTTATAAAGTTATAACTTTCCTTTTACAAGTTTGTCAATGCACTTTTTTTTAAATTTTTATACCTTCCATTATATATTAGTAAAATTTATAAAAGTTTGATATTCCTATGAAACGAATCCAAAGTACTATAAATTTTAGTGTTGAATATGTAGGAAGTATGTGGGGTTGGAGTGGAGAGTAAAAAAGACTATGTGGTCGTTTGGTTGATGTGGGAATTTATTTACCACAGGAAATTATATTTCATGGGAAATAAATTCCCTCATCAAATTCATGGGAAATGAAATTTGTGTTTGGTTGACTCCATAGGAATTAGATTCCCATGGTAAATTCATATACTATTTATTCAATATACTCCAATATTATCATCTTATGTTTCTTAATTAAAACAAAATCATCTCTTTTTTCTCTTCCCCTCCCCCTCTCTCCTCAAAACACACTGTAAAAGAAAAGAAAAAATTATGGATCATTAGCCTTAGTTCTCCATGACCGTCAACACCTAGCTTCATCATTCAATTTTTTGTTTGCATTTCATCAAAAATTCAAAACCACCTCATCTCTCACCACCACCAATCGAATTCCTCCAACAACAAAAACCCGCCTTTTTCTCTCCTCTTTAATGGAAATCACAATCTTCATCACCATCTTCTCTCCTCTGACATTATTGAAATAACGATTTCCTCTGTCATGTTGATTATGTTGAAGATGACACTGGGTGACAGTGATGGTGATGACGGTGGGCGACGGTGATGACGATGATATTGAAGGTGGATGTTGATGGTGAAGAAGGTAAATGACACTGATGAGGAAGGTGATGGTGATGATTAAGGTAAATGATGATAATGATTATAGATAAATAATCACATGAATTTTGATTCACCATGGTGGGTGTTGGTGAATCAATTCTTACATTTTTTTAGGAATTACCATTTCCGAGGAAATCTCATTTCCTACACTCACTACCAACCAAACAACACTCCCCTCCCACAATTCCCAAAAAGTCATCTCCGATGGAAACTACTTCCAACCAAACAAGGCCCATGTGTATGACCAACTTTTAGGAACTGTAGCAAAATTTAGAAGGTATTTCAAAGAGAAATAAGTAGTAAATATTTATAGACAGAAGAAGTATTTTTTTTATTGGCTTTGGCTTTTGGCAGGTTGATATTGAGATGATGTTGATAGATGGAGCAAACCATTCATTCTCGTCACTTAGCTTGCAAGAAAGGTGTAAAACTGAGAAGCTTAGGTTATTCAAGTTGGTTTGCCACTGGCCCACCGTCCACAGTTGTTTTAATTCTAAAGGTACACTTGACAGGGCAAAGTTCATATTTGTACTAGAATGACTGAATGAGGAAGGCTACTTTTTATACGAGTATAACATAGGAGCCAAATCGTTGTTACTTAGCATAACGCAGATAATCTGTTTCATCGTTGCATAATCCCATAACCTGTTCAGGAATCCTGAGATTTGTAGATAGTTTTTAGTGCACCAGAAGTCAATCTTCATTGTTCTGGTGTGATTTATTTGTATATAATATGTAAATGAATGTGAAACTCATAATAGCTATATCATTTTTCTTGTGAGACTGTTTCACGGTCTGACAATACTTTAAACTAAAAAAATTTTAACTTTTCAAAATTTTCATTTTCAACGTAATTAAGCTTTATATAAAAAGTTTTGAATTGATGCTCAAACCTTATATTTTTCGAGCAAAACGTTACATTATCAAACGGTCTAACAGTAGGTTTGTTACAATGGCTAACATCGACCTATTACTTTAGCTAATTTTTAGTGTTTTACATGCAAGAATATTTTTAAATTAAGTTGTAATATGCGAAGTACTTAAGTTTCTTATGTTGCATTATCCTAATCAATGATTAATAATAAGGATTTTTTTTCTTCTTATATTTCATTGATCATGATTTAGTAATAATGATAATCAATGTATACAACTTGAATTCTCTTACAAAGGTTAACACAATTCTCTTTTTAAATTGTCCATTTAGCTCCTCCCCTTGATGTACCTAGCACTCATAATTTTCTTGCTATAGTGTAGGTGAAATATGTGTATCAAATCACATTCACATGCCCCTACCTACAAATTCTGTAGTGAATACACTTTTTAAATTTTCAGTATTACTCTTAAATATTTGTCTGACTTTCTCCATTAAGATATTCATATCATAAATCTTTTTGGATAATATCTTAATTAGTTTTTTTTTTTTTAAAAATATATCGGAGTAAATATATGATTTTATCAGTGTTGTAACATACAATATGATGGTTTGGGGACACTTTTCATTTTACAAAATATATAAGCATAAAACTATAATTTTAAACTAACAAGTTGAACTCATCCGGTAATATGTCATAAATTTATAATAAATTGTTATGTCTAAAAATTCTCATTAGACAACTACAAATGTATGCTTCTTCAATAATTTATGCCTTTCACCCAAAAATAAAATTACAACCGAGAATCGAATCGAGTTAGGTAGTTTGTGTCAGACTTTTTAAATTAATAGATTTAATCCAAAACCTTTACCCGATCTATTTATTAATGTATGAATAAATAAGTCATGTCTTATCGACCCAGTGACTTAAATTGGTCAAACTCTTCGACCCATAGATGTTAGTAAGTAACAAGTTAGTTTCGTTACGGGTTGATGGGTTGTGCAAGTTTTTTTTTTTATTTTAAGCTGACAATTACATTCTGTTTATTTAAATTGGTCGGGTTGAAACCCCCCAACCCAAAAACCCTCATGTGTAATGAACTTATAGTGTCATCTCAACTCGTGTTCTAAACAGGTCAAACTCTCAACCAAAACCTGTTAATAACAAATTAATCTCTAAATTAGTAGTTTGTGTCAATTTTTTCCTGAACAAAATACCATGGACTATTAATTACTTTCACAACAACCTACCTAAATTCCTCAAGACAATTACGGTACGCAAGATTTTACATCATCAATCCATCCCTCTTTGGCTCTTTGCCATTACATTACATGCCATTTCCACTATCCTCTTTTCCTTAGTGGGTTCTTAATCTATCTTAAAAACAAACAAAAGCTGCTTTTCTATTTCTTTTATTTGTCTTTTTTTGGCGCCACCCTGTACAAAGTTAGTTAGTTAAGCTTCTCTAGATTAAAAACAACTTTTCATTTCTCCTTTCAAAGCTGTCAAATTTACACAAATCACCAAAAAAAAATACAACAAAATATCCTAAAAAATCAAAAAATCAAACTCACTCATCAATACAACCACAACCAAATACACTCTGTTTCTTCTTCTTCTTCCATTTTCTTCTACTCCATCCCACTTTATAACACCCCCAAAAAAAAGCCCAATTAAAGTGCTACAATCATCTCAATTTCCCTTTTAGTTTCAATTCAATTCAATCATTGAAATAAATACAATCCATCAATTGATCAAAACATGTCGAACTCTGAAGGCCACGAACTGGCAACAAAACAAGTGCCGGAAAACGACATGGAGAGAGGAACTCCGGCGGCGGAGACCGGCGAAACGGAGGTCTCTGGAGTTGGATCAGTTCTTCGGAGATGGAAGAGAGATGATTTTATAAGAAAAGGATCATTAGCTTTAAGAGCTTTGGGTTTTCTCTTTTCTTTACTTTCTTTCATTATCATGGCTAGTAACAACCATGGAGATAGCAGAAATTTTGGTGATTTTGAAGAATACAGGTGATTTTCTACTACTAGGGTTTTTTGGGGATTAATTAATTTATTTTTTTCCAATTGGGTTCTGATTTATTTTGTTTTATTTGGACATCTATATCTATCAGAGGAAGAAACTTCGATAAATAAGAATATGTGACATGTCTAAAAAAAATTACTCCCTCCGTAACATATTAATGGGAACGATTTGATATAAAGTAGAGAGAAAACATGTCAAATTGTTGTCATTAGTATGTTACACAAAGAGTATTATGTTAACTATGTGTCAATTCTAAAATAAAAACTTAATTTATATATTAATACGAGTAATATTAATTAAAATAGATATAATTATAGTACATTTAATTTGATTACAATTATAATTAATCAACTTTTGAATTTCTATAAACTCCATCAATTTTTCCATTCAAAAGTCGTTTGGAAAAGAAAAAAAAAATTAGAAAATACAGTACTAGCTAAATTTGGTTTGATAGCTACAAAATAATAAAATTAACATAGGATGGAGTTGTTAATTGATTTATCTTGTTTGTGTTGGGAAATACAGGTATTTGTTGGGTATTGCAATATTATCGACGCTTTATACAGGATTACAAAGTTTTAGACATATTCATCAATTATCCACTGGGAAAGAATTTGTTGCTCCCAAGGCTTCAGCTTTGATTGACTCTGTTGGTGATCAGGTGGGTTATTTATTTATTCTCCTATTATATTATGCAAATTTTAATACTTGTATATAAGTTATACAAAATTTATGAAATTTTTTAATATAATAAATTAGTTGTATAAATTTAATATGAAATTTAATATAATAAATTAGTTGTATAATAAACTTTCCTAGTATTGAAAGTTGGATAAAAATACTCAATAGTTGAAAATAGACACAAAAAAAGGTTGTTTGACCATATAGATTCAATAGACTCCCTATAGAATTGTTCATGGCTATAATTCTTTACTGTAATTTTGTTTTTTGTTTTTTTTTTTTGAAATATTTTTGGCTGTACTTTTTGCTTCTTGGATGAGGTAGATTGTAGAAAGGATAGATCTAGGCCAAATTTGTCTCCTTTTGGTTGTCTAACTTGGCTTTATTGATTCCATATGTTGTAATTAACACATTTTGGACAAGGAATTTGTCCCTTTTTCCTAAATCTAATAATGCTCTAAAGTGATAGTCTAGCTAATTACTCCCTCAATTTCATATTTTCCTTCTTGTTTGGATTCTTGTAGCATTTATATTTCAAAGGAATTTTTTTTTAAAATTTCTTAACCAAGAAGGAAAAAAAAAAGGCATGTGGGGCCTTGTTCGTTTCGTGTGAATGAGTACTTCATGAATATCAAATTTTTACTAATATGAAATTTAAAATATTAACGGTGAAAGATAAATATTGATCAAGAATGAAAAAAACGGACGGATCGGATTAATTTTGGAGATATTGTAAATGGTTGATCACCTATTTTTTAATGATAGAATTGAGTATTATCTTTATGCTATCTGAATTATGGCCTCTTTATCAAAATTTCCCTTGACTCTCACTTTAATTGTACAGTTTAGATTTTTACTCATTCCATGCACAAGTCTGATCCACTTAATCCACTAGTTTTAGCAATGGTCAATACTTTATGAGGTCTTTTGAATGTGCTTTAATTATAAGAAATGTGTCTTTCTTTGAATGTTCAAACAGCAATGTGGCTAAAAAAATCTCAATTCTTAAAAATTAAAACAAACTAGGTTTGCTTTACTTAAATTTATTATACAATGTTAGTTGATTAACAAGAAAGTTGGGTTGAAATGTTCTAATCAGTCTTAAGTCAATCTGTGTTAGTGACATGATAATATCTGTTGTTTAATTGGTACACAATGCATACTATACTCTATTCAATGTTTACAAGAAACTTTCTAAGTAGTGGTTGAGACTCAATTTGACTTGCCAATCATTGATGTTCTTTTGTTGGTCAAATTTACTTGATTTAGTTAATGAGTGATACCTAATCATGCAGACAATGCCGTATTTGTAAATATTACGAATGGAGCATGCCAGAATCACGAATGGATGTGTGCCATGTGTTAAGAAACTTTCAGTTTATTTACGATTATACCATTGTGCGATGTTTTTTGAACATAGCACAGTGCGGAACTAGTTCAATCAAAGACAAGATCATTTCATTCTGTTGAACTAAAAATCTGTATGTTTGCAGGTGATGGCATACTTGTTACTGTCATCAGCATCTTCAGCAATTCCAATCACAAACAGAATGCGCGAAGGAGGAGACAACATTTTCACAGATTCAGCCGCAGCAGCGATAAGCATGTCTCTCCTGGCTTTCATTTCACTAGCATGCTCGTCCGTTATTGCTGGCTATAAGCTCTCTACTCAATCCTTTATATAACATACATATATGTTTTTTGTTTTTATATGAATATTAATGTATAGAATTATTGATTCTTGAACTTGATTCTTTGATATATATAGTCTTTGCACTTTGCTCATGATCACTGATTTGGGCACCTTATGCTTCTTTCTTTCTTTTTTTGTCCCTTTACTTTAATCCAGGTTTTTCTGTAAAAAATATGAACCTGCAAGCTCTTCATTTGTATCTATTAATGTTTGTGATTGAATGATTGAATTTCTTAATTTTGTTTGTATCAGAAATATTCAGTCTGTTTTACTGCTTTGCTGTTGAGTATTGATTCAGAAATGAAAATGGTACAGTATTTAAATTGGTAGCAATAAAATACAAGCCTAAAACTTTTTTTGTTGGCCAAGGAGGCTTTCAAAGCTAAAGGGGGTGTCTTATATGTGAGTTACAACAAATGAAAAAATTATCTAATTATGTTTATTTTGTGAATTCTAAAGCTTTATAAAGCAAGTCTTGTATATATTTTATACATTAACAAATACATGAAGCTAGACCTATTTCTTGTTAACCCTATATTTTCCCTTTTTTCGGAAATCAACGAAGAAAAGAGTCGAAAAACATGTTTTCCATTGGCTCTTCCTTAGCTTCTGAAGGATTTCCGAGCCCAGAGAACGCAAAACTAGGATTGTTTTGCAGCATCTGTAAGGAGAAAGGTGCTTGATGAGGTTCTGGTCTTGGGGCAGTAATAATGCTATTATTAAGAGGCCTTAGACCGATTAGCTGATTAGGCTGGCTGGTTATGGCAGATGGCCTGACTGGAAGCGGGGCGTTGTTATAGCCGGCGCTTCCACGAGCTGCAGGGACGTCATGGTTGTGTTTCCCTTCGTAGGTTGTGATCACGGCCCTCAAGTCATGGGACGCCCTTTCTATGTGCTTTCTCACCGGGCAGTCTTTGCTTGTACATTTGTAGTAGCTCCTGAAAAAAAAAAACCCATCGAATATAAACATACAACGGTGAAAAAACATACAACGGTGTCATTTTAGTAATTTGGCATGCCCAAAATCACCAGTGAGTGTGTGTCATGTGTTTTGGAGTTTTGATTTTATTTACAAAAATGCCACTGTGCTGTTTTTTTGGCACAACACTGTACTGAGTTAAGCATTAGCCGTCTGCTCATCATCATACTCACTCTATCTCAAATTACTTGTTACATTTGACCAAAAAACATAGCAAGTAATTTGAGACAGAGGGGAAATGAAAAAAACAAGTCTCAAACCTCCAAGAAGATGAACATGTTTTTGATTTGATAGAAGTATGTGCTCACCTAGGGTTGGGGTTGCCCTTGACTACTTTTTGCCCATACTTTCTCCATCTATACCCATCATCTAAGATATCAATCTCACTAGTTGTCTGAACAATCACTCTTGGTTCTTTAACTGTTCTGCTACCATAACCTGATATCACTTCCCCTTCAATCTCTCCTTTCCTATAACAGAAAGTATCAGAAAGTTGATCAGCATAACATTTTTACACTTTTGGATACATAATCCTCAATGCAATAAAGCACTACATATGTACCACTCATTTCTCTTGTGAGACCGTCTGATGATCTGACATAACTTTTACTTTTTAAAAATAAAATGCAACTTTTTACACAACTAGTAAGGCTTTCTATAAAAAGTTATGTCATTGCAACAGATGGTTGACAGGAGACTTGCTATTATACATATTTCATAATCGGGGTTCTTACCATCTTTTGGATTCGGGTTCAAGATCACCCTCCTTGCCGGATTTACTCATTGCAGAAGTTTGATCAAAGTCATCATCATCATCAAGAGAAACCGAGGATGTCTCAGGAGTAAACGAAGAATAATCCGTTTGGTGATTCACTTGATGAATAACTGATGCAGCAGCATTATTACTGCATCCTCCAGAACCATCAAATCCATTATTAATGTTATTACTTTGCATAGATGATCTTTTACCAGGTTGAGGCTTTGGGTGGTTATGACTTCCCTTATAAACAATCTCTGTAACATAACCTTCAGGGGATCGTTCGACTTTCTTCTTGGTAGGGCAATTCGTGTACGAACATTTGTAATAACTCCTCGGATTTTGACTCCCTTTCACTTGTTTCTGACCATATTTCCTCCAACAATACCCATCTTCTGCTCTTTTCTGTGCTCTATTCATCTGAACTGCTGCTGGTTGAGCAGCAGCAGTATAATTTCTCTGAATATTATTTGCTGTTTCTACTGCTTGTTTTATGTTCATTTCATGGCTTATCATTTGATTTTGATTTTGATTTTGATTATGATTATACTCAATTTTTGCAGTGATTTGCTGTTTGTTGATTGTTATGTCATTTGGCTTCTTGGGTTCATCAAAATTGTTCCATCCTTCCTGCTGCACATGTTTAATGACAGACATAATTGTCAGAACTGTATCAGGGTTTAATTAGAAAAAAATCTTGCAAAATTAATTAGGTGAGAACATTGATAATAATTAAAGAGTAATTAAATTTTTTTCCGTTTTTTAAAATTTTATAAAAAATTGGGCTTCTAGAAAGAGTGGCGGCTAATCTTGGCGTTTTGTGCATTGACTTGACTTTAGAGCCCCATGTAATAGTAGACATTAAATATAGTCGAGTCGTCTCTTTTGTTTGTACAACCATTTTTTTCCTTAATTAATTATAGGAAAATGATGTACGGAGTATATACAATTTAAGATTTCAAAAATTAAAAAGAAAATGCTAAATACAATCCTAAAAGTAAAATTATTAACTAAAAATAAACATTAATTATACCGAACTACATCTAATTTTGACATGTATTTTAAACTTTTTGCCCCTTCAATAAATACATCATATGTTATAGCATTACAGCAAATCGCGCGTAATTTTAACATGTATTTTTGAATTTTTATTAATTTAAGTGATATATTAAATGCTTATATACTGATCATTACCTTTAATTAAATAATAAGGTATTTTATCTTAATCTAACAATCAATGTGCATACATACATAAATAGTTTAATCCCATTTTTAACGCTACCATCGTATCTTTCTCTTTTCTTTAACAAAAACTAATAAATATTGATGTTAAAATTAAAAAAAAAAAATAGAAAGTTGTCCTTATTACAATCCTTATATCATAGACTATATATATATATATTTTTTTTTTCCAAAAAGAAAATAATAAAATATTGAAAAAGCTGGAATACTATCATCTAATTGTGTAAATTCATTACAAAATTCCTATATTCATTTTATGGATGAAGTTTATTTGAATAAAAAAAAAATACTTACAATTGATGTTTTTGGAGCATGAAAAGAAAAATGGTTGCTGCTTGTGTCTTCTTGTTTATTAGCATTAGCAGCTAATTGAGTCTGATTAGTACTACCCCAATTAAAACTCTGACCACCAAATGCTCCTAAAGTTGGAGATGGGAAATTCTGCACAAATTAAACATTTGATAAATTATTACACAAAAACATATAAGAAGGAAGAACCCCTCAAAAAAAAATATATATATAAGAAGGAAGGAAAAAAAATCAATTTATCATGAAAATATCACATAATATAACCCCACTAAAACAAAAATAAAAACCCTACATAAAATAATCATTGTACAACACAACTCTATCCATTTCAACCAACAAGAAAAACTCATACATGCATATTTATTATTTTAGATGTTTGCAGTTTTGTGACCGCATATAAGAAGCTAAAAATGAAAACAACAAGTAATAATAATTACTCATTTATTATTACACCAATCTATTTATATTTTTGTCATAAATTCACAAGTTTTTTCAATTTTGAGTGATGTATTGCGCTAATTTTATTTCCTTCTACTAGCTTAGGATTGTAACAACTTATATTTTCCTTCTACTCAGGGTTGTACCATCATGGTACCACCACACACAACTGGTTATTTCTTTGTTTCTTTTTAATTGCAACGATTAGACATTTTTTCTTTTTATTTTATGTCAAATCGTTGCAATTATATAGAAAACGATACAGTAATATTAAGAAATTGCAAAAAAAAAAAAAAGGGTATGAAGCTAGGGACTTACATTGAGGAGAGGTGAGTCCAAGAAGATGGAAGGACTAAAAGCATTAGGAGTATTCAAAAAGGAAGAAGAAGAAACAAGGGTGTTATTATTATTATTAGGCTCAGTTACAGATAGAGAAGATGGAGCCATTGATTTAAATTTTGGAACTTCAACCAATTGATCAAATCCATTCCAATCATTACTGCTAATCCCACCATCATTATGATTATCATTATTATTATAATTATGATTATTATGATTACTAATCACCCCATTCTTTTCCTCCTTGTTATTAACAGTATTAAATTGGTAATCACAATCATCATCTTCTAATAAACCATGATTATTATTATTATTATTAGAAGAAGAAGTATTAGCAAAGAAATCAGTGAAAGAAGAAGAAGAAGAGGAGTTCATGAGGTTTGTAAAGGAGAAGCTGCTTGTGTTGAATGATAGAGAATGGTCTAAGCTTGCTACTGTGGAAGACATCTGCTAATTGATAATCACAGTTACAATTAATAATAAGAAGAATAAGAAGAAGAAGAAGAAGAAAGATTTAATTGTTATGATGAAGATTAAAAAAAGGAAAAAGAAAATAGGGATTGGGGTTTGTTTGGAAGAAGGGGGGAAAACATATATGTGGAAAAGTTTGAGGGGGGAGAGATGATGATGGTGGATTGAAAATGAGGGTCTTTCATGGAGCTGAGGTCTTTCTTAGAAGGTGAAGAAGGAAAAGTTTGACCGTGGAAAAGGGTAAAATGGGAATTTTGAACAAAAGGGTATTTAGTTTTATGTTTTTATATATATATCTCATGGTAGGAAATGAGGAGCAAAGATCTCTGTCCGGGCGGTCTATTTTCTAAATTAATGGTTGATAATGTTTGAAGAGAGAAATATATGAGGGTTTTTTTTTTTAATTTGTTTTAATAATGAATGAGGTGTTAAAATCTTAGGATAGGAAATGAATGAAAAGAAATTGAAAGAATTCTAATTTTGGAAAATAATTTTGGCACTTTTCAATTTGATTTTGGTACTCCTCCCTTTTCACATAAATAGTAACATTGAGGAGTGCCAAAATCAAATTGAAGAATGCCAAGATCACCACCCTAATTCGGAAATGAGACGAAGGGGAAGAGTCAAAGCTTGTGTTCTTGACTTGACTATTTCATTATGGGTCCCTTTTGTAGGGGTGACTTGTTTGGAAATATTATGAAATGAATGAAATCAAAAGGGGGTGCCATTTTAACGCCGGCGCTTTGGAAAACCTCTAGATTGTGCCACGTGGAATTTCATGGCACGTCACTCACAAACTTCATGTGTGTCATATGTTATTGGCTTATATATTGCTCTTGTTGAATATCTCGGAATGAAATTAAAAATCCTTTTATAAATTATATTTTTTTTTTTTAAAAGCAACAAGGTTAGGGCTAGAGCTAGTTAGCGTGGACCTGGCTAGTACGAGGGTTACCTCCACGACATGGCACGAGACTTAGGCTATCCATGTGTATAAAATCTTAAATTTTAGCACAAGCATGATGAACCTGTCCATGTCGTGGTTTACCTATTAAGAAAACCCATAATACATAAGTATGTTAAATAAGTCACAAGTCGATCCGGCACATAACATGAACCAGGTTGTGCATGGGCTTTTTTTCCTAAAAATCTTACGCGGGGACTTAGGCACGGCCTACCATGATATGAGGCGTGCGAATTTTAAACATGGATCGTTCCAACATAGCTCATTGCCTAGTACAAATTAGTGTCTAGTCCAAGATCATCTCATCAGGGCCGGCCCTGAGCATGGGCGAGCAGGGCCGCTGCCCAGGGCCCAATTTCCTAGTTATGAAATATATATAAAAGCAGTTAGTAAATATATATGTCTTTTATCATAGCGCAGCGGTTTGTCCTTGGTAAACCAGTTAGTAAATGAGCGTTGTCCCCGGTATCAATCCTGTATACATGCCCATTTTATTTTTTTTTTGTTTTTTGTTTTTGAGTGTGTCGTGTGTTGTGCGTGTTTTTGGTAGTTCAGTATTGTACAACTGCATATTGGGACAAACTACTACTTCTCTCTTCTTATTCTCATTTTTTAAATAAAAAAAAATTCCATTTTTTCCTTTTTCATACTTAAAACTTTTTAAAAAAACCCATTAAACTATTAAAGTAGCAAATTTCAAAATTTTGTTACATCCATTTTTCTTCTTAACTATCGAGGATCAATCTTTTCATTACTAGTATCTCTAATTATTTTCGTACATTAAACTTTGTTATTTTAAATTGGTAATTGATTGTTACAAGCTTACAACAATTTTTTAAATTCTTTCTGCATAGTTTTACAGTAACAAATCAAGTAAAAAAAATTTAATGGGATCAAAATGCATTTGATAAATTTTATTGGGGTCAATTAATAAAAATCATAGGATTTTTTTTTTTGGAAAATTGTATATTTTACATAGAAGAGAAAATTTTCTAAATCCGAATTCAAGTTGGGTTAAACACTTATGTTAAAGCTTAATGTTTAAATTATTCACTCTATTCTACTATCTTTATCTTGTCCTAAAATAAATTATATTTACCTCATTTAACCTAAAGAAATCTCACTCAATAGTGGGTCCATAGGGCAAATATATATATATGATGGAATATAGTGAGTATGACAAAAAAAAAATCCTCATTTTATATCTAGCATTAAATAATAATAATAATAATAATAATAAGTATTTCAATACTTCAAACCAAATTTATACGGCCCTTAGTTATTAGTTCGCCTCGAGCCCTCAAATTTTTAGGAACGGCCCTGCATCTCATGGACTAATATAATACTCACTCCGTCCTAAATAAATTGTTTCACTTTGAAAAAAAAACACTTTTGATCAAAGTGGAGCAATTTTTTGGGACGGGGGAGTACATGACGATGATAATTCTCTTAATGGAGGTAGAAGTTCAATAAGTATGGCTATGAGCCTATGACATGCACTAATGCACTATAAGTACGTCTATAACCAGCAATAATCATGCATTTAATGCACTTTGGTGAGCACGGTTAGTTTGTACAATTGTACTCCAGTACTCCTTATAAACGTCTAATAAGTCATTGGCTATTGGCCACCTTTGCCGAACCTTACCCGGGAAGTTCTTAGTTAATTACAAAATTGTATTTCAAAAAATATCACAATGACATTTATTTTATGGGAAGTTCTTACCCGGGGGAGTATATATATATATAGGGTTGGGTTCCGGTGAGAAATTTCTTAGGGTGAGGAAAGTGAAAAGAGATAAATACGTCAACTATGACCTAGAGGTACATTGAGCATCAACTATAGGTACATTCACCATACACTATAAATACATTGAGTAAAAATACATTGACTTTATATATACCATATATACATTGACTCCAAACTATCAAAGGAGTAAGGAGGGAAAATCAAATTTAATCTTAGCCCTTCATTTGGTGATCAAAGGGTTGTGATTGTTTCTCACCCTTCTCACCAAAACTACATTTCTCACATGAGCCTACTTCTATATATATATATATATTGTAAAAAAAAAATTAAAAAAAAAAACCCATAACCACCCTCTCGAATTATACTACAAGAAACTCACACAACGAGGGCAACTTATCATAATTAAAGAGGGCAATATGAGTATTGTTTTACTTAATGATGCCTACAAGGCCAATTATTTTTGCACTCATTGATATTAACAATGAAGACAATATGATTATTTTGCCCTCTTAGACTTTTGAAATTTTTCCCTATTTGACAATAAATAAAGTGTTTAAATCACGGAAAGCAAAATGTATTGCCTTTGTTGATGATCAATGAAGGCAATTTCGTTTGCCTTTTTTGAATTGAATCAAAGAGGGCAAAACATCTAAAATTGTCTTTGAAACCTAATACAACGGGTTATAAGGGCAACATGAGACACAACAAGAAAATCTTGATCGGCCGATCGCTTTTACCGATCGACAATAATATTGTCGCCAAATACCGACCGTTTCCGACTGACAACAATCGTAAAATTTTTCCGACCGTTATAACAGTCGGAAAATAGTGTACCGACCGACAAAGTGGTCGGTAGAGGTCGGTAAACACCGACCGACTACGACGGTCGGGGTGTACCGACCGCTTCTTCGGTCGGTAAATTTTTTTTCAGAATTTAAATGGAGTCGGCTCAAACCCGACTCCTCATTATTTCTCACTCCTTTCTCTCCGCCTGCAGCTTCCTTCGCCTGAAGCTTCCTTCGCCTGCAGCTTCTATCTCTCTCCTCTGCCTGAAGCTTCCTTCCCCTGCCGCCTGCCGCTGTTTGTCACCGCCTATTGCCTCCCATCATTCCCCTTCCCGCTGATTTAGTAGTGGTGGTAAGGGTTTTGCTTTTTTTTTTTCCTGTTTTTTTGGGTTTGTTTTAATTTTCTTTTTTATAAATTGCAGCTGCCGGCCTGCCGCCAACCGACCACCGACCCACCGCTGCCGCCCTCTCTGCGTGGTAAGGGTTTTTTTTTTCCTTTTTTAATTTATGTGTTTTTTTTTTATTTTTCTGTATTTTAAAAAAAAAAATTAAAGTCTTTGGAGGTTTGAATGTAGAATGTGTATGTATGTATTTTATTTCAGAAATTAAAGCGTATGTATGTATATGTTTTTTTTTTTTTTTAGCTTTGAATTTTTTGAATTTTTGGTATGAATATGTTATGTATGTATGTATATGCAATGTGTGTATGTGTACGTATTATGGGGTTTTTTTATGTTTTTTTTTAAAAAAGAAAAATTAAAGTGTATGTATGTTTGAATGTAGAATGTGTATGTATGTATTTTTTTTTCAGAAATTAAAGTGTATGTATATGTATTTATTTGTTTTGAAGCTTTGAATTTTTTGAATTTTTGGTATGAATATGTTATGTATGTATGTATATGCAATGTATGTACGTGTACGTATTATTGGGTTTTTTTTTAATATGTATGTGTGTATGTATATGTATGTGTGAATATGTGTATGTATATGTTTTTGTCAAAATGTGTATGTGTGAATATGTATGCGTGAATAGGAATCACCTAATTCATAGGAATTGAGTTAATTTTTCATGTATAACGAGTCGAGTTCTTGAGTGAGCTTTGATAACTTAGTTATGTACGCTGATTGATAGTTATTGTCGTCGAATTATTTTGAGTCGTATTTATTCAAATGCTACATACCTTTAAAACTCAACAAACTCGTTCCCCATAGCTTTGAATAATGAAAATAAACTTGAATATTTGGGCAAGTAAAACTTATTAAGGGCGGAAATGGCCAATTTTCGGCCATTTTTGTTCCCCAAACGATCGTAGGACCCCTAAAACTCGACAAACTCGTTCCCAATAGTTTAGAATAATGATAATAAACTTCAATGTAGTGATAAATCAAGAAATATGATTGTTGGTTGAAAGTTGAGTTGTATTTATTTTCAAATACAAAATTGCCTCTGTATTTGATTTATTATGAATCTTTGTAATTGTTGTGAATGAATACAATTAAAGTAGAAGTAAATATGACTTAAATATATATATACATGTGCATTACATAAGAAAGCTTTAAGAAGAATTAAGAAAGGCTAAAATAAGATAGGAGTGAAGACATTGAAGGATGTTTGAATGCAGGAACATGTCAGATTCGGAGGCTCAGAGTAAGAACTCCCAGACCCGCCAGGATTCTCCCTCTCAGTCTTCGGTTCGTCCTATTGGGTCTAGGCCAATATTGCGTCCTGGTGACCTTAATCGTCGTGTTGAGTCGTCTAGGAGACGGTCGGTGATTTCACCTTCCACTCCTTCTTAGCCTACGTTTACGTTACCTCCACCACCACAGTTTACGTTACCTCCAGTACCACAACTTCGCCCTCGGAATCGTCCACTTCTTCCTCAGCCATCTGTGTCTCAGGCTGCTATGTCTCACCCTACTCCTACGCTTGAGACTACTCCGACGTCTCAGCCTACTCCATCGTTGCCTCATCTCACTCCTTTATCTCACTCTACTCCTGCGCGTGAGACTGCTCCGACGCGAGAACCCGAGGGACAAACTGGTCAGTTTGAGGGTGGCGACAAGGATCAGGGCGAAGCTTCTACGTCCACAGCTGGGGTTCGAGAATTGGACCCGGATGGCCTATGGTGAGTTTTTTTTTTAATTTTTTAATGTCTTGACTATTGAAATTAAGTTGTATTCATATGTTGTTTAATCTTACAATGTTTCGTGTGCAAGATTTGACAAGGGCGTTGTTGTTCGATCAATAACACACGTCATTAAGTCCTACTTCCATAAACCTTGGAAGAACTACACTGAGGTAGATCAGGCGACCAAGGTACATTGGTGGGACATGTGGAAGGTCAGTAAGACGAATTATGTAATTTGATACAATTTTTTTTTTTTAAATATAATCTCTTACATTAACATATTTGATTGTCTTTGGTCTAATGCAGAAACAGTACACTTGGAGGCCTGAGCTCGAGGGCACTGTTCGGGATGCGTATGAGACCAAGGCTGGATTACGGCTGAAGGACATATTCAACGACACGGTGCACAAGCGGAAAGACCAACCAAATTGGCTTGGTGATGAGATGTACCAGGCAATGAAGGACAAGCTCAATGACAAGCTATTCAAGGAAAGGTCGGCTCGAGCGAAGGCTAACAGGAGAGGCGGCGACGCTAGTGGCAAGGCCCAGGCCTCTCACTGCGCGGAATCTGTCTCCACCACTCAACGAGCTAAGCAATTGGTTAGTTTACTATTTCATTAAATCATTGTAAATGCTCGTTCGTTAACTTTTTTTATATCACCTACCCTTATGCACATTTGTTTGTGTTGACTAAGGCGAAAGGAGGGAAGCTACCTGACGCTGCGGATCTCTTCCTAGATACTCACTTCAAGAAGCAACCAGGGAAGGATCCGGTTCTGATTGGCCAGAAGGCCAAGGAAGTGATGGTAATGCCTTCTTCTTTACTATGCATTTGATTTTTAGAGCGGAATTGAAGAGTACGAATAGGATTGATTTTTTATTATTTGCAATTGATGTTTAGAGCGGAATGCCGGCTCAAAGCCGAAGAGTACGAATAGGATTGATTTTTTATTATTTGCAATTGATGGCCTATTTGTTTTTTTTTGCTCCAAAGTCCTCTAAACTTTCCCAAAAACATGCAAATAAGTTATAGAATGTCTATATCAATGTTATGAGTTGTGAATTAACCTTAAAAACATGATCTACGTTGATCGGTGTCAAGTTGGGAATGAAAACACCAAAAACGAGCCAAAAATTACCTATTTAGTTATGTTTTTTGTTCCAAAACCCTCCAACTTTTACCAAAAACATGTAAATAAGTTATATAAACTTTGCATGAATATTATAGGACATGAATGACACTTAAAAATACAAATTAGGTTGATTGGTGAGAGGATGGGAACGAAAACTACCAAAACGAGCCAAAAATGGCCTATTTGGTTTGTTTTTTGTTCCAAAGTCCTCTAAACTTTCCCAAAAACATGCAAATAAGTTATAGAATGTCTATATCAATGTTATGAGTTGTGAATTAACCTTAAAAACATGATCTATGTTGATCGGTGCCAAGTTGGGAATGAAAACACCAAAAACGAACCAAAAATTACCTATTTAGTTTGTTTTTTGTTCCAAAACCCTCCAACTTTTACCAAAAACATGTAAATAAGTTATATAAAGTTTGCATGAATATTATAGGACATGAATGACACTTAAAAATACAAATTAGGTTGATTGGTGAGAGGATGGGAACGAAAACTACCAAAACGAGCCAAAAATGGCCTATTTGGTTTGTTTTTTGTTCTAAAGTCCTCTAAACTTTCCCAAAAACATGGAAATAAGTTATAGAATGTCTATATCAATGTTATGAGTTGTGAATTAACCTTAAAAACATGATCTACGTTGATCGGTGCCAATTTGGGAATGAAAACACAAAAACGAGCCAAAAATTACCTATTTAGTTTGTTTTTTGTTCCAAAACCCTCCAACTTTTACCAAAAACATGTAAATAAGTTATATAAAGTTTGCATGAATATTATAGGACATGAATGGCACTTAAAAATACAAATTAGGTTGATTGGTGAAAGGATGGGAACGAAAACTACCAAAACGAGCCAAAAATGGCCTATTTGGTTTGTTTTTGGTTCCAAAGTCCTCTAAACTTTCCCAAAAACATGCAAATAAGTATAAAATGTTTATATCAATGTTATGAGTTGTGAATTAACCTTAAAAACATGATCTACGTTGATCGGTGCCAAGTTGGGAATGAAAACACCAAAAACGAGCCAAAAATTACTTATTTAGTTTTTTTTTTGTTCCAAAACCCTCCAACTTTTACCAAAAACATGTAAATAAGTTATATAAAGTTTGCATAAATATTATAGGACATGAATGACACTTAAAAATACAAATTAGGTTGATTGGTGAGAGGATGGGAACGAAAAATACCAAAACGAGCCAAAAATAGCCCATTTGGTTTGTTTTTGGTTCCAAAGTCGTTATAACCAACGCGATCAGCCCCTAGTAAGCATAATATTGTGTTATAGGACGTGTGTAAGGTTTGAAATCTAGTAATCGATAGACAAGTGACAAGTTAGGAGCAAAAATGCCAAAAAAACCACCTAAAATGGCCTAAAATGCCAAGTGTTCTTTTATTTATATTCCATGACTTTATTGTTCTTTTATTTTGAATTGTTTGAACTAACTCCGCCCATAATTTGCAAGAACAATATAACCATAACCTTTCGGAGTCTCAGGCTAGTGACTCGGAGATGGATCCCAACCAGGTCTTCTTTGATACGGTTGGTGGCTTCCGGAAGGGCGAGGTTCTAGGGTTCGGCAAAGACGGAGCTTCTCTCTATTATGAGAGAACCTCGCGGCGGCACGTTGGATCTGCCTACTCTTCATCAGTTTCCGCTCAACTGGCAAAGATGACCGAACGTTTGGAGGAGTCCGAGCGTGCGAGGACGCAGTTAGAGGAGCGAGAGCGCCGTCTGGAGGAGCGAGACCGCCAACGGAAGGAGCATCAGCGTCGTCTGGAGGAGGATCAAAAGAAGCAAGCGGAGTACCTCGAGCAGATGAAGGCGCAAATGGACACTTTCATGAGGCAATTTGGCGATCAGTCTTCCATTCACCGACGACCCCCCGACGATCGCACAGACGGTTCTGACGGTTCTGGAGCCTTCGTAGTGTAGTTGTTTGTTATATTTCGGTTTATTATAGTTACGTTTTTGGAAACTGTAATATGTATTATGTAATATGTATTACAAATTTTTGTGTATTATGAATTATTTATATAAATAATATAAAATATTATTTCGTATATTTAATCTGTTTTTCATTAATAAATAATTTAATTTCTTTTGTAAAGGTTTTTTGTTATTTAATGAAATGGAAAAAAAAGACATAACAATTTAACGACCGAAAAACGGTCGGTATCCAGAAAGAAAAAACCGCGAAAAATGGCAAATATTAAAATTAAAAAACCGCGAAAATTAATATACCGACTGACACACGGTCGGTAAATTATTAAGCGCCAAAAAAAAATGGCTGGAAGGAGCTAGGTTCCGACCGACGCCACATCGGTCGGTAATACCGACCGCCAGGCGGTCGGAACATAGCTCCATAATATTTTTTTTAACTTTTTTTTATTTAGTCGGTCAACGGTCGGTAAACGGTCGGTAAATTGTTTCCGACAGAGAGTCGGTCGGTAAAAAACTTTTTCCGACTAATTATACATCGACCGCCTTTTGCCGACCGAAGACGGTCGGTAAGTTTAAATACCGACCGTTAACGGTCGGTAAAAGGCGGTCGGCCGAAGCTTATTTTTTTGTTGTGAGGGCAATCCTAAAATTATCATTATAACCTAAGAAGACAAATTTTGTATTAAATAGGGCAATTTTAATTGTCCTTATTGAACACATTTTTTGTAGTGTTATCAATAATATAAATTACTATATATGTATTTATTACCAAGGTATGGATTAACCTTTAACACAATTCATAATAATTAGAAAATAATTAATTTCCCACCTTAAGAAATATTATTAATAATATTCGGTATTCTCAATTCTCAATCAACGATAATAGTAAAGAATTAAAGATAGATAATGATGTAACAAATGCGTTATATAAATACGTCACTTGGCTAGCTTGAAACCCAATGAAGAATCAAACTATGTATTATAATTTATACCACATGGAAAGATGCCAACAACTTGGGGTGCCTAAAAAATGTATTTAATTTGTTAGATCTGCTTATTAATAAGTTATTAACCTCAAATAAAAATCCTTTTCACATTTTGCTTCCCACATATATACTCACATACCCATTCATATCTTAGTGTCTTAAAAACTAAGCAATAAAGCTAATCTTAAGCTTAATTAATAGTTTATGATCGGGTAATCTTGCCCAGTTGCCCGTATTGCTTGCCTATATATATACTAGCCTTTTGTGCACGCTATGCGTGTTGAAATTTAGGGCTTAGTGTTACTCGATAGTAATAAACCAATTTCAAATTAAAATTTGTAACTAAGTTGACATCCATATGACTATGGAAGAAACATTGATTTACTTTAAAATATTAATTTTTTTTTAATTCTTTATGCATCCATTTACTCTGCTTGCAAGTTGCAACAACAGTTTATTGTTAGTACTGAAATCAAAGTTTTACTTGGGGGCACCATGTAAAGATTTTACAAAATTCAGTATTAATTGAATTTTTTAGAAAATAATTAAAATAATAGAAATATATTAAATAGCGGTAGTCAAACTATAATAAGATATTGTATTAAAAAATACAAAGTTATATAAAACATAAAAAATCTATTTTTTACATAAAATAACTCATATTTTATTTTATAGAATAAAATAACATATAGTTGATATATTATTGAATTAATTCAAAATATTAGAATTGAATATGATAAAGGAAAAGTTTACCTTTTTATTGAATTAATTAAGCAATTACTTGTTAATTGTAATTGATTGAAGCACAAATTAGGTAATGTTTCATAATTTTTTTAAGTTAAGGTTATATAATTATTTTCACGGGGGACATCATAGCTCTCCCATATATTATGCTTTTTATGCACGTTATATGTGCGACAACACTTTTTATATAATTTTTATACAATAGTAAAATAAACAACAAAGAAATAAGGTTTAAATATGGGTTCTCATCCATTTTCTTATAGTATAAAAATAAGGAAATAATATGCACATTGAATTTCTTTCATAAAAAATGGACAAAGAAAATATAATGTTGATCCACTATATATATATATTTTCTCTACTACCAAATTTCCATTGTAATCAAAAGGTAAAAAAATTTATGTAAAAAAATATATCAATATGGGTATCAATTTGTAGAGAATTTAAAAATATGAATTTACATATTTTTATTTTATTTTTTTTTTGAACTATATATTTTGTATTATTTTTATTTAAAAATATAAAAAAATTGTATGAACTTTTCTTAATTATGTAGTTTGTATTTTTAGAAAAATGCAAGGGCATTTTAGACTTTTCTAGGGGGACACCATAGCTCCCCCTTGGCTTATATAATAGAGATATAATAGCATTTTTTGCACCCGATGTGTGAATGAATTAAATAATATATGTAAATCAATACAAGAAAAATATTATAGTAGGATTATTATATTTGTGTTAAGTAGCTATCTAACTATCTAGATGTGTACAATATTGTTTAGATAGAGCGAGAGGGAAATTATGCTTTTAAATTGTGTAAAACAAAATTGTGTTTCTATAGTAAAGGAATATTCATTTTCAGTCTCCGGAATTGAGATTAACATTAATTATGAGTTAATTAATATTATCTCTATATTTAGCATAGTTATAGATTTATGACATCAACAATCAATAAAAAATGGAAATCATTGATCTAATTTTCTTTGATGCTTAATTCACGTTCGATATCACTATAGTTTTTTGTTTCTTTTTCATGTTTATTAAAACCATATGATATGGAGTATGTGATATAAGAAATTAAAAAAAAAAAAAAAAGCTAAACTTGTTGGAATCAGCATATAATATTAAAAATATGAAACCAAAAGGGTAAATCACTTTTTCTAATTTTTTTTTTCCGATCAAAACATAGAAAATTGAAAACGATATATAAATGATAATTTATTATAGTTAATTTGTTTATCGTTGCTTATGTTTAGTCTTGCTTAACATTTTTTTTTTTTTTTTGCAAATAAAAAACAACAGAAGTAAATAGTTATAATATGGGGAGTGATTTTGGCACTCCCCAATTTGATTTTGACACTCCTCAATATTACTATTCATGTGAGAGGGGGAGGAGTGCCAAAATTAAAATGGGGAGTGCCAAAATCATTTCCCTTATAATATACACAATCATCTTTTCCTTCAATTTTGGAAGTGCCTTATTTTAGGCACTAAAATTTTATATTGTTAAATTATTAAATATATTTTTATTGAATAGTGATGGATTTTTGATAGGTTTAATTTTTATTTTTTTTGGTGTACCCACCCGGTTCACCCTTTTGGGCTAATCCGGATTCGGAGCGCGTCCCGGGGTTAAGGTTTTAAACTCCTCCCAACGTGCTTGCGGGGGATCGAACCGTGGTTCTCCCTACCAAGTCTAGCCCCTGACACCACTAGACCAAGACAACGTTGGTTTTGATAGGTTTAATTAAGTTAATAATTTTGCACCTTGATTGATGCTTTCAGAAATGAATTTTGATCGATTAAAAATTTAATTTTACAATAACGAACTTTTGGTGCTTATTTATAGTTTGTGTTGTGTTTTTATTCGCATAAATAGCTCACTTTCAAGTAAAGCCTATATATATATAGAGGTATTTTAGTAATTTTAAGTAGACATGATTTCTTCCCCTTCTCACATACTTCATTATTATCTCTATAAATTATATTATTGTGAGAAGGATCTCTATTATACTCCATAATAATCTCTAACCCTAGCATTCGAAAGAATTATATTATTGTAGCATTGGCCTCAACGTTGCACATTTCTTGAATAATCTCCATATTGAGGTCTCTCGAATAATATAGGTATATCATATACATACATACATATAACCCAACTCTTGTTCTAGATAAGACCCAAATTCATACTAATTATGACTCATTTGGTAACTGTCATAAAATATGGTAATGGTAATTGGAATATATGAATTTATATGTAAATTAAATTTAGAAGGAAAATCGGTGTCGATTCACACTGTGGTGCTAAGTTATCTCTGATTTATCTATTCTTCATAAAATTCAGTCTTATCTAATATTACCCTTCCCAATAATAATGGATACTAATATATACAAAATGTAATTGAAAATTCAAGCTTAAAAATAATTAAATATGCTTTTGTGTAGATTATATACAAGGCTTTGTACCTTGCATTGGTGAGACAATATATTATGCATCCATGTCCATGTACAACTAGTTACATGGTGTATATTTTACTCATTTAATTAATATGTTGTTTTGCTTATGAAATTATTCAGATTACTCATTTAATTTTTTAATCTAGATTACTCATTTTCTAAAATTACATATTAAATGAGCAAAATATAATATAAACATAGGTGTACATACACTCGAGTATAAGATATAAATTCTATGCTTGTATATTTGTTAGAGGAACATCTCAACCAAAAGTTTAAGCTAATAGTTGAGGCCCATAAATATGTTATATTCTATATTATGGTGTAATATGGTATTAGAACCTACTATTTTTAGAAAGTATGGTTGAATTTTTTTAAGAAAAGGTAGCCCATTGTAAAGCTCCTATCATACAAATACCTACTTTAAATTGCCCAAAATGCCCTTTGCCTGCATTTTTCAATAGATTTATTTAAAGTACGTTTATTGTGTGTGTGTGTGTATAATTATGCAATTTATCAAATATAGTACTTTATCCTAAACCTTTTTTTTTTATTAGAGAATGATAGCTATAGGACTATATTTTTTAACAAAAATACAATGACTTCTAGAAGTCCATAGTTTTGACTTTTACTCATCTATAAAGTGAGACCACTCGTTATAAAGTAATAACCTTGATATAATGTCTTGTGTTTAAAATTTGTTTTATCCTTGATCAAATGATGTTCGAAAATATGGTTGAATTTTAAAAGTAAATCGAATCCCATTGTAAGGTTTCTACAAAATCTTATGACAAGAACTACTCCCTTCGTCACGTATTATTGGCAACAATTAAATATTTTACCTCTCACAAATAATACCTAATGTTACTAATAATGTGTGATGGAGGGACTGTATTTTTTTACAGATAAGATTATTGGGCTTTAGCGCACAACTATTCTCACAAAAATACCGAGCTTGTATTGTACGTCCTTACATATATTGAGGTAAGGAGGCTGATAAGAATCGAAATCACAACCTCTCAATTACAAGGTGCGGTACAGGCTACAACGCCACTACTTTGAATCTTTATTCACCCCACCTTTAGTAATTATGTAAGAAAAAAAGATACTAACTTGGGAAAAGTTGAGCTAAAAAATCATAAATTACTTCCAGTATTGTTTTTTTTATTATTTTTTATTTTTTTCATTAATAAAAATACAATAAATTTTGGAATACCAAAAGTTGGGATTTGACTTGGAGTAATATTTTAACAATAATCATTGTATTTGTGTGAAAGAAAGTGTAGACCAAGTCCATGGGCCTTGGGCTATTTATTTTTAAAAAAAATTAATAAATTAATAAAGGACTGGTAGTCTAGTAGAGTAGTAGATGAATGTTGCAGGATTTTTTATTTTATTTTTTTTTACGTAATACTCGTACACTAATACTACTAATAAAATTAACTCCAAAAAAAAGGGCCTAAATCTCCAAATTTTGCCATTAATAGAGAACGAGGCAATATATAGAGCTAAAGACCCTAGTCGAAAAACCTTACAACGTACAACAAGTGAAAAAAAAAAATTATTACTGGAAAGTAAGCAATAACAAGCATGGAAATGCACAACAATGCAAATCTGCTAATTTCAAGGACTATCTATAGAATTGTACCACATCGCACATAATTTGAATTTACTCCAGATCTCCAGATTTTTACGACTTTATTATCTATAGGATTGTACAACACAACAGTGCAGATTAAGTAATAGCCTCTGATTATAAAAGATACAGACTATATATTACAGGAAAATTGAACCGTCTGTTTCAGCATTGAAGATGAAGATGAAAAAAAAAAGAAGAAAAAAAACCGCCATAAACTCCTCTTGCCTTGATTGATAACTCTGGGGACAGGACCACCCGTTGTAAAAGGACGTTTCTTGATGGGTTCAGCAACTCTTAACATCAGAGCAACTGACTCAAATCAACATCACACAATCTCATATACATTGATTTGCGGTAATTTCGTTGCAAATTACCTCAGAAGATCCTTGATTGAAATTCCAATCGACAAACAATTACTGACGAACAACCACGTGTTGATCGATTGACGACTAAGGGTGATGATCCAATTGTCAAATCTTTCTGGACCCAATGATCAAGATTGTTTAGCTTCTACAGCCCCTGACATTTGGCATGCAAGGACCATCATAATGCTATCTTCAGTTATGGCAGTATCCTCCAAGTCAACCTAATCTATTCAGTTATGGCATTTTCTTCAAAACCAAATACGTCAGGAGTCGTTGTTTAGTTCTGCTACTTGCAGCTTCCAAGATTTGGAGTCTTCTAACTCATCCTATCAACATAACACTGGGAAATTAGTATATCAAACATTTTTGTAAGAGATATTTAGCAACACCAAAATAAAATAAGAACCAGCCAAATATTTGGCTCAAATTCTTTAGATTCACTATATAAACATATTCATTTCAGATAAAAATTGTAACTCAGCTTTATGCCAGGTATCACTTGCAGTTTTTTATTCACTAGGAAACTGAAAAAGAAACCAAAGTTATTTCCATCTAATTGTATATACTATGGCTCTGCTCTTTTGGATTGAACTAAGGGTCGGCCCTCAAAAAAAAAAAGGGGGGTATTTTTGGTTGAGGTCAGTGAAAGGAAAAGGAAACAAGAAAGAAAAACAAGGAAAAAGGAAACAAGAAAAGGAATTTAATACTTTTGTTTTGATTGATTGTATAATGAAATGCTTCCTAGATACATGAGAAAAAACATTGCTATGCCTCGTGAGCACCTCCACTGACATTTTGCTACTGTAGTATTCTCATATTTCAATTGTCACCCATAGCTCATCAACATAACTTGTCTCCGACCATCTTGTTCCTCCATGGTTACAATCCAACTCCTCTCACATCCCTCCATGATTATGTCAACAACCTTCCTTCTCTCTCTTACCTTCTTCCATGATCATACCATTTCATGCCAACCACACTCAATAAACATGGTCTTTCATCATTACTACGATTTACTGGTCATAAATTTTGTAGATCTACTGCATAGAAGCTTTAATTCGGCTAAAACAGCTCAAATTTTAGGTCTTGGAGGTTGAATTCGAGCACAATGAACACGTTTGTCAACTCTTTCAATGAAAGCAGAGTTTTGAGTTCCAGCAGCAGTTGTGGTTATAGATGGTAGAGATTAAACTTGCTAAATACGTTAGTGGGTTAGTGGGTTGAGTGACTGGTGATAGTGGTGGCAGCAATGGCATCTGCAGCGTTGGCAGCGGTGATGATGGTGGTGGTGGCAGTGATGGTGATGGTCGTTGTAGAGTTAGTAGTTATGGATCCATGGAGGTATGATAGGCTGATAGCGCATGGTTGTAATTTTGACACAAGGTAAACTAAGAATGGGGGATTTAAGTCATTTAATACTCCTCACTAACAAAATTTGCTTATCCATCCTTAGCAGGGCTTTTGTTGCAGCTAACTTTATACAAAGGAAGAAATTAAATCATGAAACTAGCTTTACCTGAAACATTTTCTCTCTCCATTGGAATGCACAGCCACGTGCTTCTAGATGTTCAAAAAGTGGTCGTGGAAGCAAAGATTTGAACGAGGAATGAAGCTTGACTTTTGTCAACCCTCCACAGGCCAGTAAGGCTGCTGCTAGACCTCTTGGGCTCAAGCCTTTCAAGTGCAAAATAGTCATGCTCTGTAGACAGCTTATGCTAGCTAGGGACAACAGGCCAACATCTGTAATTGATGTACATGACATGTTTATCTGTGGAGGATCACAGGAACAAAAAGATTCACTCATCAAACATGTTTTACTCATTCCATTAATTAACAAATACACAATGTTTTACCAATTGAAAGAAAAATAACTAAAGAGATGTACAATAAAGCAGAAGCAGAATATACCTCTTTAAGATTCTGAGAAAAATGAGCAAGAGGTAGGACTCCAAAATCATCAATATTGTAGCACTTTTTTATATCCAACATTGTGAGGTGTTTACATCCAACAGCAATAGCTGCTATGCCGAGAGATGTTATAAGAGGGCATCCTCGACATTCTAATATATTTAATTTTGCACATTTTGATATAGATATCAAAGACGCATCTGTGATGCTTTGACAGTATGATATGTTGAGCATTTCTAGACCAGGACAACCACGAGCGATAGCTGTGATACCTGAATCGGTAATCTCCATGGACCTGAACAAAAGAAACAGAACTTGTTCAAAATGTGAGGGAGTGGGCGAATGAATAATAAACAATAACAAAACACAAGGCATATATGATCATCAAGTGATCAAAGACCCTAATCTTGGCTGGAATTGATGTGTTGTGCATAAAGTAAAGGGGTAATATAAGAGAAAATGAGAAAGGGTGAAGATGCTGGTATATGGGAAATCCAGTAGTATTGGTACAAGGAAGAGCCTAAAATTATTAAGCTCAACCTGAAGATATAGACCCTATTCTTTTAGGCTGAATTTATCTAAAATGAACTGAACTGAATTAGAGTAAACTAAACCCTAGACTAAGTAGGAGCTGAGCTGAACCGAAATGAACAGGGTCAGGCCATAGTCCCCAACAACTCCCCATTCATCAAACGTGTCCCTCCTCCTTCAGCAATAACTAACTCATCTCTGGCCACCACCAGCAGGCTCCAATCCTCCAACCTCCTTAAATCTCTTAATTTTTGTCTCTTCTTCCCCATCCCCAAACAATAAAAGATGACTAAACATTCATCACCTTTAATCCAAGAATGCCTTGTACATGAACAAAACAGTTATCTTGTTTGGATGCAAATATGTTTTATCCTATTTCCAAAGTAAATCCCCATTCTAATTGAAAGTCATCTCTCTGGTTTTCCAACATGAAAAAAATGAAACTTAATATCATGGCCTATCCAACTGAAAACGTGTTCTCTAGTACTTTCTTCATAGGTCACAACATCCCATAGCTACCTAACAAAGATGAGGTTGAGAATTAGACGAGCAGTCCAGAACAGGCGCAAAGCACAGAAAAACGACACCACCTAAACATCTAAGGTGTTGATTGGTTGGAAGTGATCTCCATGTAAAATCTAATTTCCTAGGAAATGCATACAACTAGTGGTGTTAGGTTTACACAGGCTGTAGTAAAACAGAAATCACTCACCGTGACAGCGTGACCCCCTTTGGTAAGTTTCATTTCCTGCGTTTACTGACATGATAACTAAATAATTTTTGCTATTTATAACAAAAATGCTTCATATTTGAGCTACTGCTGGATTTGTTTCTTCCCTTTTAACTTCATGAACAGCTCGCTTCCAACACCACTTTTTATGAACAACTCCTCACTCACCACCAAGGCACCAACACTCACCTACACCGCTATTGTTACCCTCCTCGTCATTAAAACACCAAATTGACACAAAACAACCTAGGATGCACAACCACCTCCTCAATGGATCCAAAGAAATCACACCATAGAAAGAGCGAAAAAGCCCAACGACCACTATGCAAAAAGAAGCTAAAGACCCGCACAACCTTTACCAAGAAAACCGTAAAACATCAATCCCATCATAAAATTTAACCCCGACAGTATAATATGAGTTGGGTTATTTGTAGATCTACAATCATCAGATCAAGCATTAACAGCTAATACCTAAGCAAGAACAATCACTAGTCACCACCTTCGACTCCATTTGGCATTTATAGCTTTTTTGGTTGAGTTTTTTTTTTCAATTCGAGGGTTTTGAATTGGGGGTTATTAGATTTTGAGAATTTGAATGGTCATTTCAGAGGTGGACAATGTGGTGGTTGGTGAATTCTTTGATAGAATTGGTGATGGTAAGCTATGAAGTGTGGTGGTTGGTGGTTTAGTACTGGTTTGTGTGGTCATAGCTGGAGGAAGAGAGAAAATTATCTTTTCTTGTTTTAGATAATACTATTAAGGTAAATAATTAAGAAAAGAAGATTAATTCACTATAGGAATTATAAATTCCAACTCGTGACAAACCAAACACATGAATCACATTTCCTAGGAAATATACAAGGGAAATGATTTCCCATGAATTAATAATTTCTATGCTACTAATTCATGGGAATCAAAAACAAACATGACACAACTGGTCTTGAGTCCTACAAATCCTAAAATTAGACCACCAGCAGTGAATACATAGAACAACAGCGAACTAACCTGTACAGGTCAAGTTCCACAAGCTTCGAGCAACGACTGCCTATATGACTTAGCCCCACATCAGTTATGTTCAAGCAGATTCCAAGTTTAAGAATCAGAAGTCTTGAACACTTGGAGATGTACTTTAAACCTATATAGTAAAGAAATTTGTTAGTGGAATGCACTGCAACAATAGTATCATGAAAACAAGACAATAACAGCTGTCAAACCTTCATCATCTATCTCATTATCAGTAAGGTCAAGCTCCTCGAGTTGATGGCATCTTCGGCCAATTAGAACAAAGGCTTCCCTGGGAACTAGAGTACAAGATTCCATTCTAAGAGAAGTGAGAGCGGTGCAAGAATAGGCAATATGCGCAATTGATACACATGTTAACTTTCGACAACATGTAATGTCTAGTTTGCGGAGATCTTTTTGTTTCTTAACAAGGGAGGACAAGCCATCATCGGTCACGCCAGAGCATTTACTCAGACTTAGCTCCCTTAGTGAAGCACAGTAAGTCCCAATAGCCTGGAGACCAGAACATGTAACCAGACAACCATCTAATTTGATTGATTGCAGTTTAGACAACCTCTGCAAACTACGAGCAAGGTCAAGAGTGACCTGAAAATACAAGATATAATAAGGGACAGCCAGATAGTCTATAGAATTAATTGAAAAAATTGAAAGGAATAAGAAAAAACTTACAGGGGAACCATAGGCTAAAGTCAATTGCCGCAAACAACCAATCCCACTAGTTAATAAAGATAAGCCCGTGTCACTGACATTCTCACAACTTGACATGTCAAGAGTCTACAACAGAAAAAACAAACATCTCAATTAGGGCATGCCGGCATGCACTTTTCTATCGGTTGGCACATTCTTAGTTTTAAAACGCACAAAGCACACCGAGGCACAAATACTATCACCATTACCAAATGTCTCCTGTATACCATCACCAATACCAGGGTATAGGAAAATATACTCCTTAAAATCAACCACCATAAATGTACAAAAACCAGGTAAATAAGACACAATGGGTGTCAAGCTATCAAAATTACATGCATTGCACAATACCTTCATAGAAAAATTGACAAAGTTTCATGCCATAAAATATGTAAAAAAAACCTTAACCTCTGATTGTAGCTTTGTGAATTTATATATTGACATAGACAGATAGACTTCAAACAACCCCAAAGAATCAGGGAGCAGCTTTGTAAGCAAAAATACCTTCAGGGACTTGGATCCTTGCTTCAACAATGTGAGGCTATCATCATCAATCCCAAAGCAGCCTTCTAAAATCAATTCTTCAAGATATTGCAGCTTCAATATAGCTGGCAAACATTTACTAGTAATCTACACCAATTAAAAAAACAATACAATAAGCCGTGAAATAATATCACTAAGCAGCAAGCAGCCTAAAATATTTCGACAGTATGTTGCTCAAATAAAAGAAAAGACAGTAATGTTACATGGTATTTTCCTGAAAAAAAATCATGAACTGTTGATTCAACATGCAATAGAACTTTTATCATTAATGCTTAATATCAATTTCACATGGTATTTTCCAGAAGAAAAAAAAATCAAAAACTGCTAATACAACATGCAATAGAATTGTTACCAATTACCATTAGTGCTCAATATCAATGACCACCTGAACCATCACAAAACTTCAAATATTCTCATAAAAAGGGGCTTTTACATCATCTCATCATTCATCGCCAATGGAAATACCAACCTAAACAGATTCCAGGGCGGTAAATACAAACCAAAGGTGTCAATATCACCGGATTACTCCAGAAAATGCATATGCCACAAAAGTGATTAAACCCTTCACACAAAAAATATAAATCAGATTCTGATACAATAGCAAATAGATAAGCAGTTTGTAATACTCCCTACTAGAATTATGCATCGAGAAAAATAATGGCAAGCAACATATAACCACACATTAGATGAAGCATAGACAACTTGGGGATTAACAAATACTCCGTATGAGATTAACAAAACTAGGTATCTCTTTTTTAAACAAGTAGTCCCCTTATCCCTAATTTTCCTTTTCATGAAAGTGAAAAAGGTAATGCAATTGAATTATTAGCAACCACCATAAATCCAGAATGAAACATATAGCATTTGGAAGATCAAATCAGCAAAGGTAAATTACTAAATTTGCAGTTACCACAAATGGACATGAGGATTCTTGGAAATTTTAAAACTGGACTATTGATCTGAACAACTACTAGTATCCCTTATTAAGAATTTAAGAAGCATCATAAATCATAATTTATATAACACACATACAAAAACAACAATCATGCCTTTTCCATACAATCAAGGTGAATATACATCAAAAAAACAAGAGAAAAAATGGAGCAAAAAAATTTACCGGCAGATAAGAAAGATCCAGACTAACAAGCTCCTTACACTTAACAGCAACCAACTCAACACCCAAATCACCAATTCCCAAACACCACTTTAACCCAATCATCTTCAATTTAGGACACCCTACAGCAATACAACCAATTCCGATATCAGTAACCAACTTACACCTCCCTAACCACAACTTCTCCAAACTCTTAGCTTCTCCAATCGCAGCAGCCGCAGAATCACGCAGCTCCGTAGCATTCGACAAATCCAGAGCCACCAAATTCCGGCAATTCGCCACCAAAAAAGCCAATCCATTCCCAGTAAAAAACTTCGACCTCGACAAGTCGATTGATCGCAGTGTTTTGGCGCAATTTGATGCGATGATTGAGAGCGAGAAATCAGTGACTCTAGGACAGAGAGTTAAATCTAATGTTGAAATTTGAGGATAACGATTGAGTACAGAAGGCAAGTGCTCCGAACGAAGAGGCTTGATTGTTCTTCGATGCTTTGATTCAATAGAGTAAAACGATTTGCAGACTAGAGAGAAAGATTTCTTGTCTTGTGGATTGTTGTGGTGTAAATAATCAAGAATAATGAAGACAATTTCTTCGCTGAGCAGATCGAAGACATTGGTTAAAGATGAAGTGTATGCCATTGTTGTTGCCTTTTGCTTCTTCATTTTCGAGCTATAATGGCGGAATTATTCTGTTCAAAGAAGAATTTGCAGAGGAAAAGAAAGGATTTTGAAGAAGAAGAGATGAGAAAGAGAATTAACGGTTAACAGAGGAAGGTGGGAAGTGAGAAGAGAGGGGAGAGTTAATAAGGAGGATGAGTTGTTGATGAGAATAGCAAAGAGTGTGAGAAGAAAGGAAGCTTATATTGGAGATTGTGAAAATTACAATGCTGCCCTTTTTGGCATTTTGCAAATGTTAGGTCATTCTTTTGTCATATTGTTTTGTAGACAATATTGCCCCTCAAGTGTCCATACTATTACGGAGTATATTATTATAATATAATAATAATACAAGTAGGTTTTTTTCAAAATAAAATAATTAGCCCATAGTTAATCTTTATTAGCATAATTAATCTGGTTGATTAATGACTCGTTTAGTTTAGCTGAATACAACTTAACTGAATTGGACTTAATTAAACTTAACTTAACTTAATTTAACAGAATTAAATTGAGCTGAATACAGCTGAAAGTAATATTTTATAAGACAAGGAAATTGAGATCTGAACTGAAATGAAGTAAACAAGCCCTAAATTTTCAATTTATGTTGGGATGATGATGATAAGTTAAACACCTAAGTTTAAGGATCTGAGGTTGGAGTTGGAATTACCACACCAAACCCATGCCTCCAATTGAAACCCATTTAACCTAAAAAAGGATTTAAAAAAAAGATAAAGAGAATGGACAGCCTAAAAAGTAAGAATTTTTTTTTTACAAATAATGTCTTACATTTATTTTTGGCAAAATTAGAAAAATACTCATTTAATCTCTCTTTTGTGGCATATGGCAATTTTTCTCCCATTAGAGCCTATTTAACTCATTTCTCCCTTTTTTAACACATTTATTTAAAGGAGGGGATTTGCTTAGAGAGGGGGTGGGAGTGGAGAAAGATGGATAGGGGGGGGGGGGGGGGAATGGGTAAAAAAAGGGGAGTGGAGGGAGAGGAATGGGTTAAATGGGTTCTAAAACTGAAAATCAAAAGATTTTAGTGAGTTACGTGCATAAAAACGTGTGAGTCAATGTCGGATTCCGACTAAATATGGTGGTTAATAAGAAAATGTATTACATAAAGTGGTTTCTTGCAAAAAGTTCTAGATGAGATTGTTTTTAAAAAAACCCAACATATAAAGAGGGTTCGTGATACTTTGGTTGATGAGTGTTTTAGGTCTGGGTCGGGGTTTCATCAAGTACAGAGGTTGATATTGGATTGTCTAGTAGGGAGGAAGGATCCCTTTGTCATGTACTCCCTCCCTAACAAAAAAAAAAAAAAAAACTAGCAATAATTGAACTAGCACACATTCCTAGAGAGAATTTGTTAAATGTAGTGTTAAGTGGGATTAGCACAAAAGGTAAGAAAGAGAAAATTAGAAAAATTAGAGGAAAAGGAAAATTGACAAAAAGTAGGAGAAAGAAAATTAAAGAAGTTGAAGAAAAAGGGGAAAATGACAAAAATTAAGAGAGAGAAAATTAGAGAAGTTGGAGGAAATTTTTTAAATAAAAAAAAAAGGAAATGTTGCTAGTATTTTGTTACAACTATTTATGGAAAATATTGCTAATATTTTGTTACGGATGGAGTAGATGTTTTACGTTATTCATGTGATCATGGTTGTGATATTTGTATTGACTTGACAGGATCCTCACCGAGTCATCCTTAATACTATTTGAATTGTCTAATTTCATTCCTTGGCCTGTTGTGACAAAAGCTGCTCACCATAAGCATACAAAGTATGAAGCCAGTTGCAGGGCGACTGGATATGATTTTTGCCCACGCTCTTTTTCTACATTGGGGGAGTTAGAAGCCGACGTTGTGTCACTATTGAACATGAGTCAGAAGTTTTCTACTACTTTAGGCATTGGGAGTTTGGGACATATACAGCTGCTTATATCTTCACTAGGATCGGGTTCATAATAACTAAGGGTGCGGAAATCAAATCAAGTTCACAATAATATGAATTGAAATAAGAAAACTGAACTGAAAATAAATGAAAAGAAGTCCAAAAGAATTCGGTCCAAACGAAAAGAGCCGTAGAGGGGTTCAAATTGAATTTCCCTTTAAAAAGCAATAAATCAAAGATGAAAATAACACAAAAGGACATGTTCGAGTTGCATGGTCACGTTTGTTTATGTTTTTGACAAACAGTTGTTGGCTTTACAAAACAGCATGGGTCGTATAAAAAGGGTTAAGGTCATATAAAAAATAAATTAAAACCTTTTTCATAAATAAAAAAAAAAAGGTTAAGAGAGAAGAGAGGGGCAAAATTGGAAATGAAAAGGACAGCGAGAGGCCCGTACGAGCAAGGACGACGAGTAAATAAAGAAATGAATAAAGGGTAAAACTGTAATTAGAAAGAAAAAAGATAAGACCGCCCACATGGTATTAAACTACTGGACCGGTTGTTATTGGGGAGCGAGTTTATTTGGGGTAGGAAAGGACAGTTTCAAGTGCACCTCATTGTACGTAATTTTCTTACTCCCTATAATATTATTTTATTATTACTCCACTCAATTCTCTTACAAATATCATTTTTGATAAGTTATGCATCTAATCATGTTTGCCTTCATCTACCCACTCCAGCTCGATGCAATTATTGTAGGTTTATTGGTTAATTGGTTAAGGATGAGTTCTATTCAACTTTGTTTATCAGGTCTCATAACTTATTAGGTTAGAACAGATCAGATCACATCAGATCAGATTTGAACATATCATAATCAAGTCATATTTAATAGGTTTAATCATGTCAGGTCAGATCAAATCAAATAAGTTGAATAGAACGCCGCCTAATTGGTTAATTTTTGGTTTAGTTTTTAACTTGTTATTTGTTAGTTTGGAATAAATTAGTAATTAAGCTATTACTTATATGATTAGATTATTGTTGGTGTGAAATTGTGAACACTTGCGTTCTCTTCATTTTTTTTTATTTGGTATCAGAACTTATCAGGTTAGATTAGGTTGAATAAGTTATAATCAAGTCAACTTTAATAAGTTAAATCAGATCAGGTCGAATACACCCTTAGACTCTCATCCTCCTTCATCTTTTTTTAAAAAGACTCTCCTCCTCCTTTTAAGTTCAACTTTGCAAATTGGAGGTGCAATGTTCAATTTTCACCCACTACAATTTTCCATCCCTAACCCTCACACAATGATGTATTCAGTTCTAATAGGAAAACCATACAACTGATATCTATATGATATTTATATGGTTTTCACCTCACACAATTTTCCATCCCTAACCCTCACACAATTTTGCACCGTCAAACTGAAGTAGTATGGTTTTCCTATACACACACATGTATGTATGTAAATATCATAATATAGATATCAGTTGAGTCATACCAATTTTTTGCAATGTTGGATATTATACAACTAAATCTTATTGACACTTAACCTATCGATTCGGCTATTCAATTAGCATATTAGGTCAATCAACTCATCGACTTAAACATGTCAAAATTGTTGGCCCAAACCTGCTAACTTCGTATTGATTTTGGATCATTTTGCGATACTAGTTTATAATAAGTAGTACTTTTAATTAGATGTGTGCATAATTTTTTGAATTTGAAATTCCGATCCGAAAAATTATTGACCAAATACACAAAAAAAAAAAAAGGATTCTTGATAGGATCGGATCTCTGAATACTGAATCAAATACGGATTAGTATCCGAATTTAAAAAAACCGAATTTCCGATCTATGTTTTTGTATAATCGATGCAATCTTTTGATGACATGGGCTTTAATCATCATGCATTCGGCCCCGTCTCCACATTTATCGCATTCTTGATAAATTTGGATACAAATTTTGAATTAGGATATTCATTTTCTTGATTCGAAATTTAAACATGATGAAAATTGATCCAGAATCTCTTGAAACCGAGAAAAAAACTCTAACCATCTGAACTATCCATCAGTCTCTTAACACTGGAGTTTGTAGTTGTATACTTGTATAGTTGTATAATTGTACTGTATTTTACAGGTTTATAGCTGTAAAATAATGTTGTGTGCGGTTAGGTGTTGTTATCACATGAGCTGAAACAGTGCCATTAAAAAAAATTCAGAGAAAGGTGGGGACTAATTACTCCGTATTATTCTGTTGGCTTCTATCGAAAGATAGTGCCGTACTTGTTTTTTTTTTTTTTTTTTTTTTAGTTTTTAGAGGAAGATAGTGCCGTACTTATAAAATGCCCTTTTCTTAGAATACAAATTCTTGTATAAAGCCGGTTGTACCATTTCTTAATGGTGCGGCCTGTCGTATGGTTTGGAATTGTGCGGCCGTTTTCTAGGCCCAAATGATTTATTACAGCTCATTCTTATCAGCGTGGATATATTAAAACCCAACACTTTGTTTAAGTCCATTTCTGTTTGATTTTTTTTCAAAAAAAAAAAAAAGAAATCACATTTACTTCCATAAATGTATGTCATTTCATTTCTCTCTCTTATATTCTCACTTAAACGTCATTTTTTTTGCTTTTCTCACTTATTTCTCTCTCTTTTTCTCTGGAAGTTTCTTCAATCTTTATCATCCATCATTAACTTCCATTCTTCTAATTGTTTTCAAGTATCTTCTTCTGTAATTTGAGTTGGATTTTTGTTTTAGTTCTTCTTTTTTCTACTTGAATTTTTTTACTCTGTTTTGGTTTCTTTTGTTCGTTTTTTGGTGATTTTTTACGCGATGATGCCTAAACTTAAGTACATTCATTGTGGTGGTAAGAAAGGCACGACTGTGTTGAAGAAAGTTGAATCATGTATATGTTGAAGTAGGGGTTACAAAGTAAAGTGTTATTTTGAGGTTACAAAGTGTTTTGCTGGTGTTACAAAGTATTTTGTTGGGATTATTGAGTTTTTTTTGGAGTTACAGAGTGTTTTTTGGGGTTACAGGGTGTTTAAGTGAGGTTACAAAGTGTTTTGTGGGGTTACAAAGTGTTTTAAGGGGTTACAAAGTTTTTTGGGGGTTACAAAGTGTTATTTGTGGGATTACAAAGTGTTTTAGGGGGTTACAAAGTTTTTTGTGGGGTTACAAAGTGTTTTGGACTTACAAAGTGTTATTTGTGAGGTTACAAAGTGTTTTGGGGGGTTACAAAGTGTTATTTGTGGGGTTACAAAGTGTTATTTGTGGGGTTACAAAGTGTTTTGTGGGAGGGGTTACAAAGTGTTTTGGGGGGTTACAAAGTGTTTTGGGGGATTACAAAGTGTTTTGAGGGGTTACAAAGTATTTGTAGTGTAAAAAGCGTTTTTACCGTTGTGTAGTACACGCGCGCGCCGTATGGTTAATTAACTGTGGGGACAGCCGCGTCCACTTGCAAATCGCGCTGTTCTTAGAATCTTACTTGTAGCTACGTGGGGTACGACCCTCACTCTATTAGAAAAGGCATACAATTTTGCAATTTTTAATTAAATTAATGTGGGGAGGTCGGTCTTTAATGAAGTTTGACGGTGTTCAATGAAACTAGAAAAGGGTGATATACCGACTAAGGGTTTGTTTATTTCAGATTATATTCAGTTTAATTCAGTTCAGTTCATTTCTATTAAGTTCAATTAATACACTTCTATTCAATTCAGTTCATCTCTATTAAGTTCAGTTCAGTTCAGTTCATCTCTATTAAGTTCAGTTCAGTTCATCTCTATTCAGCTAATGTAAACGAGCCATAATATCTAGAAAAATTAAGGAGAAGAATCTTAATTCCCACATTACAACTATTACAGTTCCAATTTTAAAATTAATATTTAATCATTAAAAAATGCAAGTGATTTAATCATAACTCCTTTGTTTAGCGTTTTAATCATAACTCCTTTGTTTAGCGTTTACTTCAGCTTAAATTCAGCTCAGCTCAGCTCAATTCATTCAGTTCAGCTCTATTAAGTTCAGCTCAGTTCAGCTCTATTAAGTTGAGTTAAGTTCCATTTAGTTCAGCTCTCAATTTCATGCTCTTATAAAATATTACTTTCAGTTGTATTCAATCCATTTCAATTCAGTTGCCTATTCTATTCGTGGGTTAACTATTGATTGGATAATTCTTGTTAAAGTAGTGCTAATTTCTCCCTTTTTAGAATGACTCCAGTCACTACATTTATGCTATGTCTGGTTGCTTGGCCGTTGTACCTTTTGATTATGGTATGGTATTGTCAGATTTGAACGTTTAGTTCAGTTATATTCAGTTAAAGTAAACGAGCGTTTAGCTTTTTAAAAAGAGAAACTATTGGGTCAAACCGTCTGTGATCAGACACTTGATCCCTATAAATTCCCTTCACCCAGGCTACACCACCGATCTCCACCACCACCAATTTGCAACTATGGAGTCCTTGTTGGTGTTTTGTTGCTGATATATTGACTGCGTAGTGCGTACAATCTTCTTTTTATTTCCACCTCCAAAATCACCATTTTTAACACCTGAATTTGACCTAGTCTACTGTATTGACCTAGTCCGTTTGGTAGCCAGTTATAAATGTTGGTAATTGGAATGATTTTATAACTAAATTTGGAAGGAAAAACAAAATTCATTCCCATGGTGGTGCTAGTTTAACTCCAATTTATCTATTTCTTCACAAATATTCATTCCCTTCTAATACCACCCTTCTCCATGGTAATGGATGGTAATGTAAAATGAGAATAAATTTTAAGTTTGGGAATGAGAAATATGCATTCCATGGGGATTATGAAGTAATTTATCCTCAACAAATTACACTTAAAATTCATTACTATTACTAAAATTTATTACCAACAACCAAACGGGTCGTTAGTGCTCGTTTACTTTAGCTAAATATAGTTCAACTAAACTGAAATGAATTGAATTGAACTGAACTGAATACAGCTGAAAGTAATATTTTATAAGAGAAGGAAATTGATAGTTGAAATAAAATGAACTGAAGTGAGTATTATATGCTCTAAGCGGACTAAGCCTCTAAATCATATGATTGATGGATTTCAAATTGTTTTTTTTTATTTTTATTTTGTTATATGGGGAAGAAAGTTAGAAATTACAATGTACATTAGTTTGATATGACATAAATATATATTGCTTTCGTTTTTTTATTATTTGCAACATTATGAATTTATGACATAAAGTAGTTGTAAAAATGTATAATCACTCCAAGTAATAAGAGACAAAAGTAAAACCAAAATAATGCGTTGATCAGTGTCCTGACTCCCGAGCTTTCCGCTTGTTTTATTACAAAGTTACAAGCTAAGGTAAACCGAGCTCCAACGCAAAATTTGGATTAGAAGAAAACCTAAGTGGCATCTTCTGGTTGCCTTTCATTTGTTAGCTTTTGCCAATGTTTATTTCAAATTTTCAATGCATGAAAAAAATTGGTAAGTATGTTGGCTAATTGGCTTAGCTTGTTGCCAAAACAAAAGGAAAACAAAGAAAAAGAATTGGCAAGTAGTGGGCTAGTGGTGTAGTGGGTGGTATTCTGGTACTCCCTCCGTCCCTTTTTTTATGCAACAATTTGACATTTGTTACTATTTATCGGATAACTTTGACTCTTCCTAATTTTATACACATAAGAAAAAATATAGTCAAATGGGATCTCATTTGATTCGGCTCGATGTGTACATTTTTAATATATAGTTTTTACAATTTTCATTATATATATTTAAAGATATATTTATTTAAAGTTGTGTGTTAGGAAATGTGAAAAAGTAAATGTTGCAAACAAAAGGGGACAAAGGGAGTATATTAGAGTGCAAGAGTTTCGTGGGGAAGGTTGTAACTGGTCCACTATATCTACCACCGTGATCGAGTTTTAAATGACACTTTTGATTAGGGTCCGTTTACTCCAGCGTAAATTCAGTTCAATTCAGTTCGTTCAGTTCAGTTCACCTCTCAATTTCTTCTCTTATAAAATATTATTTTCAACTGTATTCATTTCAATTCAGTTAAGTTCAGTTCAATTAAGTTCAATTCCGTTCAGTTGAAATAAACAAGCCATTAGTCTATTACTCTAGTAGGCCTATTCTTTTCAGCTTATTTTTATGGTATTTTATTTCATTTTAACCAGATTCAGCCAACTTTAGCCAACTTCATTTCACTTTACTTCATTTTAGTCAATTAAGTTTAGCCCACTTCAATTAAGTTCAGCATATTTCATCTCACCTAACTCCAACTTTATCGATCCTAATTCTTTTATTTTTATTATTATTGTTGTCGTCGTCATTATTATTATTTTAAAATAACTAATCATAGTAATATTATAGTTTTAGTTCTATTATATATTGTTGTTGTTAATTATACTATTGTTTTTTTAATTATATAATTAATTAAAATGATAATATTATAATACAATTTATTTATTATTATTTATTATCATTATTACTACGGAGTACTATAAAAGAGTCGTAACATCTACAAAAGAGATCAATTCTAACAAATATAAAAAAAATGGATTAAATAAAATTCTAATTCAACAAATCTAACGATAGTCGAAGAGATCTGACATTGATAAATATATTCCTTCATTTTTCAATTCACATTGTTGTCTTTTGGAGTTTTGCGATCTGTTGTAATTTTGAATTGAATGTAACTTAACCGAATTGATTATACGGGTAAATTTGAGATATGATCATTCGATACCGCATAATTAAGTTTCCAACAACAAATTAATTCTTCCAAAATCTAATCCATAAAGAAAAAGAAGAAAACTTAACTCCAAAATACTCCCATTAAAGGAGACAAAGAATTCAAACGGTTACTAAAACTCTCATAAAGAGAGAAGAAAATTTATTACTTACAAAAACAAATAAAATGGAAAAATAAATTAAAAAAATTTTTGGGCTTTACCGTCATAAAAAAGAAAAAGAAAAAAAAAAAAAAGCTAGAATTTTTAGGTTTTTGAGAAAAGAGAATAGACCTATTTAGATAAAGAACCTTTGGGTGCTCCTTAGATAAATTGAACCTTTATATGTCAAGAATCCAAGGTTTACTTGGAGTCAATGTCCTATATCTCTTGCCTCTTTGATTTTGGTCTAATCTGTGTAAATTTTTTAATTGAACTGAATTACATTTGTATTCTAATTAATTTTCCGATCCCACCCTATTTGAAAAATATAAAAAAAATGTTTTTATGCCAATTTAGATCTAAATTTCAGGAACTTCAAATCAAATTGATAATTTGAATTGGATCGGATTTTTTTTTTTTGCCCAAATGAATGACAACTCTAGTTTCAATAGTTGTGGTCATGACTCATGGTATCAACTACAGTAGTACTCAACTAAAAAGTACTCCATCTCTCACTAACGATTTTTTTTTCAAAACTTTGCTTGATTTTAGATATTATGAGATTGTTATAATTTTTTATTTACTTGTTGTTTTCTAACTTTCTTCCTTTTTTTTTAAAAGTTCGGGCAAATTTAACCAACACACGTATGTGAAAGGAAAAGATAAAGAATTTTCCCACATACGTACGGCAAGAATCGAACCCAGAATCTTGTGTATGAAATTTTGAAGTCTTACTTTAAAAAAAAAAAAAAAGAAAAGGATGTTATGGTGGGCAACTAACCAACTAGTTACCTAAATTCTCCACTAATGCATTTTTTAAGAAGGATACTCAACCTATTTAAAATCCTCCACCTTTCTATTCATTTGGAATCAATTGGGATATGAAACACTTTAATTAGGGAACCTTCACTTTTTTGTTTTTGAAGTTTATGTATTAGTGTATTACACCTAGTGTTATAATTGATCTCCAATAGGTATGATTCAAGGCATAGTATTAGCTAGGGGTTAGTTTAAGACCCAACAAAGTCATTGATTAAGCAATTTTGGTAGGTTTTAAAATGGGTTGATGAATGTTTATTCTTGTTTGGATAAATTGTATTTGTTTAATTATTGTGGTCACATTAAACCTTTTAATTTGCTACTACTTTTATTCTTGCATTGAAAAATGAAATTAAGAATATAGAAGCTTACTTAGGCTTATGGATTGAGTGTCTAGCCATAAAATTGTTTCATTAGTCCAATAATTCAGCACATGCTTCTTTGAAAAACTGAAAGATTCGGTGAAGTGAAAATTAAACCCATTTTCTATTATTAAAATTTTGTTCATTAGTTTATTTCCTAGAAAGAAAAATTTATTAATTCACCTGTTGAATCATCCTATTTTAGTTAAAATATACTTTAGCTCATTTTACGTACTTAATTTAGTGGTTTGGACAATGTCATAACTCATACACACCCTAGCCTTTATTTTTGTGGGCGATAGATTATCTAATCTGATTTAGTTAACTCATAGCATAATATTCAAAAATTAATCTTGTGACTAAGCAAGCTTATAGTTATTTAATAATTTTTGATGTTTTATTGTTAGTCATTCCACTAGTGGAATGATAGGCTATTAGTATTTTTTTGCCCATTAGTAACGTGCATAACCCCTATCCCCGCCCAACCTAGCTCCACCCCTGCCTTGACCCTACCATACCTTGCCAAAGCAACCCCTTCCCCCCCTCTCTCTCCACTTCACTTAAAATTACATAAAATCATTAAAAAATCATATTGATTTAAAAAAATTATAATAAACAATTCACTTAATATTGCATTAATTGTGATAAATTCATTTGACAAGGTGTGCAAGCTCGTATCCTAAACGATTCACTGATGACTTCTACTTTGACAAGTGTTTATAATCCCACCAACATGTACTCACACGATATGGCCATGTGAATATTTCAGACGTTTACGAGCACCTGTAGGCCCGGCCGAGTCCATGTCCTACAAACGATCTCTCGAATGAGCATTTATTCCAACAAATTTCTCCTGGCTAAGCATTTTGCAAATTTAATTGACACAAGTGCCTCAATATTTTGTTTAAATAAGCCTTGATTGGGTGCAAGTTTGTGATTACTTATTAATTAGTTCCTGACGTCATCATCATTTCAATCAAGCCTATCGTACATTTTGACATATGTATAGTCACTTTAGAGCCCCCTCCTTAAGTGGATGTGCACCCTAATGAGATTTGTTTTCTAATTAATATAATGTGATTATCTTCCTATATATGTGTATTGCATTTTGTGTTTTTTTAAAAGAATTTTAGGCTTTGTACCATCCAAACTAACATATCCCCTAAGAGGCTAAGACTCATAGGCATCAATAATGCATCATCGTCCATATAGTCAGCGGCCAATTTATGTCAAAGTCCACTCATTATCATGTAAACAACACCGTAGCATGCATAATTCATACTTGTATTCAGTGGCGGACCCAGGATTTTGGAGACGGTGGGTCACCATAAATGGTTGATCATATGTCAAAATAAAAAAATTAAAATTTGGGTCCAATACATAATTGAGTTCATCAACATAATATTAAAAAAAATTCATACTACAACGACCAAATAATACTAAAAAAAATCATTTTACAAGCCGAAATTAGTACAAATCTTCAAATTAAATGTCACAAACAGATTTTACTTTTTATTTATAGTACTATCTGTTTGTTTGGCAAATGTTTGTTTGAAAATATTTGCCAAACAAACATAGAGTACTATAAAACTATCAATAATACAAAGATACGATTTACGACAAGTATTCTAGTCGTGAAAATGTGACATCGTCCTAGCTAGAAAAGGGTATCATAAATAATTTTTTCTAGTTGCAAATACGTGACTCATCTCATCCTAAAAATGAGGGTTCCTGAATGATTTTTCTCGTCGTGAATTCGCAATCCCATTGCAAATAAATCAATTTAATTTAATAGAGTTTGGATTATGTATTATGTGAATTCTATGGACAGGACCAAAAACTATTATAAAACATCTGCTTTTAGACAGGATATAGGCCCGTCATTAATGTGCATTGTCGTTAATGGGCCTTTTTTTAATAGTGTATTGCAATTGTTCATAACAACTTTTCATGTTTTAACTAGTATATTGGCCCAACGATGCCCGAACTGGTTGCTAACAATAAATGTGTTTTACTCTGTATTTCTTATAAAAGTTATGGTTAAATAAAATTTTGATATATATTTTTCAACTATCTCATCATTTATTATACTTTATTTTTAAATTTTAATATAAATCTCTGGTAAAATTTGTTCCTCATCAGATAAAACAACGTCACAAATTGATATAATTTTAATAGTCTTTTCCATTACATACACATTATCATATAATACTTGTCAACAAATATAATATAGTTTATTTTATTTTATATTCAAAAACTTGCGTAAATAATATCGAGAAGTGATAGTGCTTGTAGTGTTGGAAATTGAGGTTTCAAGTTTAATTACTCATAAGAACCTTATTTAATTTCTATTATTTTATTAATTAAGCATGCATTTTAATTACTCACAGTAAAGGATGTGATGATGACACGTGGCGCACTCCTTGTAAAGGAGCGCTTTTTAATAATATTTTATAGATAGATAGATATCCATTTATAAAATCACTCATTTTAACATCGATAAACAAATCACTATGTAGGAAAGTAATCAAACAATCATTCGACATTTGAGCTCCAATGCTATTACGTAATTTATGTTTCACAATCATCCTACAAGAAAATACCATTTCGACACTCGTCGTTGCAACGTGAATAACAATCATCAACATCAAAATCAAATATAACCTATTATAAAAAAATTCCGAAAATTTCTGATGGTCCCTGGTGAGTCACTGAACCCACCAGGACCTACACTACCTCCCCCACTTCTTGTATTCATACTTGTACTACTTAATTCTATTCGTAGCCAAAATTGATAACAATAACAAAAAAGTTTATAGCGTGATGAAAGCGTGATCTAAACATGTTTGTATAATGGTAGAAACATGATCTGATCGAACAAGTTTTTCTTATGGTGGAAACTCAAAATAGGAATCTTAATTAGATATAAGGTCTTGTTTGGTTGAGAGAATATTGAAGAGAGTTTAGAGTTTTGAAGAGAGTTTAGAGTTTAACCTAGTCAAAACTCTAATTTAGGTGTTTGGTAAGAACGTAAGATCGAGAGGGGTTTAAGGAGAGTTTTGTACCAAAAATTCTTATCAAAACGCTATTTTGAAAAAAGCTAAGACGAGAAGCTTTTTGTATAGAGTTTTTGGAGTGAGAAAAAACAAATGTCCATTTTTTTTAATATAATTACATTTAATAAATTATTTTAATAAAAAATAAATGTCCATAAATATCATTTTACATAACATTTAAGTAAAATAATATAGTCAATCAGCTAAGTATTACCAAATACCATTACTCAACAACAAATCAAATCGGTAGTCAAATCATCTGAACAAAACAATAACTGAATTGCTAAATACCGCCTAAAATTACTGTATACCGCCTGTATTTATACAAATACTTCCTATACCACCCCTCCCCATTTACCTAACTTAACTACACTTACCCCTCCCCATTTAATCATTTACCCAAGTGGTAGAGCTTGGTGTCGGGTAGGAGCTGCTGGTGGTGGAGCTTGGCGTGGAATAGGAGCTGCTGGTGGTGGATCTGAGAAAAAATATAGAGAGAGAAAGAAGAATTTTTTTTTTCTGAAAGATGCGTGAAATGAAGATTGGAGAAGAGAGAGGGGGTGAAAGATATTAATTGGGGTAAAGATAAAATAGAGAATGTTTGTTAAAATACGGGCGGTATACGGTAATTTAAGGGCGGTAAATAGTAATAATAATCATCTTAACCGTAAACTCTAACCTCTAACCTCCAAACTGTAAACCCTTATAACCAAAAACAGCCAAAAAATCATGCAATAGTTATTTTGGGTAGCATTTGGGCCATTTGCCAAGTATGAATTGTTAGATTCCATATTATGGCATGGAGTAATTCTGTCATTGCTTTAACTATTCTAAATCAACATTTTTTCCTTATTCTTTAAATTACCAAGTCAAACCCTTTTGGCCCTTTCATGCCACAGACTACTTTTGTACTTGTATAAGTACGGCAAAACTCCACTCGAAAAAAAAAAAGAACAAGTACGGCATGACTATTGACTTGTACGGCATGACTAGACCATTACATATCCATAATACGACTATTCGACTAATATTTTTAAAAAATATCTAGTAAAATTCTTCAATTGAAAAGGCATGACTGATTCTGGAACATAATAATATGTATTTTTTGGGTTAAATAGTTTTTAAATACTTCATATTTAGTAGTCATAAGCTAATTAGCTCAATCGTAGTCCTTATTTAGGGTTTGTTGGATTATGAATAAAATTAACAAATCTTGCTTACATCTGGTCTACATTTATACATCCCCTACTTAGTTTAATTGAACAATCCGACATCACTCTTAGGGGCGGGTTTAGGATTTTTATAATGGTAGTCACCGACTCGGCGACTTACCAAAGTTTAACGACATTGATATGCCAATTAAAAACACGATAAACACCGTAATCTATGTGAAAAAATATAAAGTAAAATATCATAAATTAGTTCAACTTACAACCTAATAATACTTTAAACTATTACAAATTCACGATTACAATTGTTCTCTACGAGTTTTCATATTTTGGTATCGATTTACAATAGCGTTCATACTAACATTCAAAATAAATCTTACTCCAGATACGTTATCAAACAATCATTTAGCATTTGATCTCCCATGCAATTTCGCAACTTATCTTTGACTACATTCATCCGGAAAACACTCTTTCAACACTTGTCGTTGCCACCGAAAGAAGAAACACCAACTTCAAAAGTATGCCGATATTAAATTAGTTTTCTACTAATAACAAAATATGCCGATATTAAATTAGTTTTCTACTGATAAAAAACATGCCGATATTAAATTAGTGATCAGAGACTTAAAATAACACTAAAAACATTACAAAAACTACAGGAATAAAAACAACATTAACTACCCACCATTGCAAGAATAGAACCAGCTACCTTAGAAACCTAGTCTAGTCTACCACCTCTTCTTTAGCTTGAATAATTACTTCTTAGTATTTAACAAACACATTTATTTCCAATAATGAAATCAACATTCCTAAGGGAATTCACTTCCCATGGTAGCCAAACAACACTTTACTATTTACAAGGATTCCAATTTTTTTTTTTATAAAAAAACTGGATAGAGCATGAGTACTACCTAGTTAATACTAAAAAAATACTCCGTAAGTTATAAGTTTAGTCAATATAACCACATAGGTGTTCATACTAGACTAGACCAAATCATGCCAAAAAAAAAATCTTATCAGATCGTATCCGATGAAGATAATTTGAATAAAGTTTGTATAATTGATAAGCAAAATGCTCATTAGGATTTTGATGATAGAGTAAATGATATGTGGATTGTGGAGGCTACCGAAAGATTACAATTAATCTCAACAATACATTGAATGTCATTATTGTTTGTCAATTCAATAATTTGAAAAATACCTTCTCAATCATTCTAGAGGGCAAAAGCAAATAATAAGGCAAATTCCTTATAAATTATACTCCGAAATGACAATAATAATGTGTTCAACATTTATTTAACAAACAAAGCATATGACAATCAAGCACTAGAACAAATTATTTCTAACTTTTAAGTGACCAATCAAGCGCTAAAAAGAAATTATTTTATCTTTGAGGTGACCAATCAAGCGCTATACAAATGATTTCATCTTTGGTGAAAAACATTTTACAGGAAAATTATTTTCCAATCTCTTTCCATTTTTCTTTGTTTGTTTTGGAAAGGAATGGAAAATAATATTCCTTGAGGTGGAAAATGTCACTTTGAAAAAGGAAAATCATCCGCCTTTTGTGGAGAAGGAATGCCACATTTTCCTTCATACTCTTTACTTCTCCCTTATTCACTCCTCCCATCTTTCCTTCATTTCTATTTTATTTTTTCTTTCTTTCACAAGTTTTCCTCTAATCAAACAAAAAAAGTAAAACTTTATTTACATCTATGTTTTCCTTTGAAAATGATTTTCCATGAAAATTGTTTTCCTCCAGAACAAACGGAGCTCAGATGTCTTGTTTTTTTTCCCTAAAAAAAAATATATAAACGCAGCATCTCTAAATCAAATATTATGAACTTGATTATTTCGTATCGTTGCTTTGATGGTTTTTTTTTGTTTGTTTTTGTTTGTAAGTATTGGACATGACAATTGGAGTGCCGAAGACTTGGCTATATTTGGTTTAATAAATATTTGTTGCTCAATATACATCTAATCTGACTTAATTCTCATGGATATGATCTAAACTTATTGTTTAATTTGACTAATTTTAATTGCGTACACACTAATCCATAAGGAATATATAATTTTTATAATTATTTCTATTATGGAATCAAAAGTATTTAATGTTTGAAGAAAAATTAAATAAAATTAACAAGCCTCATCAGAGTTTATTTTATTTGATTTAACTTGAAATGAGTAATAAATACTTAAAATAAGGTGAATCAAACATAGTCTCAATTGAGTATACTAACGAGCATCACTGTCTAATACTTGTCGATGGTGTAAAATCGCAACTAAAATAGCTCTTCATTGCAACGAAAGAATTAGTATATCCTAGGAAAGAGAAAGACCTGTGTTTACAGGAACTTCTAGTATACAAAGGCTATATAAAATGAATAATATAATTAAGAAAATCCAAAAGAATAGATGATACTTGGAAAAAAAAAAATAGAAATCAGTTTCCTGTTAAAATGGACTCCAACCACTCAGATGAAAATTCATAGGCCACAAAAGTTACAGCACCGGCTGGAGCGGCTTTTACAATCGACGGGACAATGCCCTTATAGAGACCGGCCCAGCCTTCGGCTTGCAAGATTCTCATGAGGGCGTCGTACATACTCTTGTAGGCACCTTGTTCCACTCTTGCTCCATATCGCACATCCCTTTGCAATCCTTCAACCTTCAGAATAAAACCCAATTTTTAAAAATAAATAAAATATTAATATTACACGGGAAAGATTCGACTGTAGACAAGAAAAACTTCAATGCTATGTTTAGTGGTACACGTCAGTGATACAGGTTTGCCTAATTCAAAACTGTGCGTTATGTTTTAACAACGCACAATGGCTTTTCTGCAATTTTGCATGCCAATATCATCTCTCTGTGTGTGACATGTGTCAATTGTATTTGCTTCTATTTACAAAATTGTCATCGTACATAGCTTACAAATACAGCACAGATTTGAATTAGGCATTAGCCATATGACTTTGTTGAAGCCTAAAATAAGTAAATAAGACACTTCTCTTAAGCAAAACATGATATGATTTCCAATTAAGAAGCTGGGAGATGATACTTCTGCCACCTAAATTGATCTTGATAGTATACATTGAATAGAGATTCAAAAGTACCAAAAAAAAAAAAACAAAGACTTCAAATGTTATACCTGAAACCTCTTCTTAATGACATCCAATGGGTGGCATACAGCTTTAGCAGATGTACCGGCTGCTAATCCACAGAGGAAAAGCTGGAAGCTTGAAAGGTTATCTTTGTTACTGGCATTACCTCCAGAAGATCTTAAGTGGTTCCAGGCCTACAAGAAATTATTCCAGCAATGACAAATGTTATTGATAGATCATATAAAATGACAGAGTCTGGGATAGCATCTCAAGACGCCAGCACAGGGGGGGGGGGGGGGGGAACCCCGAAACAATTGAGTATATAAAGCAGAAAACAGAAAATGCCATACCATAGCCCAACGCTTGAACGTGTCATAGGTACCAAACTGAAGGCCTGCATAGGGAACAATTTCAACTAATGTAGGTGACAAACCAGCATACAGTCCCCGAAAGCCACGTGCATTAAAAAGACCTACAAATGCAGATCTCATGTTGGGGTATACCTACATGATTGAAAAAATCCTCTATTTCAAAATATCCATGGTGATAACAAACTTAGGGGGAAAAACCACTACAGAGAAAAAAACACAACTCCACCATGGTTCAACCGTTCAACAATCTACTTAGCAAGTTAGTTTGTCCGATTTCATAGCCCCAATACATAAGGCTAGTTTATATTGCCACGATTAACCTCAAATCAGACACCAGAAGAAAGCAATTTTCATTTAATATATGAAAATAATTTAATGGGTAGCATTTTGGTTCATTTAGCCAACTCCACTCTTGGGACTAAGGCATGGCTTTGTTGTTTGATTAATGTGAAAACAACTTAGTGTGCATATATGTACTCCTTTATTCTTTAAGATTGTAAATTTATTTTAACATTCCGTTCAAAGCAATTTATTTTAACATTCACTCTCGTGTTTTTGAGAAGAAAAAAAAACAATTTACACCCTCCAATCTTATAATGTAGAATCTCCTATAAAAAATTTAAAAAAACAATGCACATTTTTAGAAGCCTATGCATACTGAAAAAGGTAGACGGAGGGACTCCTGCGATATAGATAGACACACAGAAAATTCATAGCAAATTTTAATAACATTGCATTTATTAGACAACCTCCAAGTAAGAGAAACATTACAACAATAAAAGAACAGAGCAAGTACATGTTATATGTAAAATACTTGACCATTATTAAATAAAAAAGTACATGCAAACTAGCATAGTTGTTGAAAGTCTTTATGGTGGTACCTAAGATTTGGGATCAAATCACATATACTCCCTCCGTTTAAAAAACAAACGCAACAATTGGGGAGGCACGGACTCCTAGACAATTTTTTTTTGTAAGAGTAAAAGGGATAGAGAGAAAGTGGGTACGTGATGGTGTGAGACTGTGAGAGATAGGAAGAAAAAACATACAAAAATAGAAAAATAAAAATTGCTGCATTTTTTTGAAACTTTCTTAAATGGAAACTGTTGCATTTATTTTGAAACAGAGGAAGTATGTCAATTATACTTGTTGCTCCTTATGCACAAAAAGACATATGGAACATGGTATTAAATCAAGGCCGCATCACCGAATCGCGATTGCATTGTAAAGCTTTTTGAGCTTACCGCGACCGATATATTAGGCCGCAACGGCCGCGAACCATCCGCATTGCCCGCAAATGTACTTCCGCGACCGTTACCGCGATCGCGACCAAAACCGAGACTTAAAACCATGGTATGGAACAACAAAAACAATAGTACCTTTTTGAGATTACTACCTTTACATATATTATTCATATCAATCTTAGTAAGAATATATATATATTTTTTTTTCAAATTAGGTTTCAAGGCAGTCTTAACCAGGATCCAATGTTAAAAACCTTACAGATTACTAATATTCAATGGATGCAGGATGATAAGTTGATACATGAAGCTAGGGGCGAATCCAAGAATAGAAAACTAACGGGGCCAAGAGTATTGAATGTTAAAAAAAAAATCTATTTAAAAATTTCACCCAAAGTAATTCTCATAAATTCATACTAGCGTAGTCTTAGCTAAGCATATTAAATCAAACCTTTTTGCATGTAATTTTTCAATGTACAATAAAACTTTGCAACAAAATTATCCTCCATTCATTTTCAAGAGTGTACTTAAAATTCGTCTAAATGTGTAGTCTATTAATATCAACTTTTTATAATTTTCTAAATATACAATTTGAGTATTTAATGGTCAGATTTCATTCTTGAAAACTGTGAAAAATGTTATGGCACAAGTAAATAAAAACAGAGCGAGTATAAGGTGAAGAAAGTGAAAAGAGCTATAAAAGAAATGAAGGAGGTGATAAATTATTTATGTAGAAAAAAAATTGGGAAAAATTAAAACAAGAATAGAGGTTTACAAAAAATCCGGGGAGTATTGAAATATATTAACTATTAATTGACCAAAATTGAGTATTATTGTACTGTAAAATAAAAAGGAATTAAAAAACACTAACTAAATGAGCCTTGCGATGCTTGATCTTGTGACCACCAATTCCCTAAGATCAACATTCAACATACAGCCGCATTCCACTTTAACACCAGCTAAGTGCATTTTTGTGATGCTAAGACAAGTTCTATAACATTTATCTTATAAAATTTCAGGGGGGGGGAGCCGCAGGGATGGGCCACATGGGCCGGGCCTCTGCAAGCCTCCTATATGGCTCCACCCCTGCATGAAGCTAAAGAGTTACGAAGTGATTTTTAGTACTATTATTGTTCAATTAAATTGACAGATAATACTTCAACATAATTACATTAGTACCAAATCCAATTACTACAACAAGTTTTCAAGTAACCCCACTAATCCAAAGCATAAAACAACAGCTGTTAATCACCACCCCTAACCTAAAAACCAAGAAGAAAGAATCACAATGACAAAGGAGAGAGATACACATTAAGGTGACACTAATCATGGCAAACAGTAGATCATCGTTCAACAAAAACGGCATACTAGTAATTAACAAGTCTCCAAGTAATACATGGACCTCGATCCAAGTGTCTCATTAATATAGTCAATATACTCACTCCGCAACCAATTCATTGCAACAATTGTACTTGTTTCATTATTCACAATTTTCGATTTGGTCATGTAGAGTCTCGTTGGAAGATTGGATTCATCTCAACATGCAGTTTTACATATTTTGTTTTATAAATACATAATTAAAGATATTAATTTCTAAAGTTTTGCTTCAACAAGCATGAAAAGGTAATTGTTGAAATTAATTTATCACAGAGGAAATAATGAGCTTTAAAATTAGAACAAACTTTCCTAACATTTGCGCAAATATAGAAGATATCATAGGCTCATAGTCATTTTAAAATTATATAGCATTGTCATCAACAGCTATACCTTCGGCTCACCCTGTGAAGCTAATATGGTGCGTACAAGATCGAAGGGATATGATCCAACAGTGGCTGCACATCCTGCAATGGCCCCACTGATATAGGACAAGTAAGGACTCAAGTGGATATGATCCTCTGCACATCAGAAAAAGAACAGTAAGCAAACAAATTCTAAGAGACCATTTTTTATTGAAATATTTGAGTAATTCCATATAGAAAAGTAAATCGGATATTGAAAATAAAGGTGGTTAACTTAAGCCTCAAAATTTAAAGGATTGATTATTATATACAGAGAGCAACATAAAGAGTGTCCTCTAGAAGCCTAATAACAATAGTAGTCAAATAAAAATGGCCGGAAAAAACAAGTTTTCCGTAGCAACATAGAATGTTTAAATTGATACTCCATTTTCTTAACTACAGAAATAGTACTTAGGCCAGATTTTTATTTAAATTCAATCGATGCATCTTATTTGTAGACAAGTAGTCTGCCCCTTTATGTTTTTGCCACCAGAAAAGGTAAAAGTTTTTCAATGATTGTAGGGGTAATGTAGAGATTGCATCTAATTCTTTAATCTTCAATCCTACACTACGAAAGGGCCAAATATGGTTCTTGTTGGAGAAAATTCAGGCAACAGAGCACTTATCAACAAAATACACTCAAGCAAAAAGGTGAAAGCAACAAGACCTTCATTATTTTCTGAAGAAATCTACAAAAACAACAATAACGGTGATAGCTTGATATTGAGGCTAGCTGATCGCCCATCTTGCACCCCATAACATATAACAATCCATTCAACCTTATTAATGTAATTGTAGTTAAAGAGAATTTCCAACAGCTCAATATGCAATAAGCTAGGAATCAATATATTCTTAGGAAAGGAACCACAAGGAATTGACTTTGAAGAAGGCTAAGAATTTCTGCTTTATACATATTTTAGAGACACTAAATTGCCCACAAACCTTTAAAAATATCACAGCAAAGAAAAAACATCATATGAGAGGATGCAAACAAACCTGCCTTGGAAGAGCCAGATATATATGTCTTAAACTTGTGCAATACTGTGAATTGTATTGATGTATACGGCATAACCATGAGGAGAGCTGGGACATTTCCACGCCAAAATCCCTGCAATAAATCAATATAAAAAAGACTGAGTAGAAAGCTACAATGAGCTCTGATAAGCGGACTCAAAAAGACAAGGCAACAGAAGCAATCCAAGCATAGGGAGGAGCTTTGTACCATGACCAAGATCTCCCTTTCCAACCAACAAGCGAATCAATTGATGCTAATAGCTAAATCAAGAGGCAAACTTATAAATATCTTGTAAAGGAGGTAGGATTTTGGTAGTTTGGTAAATTTTTTTAACAAATTCGCATCTTTATATTTAGCAGCAGGCGAAGAGGAATGATGATAAAATAATAGCCACATAAATATCAGGGAGAGTGGTCACTTCACTTCAGTGACTACAACACCTCCCCAATATTTCCTAGTCTGACAAATGGGATGAAGAAAGGAGGAAATGCTCAGAGAATGCTTCAAGTGCTTTAAAAGATTAATGTCACACAATTTAATACTCCATAAGTATAAATGTCTTCAAAGATGATTATTTTAAATAAAACCACATCAATTACCTAGACAGATTATTTCAGATAATAAATTCATTGTCAAAAATAGAAGAGAAATGAAAATGTTAATACCGATAGGCCTTCTTCTCTAAAGATGTCTTTAGTTGCCTGTAACATTCCAGAGTACTTTGATGGACTATACAAGCTTTTATGAAGCAATGCCCATGAAGTTGTAGGTTCCAGCTGGACCTGTGACAATTTTGATAAATAAAATGCTAATTATTCATGCTCAGTGGTCACATATATCATGTATGACCCAACTAGATGTCAAATTATGGCAAACTGAAATTATTTTCTGGTTGTTCTTCTGCAATGGATTAAACAACAAAAGTAATATTAAAACAGCTCCCTATGCTTTAGACAGATACCGAAAAAACATTTCTGAAACATCCTAAATAATGGTCAGATAAGTATTCTGTACAATGCTAAACCGCAATGATCAGTGCAAATCAGTGGATGTGGGAACACTGAATAGACACATACCAATAGGGCAATAGTCGACATGGGAAATACTGACAACATTAGGCACATTCAAAAAAGAGTCGCCTACAAACCTTAACAAGCTAAACAAACCAAAAGGTGATTAAAGTCTCTTGGTTTGCAGTGACATTCTACAATTCTCCATTTGTTGCTTATGTTACTGAGGCCTTGTTCTTTTGGACTCATTTTGTGAAAGTAAAGTTCAAGTCAGACAGATTCAGCTCAACACATCTCAACTCAGTCTAGGATTTAGTTTAATTCAATTCAATTTAATTTAATTCGGTTCAGATTAATTCAATCCAAAAGAACAAGCCTTAGACTCTGCGTATTCCATATGCTACATGGATATGAGTCCCAGTACTCAACTAAGCAATTTTATGAAAAACTTCTATTATTTTAGCCTAAAATAAAGTGTTTAAAAGTGTTACCCATGTACAAGTGTTAGGACCTCACACTGGTACTTGAGTTGAAATGAAGAGTCCAAGTAAATTAGATTGCTGCCACAGAAAAGAATCAGAAAAGTAGACAAAAATGATTGGGAAGGGGTTATGTAACCACCCTCATAGAAAATATAAACAAAACGTTGCCCATAAGCCATCAACATAGTTGCATTTGTACTGCCAACTAATTTTACTTGGACTTCTATAAGTATGGAACACATAATACATATCCAAGTGTACCTTCAAGAAAAATTTGCATAATTTTGGTTCGAAATGAAGTGTAATTTCACCAATCCATGTACTTGAAGTGAAAGAAAGAGTCCAAGTAACACAGTCACCAAACCAGCATAGGGTTGAGTTAGAAATTATTAGATATACTGCTTAGGCTAAATCTTCAAAGTACAGATTTTTTTTTCAAATTTTACAATATTTGAATCAGAAAGTGGCAGCAAAGATAGAAAGATGCAAATTTTAAAGAAACACAATCACAAAACACTACAGCATAAAGTTCTCAAATAACCATCCAAAAGGGGAAAAAGGATTCCACTGCAAAACATCTGCACTTGTGTATGCAAAATACCTGAAACCTGATCTTAATGACATCCAAAGGCGAAGTAACTGTTCGTGAAATACCACCCGAGATTGCTCCAGCTGACGCATCAATCAGCGCTCGCTTCAACTGACTGGGCTCTTCCATTTACCCCCAACAATCTCCCCTCAGATCAAACTAGAATCTGGAAAAACTGAATGCCATAATGCAATCCATCCATCACCCAAAGCAACTTAGATACTATTCTATAATAGTATAATGAATCAATGAATAGAAAGAAGTATCAACTGTTGCATAATCAATGAAGAATAAAGTAAAATTGCATCACCCGATGTTGAATCAATCAATAGAACAGCCACACATACACAAAAAAAAAAAAAAATTCCTCCACAAACAAATCATTGAGGATAAACCCAAAAAAAAAAAAAAAAAACCAAATTACACTCCAAAAACTAGGGTTCATGTTTTTCACAGTATGCATCTTACTTAATACATGTGCAGTTCAAGAAAACTTCACAAGGAAAAAAAAGAAAGAAAGAAAGAGTATTTTAAAACCTCTATAAAAATAAAATATTAATGAGACAGATCATATCATATCGTTCTTAAAATTCAAATTTTGTTAGGAGAGAGAAAATACCCGCCATAGAATTTTTTTTTTCCCCAAAAACTTCTTCCCTATATATTTTCTTGTTGCAACCTTCAAAAATTAGATTAGATCTTCAATAATTCAATACGCTGTAATCACTAAAAAAAGCTATGCTTTATGTCGCCCATCAATTCATAGTAAAAAGCTTTTTGATCCACAATCAATTATTTATTTCCATTAAAACTACTTTTTTTTTAATCATTTGAAATAAAAAACTTCTTCCCCTTTTTTCTTTTCTTTTTTCCCCCTTTTCTTAACACTTCCATCCTTGGAATCTCCACAGATTTTAGATATTTCTTCACTAATTAGGAAATCAAAGTAGCTCAAAACATATTACAAAACCTAATTAAATTGCGATAATTTTGAAGTAAATGAAACAGCTTTTAAATATTGTAAGTAATGTAATAGTAATATACCTGTAATTCTGAAATATAGCTGCTAAAGCTGTGAAATTCCATAAGAAAAAGAGGGAAGAAGATGGTGAAGTTTATGGAGGCACCGCCTAATTTCTGCACTTTGCGAAGATGAATGGAGGTTGAAGAAGAAGAAAGAATTTGGGGTTATACTATACAAAATACATACGAGTATTTAATTATGTAAAGTGGAGGATTTTACTTATTTATTTATTTTTAATTTAATTCATTCATAGGGTTATTTCTTTCTCTAGTTGCCGCCTTTTGAAACCGCTCATAGAATCAAGAATAATGGAATTTTAATATTGGAGTGAGAAACTAAAGAATGTCCCCATTGAATTGCTATTGTGAAATTTTAATGTTCTTGACTTATTGCCCAGATTCATGGAATATGAAACTGTTAAAAAAATCATTCCCTTCCTCACAAAATAATTGCTTTACTCTTTTTTCCATGCGTCAAAAAATAATGCTCAATTTTTTTTTGGCAAATAACACACATACAATTTTACATGTATACCCTTACTTATCACTCAATAATCACTACTTTTATCTACTTTTACTTACAATTTTACACTTTTACCTTTATTTTTCACAATGAGTGATCCAACAAAAATCCTACCCCAAACCCTAATGAACATTTTTTTTAGGAACGAAGAGAGTAGTGATTTTTTTTAAGATAAAAAATTAACAAGTGAAATTATTTTAAGAAGATGTGTATAAAGGTGAAATTAATAAAATGTAGCATTAGAATTAACTTTTTCAATTTTTTTAACTTCAAAATTCATAGATTTTGGCATTATATATTTTAGTTTGTTTGAACTTTGAAGTACTCAGAAGTAATTTCTAGCACAACAATTTTGGAAATTTATTGTGCTATTATTATTGTTAGTTTTTCAAGGGCATTATTCATTATATACCCAATAGAGCAAATATGGAATGACTTCGTTATTCATATATTCTGTTAATGCTTTTACCCAAAACAAACATTTTTTTTTTCCTTTTTTTTTGGCAAGTTAGAACATGCTTAAATTAAAATAGGAAAAATTACTTTAATAGGTATCAACTATAACCATTTCAAATTTATAGGTATGAACTATTAATTATTCTTCTACAGCTCCAACTATAAGGCCCATTTACATTAAAAGGCCCATATAACCTACAACTTGCTAAAGAGGTAAATTAAAATTAAAAAAAAAGGGAAACTGAAAACAAAAGAAAAAAATCAATCAATCCCTCCCTGCCTCTTCCTCTCTCCCATTCCCAAAATGGCTAAAACCCCATAACCACTCACTCTCCACTCACACAGTCACACAACACCCACCACCCATTGAGCTCATCATCATCTTCATCAATCGAAATCATCACCGCCAAAATTAATCACCATCGACATCATTATCATCTTCATCAATGGAGACATTTTTTTTTCTTTTTTTAGGAATCAAAACAAAATATGGGGTACTTAATTGTTGGGTTGTTTTCAATTATGGGGTTGTCTTCAGGGATTGTTTTAAGTTATGTGCTTGAAGCTGTTTTCAATTATGAGATTGTTGGGGATGAGTTATTACAGGGTGATTCACAATGGTGGTGTTGGAGACGGAGATTTCGGGCAATGGCATGGTGGTTGGTCATGGTGGGTCGCCGGTCTTTGGGATGGATTGGGTGGTTCCAACGTCTTTAGGTGGTTGTTTATTTGCGGTGTTAGGCTGGTTACAGAAGTTTTGTGGTGGTTGTTGGGTGTTTTGTGGCTCAATTTGTTGAGGTAGTGGTGTGTGGTGATTGTGACGGCGACGATGGTGCGTGAGTGATGATGGTGGCGGCTGCAGTGGTGTTGGGCGGTGATGGTGGCATCGGCAGTGGTGAGTTGGTTCGGTTCTTGACATAAATGAAGTAATTAGATTATTTAATGTTAAGATTAATCAAATAATTTTTTTGAGAAAAAATAAAACTTTAAATTAAAATTATAATAACTAGCGAACAACAAAATGACACGTGTACATTTTAATCGGTTGGTCAGGTTAATTCGGGTCATAACCCACCCATTGGAAATGGATGTGATAGTTTGAGCTGGTAGTGAATAATCAATAATTTGTACCTATAGATTTGAAAGTGTTATAGTTTGTACCTTTAAAAATAATTTTTCCATTAAAATAAAAGGTAAGTTAAGTTAGTTACAGACCGGGGAGGGGAGGATAAAGTTAGGAAAAATTCCCTCCAAAGTATTAATAGCATCATTAACCGAATTACTAGCTAAAAGTCTATTACAAATATTGGAAGAGATATACAAAGGAGTATCTATGATGAAGTTAGAATTGGTAATCCCCCTTCCCAAAAAGTCTGTATCCTTGACATAGCTTCTAGGTCTCCACTTTAACTTCGCTTGATCTTGGAGCAACCTCCTGCAATCCTTGTATATATTAACATAGGCATCAATTGGTGTATTCTGGTCTTTGATTTCCTGTACTAATTGTTTTGCATCTGACATAATGGTGATATTGTGCCACTCTGCTGTTTTTGTCCATTTTAGACCTTCTAAAATAGCTAAGCTTTCCAGTAGGTGGATATCCCAACCTTTCGTTTTCATTAGGAGACCTAGAATAATCTAAGGGTTGAAAAACCTCTAGTACAGTGTATGGAATGGGCTTGTGTGTGACTCTAGCATGCCCTAACCATATGGATGACCAATTGACCATAATCTAAGACATCTCAACCCATGATTGAGCTTAAAACAAACATGCTTACAAATATTGATCACCAATTGTGACCGCAAAATAGTGTTTGGTTTACTATGGTTGAGCTAGTGGCGTTAATGGGAAAAAAGTGGTGGTAGCCAGTAGGTGGTTGTAAAGGACACCAAAGATACTTTCAACTTTCTATTCATAATCATATAGCACATGGTAAAAATAGATAAAATTTAGTGATCTCCTTGTTAGTGTTTTCCATCGTTTAAGCATGTCTACATGTGCTTAATTAGACAATTAGTGCTAGTAATTTGAATGAAATTGACTTGACTTTTTTACATTTGCTTACAAAATGTGTATAAAAAAAAGCTTTCAATCTAGTAAAAACATCAGTTGTGTCATCTCAATGTTAGAAATAGTTTTATTGTGTCAAAATTTTCTTTTCTTATTTACTTGTTGTTCATAAATAATTGTGCTATCTCATTCAGTAAAAAAAAAGTTATTTCATTGGACTATCTGATATATAATTGGTAGATCGCATACCTCAATTTCTAATGAAAGTTGCAATTGAGTATAAGTTAAAAACTCTCTCAAAACCATTCTATACCTCGGCATTGGCCCGATTAAAAAAAAAAGGATGGTATATTCCAATCTTGATGGTTATTAACTTATTAGCTTGCCTTTGTGATACTTATTTCCCTGTATTGAGCATTAATTTCTAGCTAATTAGCATTGAAGTTAGCCTTAGCATTCTTGAAGAAATGTTCGATTCTCGCCAATGAGCAATGACAATTCCCCACCCTTAACCCCATGGCAATACCAATGTGGTATTTATGTAAGTTGAGCCACATACGGGAACCCAATTTACCTTATCTTGTAAAAATAAATATTTAGCGAGATACGTTACGTACTTACGTGTGCTAGTAAGAGCCACAAACTTAGGCTACAATAAACCGCCTTCTCGAGCCAGACTCGAAATTTTAACTAAATAGGTATAAAATAATAAAAACTTTAACCCAAGCTAGTCCAAGACCAAGAAAAATCAAGCTTTATTGTGTTATCAACATATGATACAATGGGTCTGGTAACTCCCACTCCCACTCCCACTCCCACCCAAAAGCAAGGATATGATTCTACATTTCTTTGACATAGGCCAAATTACATTTCTCTTAGTTGAGAAAAAAATATAAAATGAGGATCCCATGACCATGAAAGGACTCTAAAAGAGATACAATTATAGAGCCCCTAAAAAGCCAAATGCAGTTGTGTCAATACTTTTTCTCCACCAGTCGACCATCGAAATGGACTTCACAACCAAGACCCAACCTTTTGAGCTTTTGAACATCTTTGGTTAGCCAACAATCGTTTTTATAAATAAAAACAATTTACAACGTCATTTACTGGGTAAAAAGAAGAGAAAAGAAAAACCGTTTAGGAGGATGATCCCAAAGATCTCCAAGTTAATCCATACAGCTTCTCGAAATGAAATAGGTGCTTCCGAACATGCCATACATGCATCGTGTAGAGTATGGCAGCCAATGTCACTACTACGAACGAAATCAATATTAACTCCCAAAAATGCTGCAAAACAAAGCCATATTTCATTACAAAAGCATATATATACAGTAGATTTACCTTGTTCGATTTATAGCATCTGTTTATCATGTGTTGTATAAGTATTCTAATTTTGAAATTTAAAATGTTTCCTTCAAAATGCTCCAAGATTGATAAGATTGATGAAAAGATTAGATAATATGATGAAACAATCTAAGGCTCCATTTGTTTTGAAGGAAAACAATTTTCAACAAAAATCATTTTCTAAGGAAAATAATTTTCAATGGAAAACATCGATCAAAGAAAAGTTTTCTTTTGTTTGTTTGATTGATTAGAGGAAAACTTATGAAGGAAAATAAAAATGGAGTAGAAATGAAGGATGAGAGGAGTGAAGAAGGGAAAAGTAAGGAGTGAGGAAAAATGTGGCATTCCTTCTCTACAAAAGGAAAATGGTTTTCCTTTTCTAATGTCACATTTTCCATCTTAAGGAAAATTATTTTCCACTCTTTTCCAAAACAAACAAAGGAAAATGAGATCATGGAGGAAAATCATTTTCCGGGAAAATATTTTCCATAAAAAAAAACGGACCCTAAATACAAAATTTATATTTATTACTTTGCTCGAAATAGTAGAATGAAGTCTGAGAACAGAAGAATCATAGATAAAGTATGACATTTAAAAACAGAAGATACACAAATGGGGTGAACTATAATCAATTTCTTAGTAGCAGATCTAGGAATTTTTAAATTTGCATAGGGCGGGCCATAATTATAAGTTTTTAATGCAAATTAGGTGAAAAGGCAAAAAAAAAATCAATTTAATACAAATGCTAGGCCCAAGAGTAAACCCATTCTTTATTGGAACGTGGAGTTATACTAATGTGAACGACCAACTAAGCAAATTCAATTTCAATAATCCTAACTACAGTATAAAGTACTCGTATGTATTTACTTCTAGAGTTAGCACAATGCTAAGGAAGAAATCATGGTTACCTCGGGATTAGGGACGATTACTCCCATGAGGTACCCTAACAAATCCATAGCAGACTGGATGGAATTTTGGACCCCTCCTACGATGCAGCGATCAGAGTCTGGCACTTGATCCTGAAAACCCCGCAGAAAGCAGTGCTTATTGAGTTAGTGTGAGAACAAGTGGTAAAAGCATGAGCCAGAAAAGCACAACAGAATATATCTAAAGTGACTAATCAAAAAGAAAATTTTAATGAAATTTTCTTTCACCTGCATTTGTTGAGTTACGGCTAAATCAAACATCCACAATCCAAGGCGGGATACTGCGACACCACCCATTAACATATAAGCGGATGATATGCTGTTTTTGATCCATATGGAAGCAACACAAATAAGGAGAAATGACCACTGCATGAACATAAAAAATACACAAACCACAAGTTCTTTAGATTAATGAATTTTTTAGACTCGGCAAGTATCACTGAATCTGTTGAGAAAAACAGTCATACCTGAGACCAGATAGACCAAAGTCCTGTCCTAAGAGTAGCAATTTTTGACTCTACGATTGGATAAGTGAAAGTTGCAGTTATTCCTACAATAGCGCTTATGCCTCGGGCTATACCTATTACGTATGCAGGTATGCCTTCCCATTCTAATGCAGCAGTCATCAAAGAACCAAAGCTGCACAAAGAAGGGGCATATAGAGTAAGTCATTCTTTAGCCAACACTAAGAAGGTACAGAATTTTTTTATTCCTCTTTTTAAATTGGGCAAGTTAGGCCCTGTTCTTTTGGAATTAAATTTCTGAAATTTCAGTTCACTAGAGTTCAACTCATTTCAACTTCTGATGAGTCTATGATTTAGCTTAATTCATATAGATTAGGTTCGGATAAATTTAATCCAAAAGAACGGGGCCTTAGTCCTTCAGAATGATGAAACTTATAGATGCTTCACTTGATTATAATGATCGACTATGTTACTCGGAACTTGAAGTATTGGACAAGGATATGTGTCCAAGTGACGGACGCGACAATTCTATGTAAAATATGAATGTTTTTGGTTCAGAATTAAGTGACCTAGTGCCATTCCAATGTCCAAGGATGGAGTGTCCGACACGGATACATAAGTTGAAATAAAGAGTCTGAGTAACATAGATGATCAGTACTAAGTAATAGAAATTCTGGGAAGTTATTTTACCTGAGTACAGTAAAAAACAGCAAAGCTAGGGCTAGTCCTGGAAGCAACACTTCTTGGTTTAAGTAGATTTTCCAAGCACCGAGACAAGGTAGTATTGAAAAGCAACCTAATGCTTCAGTTTCGGGGGAGGATATGTTGCTTTTGTTCTCGTCAGAATGCTCTGAAAGAGATGTGCTTGGTTCAGGGCCAGAAGACTGAATCTCCTTTCTTTGTTCATCTCTCATGTGTAAAGCAGGAATGCCATAATAAACAGAGCTAAGTAACCAATACTGAAGACAGACAGAGATGATGTTCCAAACAGCCAAAAACATAGCCGATGCTTTCAATGATATAAAGCTCACAATAAAACCAGAAACCACAGGAGCACATAATTTACACACCAAGTCTATTCTTCTAAGAACCGAATTCAACTTCGTTAATGTTCCAGAAGGCTGGTCTTCGGCCATAACAACAACCCTGAAAAGTATATTGATGAATTTATAACTGACTTCATGTACAAGAAATGATCTTCATTGCTAAAAAAGATAACAATTGGCTATTTCTCCTTGTTTAGGTAATTTTTTGATTTTATTTATTATTATCATTTTATATTTTTGGTTAAAGTGGTGCTAATGCTATGTGCCTATATCACTAATTATACAAGAGAAGTGTAGTTATGCACTCTATCCACTTTTGGAAGAAATTCTGTTCACCATTCTCTTTCAACCAAGATGGTTCCTGCGAGGGTCGAAAGCACTGCAACTGCTCCAGAGAGGTATGTTACCAAAACAAGTGATGAAAAAACTATGCTCTTTAAACCCGAGTAAACCAGTAAAACAACTACTGTGATTCCAGCAACTATAAATGACAGATTCTGTGACAGCGTCCATAGTCGGAGAACCTATAAGCAGAAAGCATAGAAAATTCATTTCTGTTGCCCATAGATGAATAATTTGCACTAAAGCTTCTAACATCAACTAATTATTTTTTTATTTTTTTTTTATGTAGGTCCCTGATTGTTAACATTTCTCAGAAAACTCAGCATCATATTCTCCACAATTAAACAAGACAGTTTAGTTCAGTTCCTGTTGAGTCTAGAAATTAGCTAAATTCAGTTCAGTTTAGTTTAGTTCAGATTAATTCAATTAAAAAAAACAAGGTATTTGTTTCCACAATTAAATTTTATGCCATAATTTTCATCCACTGAACTACTGAAAGTTTGAAACTAATAAAGCATTGGACACAAATAAGATAGTGCAGACAAACCTTGACATAAGTCAGTGTGTTCACCCATTGCCCAACAATAGGGCCAAAAAGGGCAATGGAAGCTGATTCTACAACGCCATATAGAGCAGTAAGAAGCAATGAGTCCGGCCAGATGTTAATCATGTATAATGCCACTGAGAATTCCCACATTCTGCGGTTAATATCCACCCAAAAAACAAGATAAAGAGTTAAAACTTCACTTCACTAAATCAAGTAAACTTTGTCTAAAACTTTAAGGAGACATTTATAAGAGCAAAGCAAGGGATTAATCCTATTCATGTAATCTCCATTATCAAATAGTCATCCAAAAGGAGGCAAAGACTAATTCAACATTCACCTCAAAATCTCACATTGTTCAACTTGTTTGAATATTTGTTCAAGTTAAACTGATGCTTATGAAAATTTTGAATAAGGGGCTTAAAAATACAATGGTTTTGGCCAAATGGTTAAGTTAGTATATGCAATTCAGATGGATTATTTTTAAAAAATAGGTTATTAGCCTGACCAACCAGTTTTTTTTTTTCCAAAGAATCTTAATGGGTTTATGAAGCTCTATTTTAAGGTCCGACTAATCTGGACTTGGGCCGAATTAGACCCTAACGGAAGAAATGTTCTTCCAACATAACCTACACATACCAGCCTAACTCAAGGCACTTGCTTATGCTAAATCAAACCATAACCTAATAACCAGCTAATCTAGGCATGTGTTGGTTCCGACCATCACCCATTTCAAAAAAATTAAAGACATGAACCATGTTGAAGACACTATAACCTGTAAAATCACTTTCCAAGAGCAAGGATTAATTTTGACAAAAACTGTGTGTGTGAGGCATCTGCTTAAGCTTTTGGTTGAGACAGTATTTTTAACAACATGGTATCATTGTCAACGTGACAAGAGGGTCATTGGTTCGAATCCCGTCCCCCTCTTCTTTTAAAGTGGAAAATTTAGTGATGGGTGACCGAAGACACATACTACAACCACACTTCAACCCCAATGCGGTCTTGTGCGAGATGGCTTGATAGAGTATAAAACCAATTACTATACCCTAAGCTTCCGGTTGAGATGATCATTGACGAGTGGATTAGTCTTTAAAGTTTAGATTATTTAGATAGGCAGAGTTTCATCTATTGAGATCAACTGAATGATCAAAAGTCAACGTTTTGAGAAGCAACATGATAGCATTCAAGTCACATTCATATTAGCAAGGTAAAATTTCCAGAAAGTCAACGAACTAAATGGTTACAAATAAGATGAACAAGAATCCAAAAATGCAAAAAAAATACATATAAACATTCAAAATTGGAAACAGAAAAAAGAACCCAAAACAGAATTATGCAATGAAAAAGTAACAGACACTAGCAATTGCAACCAAAAAAAGAAGAAAGATTAAACAGTAAAGTACCTAGCACTCCATCGTGATAAGAAGTGTCCAATGTACAAGCATCTGATAAGAGAAATTGGCAAAGTCTCATGCTCATTGTGTGGGTCAATCAAAAACTGTCTTGCATCTCCAATGTTTCCTTCGTCTTCTCTCATTCTCACTTCCAATTTCTGAATTATAAATTCTGATTTTCATTAAAGTTGGTAATTCCGTCAATCTTATACTACCTCGCAAAAAAAACTTGCCGGCAAAATTTGTTTTTCCAGTACTAGACTGGGGAGAGTAAAAACATAAGTTTTGTTAGGTGGACTAGGATACATGGATACTTTGATTTAGTAGGAGTAATCATATCCGATACCGATATTTCACAGATTCGGTACCAATACTTTACTCTTTTTATTTTATTCTCTTCGTCACAAAATAAATGTTACATTACTTTTTTACATCATCAGCCAAAACATGTCTTTAAAAATTACTCCGTAATATCTTTAGTTGTGTATAATAAAAAATTCTAAAAATTATATACTCCATATTTAGAAAGTAAATATTGACACGAATCAAACGAAATTCCACATGACTATATTTTATTCTATTTTAGTCATTTTGTCCATCTTTCTATTATTTAAGGACTTTTACCGTTTTACTTTATTATCAGTGTTTTTACAAATATAATTTTTAAGTTACATTGAAAATTTATGTATATTTTATGTATTATTTTCTTATGTGATTCATATATCAACTAGAAGTTTCTCCCTGATTAGTTGAGTAATTCCCAAATGAACAAGGAACTTGAACAAATTTCAAATAAAATTAAGTAAAAATTAGAAATAACTCCCAAACCTTTTCACGTTTTTTGCAATTACCCCGTTTAAATTATTTTTTTTAATTTAACCCCCAAACTTTTTTCTCCATTATCCAAATCACCCCCAATCACAAAAATCTGTTATAATCTAACGGTGGGACCCATTTTTTACTAATTAAACCCTATCATTTCTCCCTAATCATTCTTTCATCATTATCTTCTTCATTTCATCATCCCAAACCACTCCCACCACCATTTCTCTCTCCTTTGACCACAACAACCACCACCACTTCATCACCCTTCTCTTCTAATTCAACTTCTTTCTCGCTCCTCTGACCCTCTTGAAACTTACTAAATTTGATTGAAGGAAGTTGGAACGAACGAGGGTAAACCTGATGGAGGTGATGGTGTTGGTGGTGACAGGGGGTGGTCAAAGGAGAAAGAAAGAAAATGGAGGTGGAGTTGGTGATGGCAAGGGGGTGGTCAGAGGAGAGAGAAAGAAAATGGAGGTCATGATTTTGGTGGTGGCAAGGGGTGATCAAAGGAGAGAGAACGAAAATGAAGGTGGTGGTGGCAAAGGGTGGCAAAAAGAGAGAGAATGAAGATGGAGATTGTGTTAATTATGTTCGTGTATTAATAAACCATAATATAGTGCTAATTATGTTTTGGAGTTATTAATTAACAAATCAAAGGTAATATTCCGTTAAATTTAACGAAATATTCTACTTTGCGGTGAGTTGGATAAGGAAGGGAAAAGTTTGGGGGTTAAATTAAAAAAAAATAAAAATTTAAAGAGAATATTTACTAAAAACGTAAAAAAGTTTGGGGGTTATTTCTAATTTTTCCTAAAATTAATTCGTTTTTGTTTGTGCTCGAAAAAAGAATTACACTATTCGTTTCACTTTGTTTTACATTTGAAATATTTGTGAAGAGCAAATGCATGATGCTCAAGTGATCTGGCTCGTTCGGCAGATTGAATAGTTCCACCATTTTTCTTGAACGAAAGATTAAATTTCATCACTTTGGGAGATTTACTGATAGTAGTTCTTTCCTCTAAGAATTACTTAATTTTCATCCTGGTGGATGATCTAGTAAGGTTGATACCTACATCTTTACTCAAAAGTGCCCAAGTATTAATCACAAGTTTTAATTCGTGCATGAAATAGATCAAGGGGTACAATCTAGTTATCAAAATTTTAATTAGAATAAGTATATTTAGCAATTTAGCAAAGATGTTAAAAGCTTTTTTTATTGTTAGGTTAAAGAAAAGAGAGAATAGAAAACCAAAAAAAAGGTTATAGGAAGGAAAAAAGAGCAGAACAGGATGTTAGTGAGGGACTATATCTCAGAAAAAATTAATCCCACCTTCAACAAAACCAAATTTAATCTAGCCTTTTGCAGTTGTTTTCCATTAAAGCTCTGTTTGTTTTGAAGTCATTTTCTAAGGAAAACAATTTTCAATGGAAAACATAGATGCAAACAAAAGGGAGAAATAAAGAATAGGAAGGAAAATGTGGCAATTCCTTCCCCACAAGAAAAATGGTTTTCCTTTTCCAAAGTGAAAATTTTCATCTCAACGAAAATTGTTTTCCATCCCTTTCCAAAACAAACAACGGAAAATGTTAAGAGGGAGGAAAATCATTTTCCGGGAAAATGTTTTCCATCAAAACAAACGGAGCTTAAAGGTGAGATTATATTTGGTTTTGGGATTAAAAACGAAAAACCCATCAAAATAATATTACCATTGGATTACCCTACCCAACAGCATTACCATTGGGTTAACCTGTCTAAGTTCAGCCATAATTTTCACATGGCTCCATTTCACAGTTCCATAATAAACTAGATATGAAATCAACTTCGTCTTACATATTGGTTAGCTAAAATCGTCCATGAAAGCAACCATAGTTCACAATGAGGAACGGCTAAAATTGACCAAAAAATAAACATGGGGGGATTTTGCAAGCAAACTACTTTCCAAAATAGATATTGTTAAGCATAAAAAAAGACCTTCAAAAATTCTCTCTAAAAGAAGTCACATTGTCAAAACATAAGAACAAACACTAAAACTGCATCATATAGGTGGGCATCTTAGGTAGATTTGATGTGTTGCTGAACCACATTGAGCCCTTCAGACTCCTCACCATAGTCCTTGACAACAATGCAGGAGCAGCCTACGACCTTCCTTGCTTTCCCCTCTGAATCAATCTTGCACAACTGCAAATTTGTAAAAGGACATATTCATAAACTTATTCAAAGGTCTGTAAATACATGGCTGTCAAAAGATGCAGCAACAGGGCAAGCATCGAGATAATGAATAATTAATCACTTGAGCATCATTTGATTTTACTGTTAACTGGTCATGAATAAATTCACAATTGCAGTATTAGTTTGGCTTTGTTTTAGTCCTATTGCAAAAAAAAAGGATGTGCAGAGGAAGAAAATGGAAGACTATCGAGACGGGAAAAAACCCAACATTAGGAAATGTCGCCATATCATAGTATCATACCATCAAGAAAATCATTTTAAAACCCAAAAGAAAATGGGAAAAAAAAAAAAGGAAAGAGGGGGGGGGGGAGGAATCGGTTCTGTCATAAACATATTTGATCCCAGAAGAAAAAATCAAATGTCTAGATGAGTTTAAGAAATGTTCAAACACTAAAAACAACATCATAAATTACTCGTGAGATGCACCAACCAAATAAACACCAAAAAAAACTTCAGTCCAAGTGGCCATGGAAACTTAAGATATCCTGGTATCAGAAAAGTCCTATGGGACATCTAGACAGACAGGTGTTACATAATTCACTTTATAGTTCAGTTTTACAATTCAGGGCTAAAAAAAATATAGGCCAAAAATAGGACAATAAACCGTAATTCATTTTTTTCTGTTCGCAATTTGCATGGAGATTAAGTAACTATATAATACTGGGAATAAACATCAACACACATGTGATTATACAGGAAACATACAATAAAACTGCAATTTAATACTAAGAAATTTTGATGTAGCTTCGGAAAAGGGTAATGACAATTAACAAGAATGGAAACAAAGAAAATTGTAGAGTAACAATTGACAAGAATAGAAACAAAGAAGTGTGTATAGTAGCTTACCCCAGACCACTCCCCCAAGGTTTTGGCACTTTGGACAGTAAGCAAGCTTACATTGTGCTCAGCACAAAGAGCCTTGACTAACTTGACATAGTCAGGTTGGTCACAGTCCTCAGCCAACAAGCATAACTGAGCAGCATGCTTCTCAATGACCTTGGCGCCTTCGTGAAGCCCACGACACAGGCCACCATGTGCAAGAGACTTCTTCAACACAATCTGAAGGGCAGTCATAAGATCCATTGTCTCCCCCAATGGATTCGGGGTTTCAGCAACAGCACTAACTTCCTCACTAATGGACAAATAATAGCCATAAATAAGTTCACAAATATAAATCAGGTTATTCAACACTTGTATACAAACTAAGTCACCGTTTAGTAGGACATAAAATATCATCAATTGAAATGATTTTCAATGGAAAATAATTTTACAGTTGAAAACTTATTATATGGATTCCATTGTTTGGTTGAACTGAAAATCAAAAACTATTATTAATTTTTCTAATCTTGTGGAAGATGTTACAACAAGGTGGAATGATGAGGAAAGGAGGTATGAATTAAAAAAGAATCCTCCAGATTTTTGGGACAAATGTTTTCAACATGGAGAAAAACAAATTTTAGCTCAAATTTTCAATTTAGGCTCCGTTTACTAGGGCATAAAACTATTTTTCTCTATTTTCAACATGATTACATTCTTTAGTTTGTAAAATAGTTTTACAATCATTATCTCATAAAAAATCATTGATAGCTATTTTCATGTCTTTTCCTTTACCCATTAATTTCCCTTTCATTTTTCTTACAAGGCATTACAATGACGGAAAACCATAGAATACTTATTTTGTAATTGTGTTTTCCATTGTAAATTGTTTTCATAAAAACAGAACATTGATTTTCCAGCCGAAACAAAGCAATGAAAAATGGGGAAAACATTTTCATGCCCTAAAAAACAAATCCTAAAACAATTAAAGTTCCCAACTTTCGAATGAGATGATTCAGAAAGCACAACTTTTCAAGGGGTTAATACAGCATAGACATACCCAGACATTTTGTAGATTGTAGATTACTGCAAATCTTCTCTTATCCTGCGAGAGAACATACAAATTCAGCGACTCAAGATCTCAAACACAATGAAAGCCGTCAAGATCAAATACTTCAAAACTCACGAATACGAAATTTATCCCTAATTAATGGAAAATCCAATAAATTAGTTCAAACAGCGTAATGCTACCAATATCTCAAATCAACAACTAGAAAAACTCACAAATTCAATCAATAAAATTCAATATTGACGAAGTATTATGACTTACAGTAGAGAATAATAAAAGGTTTAAAATTAACAACTTAAGCCTAGAATTAACAAATTTTAAAACGAATTTATATAATACGAACGAATGAAAGCCTAGAATTGACGAACGTAAATTTAAAATTTTGAAAAGAATTACAGATGAAGGCATAAACATTAAAGAATGAAATTACAGCTAGAATTACAGATGAAGATGGTGAGAAGAGAGATCTAAGAACCTCGAAGCTGCAGACGTTGTTGGAGACTTGAAGGTGCACAACTCAAGAGCTTATTATAAACCCTAAAATCTTTTTTTTTTGGTAAATAAAAAACCCTAAACCCTTGGCCCATGGGCCTTTTTAAACCTTTTTTTTTTTTGATGGCCCCTTTTTAAACCTTATTTAGCCATTATGATTTTGGACGTCAATATATCAAATTGTATTTGGGCCGTTTTAACGTTTTTTTTATGATCGAATTTTAACGAATGGTATATATTTATGAGTAGGACTTGTTCTTTTGGACAACTATTCAGTTCATTTCTTTTCAGTTCAGTTAATTTTAATCCAGTTCATTTCATTATTATCTTTATTATTGTATTATTATTATCATCCGGCATCGTTTTTCCGCTCAACATTTTCTAACATCGTTTTTATTTCAGAGTTTTTTTTCGGACGATTTTTTTTATGACGGTTTTCGTGCTGACTTTTCTGGCGGTTGTTTTTTGACTAACTTTTCTGACGACGGTTTTCAGACCGAATTTCCCGGCGACTGTTTTTTGGTCGATTTTTTCAGTAATGTTTTTTTGCTCAACTTTTCCGCCGATTTTTTCCCAACCTACCTTTCCAACGACGATTTTCCAACCGACTCCCGGACCAACTTTTCTGACCGAATTATTATTATCATCATCATTATTTATTTTTTATTATTATTATTATTATTTTCCAACATCGTTTTTATTTCCGTGGTTTTTTCGGCCGATTTTTTCGATGATTTTTTTCGGGTTGGCTTTTTCCAACGGTGTACAGACCCCACCAAATCTTAGAAAATACCAAGGGAGGGGGTAGAGGTGTCGAAGTTGGGTCTCTTGGAAGACCAAGGGTCCAAACAATCGCTCGATTGTAGATTTCTTATTTTTTTTTAAAAAAGTTTACTTAGTACTTTGCATATTCCTTATAAAATCTTATTATAAAAGATTAAAAGAGTTTACTTTGTACATTGATCTTATACGATCTTTACCCATACATCAAGCTATAGCCAAAAACTTAAAATATGGTGGGGAAAAAAAATGGTTTAGCTCTACACAAAATATTTGGTGTTACGGTGTTACCCTTGTTTAAAAATCTTGGATCCACCTCTATGTGTACATATCTTCTATTTATTAGATGAAATTTGATGATTTATGATGATTGTAAGAAAATTTTTTGGATAAACGTCTGATTACAAGTACATAACTTCATCATCATGTATACAAAGGGGGAAAAGAAATTATTTGTTAACATAACTAGTCTCTTGGCCGACGTTGCTCGGGCTGTTATTGTAATGAAACGGATTTTTAATTATATTCTAACTATCATACGAATTTGCGCTAATTAGTTTATGTGTCACATAAATAAAGCTTTATACCGTTTTCTAATAGTAATATTTTATACGCACAATGTTTCCTTGTGTGGATTAGGAGAGTGTAATAGTAATGTCTTGTATGGAGTAGAACTTAAAATATTGAAAAATTTGTCTAAATCAGTCTTTGGGTCATCTTTCACAAATAAACCAATTTTATATGGTTAAAAGTTAGAAGACAAAGTAACAAAATCAACCTTTTTTAAATGATAAGAAAAGGTGGATTACTGCAAATGGATTATCCTCATTCATCCATAGGCTCAATTTTTTGGGATTTCATGTATAAATAAACATCACCCATTAAGAGTCTTGTAATAATTGTATTGCTGGTGCAATAGACTTGTATTGTTTTTGTTTTTTCTTGACTATTATGTTTTCCTTCATTACTATGCGTGAAGCTTCATTACTATGTGTAAAGCATGAATGTGTGGATGTGCCAACTATTAATGAGTGCTTAGGTGGGAACCTAATGATACTTAGGTGGAAAATGATAGCTTACATCACATGGCAACTCAAAGCATGGCTTAGGTGGCAAATGGTGAGTAGAGTAAGGAATCGATATCATACTTTTTTCAATGAACCTAGTAGGTGGCAAATGGTTTAGGTTTAGGTTTAGGGGGAAAAGGAAAGTTTAAGTTTAAATAGTCCAGATAAGTTCAAATTAGGTGCAAATGTTCAATCAGGTGTAATAAGTTTAATCAAACCCAATCGGGGTATGGTAAGTGACAAAGCATATAACATAACTTTGAGTTTCAACCATCAACTTAAACTCTTAATTGAGATGGTTTTCTGAGCTTTGACATGGCATAAAAGCCAACGTGAAATAGAGGCCACGATTCAAATCTCATCCACCCAACATTTACAAAGTGGAATTAATTAGCGTAAGATATATGTCAATCTCAAATGGTCTTTCATATAAGTGAGTGATATCGAGCACATAACATAATCTTAGACCGCAACCATCACCTTAAATTTTTGGTTGATATGATCCTTTAACCGGTAAGATTTGGTTGTTTCTTAAGATCAGTGCTAATCAGGTTAAATTAGGCCCAATAAGTTCAATAATTTTAACAAGTTCACATAAGCGTAGGTACAATGACATTTGACTGCAGCAGCAATCAGTCCAATCACATTAGAAGACCATCTATGGTAGATCGTCTAGTCTTCAGTTTTCATGAGAGCTTCTCTAACAAGAACATTCATAAACCCGCAACCAAAATTCCCTGCTGTACCACTTTTGTTATTCAAATAATAACATTAAAGTATGATAAACAGTCGAGAGTCGAATGTCTTCCAACTGTATTCCTACAGAGTTGCAAAAAAGTGATTAACTGACCATCTCTAACCACTAATTAGTATTAGCAGTTTAAGGCTATTGCTCACAGTACCACTTATTACATAACCATCCGATTATCTAATTACCCTAGCAACCGATCACTCGTAACTCTTTATGCTAATAGTCTAAATTACTTCCTCTGTCCCGAATTAACTGTTCCATTGGGGTTTGGATGGGATTTAAATTGGGACCCACTTTTTGTGAAAACTAACGGTAAAAGTGTAAAGTTGTAAGTAAAAGTAGGTAAAAAGTGGTAGGTATTAAGTGGTAAAGGTATAAATGTAAAATTGTATGTGAACCATTTACCAAAAAAAGAAATGGACCAGTTATTTCGGAACAGATAAAAAAAGAAAAGTGGAGCTGTTATTTTGGGACGATGGAATTACATAATTTCTTGTAACTAGGGTCACAGCCTAGACTAAAGGAAGCGAAAGATGGTGTTCTGCTAGTAAGGTTGATGGTCGGAATGCAGCACAGAAAGGTAAAAGGATTTCAATAGCTAAGATAAGATTAAACTATTAAAGAGTTGTCAAAATCCATGTCTTGTATTGTTCAGTATGTTCACATCATACAACTTCACAAAAAAAATCACATGAAAAACGTCTTTCAAAAATAGTACCATACCATCAACATAATCACGACATCATCTACAGATAATTGAATTAAGTTAAATCCTAGACTCAACAGAGAACTGAATTGAAATTTCATAAATTAAGTCCGAATGAATAGCGCCTAAAGATCCTGAATTCCCAAAAAACAAATCACACAGATAAAAGTCATAAAACTATTGCTAAGGAATAAAAATTGGGATCAATCATTTCTTTTGGTCATATAATGGCATTACTCTAAAATTTTGCTCAGGATTAGAACTTGTAACAGCTATTGGTCTGTGCTGATTCAAACTATGGCTAGACACATTCCGAATTTTAAGAACAGGAAAACCTGGTTATTAAAACAGGCTACACTGAATTCTCTACTCAACTGGCTTAGTTTGCATGATTGAGCATGGTGTTGACATGGAGATCTAGAATTCTAGACTGGAGGTTTAGGCTCAATATCAACATATTCTGGCTCAATATCAACATAATCTGGTTCAAAAGAAAACACTTGATGTTAGCCCTAGTTTCTTTTTTTCAACAGAATCTAGCAGGAGGTTGATTTGCAACTAGGCTACTTTTTAATGTGTCCAGTTCATGCATGTTCAAAGCAGTAGTGGAAGTTATAAAAGCATCAAACAGGTCCATTTACTGAGTTATAGAGTACCATTTTCAGCCAATTCTGTCCTCTGCCTCTTGTTCAAGTTCTTAGCTTGGCAACAGAAACAGGGAATATTACTCAGATTATTACTTACAAGCTTCAGCTTAAGAACCTCTAGCATTGCAGGATCATTTCCCTCTAAGGAAAGCTTCATGCCATTCATCTTTAGGTTCTCAAATAATTTGATACAAGGAGATGACTTCCCAGTTCCCACCCATGACAAAGTGAGCAAATTAGAGATAGTGGAGGAGCAATTTTATTGCAATTCCAGTATAATGGTTATGATTCTAAAAAATTGGCTATGGTGGTGCAATCAGTTTAAACATATTAACAACAAAAGAACTATACGTCAAAAATACATGCAGTCATTTAAGAACAATGGATCAATTGAACAACATGGTTATAACTGTACTTATATCACAGAACACCAGAAAAGTGGGCATACAAAGTGGAGTAATACAAAAAAAAAAGGAAAAAATTTCTACCTTAGGAAAGTCTCAACTAAAAGGCCATAGCCAAAGAAGTTAAACTCATTTAGTTACCATAAAATAATTCATTCATTGTTCTTTAGTAATCAATTCTTCAGAATCCGAATCACTTGCATTGTAACCTATACAAATCACAAACAGAAACCAGGATAAGTAAAGAGAAAAAACATACGGAGTAGAAGTTTATATAAAGAAGGAATTTGAAAGTAATTTCTTTTGAAGATTACCAGGGTGCTTTTCGCTCACTCTCCAAACTGATGATCTCACCCTGGAAGCCCTTGTCATCCATATTCTAGCCTGAGAAAACAGTGAACACCGAATAGTGAGATTACTGAGATATGCCCTTGATATTGAAACCAAATAATGTCACAAATAAAAAATGTCCAGACGCAAACTTGTATTGTATTGTTTCACATGATCACATCCATTCTACATGTACCATTTCTTTTCTGAAATTAAACTCCTGACCATCAAGAGAATCTCAACCTGTGCAAATGTGTATCACTTGAAGAGCAATATACACAGTTATAGAGCAATTTCTACGGCAACAAAGTTAACTACATGATCAGGAGTTCAATGGAATATATGCCTAATAATTTAGCCAATACAAAATACCCTACATAACTTTTAGATCAAAATTTGTAACTTTTTAGTATAAATCTATAACTTTTTGCATAATTTCTTAAGCTTCGTATAAAAAGTTGTACTTTTATGCTAAAAGTTACAGTTTTTTGGCGAAAAGTTATCCTGTTAGACCGTCAGCAGTTTGCCAAATTCAAGTCAATGCACAAGTGCACAAGTGCACAACTACAAGTATCACCTTGTGCCTTAAATTGAAAGGAATTAACTTGAATCCAGTTCCAATTAAACAATCTGAAATTAAAGTGAGGTTTGGTTCATTATGTTGGAATGGATCGGTATGAAATCTCATACTACATAGGTACGGATTCTAAAACTCATACTAGTCTAAAGTTGTTTGGTCTTATGGTTGGAATGGATTCTTAAACTTTATCAATAGAATGGGTTATGAATCTTAGGGGAAGAGGTGTGAATGAGATTCTAGGGGTATGGAATGGTTGGAAGAGATTCCATAGTTAAAAAGCTCAACCACACAAAAAAAAAAAATAGATGGAATAAATTCTAACTCCATTCCAACCGATTCCAAATGGTCCAATTAAACAATCCAATCCATACCCAATCTAAGAAGAATCTTAACAATTTTCATTCAACAACTAAATCCATGCCAATACAATATTAGCTTATAATCAACCACAATCATATTCCTCAATAAACCCAACTCCCCTACACAGTTCAAAATTGCCACAAACCTATAGTTTATCTATTAGATGAAGAAAAATTGCAAGGGTTGGGCAGAAATTCAAAAAAATCAATGAAGCAGAAAACACCAAATTAAAATAATTAGATTAAGAATACAATTCATTGATTGGCATAAATAAACACAAAATCATTAGAAAGTGAGCATTTGATTTGAGAATGGAAACCAAAGCTATATCAAACAGTTCTAAAAATTGACTATGACCAACAACTAATCACAATAAATAAAGAAAAAATTCAATGATGGGCATCCATGAAACCACCAATTTAAATCATAAACACAAAATCAAAATCTAAAAAAAAAAAAGAAGAAGAAGAAAGAAGAAAGAAATTGACCTTGTGGGAATCTTTAGGAATACCATAGCCAGCAGAGTACATCTGACTAACAAGAACTTGCATATTAGCATCACCACCTTTAGCCTCCTTAAGAGTATCTTGAAACCACCGCTTTACACAATCTGCAACCACCGCTGACAAAGGTTGCGTTTTGGCTTCTCCGCCGTTGTTACTACTACTTCCGTTTTGCATATCTTTTCACTCTTACTTTAGTTTGTGTGAAATTCTTCAAAATGTTTAGAATTTTACTTTTTACACGATTAATTAGATTTTTGTTTCGATTTTTGTGGGATTAAGGAAAAAATCAGGACAGAAATTGAAACAGTTGTACGGGAGGAAAGAATCTTGCAAATAAGGGTTTTACAAATTGCGCAGTCAATAGGGAATATACGACGTCGTTTTGAAGATTGCAATTGCAAAATAGAGTCAATGTCAATAGATATCCAGTTTTCGCTCAATTGTTATACACGGCTACGTCGGGGGGTCGGCTAGTACTAACCTTATATGCACGCAATGCGTGTAATAACATATATAAAAGAATAATGTTAAAAGATTAAGTGGATGAAAATAGATACGTTCTCCGTTCCAAAAAAAACGTAACAGTCAATATTTTGCACTATTCACATTATATATTTTGACCAAGTTTTGAGCTTTATAAATAATAAAAAATATAGTCAAGTGTGATCTTGTTAGATTCGTTTTGTAAAATACTATCTTAATATCAACTTTTTATAATTTTTAATTATTCATAACTATAATTATTAAGGGTCAGAGTAATATCTCGGCATACGTGAAATATTGACTGTTGCGTTTTTTTGGGAACGGATAAAGTATATTCGATTCCGCTATAATATGCAGTGACCGCATGTTAAAATGACCTTTAAGAAACTAGACTACAACTTAAAAGAAACTAGAATAAAGAAACCGCAGAGTTTAATTAAGATCTGACCATCAACAGCATTGAGCCCACCTATTGACGAGCAATACATATGAATGGATAGGGATGTAAAAAGACCCGCCCCGATTGAACCGCTGACTTGCAAATTTGAAACTAAAATGAGTTGAGTACAGGTATGATTTTTGGCCCATCGGGTACCCACTGACCCATTTTCGCTGACTTAGATTTTGTATATTAGTTTACTGCTACTCTTTCTATGCTTACTGTTACAACTATTTATGACCCCAATTTTGTAATTTTGTAAGTTGGCATTTTTGGCTTTTTATTGATGACCTTGGGCCTGTTAGGTCTATTTAACTGGCCCATAACTTCAAGTTGTGGGCTGACCCTAAAACGCGACAAACATCTAAATATGCAACAAACATTCACATATGCAACAAACATTCACATATGCATATCTTGATATCTATCCATACTACTCCAATATTGGTATAATTGCAACAAATGGATTAAAGAGAAAAAATAATATGTAAAGTACTTTTGAAAAATGTGTAACATTTGAAAGGGTATACGTTGTTTAAGTTTTTAACTTAGGGATACTTTTGTCATTTTAGGTCTAAAAGTTTGCCATATTTAGAAAGATATGAATTGTTGCAGCCTTATTTAAAAATATTGCAGATAAACTGATATAGTGGGAGTAAAAGAACGTATTGCTTATTTCATACACTGTACAAGTGTCACTATTTCATTAAAAAAAATTCCCTCCAAAACTAATTGATGATGTCAATTTTTTTTGCTAATTTATATCCTTTCACAAGTTCCAATATTGGCAAAATTTTCTTTAAAATTAATAAGCTATTCATATTCTGTACATACTGTAACGACCCGACTTTTTTAGACTGTCGATTTACGAAGGAAATCGACAATTGGATCATTACCAAACATAAATACTAATAACAATGATAACATTAAGGTTCAATAGTCCTTGTATTAACTAGTAAAATAGAATTAAAATCCCAAAAGTCCATGAAAAATACCAAAATACATAATACTACTATTCTTTCCCAACAGACTGTGATAAACTAATCAATAAATAAAAGAAAACATAATCTAGACTCCAGGTTCACTCTACTGATCACAACAACACGCAACCCAAACCATACGAGAGCCCACTTATACGTCAGCTTCATCACCTGAAATGGGGGGGTCCACCGTCAGTGGCGAGTAACTAGGTTGTCCCGCTTAAATGAGGGACCATTAACCATATAATATCATAGAATCAACCAAGAAATCATACAAAAATACATGAAAAATACGTATAAAAATACATACGAGATACGTACGAAATACGTATGAAAATACATACAAAATACGTATAAAAATACATACGAGATACGTATTAGAATACGTATGAAATACGCATGGAATACGTATAAAATACGTATATAGTACCTGCAGAAATACATACGTGTATGTATAACTACGTATAGAAATACCTGTAGAATACATATAGGGATACATATACATATACATATATTCGTACATAAATACATACATGGATACATACTTAATTACATACTTTAGACATACTTACATACATTCTATTCAGACGTACGCAGCGGAAGACTTAACATACTATACTTATACAATACATAGAATTATACATATAAATACATTGACATATACATAATCATATCCAACCCGTATAATACTTATCCTTCATATTATTACCCTGAACTCTTCTTTTAACCATCTTCTTAACTTTATGGACCGTCATTATAGCTCCTAAGGATGCCCGTGTACATCCCAACTTTCCTAAAACGCGCCGGGAAGAACCCGTGTATTCTACCCGTAGCTCTCCTTTGCAAGAACTAAGCCTAAGCTATGTCCATTACTCCTAAATAGTAGCCCGTGTACTACTACTTAGACGACTACGCATCTTAAGATCCAGAACTGCCCAGAGGCCGCAGTAGGGCAGTGGCTTCGACTTAACCTAATCTGGTGACCCGTGTATCACCAAACAGGCGTCCGTTTCTTATCTTATCTTATCGACATGGCCATCGTGAGACCAATACTTCTTATCATCTTATAACTTTATCCTTATTATTATATTATTCCTTTCCTTCATATTGTAACTTATCTTATTAGTTCCTTTTAATTCCTTTAATTATATTAATTCCTAAAAATTACAAACTAAATTATTATAAGCCAAAAATTAACTAAAATTGATCATAATCATCATAGATCCATTCAAAATTTTCCATAGCAACATATTAATTAAATTAATTCATTAAACAATCATATAAACAATTAAATAAATCATATAAATCAACAATTAACAACAAATATTGCTTAAAACATGATAAAAATCCTATTTTTCATTCTTTATGCTACTCGGCATTTTCATGTCAAAATACCAAAAATTATACTTTTAACTAGTTAAATACAATTATCAATAATTAAACAATTAAACTTAATAACAACAATTAAAATCATGCTTTAAACATTAAATCATCAACTTTGGATTTAAAATAAGATTAAAATCAAGCTTTTCCATACATGTAACCTCATGGCTTCTATGGATAAAATAATACATCAAGAACAATTTTCAAGAAATAATAATAACATGACTAAATTAAAGATTAATTAAAGATTAATAATAACAATTCAAGATTTATCAAGATTAATTATAAAAAATCAGATTTTTAATCCTCTAAATTACCTTAGGCCACTCGACAACTTTGAACAACAAGACAATTTATTTATTTTAATTCCCAATTTTAATTTAACAATTAAACTATCAAGATTACTATTTTAATTCAAGAAAATATCACAAATTTATCATGAAATTATCATGCATCACTCGACAATCACAATATAATTCAAGAACAAGATTCAACAACTTATCATGCAATTATTCAATATAAACATACAATTAAATAAATTAATTTGTGCATAGAATTAATCAGACAATTAAAGAATTATCAAGATTGCATAAAGATGTTAAGAAAACAACACTTTAATCTACATAATATCACTCGAAAATCCTAACCTAAACATGATACTAATTCTATCAATTTTTCCTAGTTTAATCCTAATTAACTATATAGTTAAATTGTACCAAATTTAAATGAGATAGACTAGTTACCTGGAATTAGGAACGAAAAATCAAGAAAGTAATATTTTGAGAGTTCTTTTGAGAGTTTAGAGTTGTATTGAAGTTAGTAAAAAAGTTAGGAGTATTGTTCCCTGTTTAATTATAAGGAACCAAAAAGAAAATAAATTAAAAGAAATAATTAAGGGGGGGCGTGAGATTAGAGGGGAAATAGGGGTTGTTGAGCAACTTGGGGGACTTGGTAAAGGTGGTTAGATACTAGGTCTTAATTTAAGATATTAATAATTAATTAATTAGACATACATAAAGTTTATATCTAATAATTAATTATTTAATAGAATTAGAAATAAACTTGGCCAAAACTTAGGGAGGGGGCCGGCCATGATAAGAGGGAATTGGGTTCTTGGGCTCAAATTTGAGGTAAGGGAAAAAGAAATAAGAATAGCAGTTCAAATAATTGGGTCTTTTTGGACTTAGATTATTAAAATAACAATAATTAACCGCGAAATTTTCTGGTCCTAAATTTCGGGTTATTACACATACAAAATAATTGGTACCCTTTTAAAGGATTACAAAAAAAAAATCTACATCCTGCAATGCACGGGACTAACCGACTATACTTTATTTTGCACCCCAAAAAAAATAGTAGCTCCATTAATTTTTATATGCAATAATTAGACATGTTCCCTCTCTATTTTGAGTTCATTTGGTAAGGTGTAAAATATTTTCTCTTAAAATTATTTTGTCATTATACATTGTCTGGTTTGGAGTAAAATATTAAAATGTTAAACTTGGGGTGGAAAACCATTTTCTACCAAACTGGATACATATTCCCTCCCAATTGAAAGGAATTCATTTTACATCACAATTGAAGAAAAAAAATCCCCTCACAATTGAAGTTATGAATTGCAGTACAATCAAACAACGAAAAATGCTTACGATAAATTATTTTACATGCAACCAAACAATGAAAAACCTTCATAAAAATGAATTTTCCAAGTAAAAGGTTTTCCATAAAAAAATCAGTTTCATTTGAAAATATTTTACACACTACCAAACAAACCCTTTAGATCATATCGTTGCATACAAAAATTAAAGAAGCTAGTAACATATAGGATATACCATTATTTGTTGCCATTTGTGGGGATATACCTTAATTTTTTTTTTTTTGCAATGATATATCAAGATAAATTTAATGATGGTAAGGAGATACCAAAATTCATTTTCAGGCAAAAAAGTTGATTTTTTTTTTGTATCTCCTTACAATCATTAAATTTATCTAGGTATGTCCTCGAAAAAAAATTTGGTATCTCTTTACAATTATTAAATTTATCTTGATATATCCCCACAAAAAATCAACAAATGATGATATATCATCACAAAAGGTTCATTAATATATTCATATACGTAGTATTGCTTGGCTAGTTGGCTAGTCACTACTAAACATGTGAAGTGGGTAAGGTCACATTTGGAATAAAATGGTTTTTACTTTTTAGTTTAGGTTGTGACAGGTCAGGCATCTTTGAATTTTTTTGTAAGGTGATATATCGACTTGAATATTATTTTATACTTTCATTTTTTTAATACAATATATATGTATGAATTTACAAGAATTATTTACAACAAATCTTTTCTTTTCTTTTTGTATGTCATTTCTTTCTATCAAACACCTAATCATATGTCACATTTTTTCTCTTAATACATTTCACAATCACAAATAAATTTTGCGTAGGAGTCTATGCATAGCTATTCATTGTAAATAAATCAAAACCGATGAAGTATTACTTTTATTTGGACTCCAATAGGTCAAGTGGAAATGCAATTGGAAAAAAGGACTCAAGAATTTGAGTCCAAATCCGATTCAAAATCTCCAATTCGATCTAGCCTAATAATTTGAATTGGATCGAATTGAATTAAATTGGATTAAATTTCTGACTTTTCGAAGTGCACTAATACTTTGTTCGTTTAGACTTAATTTCTAAAATTTCAGTTCAGATAAATTCAATTCAAGTGTCACTTTGTCTATGTTTGAGTTTAATTGAGTTTAATCAGATTAATCCAGTCCTAACAGAATAAAGTCATAATTATAAGCACATATATATAGTTAGGTTCTCCTTATACCTACCACTATCAATGGTATTAAAGAAACAAAATTTGAACTAACAATGAACTACCAATTAGCTTTGGTGGTGGTAGTTTTGACCTTTGTGCAAAATCATTCCTACCACCATAACAAACTTGGTTAAATTAAATGTGTGATGTAATTGTAATATTATATAATGGTCCGTACAGTGGTTGAACATGAGGTTTCATAATACAAATGTTAAATAAGTGGTAGTAGCTATATAGGACCATATAGCTTAGTGGCATATAGACTGTAAACATCCACCAATGATCCAAAGCTTTTAAGCAAAGATTACATGATTAAACCCACTACTGATCTTCCTCTCTATTTATAATAATAATGATAATTAAAATATTATCTAAATAAATTTATCGGTCATTAATTATTGATGTTAATTATGTCATATATATGATGCATAAAAATTCGAGGGTAAATATTCATAATATGAGCACACAAATTATACAAAGGTTCAAATATAATGTGTGGAATTACTTTTTTTATGCAGTCATTACAAATTATACAAAGCACTAGATCATATGATGCTAATTTATGACCAAAAAAAAAAACTCAATTTGGTGTAATAAGTTAATAATGATTGCTAGTTTTGGGTGTATTCTCTTTGCTATATTGGAATGAAATTGATTAAATTGGATGTGTGGGATCGATTAGAATAGATTAGAATGAATGAATTGAATGAGATTAGAATGGATTGGAATGAATTGAATTAGAATAATTGAGAAATAATTAAAATTTAAACCTTATACGAACTAATTGACCTTTACTGGGAAAAATTACAAAACTTTATAAATTATTGTAAAATATTTAGGAGGAATGATGATGCTTTACCAGGTTAATGATTGAACAAAATTGTTTAAAACACTTTCATAAACCTAGTTAAGTAACAATATTGTATTTAGATTATTAATGATGTTATCATAAGACATTATTATTTGTAGCAAAAATGACAGATAACATATCATAACTTACTTGTATTTGATAATTTTGAGTTGTAATATTATTTATTACTAATGTAAAAATAGTTATTTTTTTTTTGTAATTGCAAGAGTTAAATAAATAAAAAAATAATTATTTTCAAAAAATATATAAAATGAATTAGAATATATTAATTAAAGAGATGGGATTGGATTAGAATTGGTTGAAGGGATGAAATTCGATTGCATAATTGGAATGGATTAGACCAAATTAAAGGGATTATAATGGATTAAATTTGAGAACAATAAATTGGATTTGTTTAGAATGAAATGAATTACGTAGTATATTGAATTCGAAGTTGTAATCTCGCAAAAAAAAATAAAAAATAAAAAAAATAGCTGCATAAATATATACAGCCATAAGGCGCTTAAGGCCCGTAAGGAGTATATATATCATTTTGTTAAAACAATCTATGCATTATTTGTTATAAAATAAACTTATTAATGAAGTACTACACATATTTTCATAAATATTACTTTCAACGCACATTGTAGGCTTTGTTTAGCTCACCTTATTAATTATTTCAGATCAAATTAGAAAAATAAATTCAAATCTTGTATTGTGATTTTAATTGGTATATTCTGTCGTTAAATATCTTTCATTCTATTACGAAAAAAATATAAATATTATTTATTTAGAAAGCATATATTAATTAATACAAATATAATGCAATTTCATGTATTTTTCCTTATAGATTGGTGTATGTAGAAGCTTAAAGTTTGGTCAAATCGAGTAATAAGTTCTGATCTAATTATGTTCGAAAAATAAATTCAGATCAGCAAATCAGATAAGCAAAAATCCGTTGAACCAAACATAATCTACAAGTATTGATAACATTTTATACTTTTCAAACAATCATCATTTATTAGGTTGCTGATTGAGGAGAGAAATTTGTTAGGAAAAATGTGATATAGTGATTTCCGAATTAGTATAGATTATAAAGTTTGGTCAAATCGAGTAATAAGTTCTGATCTAATTATATTCGAAAAATAAATTCAGATCAGCAAAAATCCGTTGAACCAAACATAATCTACAAGTATTGATAACTTTTTATACTTTTCAAACAATCATCATTTATTATGTTGCTGATTGAGGAGAGAAATTTGTTAGGAAAAATGTGATATAGTGATTTCCGAATTAGTATAGATTATAAAGTTTGGTCAAATCGAGTAATAAGTTCTGATCTAATTATGTTCGAAAAATAAATTCAAATCAACAAATCAGATCAGCAAAAATCCGTTGAACCAAACATAATCTACAAGTATTGATAACTTTTTATACTTTTCAAACAATCATCATTTATTAGGTTGCTGATTGAGGAGAGATATTTGTTAGGAAAAATGTAATATAGTGATTTCCGAATTAGTATAGATTATTGATAGATGGAAATCATATAACTATATATATAAGTATGGATTATACGGTTATAATAATTAGTACTGCCTGTTCATCATTTGAATTGTCATGAATGTTTGTATTTATTGATAAAATAGTATGATAGAATGTTTTCTTCTATGCATGTCGAAAATAAACAAGATTTGTTTTTTGGCAATGGACTTTTAATTCAACGATTTAGACTAACCAACCACTAAATATTTATTGGCTTTTTGTTCAAAAGTTACATGGCTACACGAGGTTGGATAGCAACAACAAATTGCACTTTCTTTTATATCAATAAAAGGAAACAGAATAGGCCGGAATGCAAGCAAGACCATGAATTAAATAAGAAATTTCTTTTTCCTAATTCTATGGGGTGGATCGAGATGAATTTAGGTATGTCGTGTACTCGAATGATACGTTGTATATTATTGCGACGAGGACAAGATGAATTTCTTATTCACCATGGATGATGCACAAGTTGTATATTATTGCACTCTTTTTTTTTATATCGACTTATTTGCTATATTACAAATTCATATATCATTGAATAATTTTCAACCACAAAGCGACGAGTGTCATTTGTGTTTCTAGTGGCTTATGTAATAGTATAGTTATTGATTATTGATTCTTTATGGTCAAAGTTTCTTTCAATTTGTAATTAAAATTCCAAATGTAACCAACATTAAAGAACAAAGGGATCGGGATACAAAATAGGACAAAAACCTTAGCTTTAATCTAGATCATGAAGATACTAACCTCTTTTTCTTTTTTCTTTTTTTTTTTTTTTGAGAAAATGAAGACACTAACCTTATGGTCAATAATAAAGGAAATAAGGCTAAGGTTTGTTGGCAACTAAAAGGTTAGTTTGTAAAGAAAACTAAAATTAATGGACATCATTCTCAAATCCCAACATTAATTATTTTTTTTTAGTCAATTGACTAAGACAAGTATGTATTAGCTATATGTCTATTTCTTTATTTTCTATTTACTTTAACAAATTAGACAACATCTCTATTGACTAATTTTCCTCATCTTATGAAAAATATGTAGAGAATGATTAGGAGTAAGTCTAGTTTTTTTATTATTCCAAGCCCTGGTTCATACAAAGACTAGACTTGGTGCCAAGTCTGCCAACAGTCCTTTTAGTGTACAAACATTGTTGCAAGGTGAAAAAGGAGTTGGGGTATGACTTGGTGATAAGTCCATCGCGCATATTTTGTGACCAAGGCCACGAGTTCGATCCTTACCCCCTTATTATATTAGGGTATTTTCCCCTTTTCCTTTGGACTAATAGCACTGTATCAATCAATGAACTCGAGGTTAATTTCCTTACCTAATAAAAAAAATTGTGACAAGGTGAAAACAAGTACAATTAGGTGGTGAAATTTGTTAACGCCCTCCCCTAATTAAACTAGCAATCACAGGGTGTTGATGTCATTTGTCTCAAAGGACAGAGAACCAGAGTTGTGCACGTGTTGGAGATTTGAAAAAGACAAATTTGTTGTCTATGAAGACAATTTTTTCCGTTTTAATTAGGTATGTCATTTTGGTTGACTCACACAATTATATATATATTAAGGTAAAATTATTTTTTCATGGAAATAATTAAAAATGAGAAACATAGTTGCAAACTTAGTTTTTATTATTATTACACATAATAAAATGCATCGGGAAAATGAAATTAGAGGCCGGATACACTGAAAAACACATGATCGGGGATTCAAATATGTTGTCTCATAATGTGTACCACTTTGTGTCTCACTTCCTTTAATTTGGTCATTTTCTAATCACACTTAATTTTACTTAAATGCCTTTTTATTTATTGTTTAAATAGAAAATGACACAATTAATGGAAATGAGATACAAAGTGGAACACATAATGCTCCCACGATCGGAGGCAGAAGAGAGAATTTTCCTAAATGATAACTTGCTTAGGAGTTAGGACAAAGTAAAGATTTTTTCATTATTGAGAGAGTTATTTTATATTTAAGAAAATTATTTTACGCCACTAATTTGTAGTTACAATGAAAATAAAATAGAATAGAGAAGAAAAGTATTTGGCTAAAAATTAAAATACTTTATAGTTTATAACCAAAAGCACCGAGTTATATCATGTTGTTCCACTAAGTATACAGGTCGTGCTTGAATTGACGGTGCATGCATGAGTTTTTTGTTTTTTTTTTTTGGCAAGGATGCATGCATTAGTTGAAAGGATAAAACTTAAAACATCTCTATATCATGTTTATTTATTGTTTAGGGTATGTTATTACTATGAAGAAAAAGAGGAAAAGGTATTATTCCCATAAAAAAATAGTTATGAAGCCAACATTTTCAAGATTAACAATAATCTACATCATCATCATCTAATATCATCTAATCTAATCTAATTCTAATTCTAATTCTAATAAGTAATATTGTAATAACCTCCCTTTAATTTTATTTTACCTATGGTTTATTCTCATTTTACCTAATTTGGATTGTGTATGCATGTTATTAACTTGGCTTGTTAAGGTGTGCTATCTTCAACTTATTTTATCGATAATCAGGGTTTATCAAGACTTATGACTTTATGAGGGTTAATAGGTGCTTATTATTTTTATTAGGTTAGATTTTATAAAATTGGGTTTCATAAGTTGAAGAGAGCAGCTACATTTTCGATCTTCAACTTATTTTATATATTAGTGATCAAGGTTAAACTAGAGGTGATCAAAAGTTTGGGTCAAGCCAGGCCATGCCTTAACTAAGCAAGTGTGTTCAAAGCCCGGGTTTTTAGGTGGGCTTGTCGGGCCATATGTGGACTTTTCGGGTTGGGCTGGACTTTTGAACCAAAAGCACACTTTTTGGTGCGCCAAAGCCCGCAAAATTTTCAGGCCAATCGGGTAGGCTAGCGGGTCGGGCCAATGATAATCAGCTCTAGATTAAACATAATAAATTATTATTTTAACTATGATCACTGCTGAGCAATTATGAACAGACTAGCTAGGTCAAGTCAAACCTTGTAAAATCAAGTTTTATAATAAGTAGAAGAGAACACACAAAACTATTATATTATGTTGCTGGATTGTGAATAAAACTTGGGCACGTAGGCTTTTTTTCCATCATTTTAGGGAGGTTTTTTCTATTCTTTATAACTTATTCTTTATTAAATGAACTTATAAATCTAGCCCGTTTGATAAACACGTCATGTTACATCAATTCGTTGATTTAAATGTAATTAAATTTGATTCAAACCTGCAAATTTCGTGTTAAGTCTAAGGAGTGTAGTGTTTTGCATGTCAAACTAATTTATTGTTAAAAAATGTAATCAGGTCAATTATCATACAGGCCAGGTTGGACCTCATCATTCAAAACCAACGTGTTTCATAAGAGCACCCACAATGGTTCGGTGCAAAAATTATCTTACAAATTTAGAAAATTGCAAGCTACAAACTCAACCATTAAGCTCATCCACTTGCTTATATACATCAAAATATTGGATCTAAAACTGGTATTTTCACAAAATCCAAAAAATATATACTATTGGTGTCATGTGTCAATTTTGCGAAGATATATTGAATAGAATTTTGACACAAATTCTCAAATATATCTACATATAACTAGTCACCAACAATATTACTTTTCTTTCCTTTTCTTTTATAGAATCAAGAGATAGTTTTTTTTTTTTTTTTTTTACAAGAATAACTATTATAAAGTAATATAATTTAGGTTTTAAGGTAACTTCAATTACACTAATTTATTGGGAAATTCCCAGTGGTATACCCGAGCTTTTTCGAAATCTCACTGGTATACCCGAGTTTATTTTAATCCCAGTGGTATACCTGAAATTATGTCTAATTTCCATCCGTTACATTTAGAAGGTATATTCCGTTAAATGTAATGGAATATGCCTATTTTAAGGTTAGTTTTAACTTTGGTTAACAATTTTTTTAATTTTCTTTAAAAAAATAAAATTTAAAACTATTAATATATTAAATTAATGGGTTTTTGCAAAAAATGATCCGATTGCCCCCAATCCGCGTTTCTGATTCGCATCGATTTGCGCGTATTGATCTACGTGTAAAAATAGTCCGCTCTTGGTTTTACGGGTCATTTCTATCCTTACGGGATCCGATTTGAGGTCGGATTTTGCAAAAAATGATCCGATTGCCCCCAATTTGCGTTCCCAATTCGCCTCGTTTTGTGCGCATTGATCTATGTGAAAAAATAGTTCGTTGAAGGTTTTACGAGTCATTTTTACCCTTATGGTGTAACGACCCGACTCGTTTAAATCGGCGCGGAAGAAACCGACGAGTCGAATTGTTATAAACTACAACTCAAATTACTTAAGAATTAAAAACTAATTCCTCAATTATCATTATTAAACCATAAGAGTACAAATACCCACAAGTTTGTATATAACTAGTCCAAAAGTCAAACTAGAAATACTAAAATACGAGTAACTCCAACCACACGTCAGAGTCTAAAAATAACGTATGAAAGTCCATACAATAGTCTAATACTATCTAAAAATAACAGTAATAGAAAATACAACCAACAATAGCAATAAACGTCGCTCGCCCAACCCAAAGCTAAGCAAGAGTATCATCATCAGAAATACCTGAAAAATATACAACAGTCCACCATCAGTGGCGAGTAACATAATTGACTCACCCTAATGGGAATACACATGCACATAGCATAAATCAAATAGACAACATCAAATCAATAATCCAGAGTACAAGATCAACCCACACGTGAACTTGACTCAAACCAACCTAATCAACTATCTTTGGCGCAATCATTCATATTCTAGACCGGACTGTGCTCGTACGAACGCATCTTACGCATTCGAACTTTCTACTATGCTCGGATTTGAGAATCTTACTCCCAAACCCCATGAAACCAATCTTACTGGAAATCCATGTCCCGTGAAACCAATCTTACTGGAAATTCACAAAGATCACATAGTATGACTCCAACTATCCCAATACCGCGGATGGAATAGGGGCAACGTCTTAACCCGAATACAATGAATCTTACTCAAAGTATCAGGCGTCTAAAAATGAAATCAAGCTAATCATTAATTAATCAATTATTAAATCATCTTAATCATTTTATCATCATTTTTATCCAATATAACTAAATTAAGTTCAAGAATTGCCTCTAGCCTTGATTCTCGAAATTAACTAGTTAAAATACCGAAGTTATTCTCAAGAACTGCCTCTAGCCTTAATCTTGAGTCTAACCAATCATAATTCAACAATGTTTAATCATTCTTTAACCAATTATACCTCAATCTTTAACTTTCTTTAACTTACAACCCACTTTCTTTAACTTTCAAGACTCATCCAAGAAACTCAAAGAACCCATCAAGAACTCATAAAGAACTCAAAGAAATCATAAAGAACTCATAAAGAACTCATTCAAGATTCAAGATCTTCAATCAAGAACTCAATCAAGATTCAAGAACTTCAATCAAGAACTCATCCAAACTCCATACATCACACGCATATCATCATCATCAAATCCTTTCGAAAACTCAACTTTATACTTAACCAAAACTTATCAAACTTTAACACATTAATCATGATCATAAAATATCATAGAATCAATCATAAAATCATAAAATTCATGATCAAAATATCATGAAAACTACATAAAAATCAGATTACAAATCATACATAAAATCACGAATAATCATCACTAATCAACCCATACATGCATTTAATCTATACTATAAACATAGTATACCAAAAAGGTTGAGAAAGCATGTTACCTTAACAAGATTAAACACTAAATCATACAAGAACTTGCTGCCCGGAACGTCCTCTCACAGCCCCGAACACACGGCCAACCACGGCTCAATGACGGCACCAACCACGAACCACCACGGACACAACCACCACCGCTGCCCACTGCTTGCTGCCCTGCACGGCTGCTTGCACCACTGCACACGGTGCACAGCTGCTCACACACGGCCTGCTTCTGCCCATACGGCCACCATCACCACGCATGACCCAACCCAAAACCGAAACCAACCCAAGACATGATCAAGGAAATGAAGGCTACTTGTGTTTGGATAATCAAAGATCAAAAGATGATGAATCTTTGAGTTTGGGTTTAGAAAGGATGATGAACAATTTTGGGTGTTTACCAAGCCATATAGGCGTGTGGAACAATGGTGAAAGGGGAGGATGTTTTGCCTTTAAAAAGTGATGGCAAGGTGATTAAATGAGCAAATGAACAAAGGATCCTAAGGCCTTACTAACTCCTCTATTTATAGAGGTTAGTTAAGGTGTGAAAGCATGGCAAGTGGCAAATCAAGCCACTAAAAGAGAGGGAAAAACCGGCCAAGGCTTGCTCAAAATGGGCTCAAAGCTTACTTGGGCCATTTGCACTAATTCATGACTAATCATGATTAATTTTGCACTTGGCCCAAAACTAATTAATTAATTAGAAAATTAAATAATAAAATTCTAATTAATTAAAATAAAATAAAACCAAGAAATAATAAACCATTAAATAATAATGGTTACACTCAAACATTAAAAATAGTCTAAAATAAATTTAGACCATGCACCGCAACAAACTAATTACAAGAAAGTAAACACGAAAATAGCCCAAAATCTGGGGCGTTACATATGGGGTCCGATTTGAGGTCGGATTTGGCAAAAATGATCCGATTGCCCCCCAATTTGCGTTCCCGATTCGCCTCGTTTTGCGTGCATTGATTTATGTAAAAAAATAGTCCGCTCTAGGTTTTATGGGTCATTTTTATCCTTAAGGGTTCCGATTTGAGGTCGGATTTTACAAAAAATGATCCGATTGCCCCCATTTTGGGGTTGTTTTTCCTTTTTTTTTCAATTTATTAACCATGGTTAGTGTTTTTAACAATTTGTAACCAAAAAGGTTACTTTTGGGAATTATGTTAACATTAGGTACACCTCTGGGATTAAAAAAAAACTCGGGTATTCCAGTGGGATTTCCAAAAAGTTCGGGTATACCACTGGGAATTTCCCTAATTTATATTATACCCAATACACACAAGATTTTATATTTTTTTTTTCAAAAAACTTAAGGTTGACATAGAAATAGCATGGTAGACTGGTAGTTCAGTGGATAACATCACGCTCTGGATACTTTAGGTCATAGATTTCCCATACCTAAGAGCAATGTTACCTGATGACTGTGATGAGCATGTGAGAGCCAACTTGAATTAGAGTTGAGTATCTTACCTATAAAATAAAGGGTTAAAGTTGACATATTCACATATTGTTATTATCCCAAATCAAGAATGTGGGTCACTGGGTCTCTATTCTCCATAAAATATGGAGCAAACTATAATAAAGAAATCTTGGTAATTAAAACTATAGTAAAAGTAACCTTAATAAATTAAAAGATTAAAATTATAATACAAAACAAACCTTGGTAATCCTTTGCCAAAAAAAAAAAAAAAACCTTGGTAATCGTGTTCAGCATGTGAACCAATGTGATACATTAACATTAATACACATGAACAATCGATATATAGTCTAGCTACTAGTTTACAAAATCCATACTAACTTCGTATATTCACATGGCATTTCTTGAGCTATACATTGTTGGTGATGTGTTATTATTGCCTCGTCAAATAGAAAAAAAATTAAAGAAATTATCTAACTGAATTTATAGAACTCAATTAATAACCATGCATTTTTTTACTTGATATCAATAAATACTTTTTTTTTATCCTTATGACCTTATCAAGCTTTCCATGCACATACTAGTACGAAAAAATTTTAACATACTACTTTTACGTCTAAAATATGAGTCGCTACAAATTTTTAATCACGTTAAACCTAACAATTAGTAGAATTTTTTTATGTATGTCTAGCTAATCAATTATTTTCATACTAATACTTTAATTAGAGTAATTTTATAAAAAAAAAAGTATACGTAGCATATATTACATAGCTTATAATTTATTTTTTTATGTATACATTACACAATTAGTAGAATTATTATTATTTTTTAATGTACGATTTCAATATGAAAATATCTACAACTTATAAATTGATGAAAAGACTCTACTTCATCATCATCTTAAACTAATTATATTTGATTATTCTTATGGATGACATTCATACCTTCTCAATCTCTAAGATTTTGCTTATTCTCCCCCACTCATATTTTTAAAGGAGCCAATCGCGCGCAGAATGGACTTTTCTCAGGCATCAGATGGTATGGATCCCTATACATATAAATATTGATCATCATTTTATGAATTTCAAGTTTTCCTTCTTATATATTGATAAATTAGGATTACTCTTGGAGAGGAAAAAATTCTAATTATAATTTCTTTGCACCTTTCCTTCTATACATAGGGGGAGGGGAAAATCCCCAACAATGTTGGAGGTAAGGTTCAAACCTGGGGCGTCACTCCCGGGGTACCGTGCTCTTACCACTTGAGCCACGGTACAATCTTAGTATAATTACCTAATGCCTAATCTATTAATGTATCTAAAGTTTATTTGACTTTTATTATAGAATGTACTGTGTTTTCTATTTTTGCTTATACTAATTAAAAATATATATCGAATCTGATATGTTCATGTATTGCCTAAGCTAGTTTTTAAAGCTTAATTTGACTGTTGAGGGAAATGTGTACACAACACATGTCCAATCATATCCCGACGCGAATCAATTTCACTTAGAAGGGAGAATGAGGAGAGATTAGAACACGTGACCTCTTTATTATGTTGGCTCTGATACCATGTTAAAAGATCATCTCAACCAAAAGCTAAAGCTGATAGTTGAGATTCAGAAATATGTTATACTCTATTTACCAATACAATTGCTCATAACCCTCTTGTAAAAAAACTGCTCATAACCCTCATAAGAACTTCCAAAACTATCTTAGAACTTGTTTGGTTGCACCAAATTTTCATGAGTAATCAAATTTTAAAAAAAATACAAGAATGAAATGTTATTTCGTTACTCAAAAAATGGAAAATGCATCAGAGTATGTTTAAATTCCTAAGAATTTAATTTCCAATTCCTATGTAAAATGTATGAATTTAGTCATTTAACCCACTAGATAGTGATTTAAAATTCTTAGAAATTTTGATTTCCTTACTAGCGAAACACAAATTATCAATTTATCATTCCTTATGAATTAGGTAAGGGAAGCTCATTCCCATAAAATGTAAATTATCATGGAAAGTTAATTCCTATTTACAAATCCTTATACTCTCTCTATATATTTCTCTTTGTTGTCCGTATTTATAATCTTGCAACAATTTAGGTTTAATGGGATCTCATAAATATTGTCATTCTATAAGATAATATGGTCAAATGAAGTTTTTTTTTATTCATTTTAATAAAAAAATCAAAAATATTAATTTTTTAAATAATTTTTATTAATATATAATAAGGATAGTAAAAGTAAAAGGTTGGTTTTGGTTTTATACATTTATCAAAATCAAAACATCACTATATAACAAAGGGGGTATTATCTTTTATCATTTGTTTTTCGGATACAACTATGATCTAAGGGTCTGTTTACTTGAGTGTAAAACGTTTTCGATGTAAAATGATTTTTCATGAAAAAATTTAACGTTGGAAAACTCATTTTCATAGAAATCTTCCAATGTTTACTTGCACGAAAAATACGTTTTACTCCCAAATTTGTGGGAAAATGTTTGCACTATGGTGTAAAATGAGTTTTCACTCCAAATTTTACATTTTATTTTTTCACCCAAAGTAAACGATGTAAAATGGAAAAACTATTTTCAAGGAAAACATTTTACGTTCTAGTAAACGGAGCCTAAATATCTAATGTGTCAAATCGAGTAGTATTTCATGGAGTATTAAATTTGGGAAGTCCTATGAATATGATCATAACTTTTTCCTAAAATTGAATGAAAGTGCCTCTAACATTTAATAAAAAGATGTTGGTTAGATGAGGAGTTAAAACCATTAAAGATTCACATACTCTTAAATAGAATCACATTGCGGTACAAATACCAACCAGTAGTCCAGTATTGTATTACCACGGAGTAGACTCTACTCACCATTAATAATGTATTATGGTTAATGTTGATAGTGAAATTCAATTTATATAATTAATAATATTTTAATTTTTTTTTATTATTAGTGGTTAATCTACCCACCGGGTAGATGTAGCAAATCTAGCAATGTCTGCATATAGAGTATGAAATAATTAATCAGAGCCGAGTCAGTTGATAATAAGCAGCTTGGTGTCATTTAAGGGTGGTCTTGAATTTGAGGTTGCGCTCACCGAATGCAAAAAATTCATATTAGAAGACTCAACCATCAAACTCAGACCAAGTGTGCGATTCAGGATGAATCCAGATGTAATCAGAGCTAAGAACCGATACGAAAGATGGACAAAGAAATTGCTAAGATATGATTTTTGATTTTTGTTGTAAAAAATTTTTATTCCATGTTTTTTATACTGTTTTCATTCATTTTTCCCTGCAAAGCTAGCAACTTATGACCTCCTGCAAAACATTAAATTCCTATCAATTAAAATAGCCAATAAATTCGAATAACTTTTTTTATTGACAAATTCGAATAACTTTTTGTTCAAACATTATTTTGTAACTTTTAAAAGTAATATAATACTCTAACATTTTATGCTGTATGTTTGGCCTTTAACCTTTATATTTATTTTATTTTTAGTAATGTGATAATGAGGGTACTGGGTAGTATCAGACATTGATACGGGTCTTACTGTAAGTCACCTATTCTAAATTAGACAACACACACATTTGAAAGGAGAATGCATATAAGAAATTTTTGCAAATAAGCGTAGTGAGGTTCGATTCCAACTTTCCAAGATCTCATGCTTAACGTTCGCAAAATTTAAATTAACTACTGCTAGGTTAAGATCCGTTAATCTTTAACTATTATAAAAAAAACCCCATTTAAAATTTAGCCAACACACGTATTTAATTAAAAGGAAAAGATTAAAAATCCTTGCAAATTAAATACGCACAATGAGTTTCGAGTCCAAAATCTTAAGTTTAACGTTAGCAAAACTTAATTACTAAGCTAAAACTCGTTAATCATTAAATATTATAAAAAGCTATCATCCCTATAAAATTTAGGAAAAATTGTAAAAAATAAGTCAACCTTTCGTCGGTCTTTTCAAACTAAGTCAACCTTTTGATTAACTCAAACTAAGTCAACCTAGTACAAATATCTGCTCAAATTAAGTTTTTTGTACAATTTACTGGTGCAGAAAGTCATCAATTTCAATCTAAAATCAAAGTGGTGCATTAATACGTTGTTGTTTATATGGGTTTTCATTGAAAATCGTAATTTAATCAACAAATAATTAGTGAAAAAACTTAATTTGAGAAGACATGTATACTAGGTTGACTTATTTTGAGATCAAAAGTTTGACTTAATTTGAGAAGATTGACTAAATATTGACTTATTTTTTACAATTTTTCTTAAAATTTATGCTAAAATGTTACTCCTATAGAATGATTTTGTATAAATTGTACCCACAAAAAAATAAAGAAAAACATAACCACTAGGTTAAGATCCATTATTCTTTAACTAGTTACTCCATCCGTCCACAAATAAGTGCTCCACTTTCACCAAAATTGTGATAACTTTTTTTTTGTCAAAATGGATCACTTATTTGTGGATGAAGGGAGTATATAAAAACTATCCCTTATAAAATTTATCTCAATATATTTGTTTTCTTTGCAGCAATATGACATAAAATAGAAAAGGAAAAAAAAAAAAGTCTAATTCTTCCCACCAAAAAGAAAAGAATTTTTTTTTCTTCCCACCATAAAAAAAACAGTATTATTACGAAGTAAATCGTTCTTATTACCCTCTTTTTACTGTCACTCTTTTCAGACTTTCAGTCTTCCATTTTTTCAGACACTTTCTCTCTCCTCTTTTTCTCTCTCTTTATAAATAAATTTGGCAGCCATTTTTGGTGGCAAATTTTTTGTTAATGGTTGAATCCTTAAAATGTGAGACATCATCTTCGTCTTCATCATCATTTCATCATCATCATCAACATAATCATCAACAGAAGACAAAGAAGAAGTCACGGATTAGTTTAGGGTTTACAATTGAACAAGTTTGAGTGTGTTTTGAGAGGGTAAGAGAGAATGCCATTAAATAGGTACCAACTGAGGAATGAATATAATTTAGCAGATCCAGAGCTGTATAAAGTTGCTGATAAAGATGATCCTGAAGCTCTTCTTGAAGGTGTTGCCATGGCTGGCCTTGTTGGTGTTCTTCGCCAACTCGGTGACTTAGCTGAGTTAGTTTCTTTTTTCCTTTTCCCATCCTCCAAAATTTTAAATTACATTTCGTCTTATTTCGAATGCTGAAGAACTGGTAGTATTTGAATTATGAATGTTTTGATGCTAATTCATTGGATATGTTATTTTTTTGAATCCCGTGAAATGCTGCGAAGAGTGAGATCTGTTTGAATTGGAGCTTTCTGATTGAGCTTAGCATTTACGTTGACTTAAAATGCAATTTTTGTCCGACTTTTTTCCGAATATGGATGTTGTTTGGATTTGAAGTATTATTTCCCCGTTAGCGATTTTTGATTGTTTCTGTAAATGGAAGTACTTTGATTTTATTGCAGGAGCTGTGTGTATGTTGAGATTACAGTGAATTTTTATTAATTATTTTTAAGCCTGATATTTTTGTAAGCTGTGATGTTGAGCTCTAAATGGTAACCTCCGATAATTCCTAAATATGGAAGAGAAAAGAAGTGCAGGGAAGGGATATCTTTTGGAACTTTTTGCTTCTTTTGTTCTCCGTATTTTATTTGTTCAATTATTCTTGTATGTGTTGAATTAACCTACAAGATATCTGTGATTTTATCCAAGGAGCAAAGCTGAGGCATAAGGCATAGCATAATGACCACACACACACACTCACACACGCGCGCGCGCACATACACACACACACAAATAACGGTGTTTTGACTTCTGAGCCAGGGGATTTTGTGCTCAATAGAGAGCAGATGTCAGCTGTAATTCAACTAAGAAGAGACAGGAGCAGATGCAGTGGATTCATATGTTCCTATTGAAGAGCAATTGATAGATACTGTATTACATTTAGAAAACAGGAATGTCCAATTTTATGTAATTTTGGAAGGGGAAGTTAAGTTAGTAAACACAGAGAAAAACTAAGGAAGAAGTATTCTAGAAAGTAAATGCCAAACTAATACTAATGTGCATTTCTTTTTGACAATCTTGGAATTGTCATTGATGAGAGAGCGAAGAAGAGCTCATGTATATTACACCACCGTGTCTTGTCTTAAGAAAAATTAAACATCTAGTTCTTGCTGTACTTGATCGAATAAGTGCAGAAGATGAAAGGTTATGAAATGAAACAATGCAGAAGTGTGTGAAAGGTTAGAATAATAAAAAGTGCAAATGCAGCCAAGTAAATGATTAATAGTGAGCGTAACTTAAGTGAAGAACAGAAAGATATAGATTATAGAACACTCCGTGCTTTCGCTATTGGTGGACTTTATGCTGAACCGCACATTAACAATTCGGCCATGGATGTAGGAAGACTCAGCCACTGAGCTAGGTTTTGGTATTATTAAAGACTTTCTTTGTGGATTTTGTTTTGAATGTACTTGAAGTTGAAGAAACCTATGAAAAGGTGATGTTGAGTTACATTACTTGAATTACTTTCCCTTAATTTCCACTGCTCTCTCTGCTTCTTTTCTTGCTTATTTTCTTTACTGGTTGGAGATCTCTTTACCCAAAGGTTAATGATAGTATGTGCATCATTTCTCAGCCTTATGATTTCTAGTAGATCTCCTAAATACATGGTTGGAAAAATTATTTTTAATAATACAACCTTTGCTTGCTTTACTTTTAAGGAATATTTGATTTTAATAATCCAACCTTTTAGCCATTCGCAAATAATAAACCAACTTTTTGATTATTCTTAAATAATCCAACCTTTGTACCAAATTTCATAGAGTGAACCAAAACCAAATTTTAGGTGTCATTTTGGGGTTGGTTTAAGTAGAGTTTGGGTATTTTAGCGCTAACGTTGTTGACCACTTACCTAAAGACACAAACAACACTTAAATTAGCCTCAATATTACACCTAAAATTTGGTTTTGGTTCACTCTATGAAATTTAGTACAAAGGTTGGATTATTCAGGAATAATCAAAAGGTTGGTTTATTATTTGCGAATGGCTAAAAGATTGGATTATTAAAATCAAATATTCCTACTTTTAATGATACAATATCTCCGTTATTGCATAGTAATACAACCTTTGGGGTCAAAATTGCCTAAATAAGATAAATTACATGCAATTTGGTTGAAAATTTAGGAAAAATTTAATACTTCGTATTAATTTTCCCCCTCTCAACCACTAACAAGTCCACTGCATTCATTCAGTTAAAAAAAAGTCATGCTTTGTAATTCTACCCCTATTTCATCCCACTTCAAACCTCCATTAACACAACAATTGAGCGTAATCTCCACTTTCGATTGGAACTACAAGAGGGTTCATCACTTAAGGTAAACAATTTTGTTGACTAATTATGCCTACTCATACAGATTGAAAATTTTCCAGCATGATTAGCGAATACATCAACTAACCACATCACCATTAATTAGTCAACTATGGCTTCCAAAACAAACTACACAAATATTGAACAAATTTAAGAATAACAATCACAAAGTATTGTAAGAATAACAATGTACCCTAGATAAACCCTAAAAATTTGAGACATAAAATTAGAAGATCATAACTTCAAATGTGAACTGAATATAGCTTAGTAAGCACCACCTGAAGTAGTATTTCAGCTTCTCCAATCAACCCAAAAAAACAGCAGATTAAAGAGTAAAAGTATTAAATAAAGAGAGATAATGAGAAAGGAAGAGGGTGCTGTGCTGTGTGCAGGTGCCCTGGTGTAGTATTGCTTGGAGCATGCTGCTGCTGTTACAGGTGTTTCTGCTATGTTTTGTTTGGTGTTGATAGGTGTTTTTGGTGAAAAAAAGCTTTACAGAGGGAAGAAGGAAAGGAATGGAGCTTGCGATGGGAATGCGGGGAATTAGAAGAAGGAACGGTCTGATTTAAGGGGAAAATAAATGGATTTAATTATTTTTTAAAAAATAAAATAAAACAGCGGTCAATTACCACCTACCGTAGGTAAGAAGCTTATTTGTCTTGTTTAGGGAATTTTGACCCCAAAGGTTGTATATTTATGTAATAACAAAAAAGTTGTATTATTAAAAGTAAATCGAGCAAAGGTTGTACTATTAGAAACAATTTTTCCTATAACATATAGATGTAGATATGATTTTTATCATGATGTGGCTCTAGGGAATTTAATCTTATACTCTTGTTAATTTAAGCATTGAGATTTATTCAGTTTGAGGATGCGATGGTTAATGCATGCTTAAGGTGATTGTTTGGAATATTATATGCCATACAAACCCATGTCCTGATGAAGCTATGTGAACTTTAAAGGTTTTAGTGGTTTGTATCTTATTTCCTTGGTAGGGTGAAGAATGATAACTAATGCGTGGGTGTGCACTATTTGAAACATGACATTTTTCACCTCCGTCATGAAAGGTTAGTGTTGACAAAGTTAATGTCAATTATAGGTAAATATAGCTGAAGGAAAAGCTTGTACCTCAGTGAAAAAATTGGGAGTTGCTGTTTTCTTGTCTTAAGTATGATAAAGAGTGTAGATTAGTAGTTAGATGTATAAAGTTGAAGCACAAACTTTTTATCCTGAACCATTCGAGGATTGTCTTATTTTTGTTGACCAAGTTGAATAGTGATGATGGATAAATGAGCCGAGAACACTGTAGTGTCCAGGTGAAAATATATGAAATCTGTGATGATTTGTGTTTATACCTAAAGTAGGATAAAAAAGCTAAAAACAACTTTGATGTGTAGTTTGAAAGAGGACCTTTCTATCTTTGGCTATTAGAGAAGATTGCTGTTGGCCAAAATTGGTGGCGTTGTTGAACCCTTAGAGAAGTGTACATAGATTATCAAGGAAGGGCTTGAGTTTGGTTCTCAAAGTCACCATATACACAAAAAGTGCTATCAAGAGAGAGGCTTCTGTTTAAGGCTCCATTTACTGTCCTTGAGTCCTTGTGCATTTCCTGAAGATGGGCCAATGTGGATTTGGTTGGTCTCATTGGGGTTTTGAATGAACCCCTTCCACCAAGAGAAGGTACATCAGGCATTAAGCATACTATAAGTACAGAATGGAAGGTGAAAACTATATTAAATAAGTGAACAGTTTACGCTTTTGGAACAAAGCTAGGTCTTTGCCCACTTAGTTGATTATTCAAGTAGCTTAGAGACATTTTGTGATAAATCTACTCACTTATTCAAGTTTTTCATTATTTTTTTAAGGATAATCTCTCAAAGTTTAAGCTTTTGATTATGTATCGTTCTAGCAGAATTGTTGACATATTTCTTACTTCTCCTGTTCGTAATCAGGTTTGCTGCTGAAATATTCCACGACTTGCACGAAGAAGTTATGGCTACTGCTGCTAGAGGTCATGGTCTTATAGTTCGTGTTCAGCAACTAGAAGCTGAATTTCCTTCAGTTGAGAAGACACTTCTCTCTCAAACTAGCCATACAGCTTTTCTCTACAACACAGGTGAGACTTCTGTAGTTTCTCAATATATCGTGAAATTGCATTATTATGCTATTTGCATTTCCCTTGGAGGATGGTGAATTTTAGAAAGATGTTAGGAACTAGGATCCCAACGATCATTATTCTCTTATAATAATCTCGTTTGAGCATTTTATCACAATTTAATGCCAATTATGGATCATGTCTTCCTAAAATGACCCCCCTAGTGACAGTAGTGACTCGTTAAGTAGGTAAATGTTTACTTTTGATTTTTTTTTAGCACCATTCTCTCTCTCTTCCCTTTCCACTCCCGCTTTGTTTCTCTTAAGCCACATTGATATCCTTCCTTAGCATTTAGCCCACTGATTCAAGCCCTGCCACATTGACCACCACTAGCACTAGTCACAGCTCAATCATACGTTCATGCCCATGAAGCATCCCGTTTTCCCTGTAAATTATTCAGGGGAAAAGCCAGGATTTTTAATTTAGGAGGGCGGACGGTTTAATCAAATTATGATCAACGCACATGAATTGATGAATATAAAAAATATATAACTTATTATTGCTGGAAAAAATTATTTGAACCGTACACTATGATTTTTAGTAGAAGAAATTTAATCAACATTACATCCAATAGAAAATATTCATAAATTAACTAATAGACCTCTTGTAATCACAAAATTAAATTAACTGATTAATTAAAATTAAAAAAATAACTAAATTTTATGTACGGTACCTGATGTTGTGATTTATAATGATTCAATTTGAAAAAGAAAATAATTCAATTAAAGTTAAAGCAGAGTTAAAAGAGTAAACTTTAAAATAAATAGCATGCAAGCTGTAGGATTTGATCCCAAGATGTCTCTCTCATATTCTTAAACACTTAACCACTAAGCCAATATGTTTCTTCTGTTGTTATAATAGCAATATATATTCATATATTAAAATTCTGAGGAGGGCGAATTTAAAAAATAAAGGCTCACGGCAAACGGCCGCGGGGGCCGAGCCTCCCCTGCCCCTGCCTTCCCTTCGCCCCTGAAAGTATTTCTTGTAGCAACATCTTCCTTGAGTTATGAGAATAAAATATTAGTGGAAAAATTATTGACCAAATATATAATTTTCCTTGTTTTTTTCTTCTCCCGACCTTTAATGCTTCTTGTTCTTTTTAATAAATTATTAAAATAAATAATGTTGGAGTATACCTCGATTAGAAGCAATTTTGGTTAATACTTGTGGTAGTTCAATGTTACCTTGTGGTAGTAGAAATTAAACTGAACTCGTAAATGCTTAATTGCTTATTGTATTTCCAATGATCTTTTAACCAAAAACCACTATCGCTCATATACTGCCATATTTCGTCATACACACCAACAGCACCATTGCCAGTTTACCATAACTACTAATACCACCCTTAAAAAAACTCTGCCCATATTTTGGTTCCCATTTTCAACTTCTATTGTTGGTGTGGAGCTAGGAGGGGTTGCAAGATAGCAAGAGAGAGGGAGGTGGTGTTTGTGCAAGAAGGGTCATGCTCCAGGGGGGAGAGAGGGACGTTTCAAGTGATTTGCGAAACCAGTTCATGCATGTTATCACTTATCAGTCTATCTTGGGAAGATATCTTCCTTACGTTTAATCTAGGACAGTGCGTGTTTTGCTACTTTAAAAAGAATATTAGTCATAATTGGGATATGCTGTCAACGATTATTTTATTTTACTGTTGAATAAGTCACGTCACTAGGATAAGCCCTAGATTATGAATTATGCTAGAATTTGTTTCATTTTTCTTAGCCAAGTTTTCAACCTTTTTGCAAAAGTTACTTGGTTCTTTATATGGATAAAATCAACATTTTAATTTCATCATCTGCTTTTTACTCGCTATAATTGGCTATTGAACTATACCTACTGTTCAAGAATCTACAGGAAGCGTAAGTTTGTCTGTTTTCCCTGTTATAGGTGTTGGGCTCTTGGTCTCATAAAAATGCTACTGTTCCAATAAATCTTCACTAAGCAGTAATGCAGTTCATTTTTTTTTCTTGCGTCATTTTAGTTAATCTTCTTCCTGTTGGCTTGGTATTGTTTCATTATTTGATAAATGAATGCCTTCAAACTGCTTTTTACTTTGTTGGCATTCTGGTATAAATTTTTGACAGTAGGATGATCATATCCTCTTTCCATAATTAAATTAGTGAATCACTTAGCTTTTTGAATATTCACTTTCTTTTATTTGGATGTATTGTGGACAAATTTTTTTACAAGGTTAATTGAGAGTTTGAGACTATATCACCATATGAGAAAGTTCCTTGGGTTAGTGGTGAAAGCTGTTTATATGAAAAAGTTTAATCCTGGGTTATGATCATCTCATTTTATACACATATGTTGTAGGTGTTGACTGGCACCCAAATCTCTGTGCGGATCAGAGTGTGGTTACTCGTGGGGATTTACCTCGATTTGTGATGGACTCTTATGAGGAGTGTCGTGGTCCTCCTCGTCTCTTCCTTCTTGACAAGTATGCTCTATTTTGTATATCTACACACATCTACAGGGAGAAGGACAAGTTGCTAATGATATTGGTGGCTTAACATGTTGCAGGTATGATGTTGCGGGTGCTGGTGCGTGTTTGAAGCGCTTGACAGATCCATCATTCTTCAAAACGGAATCAACATCATCAACTGGCAGAAAATTGGAAGGACAGAGGGAGAAGAAAACTCGAAGAGTAAAGGTATGCCTACGCAACACCTGTTTTACTGTTTGCTCCTCTTAGAGACTTTTCTAATTTAGCAGTCTATCTATTTAATTTACCTGTCTGTATGGTTGACTAGCATCTCAGCAGTTAACAGCAATCTATAACTTGTTATAATCCCTCCGCCCCAAGAAGTTTTTGGGACTTTTACTTTTGACATTATTCACAAGCAAAGAAAATCTTATAAATTTCTTCTAATATGTATAGTCATGTGGGGTTTTAATTGATTCATCTTAAAAAGTTGTATATTTATATTCAATTTCTATAATTTTTACAATAATGCGATCAAAGATATTAATGATCTAAAACATGCATTGATAAACGTGAAAAGTGAAAGGCACAAAATTTCAAACAGCATAAATGACAAATGACATGAAATGAGAACAAAACACAACAAATGAAACCCCACATAAATAACATGAAATCAGAACAAAACACAACAAATTCAAACAACATAATTGACATGAAATCAAAACAAAACACAACAAATTCAAACAACATAAATGACATGAAATCAGAACAAAACATAACAAATTCAAACAACATAAATGACATGAAATCAGAACAAAACACAACAAATTCAAACCAAAAAAAAAAAACCGAACAAAAAGCCACGTAAATTATTAAAAAAACCCAAGAAATTCGAATAAAAAAATAAAGAAATCAGAACTTATAATCAAGAAATTCCAACAAAAAAAAGAAATTCGAACAAAACACTATAACAAATTCAAACAAAAAAACATAGAAATTGAAACATAAAGGATATGAAAATTCGAACATAGCTTAAGATTTCGCTCATCCAAGAAGTAGATTCTAGAGATTGAGAGAGAAAGAGAGTGATATGAGAGAGTGTTTAAACATGGGCATGTGGCTGATCACTTATGGGCTATGGCTCCTCAAGTCTTTAACTAAAATGAAACCTTAACGCCATTGGCTTTTTAACTTGATAAACAGCCCAATGCATGAACTTGTCACTAAAAGTAAATATGGAGAATAATTTGTGGAAATCTAAACATTAAAAAAAAAATCACTGCTACTTAAATGGGTTATTCGGGTTGAAATGCTCAACACCAACCCAACCCGTTTATTTAGCGAGTCGTGTCGACTCATGTACTTATAAAGGTAGGACACATTGACTCTAAGTCCCAAACCCATAAACCCGTTGATCGGGCCGGGCTGGTGGGTTGTGTCACATTTTCCTAACTCTGTGGCTCTATTCACTATTACTGCGTTTCTTGTGCAACTTGAGATGAACCTTCTGGCTTATGTATAATATTTTATCCCACCTTGATTGTATTTTTTTTATTCGCCTTTTGTATACTTGCAGTAATTGTTTTAAAGTTGGCCTTGTTAAATTCTGTCCTTATTGTTCTTATGGATCTGTACCAGAAGAGAGGACCGCGATGGAGAAATGGAGATACCCCAGAATCCTTTCCATCATCACATGCCAAGTATGAAGCCTTTGTTTGTATGTGTGTATCATAATATATATCTTAAAAATTATTGACTAATAAATATTTACTGATGAATTTTGTTTAGTGCAGACTGCACCAGCTGTTTCTGGAGGAGCGTATTGAGAGTGGTATTAATGATCCTGCGCGTCGTGTGAAACTGAAGAAGAGGCAATTTACTGGATCTCTATTTGAACAGGATAATGTAAGAAGTTATATGGAAAAGTTTCTGGATACTAGTATACCAGAGCAAAAGATTCTTCATGAAATATGTATTGATCCCCTGCAACTTACTTGGACGTCAGATAAAGCGTGTGAAACAGGCCTTGAAATAGTGGATATTGGCACCGTAAGTCCTGTCAAAGAATCAAGGCAAACCAACAGAAGCTTATGTTCTTCACCTGATGCTAGAGAAATGGTGGTCGATCCATCAATGGATCTTGATGAGGACAAGTTGAATGTAGAAAATAACCTTGAAATTGTGGAAGTAAATAATGTGTCAACTATACCTAAGGAAGTCAATGTTGATGATGCTTGTGAATTTGACGATGTTGCTAGTGAAATTGATAATTATGTGGATGCCCTTGCTAATATAGAGTCTGAAGTTGAGACAGATTCTGAAAGTAAGAAGAATCCACGCTATTTGAACTGGAAACCCATTGTAGCAGATTCTGATGGAAGTGGAAGACATCAGGAACTCCAAGGTGTGTCCTTGGACTCACAATCAGTTGGGAACTCTGCTACATCAGAAGATGGTGACAGTTTCTCAATAGGCAGGGAGGGTTCATCATGCTCAAACAGTGTGTACAATTTGACTGAGACTGCACCTGATCTTGATGCAGCTGTTGTCGTTCTTCCTACTATTCAAGTCTCTAACTCAGATTTTGACAGCATGTCCTTTGACCATCATTCTACGTCTGAGGAGATTCTCAGAAAAGAAAGAGAAAAGCATGCTGCAGCGAGTACTGTCCATGCTGAAATTGATGACTTTTTCAAGATTGAACAGGAGTATGCTGAAGCTTTGAAGACTTCGCCTATTGCAGATTTTGATAAGAAGATTTTGCCTGTAGATGGGGGAGCTAGTCTGTCCGAAATTCCATCAGTTCCAGTATCGGAAAACTCTGCCAAGCATGATGTCTTGGGAGAAACTGATCGAGGAGATACTTTTCAAGCTACTATTATATCATCCCGCACAGCATTTTCTGATGCTTCTGAGGATAGTGGGCATTGTTTTGGTGCTGAACCTTGTATTCACGACAAGGAATGTCAAAATATAAGTTTGTATCCTGATATGCCACGCGGTGTACCAAATATCTCTGATGGTTCAGTTCATTTGCTTGAGACAGACTCCCATGCTTCAGCGTGTTCATTGTTTGAAGGATATGATAAGGATTCGAGAAGGGCAGATATTGATTCTTGTCCAGACAGTGGACCGACTAGTCAACATCAACTTGTTTCTGAGCCTATATGTCTAGAAAAGAAGGATTCCATTTATCTGGCTTGTGAAGAAGATTTTTTTATCCCATCAACTGAAGAGAATTCCAAAGATTCATGCTCTGCCTCGGATTCCTTTGTTAGTTTTGGAATTCAAGAGTTGATCCCTGGAGCAGCGGATCCTGGCCATGCACCTTCTCTTAATTTTGGAGCAGGAAATTTCCCTTGGTCTCAGGAAGATCCTAGTGTAAAAAATAGTATTTGTAGAAGTGATGAGAGAGTAACTCCTGCTTCCCATGCCATCTCTGGTCAGCTGCAAAGTTGTGTACAGGAATCTTCTTCCTCTGAATTTACTGAAGCAGTAGAACCCAATGAGTGTGGCTTGTTAGAAGCTGATGTAGCTGCTGTTGCATCTTCCAAGGAAGAATCATTCGTTGAGATTTCTGAATATGCTGAACAAAAAGTAGCAGATGACTCTTTTAAGGATGAAAAGTCATCTCCCACGATAGATCCTTTGGAAACTGAACCTGAATGGCTTAAGCTTCTTTCAGAGGCAGCTGGTACTACTCTGCTGGAGGTTTGTCAAGATGAATCCCCTAAGAAATATTCTGAGAATGATATATGTACTGGATATCCTGTTTCTGTTGGGGGCATTGAGCGTGAAGCTGCGCCTCATGGTGGTTCGTCTGAAAGAGAGCCAGTCTCTCAGGATTTTACTTGCATATATCCAGATCGAACAAAGGTATTTGAGCCAGATACTGCTATTGTTGACCCTGTATCTGAAGCAGCAACCATACAGGGTGAGGCCAACATTGATCAGGACCCAGCTAGCCAGGGTGGTGATGAGGACAGGATCTTTTATTATGATGCATCTTCGCATGACATGCCTTTCAAACATGGTTATGATCCGGAGTATGTATTAGTTGCCAAGAATAATCCATATTTGAATCATGATGTGGAAAAGTTAGAACATGCAGAGATAGTTACTGATGGTCTTGGAAAAGATGAAGTAGAGGATTATCATAATGAAAACGGGACTACTCTATCATCATCCTTGTCACTACATCCTGAGGAACACCATGAACCTCCTCATTTAGACACTCAGCAACTCTGGCAGAATGATGAGGAGTTGACCAAAGGGCATAGGGAAGAATTGACTGAAAGCAGGCAGTCGGAACAAGATGCTTCTGTAACTTCCCCTGCCCATGTGAGCAATGTATCTCCTGATGGTTCTCCTCCCTTGATATCACTTGATGATTCACTGCCTGAAGATGTGAAGAAAATTGGGAAGCTAGCTGCTGAATCCCTATTAGCTTCTGAAAAAAGTAGCGAACCTGTAGAGCCAACCTCTTCTCACCAGATCAATCCACTGGAAGCAAACCATCTGGATCTACTTAGCTATAATCTCACGAAACCAGACGAAAATGAGAAAGAAAAAAGTTCAGGTGCTGCTTCTTTATATTATGATGACCAACATGCAGTAATAGAATCTTCACCACAGTCAGTTAAGCATATACAAGAGACCTCTGGTTCAGTCTTCCATGGCAATGGCATGCTTAGTGGTAGTAGCCAAGTCACCCAAGTGGAGAACTCTGGTCAGCCTCTCTGCCAGTCAGGTTTGCCTGATCTTGGAAAGAATACAACAGAACCTCGAATTGATTTGGAACCACCCTCTCTGCCTCCTTTGCCTCCCATGCAATGGAGACTGGGTAAGTTCCGAAATGCTTCTGCTGCTTCAGCAGAGAGGCAAACGGTGCAGCATCCACCTGCTCCAGTCCATGTCCCATCATTGAGCCTGCCGACTATGCACCATAACCTTGCTCCGGTACAACCAATGAACCTATCAGCAGTGCACCATGGGCTGGCTTCTTTCCAACCAGTAACCCTAGCAGCAGCAAACGGTACAGTTACTCCAATCCCACTGACAACACAACCAGCAATCCTTCCAGCAGTTCATTATGCATATGCTCCTCTTCAACCAGTTACCCTACCAACCATAGACAATGGAATTGATATAATTTCTCGGACATTCTCAAGTGAGGGGCAACTGGGGTATTCAGATGGTTATCCCGCACAGCGAGGAGTTTTTACACTGCCTATGCCAGTTGCAGTTTCTGAAGGTTTTTATCAGATTAGCACGAGTGCAGCTGGAAGGCAAGACAACCTGCCATCCACATTACCTTCAACATCCAAAAGTTTAGATGGTTATGTGACACAGCAAGGCATAATTTTAACCCCAGTACCAGCTGTGGTTTCTGAAGGTACTTCACAGTCCGACCAAAATGGAGTTGGAAGACAAGACAGTCAACCATTTTCGGTCATTTCATCTCCAACAATATCAGATGGCGCTCAGACTTCTGAAGAATCCAATCAGCCTATTGTGGATGGTCTCGAATCAGGATCAGTGGTTGAAGATCACTTTTCTGAGCACAAATCAATTGAGGCAAAAGTGAATGCCGAAACTGGTATTCAGAATGAGTTGCTTGAACGTAATCTCCAGTTCCAAGAAGAAAAAGCTGTGAATTCTTCGTTTGATTTGGTGAAAGACCAGGCGCTACCTGCTTTGGTGGCTCCTGAGACAGAGACAGCATGTGCAAATGCAGATGACACTACTCCAGTACATGCAGATGGCATTGTGAACGGAACTCTCCAAAAGAAGCCTCCAAGACCTCGAAACCCTCTTATTGATGAGGTAGTTGCTATCGACAAAAGCAAGGTGTGTGCGGAAACTGATGCGTCTCCTAATTCTTTATTCTTTTTAAAATGTGTAAAACAAAATATATTTTTATTTGACCTATTGCCTACGTAGCCTGTTTTATCCTTATATATATATGTTTGTGTGCTGTGTAGCTGAGAAAGGTGGATAGGACAAAACCATCATCGGAATCAAAACCAGAAGAGGGAGAATATCTTTTGGAACAATTGCAGTTGAGAAAGGTGGAAAGGGTCAAGCCACCAATGGAATCAAAAGTGGAAGGAGGTGAATATCGACTGGAACATTCGCAGCTAAGAAAGGTGGGGGAGAGAGTAAAACCATCAGTTGAACAAAAAGCCGGCGAGGACTTTCCTCTGGAACAGTTGCAGTTGAGAAAGGTAGGAGAAAGGGTAAAAACATCAGTGGAGCCAAAATCCGAAGAGAGGGAATTTTTACCAGAACATTTGCAGTTAAGAAAGATAGGTTTAATTGCTAAACAAGAGACTGAGCAAAAAGTAGAAGAAACTGGATCACCACTAGCGCATTTGAGGAAGGTCAGGGAAAGGGTTAAAGACGAGGCTGAACTGAAATCTGAAGAAACAGAATCTCCACGAGTGCAGTTGAGAAAGGTAGGCGAGAGAACACAGCATCAGGTTGGACAAAAAGTGGAAGAAAGGGACTCACTATTCGAACAGATACGAAATAAGGTGTTCATTGCTTCCTGGTTTTAATAATGTTACTCATCTTAAGCAGTGTTTAATCCTTTAAACTGACCCATCCTTTTCTCTCTCAGTCTTTCAATCTGAAACCGGCAGTTTCTGCTAGACCAAACATTCAAGGTCCAAGAACAAATTTGAAAGTTGCTGCCATTCTGGAGAAAGCAAGTACTATCCGCCAGGTTTGTCCATAATCAGAATTTGTGTATAAGATCAGCCTTGTTTTTATTTCATTGTTCTTCCTATGTGTTATCAAACTAAGAATGGCACGGATTTTTTTTTTTTAATTTGGAAACAGGCAATGGCTGGAAGCGATGAAGATGATGACGCCGATAATTGGAGTGATAGTTGATGCTTCAATACCCCGTTTGGCCTTTGCCATTGTCAATATGTTTGATGAAAGTGTATTTACCTCGTTAGTAAATAGATTCAAGGGTGGTTGTAGTTTTATTCCTTACCCTTCATAGATATATGTATAGTGTTTTTATTCTTCTTTCTTTTCCCCCCTGCCATTGCATAGAAACGTAATCATATACACACATGAGCAAACTAAGGTCCTGCGTGCAAGCGCAACCATTGGTCTGCCCTTCTTCAAATTTCTATGTTCATATTATTTTTGTACCAATTTGTTCAAATTTTGATAATAGTTGGTATGTCCTCATAGAGGTGTGTATCTTTTTTACAAACATCTTGGGTTAAAATTTTGAATTTCTGTCGGTGTATATTGTATATCTAATATCTAATTGTGGGTCTGGTAGTAGAGCAGTTGGCTCTGATACCCAACTCTGGGTCTCGTGTTGAAAGTTCGGTCCCTACTAACACTTTAATGTCATCCTAGTATTATTCAGATAGAAGCCTCGAGGTGACGTGCTGACGTCTAGTGTAACTTACCATGTAGGCATGTATGTAAGTAAATGGAACAAAATTGGAGCTTGAAGATGCCTCGGCAAACTAGTTATTTCTTCGTACCATTCCATTCGATACTTTTTGTTTTGTAATAGGGAGTAAGTTGTTTAAATGCTTTAATTTATGCTTTTGATGAATTAAGTCGCAACTCAAGGAAGGGACTGTGCTTGATTATGTTTATACAAAGCTGAATTTCGGGCGTTGGACATTCTTGTTTCGACTGCTACTAGCTGCCAGTTATCACATTCTTGTTTTGCCTTTTGGACTTTGTCTTTAGGCTTCGTTTGTTTCGACAAAAAAATTATTTTCGATGGAATAATTAAAGTAGAGAACAAAATAAAAGGGAAATAGAAAATAGAAGCAAAAGAGTGGTAATGGGAGTGGGAAGAAAGAAAAAGTAATAGATAAAAGTGAAAAATGTGACATATATTGGTTAGAGAAATTTATTTTTTTTTGCTTCTCAAAAGAAATGATTTTCTCGAAAAAAAAATTCACCTTTGAGAAAATCATTTTCCTCCCCTTACCTAATAAAACATGCGAAAATGAATAGAGGAATGAAGGAAAATGTTTTCCTCTGAAACAAACAGAGCCTTAAAATTGATTTTAAGTCTTATATCTTGCTTTTGAGTGCATATGTATGACTTTGGGGTCATGTAAGTAGTAGAAACCAAAATGATTACCTCTTTGCAAGGGGTAAAATTAAAGATACCTACTTCTTTCCTTAGTTCCCGATATTATAATTGTTTACTTAGTTTATTCTAGATCTTTAATATATAGCTTGTAGATCATAGTAAAAATGTTGAATATATGAAAATCTAGTTTAACGTTGTTCATCTTTTAGCAAGCAACTTTACTTATCTTTGATCGAATTTCTTGGGAGTGTGAACACTAATAGTATTCAAAATGATTACTAGCTTTAAGAGAGATTCTTCTAGCAAACTAATCAAAACTATCTATTTTTAAATAGATTTTTCTACTGATTGTAGCTTGAAAAATGATGTAGCTTAGAACATGTAGTTACTTCCATCTTTATAACCTATCTACTAAAATGGACCATTTAAGAAAATTAACAATTATTTAAGGTGATTTTCAATTGCAATGGAAAGTTTCAACCTCCCAATACTACAATAATGTTCCATTAGAGTGTAAACCAATTTCCTTGATTTTTTAAAATCCTCATTTCACATAGTTTAGTTTGGGACAAAAAATAAAACATTTGGGCAGAAAAGTTGTTTTACATTCTATTAGAAATATTTTCCTCAAAGTTGGGAACAAAACGTTTTCATCCGCATGTAAATAATGGATAACGATTAAAATGGAAAATCATTTTCCTTTCAACTAAATAATGAAAAAGTTGTTTAAAATGAGTTTTCTATTGTAAAAATGTTTTCAATAGAAAATAATTTTCAAAAATATTTTGAACTCTTGTAAACGGAGCCTAAATAAATCTAAAAATGCTTAGAAATAGCTTTAAATAATAGATAACTTTCTTAAACAACCTAACTTTAATCAATACTCGTAGAATATAAAAACGTATTTTGAAATAAGTAATTGGCAAATGAACCATTTTAAACCGACTATTAATTAATATTTGTTGTTTCATGTCGTTAACTTTTATCTTGGACCGTGTTCTGAAATCCTAGCCCAAGATGTTGAATAAAGGTGCTGTAAATTGACACGCTAAATATTACCCGAAGACATCACTACAAACGTCACAAAACTAATACGGCCCAATAAATTGAGCACCGTCATTCTACACAGTTGTTGTGTATATATATTAAGCAATCAATTATTAGGGTTTCGTAATTTTAGAATTGAGTTTGTGCTGAAGATTCGCCACCATGGGTAGAAGTAAGCATCTTCATCTCTTTCACTTCTCTTTTAATCTTTATGGTTCTTATTTTCTATGGATTAACCTGTGTTTTTTGTACTATGTTGTGCTAATTTTGTATTTCGATGGGAATTTGATTGATTTTAGTTGTGTTGAAATGAAATAGTAAAATGAAGGAAGATGTATGTATATTTTGTCATCAGTCTTCGTTTTGTTTTGACTTTTGATTGTTTAATTAACCGTTTCGAGTGGTAATTAGCTGATTTGAGGTTGGGTTTTCAGTGCTGTTATTTAGGGTTCTTGATTTGATTGATACGGATTATATTGGATTTTCAGCTCATTTCTTTGAGCTGAAATGTAATTTCATGCTATTGCCCTTTGATTCTTGTTCTTTTTGCGTTAATTCTGCTAGTGCGATTGACCTATGATTTTCTAGTGATGAGTTTAGGACATGTTTGGTTTAAGAAGGTAGAATGGAATGGTATGGGAATGAAAATACTCTAGGTATGGTATGGTATGGGGATGTGAGTATGGGATTATTGGGGTTGAGAAACCATTGGATATGAGGTTCCATACCCAAATACTCCGACCAAACACCGTATTGTTCATTAATATTATCACATCCATTCCATTCCATTTTAAAAACTGAAATTTATATGCTTTAGATGTTTCCATGTTCTTCAAATACTAAATTGTGATTACTTGAATTAGGACCGGCTAGATGTTACCGTCAGATTAAGAACAAGCCATACCCAAAATCACGGTTTTGCCGTGGTGTCCCTGATCCTAAAATCAGGATTTATGATGTTGGGATGAAGAAGAAGGGAGTCGATGAATTCCCCTTCTGTGTGCATCTTGTTAGTTGGGAGAAGGAGAATGTGTCGAGCGAGGCTTTGGAAGCTGCACGTATTGCGTGTAACAAGTACATGGCTAAGTTTGCTGGGAAGGATGCTTTCCATCTAAGGGTTAGGGTACACCCTTTCCATGTGCTACGTATCAACAAGATGCTTTCATGTGCTGGGGCTGATAGGCTCCAAACTGGTATGAGGGGCGCTTTTGGAAAACCTCAAGGTACTTGTGCTCGTGTTGCTATCGGTCAGGTTCTCCTTTCTGTACGCTGCAAGGACAATAACAGTCACCATGCACAAGAGGCTCTTCGTCGTGCTAAGTTCAAGTTCCCTGGTCGTCAAAAGATCATTATTAGCAGAAAGTGGTATGTTTATTCTTTGATTTGTTTTTGTCATAATTTCATTGGCTGTCTCACTGTGTAAGGGTTTTCTAAGAGCATTGTGCAGCTTCTAGAATCTAATTTTGTATAAATTTTGTTCTTATTACTCTGTTTTACAAGCCAGCTTCTAGCTTATGTCAGTCTATGCGCATAAAAATCAGTAGTTACATGTTTCTAGACTCTAGTGGCCTGAATTGGTTATGAATAACCGTATTGGGAATGTATTTATATGTAAATATGGAAGGAAAATCCATATCCATACCATGGTAGAGGTAGCTTACCCTCCAATTTATCTAATTTTCTTCGCAAATAATAATGGATGATGTAAGAAAATACGATGGAAATTTATGCTTGAGAATAAAAATATGTTTCCAGGGAGATTACAAGTTTTTTTCCCCTTGCTAAACTATGCTTTATGTCCCGTCACATTACTTTGATTTATTACCAATACTCAAATAGCCTGTAATTGCTTAACTTGAGTTGCTAAGAAGGATAATGCGGCCTCTTGAGGAAAGTACGGTCTGAAATTTTTCTTAAATCTTAGGATAATGTTTATTGAGTATGTTTTTATTTCTTGGTCAGTTTCCTGCTTTGATATTTGTTTGGATTATTGTGCAGGGGCTTTACCAAACACAATCGTGCAGATTATTTGAAATACAAATCTGAGAACAGGATTGTATCAGATGGAGTCAATGCAAAGGTTTGAGAACACTTTCCTTGTTTATTGTTTGATTTCCTGTCAAAAAATCTTGTGAACTGGGTTGCTCTGAATCACTTTGATCACACCAACTGTAATGACAGGTCCATCTGTAATATCTGCATGTTTGATCCGTGCAAAGTAATAGCTGCATGGAGCCATGGAGGCATGGACAGACCCAGGAAAAGCAAAAACAAATATTGCATTACTAGTCACAACTTATAATGCAATGTTTGTTTTTGTTTTTCCTGGGTCTGTCAATGGCTCCATGCAGCTGTTTTTTTTGCAGATATAATATGCTATTATGGTGCATGTGTTGGTATCCTTTTTTTTGGGTAGCACAGTACTAGAACCGTAGCATTGCTTGAATGTCAATATCCTGTCAAACGAGACTACATAAATAACAAGAGAGTTCTAGATGATACAATTCCACTTCTAACGTCTCTATTTAATACACTGTTAATTTTTTAAATTTATATACGTTGGAGTAATACCGTTGTTTACATTGACATTTCTATATGGTGCCACCTCAAACTCAAAAGATAATGCTTTATTCGCATGTCTTGTCTATGCAGTTACACGTCACAATCCTGCCTATCTTAATTGAAACTTTGTAAACTCACCACCTTGAACTGTATTAGCCTATTAGGGTGCTATATGTTTATTTGCGAATAGCAACATTATGAATTATGAAGGGGGTTAGTCGATTTAAATGATGACATTAGTGTTGGTGAGGAATATAAGAGGGCAATTGGTGTGTTTTTGGGATGATTGAATGAAGTACCTTCTTTTGAAATGGCACCGTATAAAGCTGTAGATAATTGAGGTACGATGAATAATTCTAAAACGTGAAGAGTACCAGATTGTAATGTCAAAAACAAAAGGATACCCTATGTAATTGAAGTTTTTAACATTCTTGCCTATTTGAATTGTTGTTCCCCTTTGTAGTGTTGTAGAGTTAGGGTATGTTCTCTGTATTTTTTTTTTAATCAGCGATTAGGGTTGTGCACTTGTGCAGTTGTTAGGGATATTTAGTTCCAACAAGTCTTATGTTAACTCTAATCAGGGCTTATTACTTATCAATGCTGAGTAGTTTTGAATAAGTCAGGTAGTCATGTCAGATTTTGTAAAATCAGGTTTCGTAAATCGAAAAGAGAATGCATCCTTAGTGTGTCGCTTGATGTTTTCTTTATATGCCTGATTTGTATTAGATGCCGTCTTATGTTATTTGTTGTGTACCTTGCAGCTTCTTGGTTGTCATGGACCTCTATCGAACCGTAAGCCTGGAAGAGCTTTCTTAACAAGTGCTACTGCTACTGCATAAGATTATAAGCTTGGAAATTATTGTAGCTTTGGATTATGATTTTCAATCCAATCAGATTTTTTTTTTTTATATTAGTATTAAGATTATGTTATTTTCTACTGTAAGACTTGCTGTGCTATACATGTTTTTTTGTTGGCGTGTTGTGCGTCAATGAAACCGTTCAACATTTTTGTATGTTATATGGGTTGTTTCCATTTGGTTTCATGAACACGCTGAATTTTGAAACTGAAAGTCGGTCGATTTGAGCAGTAGTTTCACCAAAGCATGATTGTGCTTTTTCCATTTGAAAGATAACGTCAAGTACTGATTGGAATTATTGATCATTTGATCCAAAGGGTTCAGCACTTCAACAAAAGCATAGATGTCAAGCCAATGCCTATTATTCATGGCCCTGCCTAAATTCCAGGCGTTGATGATGATTTTTGGAAAAAAAGTTGATAATTGGTCCGCGTAATCTAGTTTTTGAAAATCATGATCCGAATCCGATCCAATATCTGGTTTTATAAGCTGAATATTCGATCTGGTTTTTTAAATTGGATTGGATATTTGGCTTTTTGGATAAAAAACTAGTCATTGCATTGAAAATCGGATACGGATATGCCCGGCCCCTACTGTTAATACTAAGACTGCCCTGTGAATTATCGTAACTTATTACTTTGTTTATTTAAGTACTGATTCATAATTTTGCCGAACAAAATCTATTTTATAGCTAAAATGTAACTTAAATTTATATATAACTGTATACCCTATAATATACTTTGTTTTTTATTAGTACAAATATGAAATTTAGACTTTTTATTTGCTCTTAAATTGTGATATCAGACTTTATTTTTGTATATTGTAATAGTAAATTAGTAATCTAGAATTTTAAAATAATCTAAACTCTAATAGTAATTAATAATCTAGAATTTTTAAAATCATGGTCTACCCTATATATTGTAATAGTAATCTAGAATTTGCACGAAACAAAATTTCAGTAAATTTTTAGGCTTGTGGGCAAGCTTGTTCGTTTGAAAGGGTTATTATTGGAATTGGAAAATGTGGTAAGTCCGCATAAAAGAGATTGGACTAATGCTTTATTTGGTAATTGGTCATAAATGTCCCTAATTTTTCACTTTTCATAATCTATTTAATTTATTAGACTTGAACTTATCTAAACTGAACTTATTAAACTGATTGGACTTATTGAGCTGATTAGACCTTAATGGAACTTATTGACATAATTAGACCTGATTCTAACCTATTGACTTGATTGAAACTTATTACACACTTGATTGAAGTTATTATTAAAGCTGATTTAATTTATTGGAACTTAGTAGACTGAATTGAACTTATCTGAACCCATTTAAACTTATTAAACCTGATAATTATTTCTTTAAGGTGGGGCGATCACACCATAATCCCTAAATAGTCATACACTCCACCTTCTTTATAAACCATTAAGAAATTTTACCTAGGAAAATGTGTAACTCCAAGACGCCATTTGTTTTGGACAAAATGTTTTCCTAGAAAGTGAATTTTCTCCCTCTATTCATTTTCCAATGTTTGTTTTGCTAAGTAGTGGAAAATCATTTTCTTAAGAGTGGAAAATTTCTCATTTAAAAAAGAAAACTATTTTCTTTCTCCAATTAAGATATGCCACATTTTCCACTGTACTCATTACGTTTTGCTGTCTTTATTCTCATCCTTCCACTCTTTGTTACTTCTATTTTTCCCCCTATATTTTGTTGTCTACCCTCATCCTTCAACTTTTTTTTTCTTCATATATTTAGCCATGGTCAAACAAAAAAAAAACATGTTTGACAAACATGTTTTTCATTGAAAAGCCCAAGTGTTACAAATAATATGAACCAGATGTAGTATTTATCTCAATCAATGCATGCATGGATAAACGTACTGATTTGTACTTATTTTAGAATATAATGTAGAGTATTGTTCATTGATGTGGATTTCTTTTAATAAGTTCAATGTACATATGTTTGCAATCATACTGCTTTATGTGGGGTTAGAGCCTTAGAGGCTTCCAGTGCATTGTTAAATATCCTTACACTATGCATGCTCAGCAGGAATAGGGGGTGGTGTAGTGATGCTCAGGGAAGTTGGAGAAAGGGTTTTGTAAAGAAAATTTTTGCTCCTAACATTCTTTGTGCAGAGCTTCTTGCAATCAAACAAGGATTGATTTCGGCATCAGAATTTTCCCAACATGACTTTACTCTTGTGTCAGACTCCAAGGAGGCAGTCAATTTGATCAACTCGAAAAGTATGTACAATATATATTGCTTTAATTTGGTTTTCGAATGTAGGGAGTATTTGAAGAACATGGAACGAGGAACCTTGGGTCACAGAGTCAGGACTGAGAACAAAGTAGCAGACCTTTTGGCTAAGGATGGAAGATCAGGGCCTTATTTAGTTAATGATTGTATTGTTATTTTAGAAGCTCCTGATTTTTGTAGGGATTTGATAATCCAGAACTTTTCGTAATTTTTATTTATGCTCTTTCTAATCAAAAAAAAAAAAAATATCCTTACACTATGGAATGGATATTTCATGCATAGATGAATACACTTATAATTGTATTTTTATAATTATTTATGGGACCCCATTATATTTATTATTAAATAGCTTCAAAACCAATCAAAATTCACCTATGCAAATTGGATTTGTTCATATTAAGTTATCAGTTTGTTTTGTCGAATCCAATCAAATTTCAATTTAATATCCGTATTTTGTTGTATTTTGTTGAATGCATAATAAGTATCGTAGTTAGCCAAAACGTGCACCTTCATTATTGTTTTCATTGTCAATGGTTTTTAGTGTATTTTGTATTATATATATAGTGTATGATACTCTATTACGGTATTAAGACCCTTGTTTTTTAAACTGAACTAAATTGAATTGAAAATAAGTTCAATAAAATATGATCTTAATGTTCGATTTATAAGTAAGCATCTCTTGTAAAATATGAGAAACACCAAATCCTTCCAAGCTATCAAGAAACGAACTATACCATTTGATCCCTTAGAAAATCGAAGAACTTCTTGAGAATCCTCCTGGCTTGGCCGGGGCTCATTAACCCCAAGCACCCTCTAGCTTCAACTTTTGGGGTGCTTCGCTTGGCCAGGAGTCGTGCATCCTCGCCCATGAGGAAGGAAACCAAGTCCGACCCTCATGGGTTTCATGAGCTGTAGGCTAAGGGTACGCCCTCCTTCAACACTTGGTTAAAAACAAGTACAAGACTTTCCTAAGGTGGTACACTACATGTTAGAATTTTTCTCTCTATAGATCACTTACTTTTCTATATTAAGCATTGGAGGGAAATTCCAGTGTAACCCTAGGCCAATGACCGTCTTCGGTTTTGCAAGTTGTCATAGAGCTTAGCTTGTTCAATCAGAACTATGGACTTGCGTCTTCAGCCATCAGCTAAGATAATACCCGTATTTTTCTTCATATCTATTTTAAGTTTCTTCTTATAGAACGTTTATTTTATAACTTTTTAATTTTCTTTTAGCAAGGGCATACTAAAAATGATGTAACAAGCAAAAAAAAACCTTGTATTTTGAATTTAACTTGTGTTTACTAATGGAAATTAAAATGATTGGGTAACTCTGAAGTTTGCAACCCTGTTAATTACTTACAAGAGAGATAATAATATATAAAATTAATATATTGATGACCAATGAAAATTTCAATATGGGAGGTTTGTCAACCCTGCCTGAGGCCACTCAATCACTCTCTTATAATAATAGTACTTCCTCCTTCAAAAAAAAATAAAAAATAGTACTTCCATTGTCTTTCGTTTATACATTAAAAACGATTTCTACATGTCTTTTGTACTAACCATCAACGTCAACCTGATAAATCACATAATACACATATAAGGTTTACAGGTAAGTTAATCAATAAAGCTGATAATTTTTTTTTGGCTAAAAATACCAATAAAGTAAAGTATTTAGTATTTAATGCAAATTATATCACCTTATTTTTGCTTAAAATAAGTTCTAATAAGTTCAGACAACTAGTTGAGATCAGATATGTTCAAATAATTTAAGTTCAGATCAGTTATAATAAACAAAAATAATCTAGTTTGCTTCTCTCACAAAACAAAGTATAATAAGCTTAGATAAAATTAAATTAGTTCAGATAAGTTAAAACAAGCAAAAATTAATTGAATAGTGTTGTCATGTTTTTACTTTTTAGTACTTGTTTTAATTTGTATTTAATCGTAGTTTATTTATGGGACTTGAGTCTAGTGGTGAAAGTTAAGATTTTACGTCTCTTCTGTTCTCAGGTTCTCACGAGGACACGAGGTTTTGATTCATATTGGATCTTGCTAAAGAGTATAGGTAATAATTGTTAGAGGATCATTTCAATCAAAATTTAAGCTAATAGTTAAGGCCCAAGAATATGTTATATACTTTATCTCTCCCTCTTATATGAAAGATCCTTTTTGGGCTTAAAATGTAGACACAACACGGGTCATCATACACGACGCCGAATTAATTTCACTTAGAAGGGAGAGGGAGGAGAGATTTGAACCCGTGACCTTTACGTCACATTGGCTCTGATACCCTGTTAAAGGCCTAATTTATATAAGACATTCTTCATCTATTGATGCAATGGCTGAATATATACACTAATACCCAATGTTGAGTGATAAACTAATAGAAAACGAACGTTTAATATAAAGACTTGCAATATTTTATAGTTGTATTATTTTGATTTTTTTTTTTTTTTTGACTTGTCTCAAAAAAAAATGATAAAGACTCATCTCAAATTTGAAGATACCTTGATGTTTTTTGTAACAACAATTGAAGCTTGAGGTTGACATGGATGGAACCCTGGAAATTTTGACATATTTTTTTTAGATATTTTCTACTCTTATATCTATCATCATCCTTTATTGAAAAATAGGATTCATATAAAGGGGGCGAAACTAGAATTTGAAGATTAATGAGAGCAAGCTAGAAGCTGGAATAAGTAAGTAGTAAGATCATTTTAGAGAAATAATATTATAATAGAAAATGAGTTGTTACTTTATCTTTGATCTTCAAATTTTGGAGTGAATAACTATGTGGTTACTAAGATATAGACCCAAACTAAACTAAGAATAAGACTAAAGGAGAACCAATCAGACCCTTTTGAAAGGAAAAACCTAGCTACACCATCTTTCTATAAAATAATAATAATGGAAAGAGCGAATTATCAAGACTTAGGAGGAGAGGAGAGAATCATTGTGTAGTAAGATAATAGGAATATTATTGTCCTTTATGAGCTACATAATACAATAATAAACACAAAATAGTTTCAAGAATTATCAATTAATCAAGCCATGTATTAAATTATACTCCCTCTGTAACATAAAAATATCTACTTATGTTTTTTTTCACGCATTTTGAGGAAACGATTTAAGGGTGTAAATGAAGAAATTAATCAAAATAATTTTAAAAAATGGAACGAAACCTATTATGAAATGGTTTTGAAATTAGATTAGTATTATTGTAGACAATAGATAGTAAATAATGAGTCACTTTTTTTTTTTTATAGGATAATGTGTCGGATACTAGGCCTTGGAACCGTGCCCTACTGCAGGTCACCCGGCCCAATTTTAGCCCATACACGCATCTGTAAGGGGGATAATAAGAAATCCTCACAAATGCGTGCGGTAAGAATCGAACCCAGACCTCGTGCCTGGAATTTCTGAAGCCCTAACCACTGAGCTATGACTTGATTCTCAAATAAATATTGAGTCACTGCTATGACGAGAATCCTGCGTCCGCCTGTATACATACATATCTGTTTATTTATGTCACCCAAAGATTGAAATACGTAAGTATAAAAGTATATATTGTGCGAAGCATATACTATGTCTTGGAAAGATCAGAGTTAATGAAGCAAACTCTGAAACTGATATACTTTGTCTCAGTTTAGTAAAACCAAAAGACAATTATATGTGCGAGAAGTGTTTTATATGATATACTGATTACTGCAATAATATATTATATATATATTGTATACTTTACTAGCTATAGTGCACACACACACACTAAATTTAATACCATGAATTATGCATATAGATCAAAGTGTGTATATGAGCCAAAAAAAACACCCACTATGCATTATGCACGCTCTTGGCCAATATTTTCAAAACTTGACACCAACCCGATATAAGTATGACAAATTAGCCCGTTAAGTACAAAAATAAAATATAAATACAATAAAGTAAGGCATGAGACTCGACACGAAATGTGTGATGCATTGGGCATGAGCTATCTTTTTATGAAACGTGGCACATGTCCGACACACCACGTACGACTTTGTTTGGCACGTTTTAATTAAAAACAGTATGCTGAAGCATGAGGCAGTTGACACTGAGCCATCCTGACACGGGCTGTGCCCACCTTTCATGCATTATGCATATATATTTTTTAGTATGGCAATGCGTGAGATACTAGACCTTGAACTGAGCCCTACTTGCAGGCCACCAAACTCAATATAATTTAGCCACAACACGCATCTTCAAGGGGGGAAGATATAAAATCCTAGTAAATACATGTGAGGATCGAACTCATGATCTCGTACCTGAAATTCCAAGCCGTAACAACTAGGCTAAGTGCTTGTTTATTTCAAATTATATTCAGTTCAGTTCAGTTCAGTTCATCTTTATTTAGTTCAATTAATACACTTCAGTTCAGTTTAGTTTAATTCAGTTCAGTTCATCTCTATTCAGCTAATATAAACAAGCCCTAACTCCCGGTTCTCGTGAATTTATAGATAGATCAAAAGTGTGTAGATGGGTCAAAAACGGTCCACTATATATAATAGAGTATGTGACAATAATGTGACAGCCTGGAATGTGGATTTATATTATCATCAAGCCGCCACAATTCACAAATCCAAAATAATATTGGCATTCCATAAAAAAAAATAACAATAATAATATTGGTATTAAAAAAAAGTGTATATTATATGGCAAATTAAATTAGGAATTGCATGCAAGTAAGTGGCCACGCTTACGTGTTCATATCATATGTCTCCACTCAACTGGGTGTATCTGGTGTCGGTCTTTGCTCCATTTCCATCACTTACTATCCTACTCGATTATACCCGAAATTCAATAAATTCAAAAATTATAAAAATTATTTTAACGATGACTCGTATGTTGTACTCGTATATTTATTCAATATACGAGAAAAGAGAAACTTTGAGTTTTGAGAATTATTATTAATATACGGGGTATGTATATCTTCTCACGGGCTTTCGACTACATATGAAAGTTTCGAAAAAATTGATTTTACGACCTATGGTTGAATTCTTGCTAATGATATTGATTTTACGTTCTTTGATTAATGGGTTTTGTATTAATTTATAATATCAACAATTTTTAAGGCAAATTTCTTCATCTATTAAAATTGATCTTAATGTATGAATCAGTGGATCACATTTATGTGAATTAGAATTAAGGACTCAATGCAGAAGTTCAACACTTTATCATTATTTTTTAAATCCGAAAAAAAAACCTAAAAAAAAAGAGGAAATATGATCATGGAATCACAGGAGGACTCGGAGATTTTGTTAAGGCTGGGTCGTAATTATATACTTTTATTAATTTGGTAAATTAAAAATGCAAAAAAAAAAAAAAATATTATTAATTTAATAAAAATGATATCTATGGGATTCAAACCTAGCCTTGATTGGAAGTTTGGAAAATGAAATAAGTTAATGAGTTATACTATAGTGTAAAACCAAATATTGCATCCAAAATTATTGTAAAACCAAATAAGCTAATCAAATTTCAATACTAAAGTATATATTCAATCAAAATTTCAAAAATTCAAAAATTTGGAATAGAGAGGTAGGCCATAGCGCACGTAGGGCCACCTGTAGCCTGTAGGTCATTCCCTACATAAATTTAACTAATCGAACAAAGAAGACGACATAATATTTGTTGTTACTTTTTCTCTCTTTTGACAAAATCTTTTCAATTTCATTTATGTTTATCATACCAAACGCCACTAAAAGATCAGATGCAGAGAAATTAAGCAATGACTACTATTTCAAATTGTAGCATGATGTGTATGGCACTGCACCGCTATTCCTAATCTATATTATTTTTACATAAATAACACCAATAATTGTATTATTAATTAGCTTTAGTTGTCATTCTTGTCATATTATTATAAGTGTTAATAACTTAGAAAGCATTGGAATGACATGGGCAAGTGGGACATATCATGTCCCTCTCAGGCTCTCACCACACACAGCCAACATTCATTCACACCCTTTAACATATTTGGTGGGCCCCACCCTCATTTCCAACACCCTTCCCTTCAACTTGTGGGGGATTGGGGGGAGTATAAATAGAGGTGCAACCCCTCTTCTATTCACATAACTTGCAAAATTTCATACTCTCAAATTTAACCCAACATAAACAATATTAATTTGTTATAAAATGGATGAAAAAACCCAAAATGAGCATAATAAAGCTATAGTTCAAGACTTTTACAATACACTTGCAAAAGGAGATGGAGAAAGTGTGTCAAAACAGCTGGCAAGTGACTTAGAATGGTGGTTTCACGGGCCGCCTCATTGTCAACACATGAGGAGAGTGTTGACAGGTGAGTCGGCCCACACTGAGTTCCGGTTCGTCCCCCGGTCCATCACGACTATCGATGAGGACCGGGTTATTACCGAGGGTTGGGAAGGGGCCCACTCTTATTGGGTTCATGTTTGGACCCTTAAAGGTGGGCTAATCACACAAATTAGGGAATACTTTAATACATGGCTTATAGTTAGGGATCTTAGGCCCCACAATAATGGATGGAAAATTGGGCCAATGGATGATGGGAAAGGAAATCTTTGGCAAAGCCAAATGTCTGGGCTTACTAGTAATGGTCGGTCCATGCCTGGCCTTGTGCTTGCTATCTAATAATGTTCTACCATCCAACTCAAATAATTAGTGGGTTTTAATTAAACTTGAACTAGCTACTTAATTAGTGTTAAATTAATTAGTGGATGTTAATGTAACTTGAACTAGTTAAATTGTGTTCTCATTGTCATACAATTGTAAAAATCTTTCCTTGTCCGTTAAAAAATGAGTGTTGTACATGTATGTAGTACTTTCGCAGTCTAAGAGTGCGTTTTCTATGTACTATTTGCTCACGAAGAATTTCCCGTTTTCTTCCTCTTCCCACAATTTAGATTTTGATACCATTGTTTTTATTTTAATATTGTTACCACAATCTATCTTGGATAATTGAAAACAAGTGATATGAACAAAAAAAATAACATTTGGATTTCTACATTCTCTCTCGTTTGGGGTAAAAGATTTCAAGAAAAAATTATGGATACATGCAGGTTTTAGGCTTGTAAAAAGAATTATTGGTAATTTCCAAAATTTCATTCTTGTATAATAATGATTGATTGGTAAGGGATTTTAGGTGTGTAGGGACCAATTATAGACCATACCCATGCTTCATTGGAGCTATTATTTTCTCTTGGAAAATCCAAATAATCATTGTTGGCTTTATAAAATTTATATTTTTATTTGCTAACAAGAAATTCGAGCTTATTAGATTTAAACTTCTTGCAACTAAATCCAAAAACTATATCTTGTTGGGATTGCACACGTGGACTCAAACTAGCTAAGATATTATAAGATGAAATTAAACTATAAACTCTGCACTTGAGAGGATATATTAAGGCTCCGTTTGCACCTTTGAGAAAATTATTTTCCTCCCCTTACCTAATATAACAAAGAACAATTAATAGAGGGGTGAAAGAAAATGTTTTCCTCCAAAACAAATCGAACCTAAATATCATGCAAGCATGCAACTACAACTAAAATAGAACATTTATACGATGTATTTAAAATATTTATGTTATACATTTAAAACGTTCATATTTTACATTTAAAACTATGCTAAAAGTAATGTATGGATTTTTTATTTTAAATGCATATATATATGATACTCATTGCGTCACTGGTCACCATACATTCGAATGGATAAACAAATTTTTAAGATGAAACGTTAACACCCTCCATCTACATTAAAACTAGCAAGAGTAGCAATATTTAACTTTTCGCATATCTTAAGGAAGTGATTTAACAAAGTAAACGTGCTAATTAATCAAAATAATTTTAACACAATGAAGAATGGGCTTATAAGTTAATTGTGTTAAAATTATTTTAATAAATATGCTCGTTTTCGTTGTTAAATCTTTTCCTTGAATTTCGTGAAAAGTCAAATGTTGTTAGTTTTATGTTACGAATGGAGTATTATTCATACTTTAGCCATTAATCAGGTGTCTTAACTTTTAGTGGAGCATTTTTTTTCCAGAAATTATTTTACTTCCTCCGTTCCAAAAAAAACGCAACAGTCAACATTTTGCACTATTCACATTATATACTTTGACCAAGTTTTGAGCTTTATACATAATAAAAAACATAGTCAAGTGCGTGGGATCTTGTGAGATTCGTCTTGTAAAATACTATCTTAATATCAACTTTTTATAATTTTTAAATATTCATAATTACAGTTATTAAGGGTCAAATTAGTGTCTCGGCATGCGTGAAATGTTGACTGTTGCATTTTTTTTGGAACGGATGAAGTATTTCAAATCATGGCAGCATGTTAGGAAAGTTATGATATACATTGTAGACTGAAGCTAATTAATCAATTTAGAATTGAATAAGGGCCAATCCTATTTGGCATTAAGTTTGGGTGTAACTGTGTAAGATGAATTGAAATAAAGAATAAAAGGGGTTTTGTTTTATTAAGTGGCCGTTTGGTTCTCAAAGGAGAAAGACAAACAATTTAGGAATGGGAATAAAGAAGAATGGAAAGTAAAAGTGTTAGATTGAGTTAGTTGTTTGTTTAAAAGGAATGAGTTTTGCCTCCACCACACCACACCATCACTAGGGTTGTTCAAAATGATCCGATCCGAGCGATAGGATCCATGATCCGATCCATAAAAAATTGGATAATTTTTATGAAAAAAATTCGGATATTTCAGATCGGATACGGATCATTAAAAAAGGAAGTTTCGGATATCCGAAACTTAAAAAATTTCGGATCGGTTATCCAGAATTTCGGATATTCGGATCGAAAATCATTGTTTTAGATATTTCGGACATTTGGATTTTTATCGGATACTTTGGGTCGGTAACCGTGTTTTTCAGGTCGGATACTCGGATTTTTCGGATCAAATATACGAAAAATTATATCAAAAACAAAAAAAAATCTAATTTGAAAAATGTCAGATCAGATATTTTGGATATCCAAAATTTTCGAATCGGAAATTAGCCGACGAAATTTCAGATTAGATCGAATCGATACGAATGAGCACCCTAACCACCACCACCCCAACCACCGACTACATGCCACCACCACTGGTGTTGGGTTCAAGGGTGGGGCTATGTTCGAGGCTAGGGCTTGGTTTGAGGGTGGGGCTGGGTTCGAGGGTGAGGCTGGGTTATGGTGGGGCTAGGTTGGGGTAGGGCTAGGTTCAAGGTTGGGGCTAGTTGGGTGGTAGTTGTTGGTGGAAGGTGGGAAAAGGGAATGAAAAAGATAGGGTGGAAGGTAGGTTTAGGAAAGTGTTAGAATTTGGAAATGGATAGAGGAATGAGAATGACAAAATTGGCCTAACAAACATAATCAAAGGGAATGTGGGCAATTGGATAGGGGAATGAGAATGACAAAATTGGCTTAACAAACATAATCAAAGAAAATGTGGACAATTGATTCTCAGTTCATTTGATGAATACCCCCAACCAAACGCACCTAAATATATACAAGGTATATATATATATATATATACACACAAAAGTTGTGTAAGGGCCCAAAAGACTTTACAAAAGGAAGCTCAAGGAAGCTAATTCAGCTTAACATGCTTCGAAAAGTTAGGTAATACTCATAAATTTCTATTAAATTAATATGTTCTTTTTATATTGACAACATCTTGGGAAAAAAAGTCTTTTCTCCTTAACCAAAAGAATGAAAGAATTATATTTTAGCACTATTTACACTTATTACTTTAATTATAATTTATGATATATGTGTAAAGAAAAATATAATCATATATAATCCTATTAAATTTATCTCAAATACAAAGTACATTTTATCTAAGCATGTATGAGAAATACAATTGTTGTATTATATAGAGTATATTTTAGTTAAGGAGTAAGTATATAAAATGGTGTGTCCTTTTGGGATATAAACACATGAAAATGGGCATCTTTTAATGCAATTTTCTTCCCACCCTCAAAGAAGCAAATCTGGCAAGTTCTGGTATTTATAGCAGGCAGCACAAGTAGATTATGTTCTTGTACAGCAGACATGAAAATCATTTGTTAAGCTAAGTTCCCTTCTACCCAAAAAAAAAAAAAAACAAAGACATGAAAATCAAATCTGTCTTTCCCCATACAATGTTTTCAGTGGAGGGTGAAAGCTCTCAATTATTTGACTGCTACATGTAGAAGCCTTTTATCTTTATGTATTTTTTTTTTCCATTTTTGTTGGAAGCTTAGATTCAGAGTTGTTGGATCTCTGCAGTTGCTAGTTCTAACTCTAAAGTAATGATTGAACTATTATGCATCCTTCTGACATTTATCAAGATAAGCTTAACTTCACAACTCACAAGTATTTTACTTGGTACTTTCATATTATTAAAAAGCTATAGTAATTCATCTCTTGAGGCACAGCCATACAAGTATTAGCCTATAGGTTAAATTTTACAAACGCCAAGTCTGAGATCTTGGATTTGAGTTTCACAGCACTTTTTGCAAGGATTCTTTATCCCCTTTTAGATGCGTCTATCAGATAAATTGAACCGGATAACATACAGTAGGGCCCGGCTCAAGACCTAGTACCACCCACATTACCTATAAAAAAAAATCTTCAACTCTCTCTTTATATATTCAAGTGTGTTCATGAACTTAGTTACCCCCCAGTGCATAATTCAAATTTGTTGGAAGATATAACCAAAATCTCTTGATGGCATGAACTGTTATTCAGACCATACAACAACTGTAATTCAGACCATACATCAACTTGATGGCATGTTTTCCAGAAAGTCTCAACCTTATACTACCTCTTCAACATGTCAAGTTAGATAAATAATTATTTTATGAATCACAAATTACACTCTTTTGTTGCACATAATCTGCTACAGAGTAGTAGTACGTAGGGATTGAACATGTTGGTTGAAGAAGAGGTCAAAAGGAAATGGTTGAAGATCAATGACAATGAAGCTACAAAAACTAAATGGGAAATTTCTGACAAAAATCAACTTTCACCCATCTGCTCAAATAATCCGAACTTTGAGTAATCCAGGTTTAATCCCAAGTTGCACCAAATATTCTCAAAATCCACCCAATCTAATTTTAATCTGTTAAGCAAATTGTTGCAGGTTTTAGTGGGACAAAGTCCAAATTATTTTGAGCAGATGGGAGAAAGTTAGAATTATTTTGAGAATATTTGGTGCAATTTGGGATTATAGTATTATACCAATATTCCTGGATTACTCAAAGTTCGGATTTTTTTGAGCAAATGGGTGAAAGTTGGGAATTTTTTGCAAAATTAAATACTAAGAGATTTAAGTTAAAATTGCTGGAATCTGATAATCTAATAATGCAGCCTGAAAATTAGCACCTTGCAGAAGTACAGAGAATTAGCACCTTGAAAAATCTGAGAATGAGAAACTTTCAGTATTGCTACTAATCACAGCAAAACTATTCCCAGAGGAAATACAAGTTTCTTTTCTATTCTAAAATGAGACAATGTACTATAAGGCATCATAAATTCATAATAAATGCTGAGAATAGGTTTCCAGAGGAAGATTAATCAGGCCATGGCCCCATGTTGTTACAAAAAGAATCTGCAAGAATAGGAAAGATTTCTGCCAATAGCTTTGTATTAAAAGTAAATCAACAGAGATAGATTGAGCTTTAAAATAGACAGATGCTTACTTAAGAAATGAAAGTTTCTTGGTACTCAATAGCACCAACATTAGCTTGAGTGCACCAAACAACATGAACTTTAACAGGTGCATCTAGCAGCATGAATTTCGATGTTGGTGCCACGAGTGACATAAATGAAGTATAAAGTGAGTGATTCTCTATGAAAATTATAATGAACTTAATTGCCACAACCTTACTACAATTTTACAAACATACAACCAAACAAGTCCATGAAATTCATCCCAAATTTAAATTTAAGCATAAGAAAAATTCAAAATCAAGTACTTATGCCACTCTTCTATCTCCAAAATTAATTTTAATGCTGCCATTTGCACTCATTAAAGGCTTGAAGCTCGTGCTGTTTGGTGCATCCAAGCTAAAGTTTTCCTTTCGGGAAACAGTGAAAGTATATACATGAACTGCAAAAATTGGTATCTCACCTTCAGATGACACAAAAATATGAATAAAACCCATTTCTGTCTTACATCAAACTTCCTTGAGATTTTCAACTTCCAATCTCATAGTTTCTGGGTTCGGTGGCATCATAGTTGTATCCATTACGATCCCTGAAGATTGAATCTCAGTTGAATTTGGATTCAACCAATATGAACCACTCAAACCAGGCACGGATTGAGGAACAGTTCTACCTTCACGAGGTAATGGGACAAGAGTTGTATGAAGATTGTATGTATTCTTCATGTAAAACCCATCTTCCAATATTTCATAAAAATCTCCGGTCCGAACTTCCTGTGCCAAAGAGCACCAACAGCAAAACAACCATTGACAACAATCTGCAACATTTGGTTTACCAAAACACAAGTTATTTGGTGGAAGATTGAATCTTTTCCTCATTTGAATGCGCCAAAATCCTCCATATAGCAAACCAAACAAACAAAGTGCTACACCAACAATGCCTAAAATCTCTCTTACTGTATCATCATCAATGTTTACAGCAGCTAAGTTGAATATCCAAAAAGGGGCCATACAAAAAAGGATAAAGGTTGCTATATGAACATACATATTCCCAAACCCAAGTCTTTCCATATTCCAACCAAACACACAAAAGCAGCAGAAAATTGAGAGATATGCAACACAAAAATCTTCCCACAAACAAAACAACCCTCCTTTCCACTCAGGTTTTTCCTCAGAAAACACAATTCTTTTCTCCATTGATTGCCGCCTTAACTGCTTTCGCCCTTGTTCATCATCATCATCACATTCATAGTCCTTCCCAAGAGGGCTAAGAACACAGTATAATCCTGCAATAGCAGGAGCTGCAATAGCAACTAATAGGCATAAACCAACTCCAATAAGCGGCCTATCGGCTCTTTTATAACCTAAATTAAGCCCACATAAAGCATATTGAGCAAAGCAATTAATATGAAGCAATATAATCACAACTACCATGTGTAATCTTTCATTGGGCTTAGGAGTTTCATTCTTACAGTATATCTTCCTTAGTAATACAACATCTTCTTGTTTCCACCTACACAATATCACCAATTGGTGGAACCTCCTTGGATGTTGGTAAAGACACATTAGGGTAAAAAGGGCATTGATGATTTGGTTATTAACCTCAAACCACTCATCTCTTTGTAATTTTTTTGGGATAATATGGTTTAGCATTCCTGTCATCACAAGAAATAGAATGGCCCCTGATACAGCAACACAAACTACCCACAAAAGAAGGGCCATATTCAATGGTTTCTTAACCCAAACTTTGCACTTTTGCATTACAGAAGGCCAATCAATTTTAGTACAGATCACACCTTTAGGGTAATTTTCATCACTTATTAGTCCCTTTCTTGATGTTGAAACTTGCAGAGAATTAGGGTTACTCAAATTATACCCAACTCCTTCTCCATTTCTAGTTGAAACCATTGTTAATTTTAGGAAAAACACACAAATTTGAAGTAACTTTTGTTTATATCACCTCAGCAGCACCAATAATAACTAGACAGTGTAGCTAACAAGGGCTCCTTGAATTGCCTACAACAACCCACAAAAGAAACACAATCAAAAAAATAAGACAACCCCGGGTAACAAATTCAAATGGCCATAAATTGTACAGTGTCAGTGAAATACTTCCTCCGTTTTTTTAGATACACCACTTTCTTTTTCACGCGTATCAAGAGTGATCTAGGTGTGTTAGTGGCTAAATCTTTCGACAAAATTTTAATGCAAGCAACTATGATATAATATATGACATGTCCTAAACTTTCGTTGATTAAATTTGCTCGTTTACACCATTAAATCAATTCCTTGATATGCGTGGAAAAAAAGTGTTCCATCTAAAAAAACGAGAAAGTATTAAGTACATAAGCTCCATTTTGTGGGAATAGAAAACTCTTTTTCATTAAAAAAATAAATCATTGTTTGTTTAGGAAAACGTTTTTTCATTTTAAGCGTTTTCCATTGTTTGTTTGATCTGAAATAAAATTTAAATATGCCCTTTTTCGGCCCAAATCAAACAATTTAATATGAAAACAAAACAAATCTATAAATTGGGAGGAAAAAAAAAAGAAAGAAAGAAATAGCAGTAAGTGAAACATACATCAAATCATCTGTTGTAGCTTGCTAGAAACTTTTCTTTTGCAGCTCTTGAAGCAGTGTATCATCCTACAAGAACACCCAAAAAAACTCCAGAAGCTATAGAGCAAATTAACAAGAAAATTGATGGATAATATTAATAATAATAAAGTTAAAGTTGATTATTTACAGAGTTGAGATTAATCAATGGAATGTACTAAAGAAAACAGTGTAAAAGCAAAAATAAAATAAAAATAAAGTGTGAAACTTGAAAAACACATGCTGAGTAGAATTTGGCATAGATTCCATTAAAAAAAATGTCAAAACTTGCCTACTTGAAGTGATCGAAATTTGAAAACATTGGGAAAAAAATTTGGCAAAACAAAACATCTGGGGTTTGTGGAGCAAGCATAAAGCATAACAGAGTACAAGGAGAACGGCTTTTATGGATGAGAGGATTGTCTAATCTAAAGTTTCAATAAAGTATAGTAGACCACTAAAGACTTTTCGAAATATGAGTTTGAATAGCCCGCTTAAAATCTTTTGTACTCTTTCAAACAACTCTTTTAACAATAATTTAATTAATGTTACTAGAGTAACAATAACAATAATAATATTTGTGCAAATTAGAGGGTAAAAATAGAAAGAGCACCTAACAAGTAACAAGGATTAAAAAAAAAGTTTTTTGTCCAAAACTACCTTTGCCAATTTTTTTTTGACAACTACCTTGTTCGTTGTTTCGGCGTTGACTTTGCTTTATTCTCAAAAATAATTAGTTCAATCAATGTTTTGGGTCATTTTTTCCCTAAAGGATTAAATATGAGGTCGTAATCTACAAAAAATAGTTGCATAAGCTTCTATTTGCGTTACAAAATTTATCTCGATATGCGTTCATTGGTTTGCATGCCAAAAAAATTTCCTATCAAGGTTTTGGTGGGTCATTTTTGTCCTAACGGGTCAAATATGAGGTCGGAGTTTGTAAAAAAGACTAGATTGACCAGCAAAGGCAAAGTCAACTTTGAAATAGTGAATAAGGTATTGGTCAACCATAAATTTACTAAGTAATGTATTTTTGGACAAATTTTTGTAAGTAAAGTAATTTTATGCAAAAAATAGTGTAACTAAGGTAGTTTTGAATAAAAAAACCAAAAAAAAGGGTGAAAAGGTCATTTAATAGGATCCAAATTGGGATAAAAATATAAGAAGAACAACTGAACAAATATTAACTCTTGTTATGGGGTGCGTTCTCTTCCCTTTAAAAAAAAACAAATCTGAGGTTGAATAAGTTTGAATAAGCTCAATTTATGTGTAATAAGTTTAAGTTTAATTAGATTTTAATAAGTTAAATCATATCTAATAAATTGTAATAAGTTCAATAAGATGTACTAAATTTTAATCAGGTCAATAAGTTCCAATAAGATCTAATCAAAATTAATAAGTTTCAATAAAACCTAATCAAATTAATAAGTTCTAATAAGATCTAATCAAGTCAATAAGTTTCAATAAGTTCAAATCTAATACGTTGAAAAAACGCACCCTAAGATTGGTGTGCAATAAAATTTATGCAAGACTTTGAATTTAATGTGTTTCTTAATTTTGTTTTTATTAAAAATCTTTTATGACAGTTAAGGCACTATAAAATGAACTATAATATCTCCTCTAAAAAAAAGTGAAGTATAATAATCCTTTTTTTTTCTGTTCGCAACATTATGGATTGTTTTTACAAGAATAACATTATAAATTGGATGAGAGATAACAAGAAGCATCTCGATCTTATTCAGGAAAAACTCAACTGGTAAACACAATTCTGTTCAGCCTACACAACTACTAGCCATGCAACAATGTTTTTCATTTTCCTAAAAGCGTGATCGATCAAGTTGTTACGGCGTGTAGAAATTATTACAGCGTGTAGAAATTATTACAGCGTGTAGAAATTATCTCTGGTCTGACCAATCTTATAATTCTAAGAGTCTTCCTCTTGCCTGGAATCTTATCTGGAGGCGAAAAAAAAGAATTGGGAATTGGGGTTCAAAGAAAGCCATGCATGGAAATATGCTTGGAGTATTGCTATTAAGGCTGACAATTTATGGATGAAGTGGGTGAACCATGTCTACCTTCTACCTAAAGGGATAAGGACTGAAAATCTTATTCTCCCCTTGCATCTGCAAAACTAGTGAGTAACAATTGTAAAAAGTGGCTAACGAAGCTACTTATGTGATTTTTGTACTCCCTTCGTAACATAAAGATTTCAACATTTGTTTTTTTCATGCATTTTGAGGAAGTGATTTAAGGGTGTAAATGAAGAAATTAATCAAAATGATTTTAATACAAGCAAGAATGTGATTATAAGTTACTAATATCAAAATTATTTTGATTAATTTGGTCGTTTACACCCTCAACTCGCTTCCTCAAAATGCGTGAAAAACATTTGTTGAAATCTTTATATTACGGAGGAAGTACTTTTGATTTCTAGCAGAAGTGTGCTGCAAGCCTGCAATTGATTGAGTTTCCTTAGCCTAAACCCTTCCAAGAAGGTGGTAGCTTGGTAGGTCAAGGAAACACGATGCTTTGCATGCTCCCATGTTTTGTTAGCTCTTTAAGTTGCTTGCCACACTCTTATGTTTTGCTTGTAAATATTGTTTATGTTTTTTTTATTAATTTATTATTTTCCTCGCAATTTTTTTAATCAAAATTACATATTAAAAACTTTCATTAATACAAATAAAATAAAATCTTAATTGATACATTTTTTCCGTATAGATTAATGTATATATTTAGTCAAATTTTGGTCAAATCACACAATATTAGGGTTGAGTAGAGTGCGGTTTGAACCACACCAAGCCGCACACAAACCGCAATTGTACGTGCGGCTTGGTTTGCAATTTTTCCAAACTGTAATTTTGGGTGCGGTGCTGTTTCTGAAAATTTTGCAACCACACCTTACTGTAAACCGCAATTTTTTTAATTGTTCTAAAATATTTAATTTCATATTCCGTACTTTTTATTTGACCTACTACCTTACTGAAGTTATGTCTTTTGTTTGTTTTGGGCCTTATCTGGTTGGTTAAGCTCGCAATTGTCTAAGACTTCTCTTACTCTTTAAGCCTCAAATAAAAAATAAATCTAGAATTTTTTGTCCTTGTCAATAACTAATTATAAAATCAAAAAAAAATTTAAAGTATGTTAAAGCGCAAACCGCACCGTACCAAACCATACATTGCGATACAATTTGGTGCGGTGTCATATAAATTGCGGCACAGTTTCAAAATTTGACAAACCTTAATTTTTGCAGTTTGGTCCGCACCACGCTCGGCGCTACCCAATATATTCAGAACAAATAAAACACACGAATGAAACATAGCCTAAACCTGTTCGCCCTCCCTCTTTCTCTATGCGGATCCTCAGTCCTCATTAAGCCACAACCATCTTCCTCCACCACCGACTCAACCCATCTCCTCACCGCCGTCGACTCCCATCTATCTTTTACGGCTTCGTAGTTCGTTCTGCAGCACTCCATCTCTCTTCCTCTCACCCTCACGGCGTCACCCTCTCCCTCCGGCGAAGAACCGTGGTTGCCTTTCCCCCATTGAAGTAGAATCAGAGGTTTTGAGGTAAGTTTGGGTTATAATTAGGAAGGAGAGTAGAATTGCCAATCGAATCTTGCTGCTGTAGACTTATTTTGTTTATTCATTACTATGCTAGTTTAGTATCCAAACTATGAAAATCGAGGTTTTCTCCCTGGGCCCAGGGCGGCCACCCCTCCTGCCCTGGCTCAGGGACGGGCCTGAATATCAATTTCACGATCTATGGTTTAATCGTCTACTTCTTAGGTGGATTATTGAGCAATTAGATATCACTGCTGATGTTATAGAAGGGTATTATCAGCGAATTTGTTGTTGAATTTTTTTGATGCTCTGGAATGATATGGATTCCATGTAATTTTTCTGGTCTGATTGTTTGAGTCAATTTTGGATGTTAGTTCATTGCAGGGTTTTGTTTATAACCTTCAATTTTAGGGTCAATCTGTGAAAATGGTCCTTTTCACCTTAGACCCAACTTGGCTGCACCTCCAGCTCTGGGATGGCGATGTTTGTAATGATAGTCACCATATCATCACATTAGTTCTCATTTAATATAGTAAATGACTGTCCTAAATACCCTCATTATTGAAGGAACAATGGATTCTTTTGCTGCTGTTGAAATTGAAAACTCAAACGTGATTTAAGATTTTTAAGTTACTGTGTTTGATGTTAAGTTATTGAAATTGAAAATGGCATTATTATTTGCTTGTATGATTTGGCATATTCAATCAACTCAAACAAGTCCAAGGTAATGGGAAAACAACCTATCTTTGACAATTCATGTCTTCACTTATATATTAGTCAGGCACCTCCTAATGCAATCTAAATTTTAGTTAAAACTTTTATCCTTTTTTAATATAAAAGATAAAAGATTTTCGGATTTTGAATTATAATGCTTTTGAAATAATTTTTTGCTCAAGCTTCTTTTTTTAAAGGTTTTGTTGAATTATTGGAGGTTTATTATACAATCCTCCAGTTTGAAAATCGTGGTTCCGCTGCTAGTGGTAATTTACTCTTTGGATTAAGGCATTGGATTTAGTTATATGTGATCAATTTGGCTAGTTTGTTGTTGAGCCCATCCCCTAAGATATCTCGATGCATTTTTGGGTACTGCTGTTGGTGTCTTACCGCTGGTGTCTAGGCATTTTAATAGATTAGCTTGTTTGTTATTGAGTACCTCCATTGTTTTCATACTTTACTATTACCTCAGTCCCTTTTAATCCTCTCATACGGAATGTCTAGATTGATCATTTTTTAACAATAATAACTTCCCACTTATATATTAGATACAAATATACAATCATGCAACACCTCTGAGCATAATCACACTGGAAAAATAAGTGTCCCACAGTCTAAGCATCTCCCTGGCACAATGGGCATTGATCACCATCACAAACGGACAAACCCAAATCTTCATCAAGTGAGTTTTGACTCTAATATCTGCCATAAGACCATCCAGCTTATTATTTTGTGCTTTGGAATATTGAGTCTATTCTATACACAATTCTTCCAATAAACTTGCATATGTGTAGGTTTCAGCCACCTGGACCCGCCATATATTGTATAGCCTCTAGGATCATGAACCCACTGGTTCCTTGTATAGCCTGGCTTCATAATATCTTTAACTTCCATATTTGTCTCCAGCTCTAGGAAATTGTTGGTGAGGGCTTGAATCTCTTCCAATCCTTCCCATTGAGATACATATGGTCTTCCCATTTCATCTATAAGGAATCTTGTTCTTGAACTATGTTCTAAACCAGCTTACGTACAGCTGTCTGATTCCAAAGGACACAAATTTGATTTCCATTAAATATGATGTTGGATTAGCCTCAATGTATATTTTTAACATATCAACTTTTTATAATTTCTAATTAAAGATATTAAAGATCAAAGTTATGCATGAATAGGTGTAAAGTACTAAAGTCAAAATGTTTCAACTATAAAAGATGGGAGGTAATATGACTCTTGAGTGATGAACAAACGTGGATTGATAATCTATGGTTACATTAAATTGATAATAATATTTTGATAGTCATAATTATTCATTGTTTTTCCCATGACGCAAACTAGTTACTTAGGAGTAACAAATATGCTAACGCAATCTGACAACACTCACCCACTTTTGATGTTGCATTGATGACTTTGTGTGCATTCACTTTTCTTTTCTTTTTTTTTTGGGTGGGGGTTGTTGTTGTTGTTTCTAAGGTTAGTTTATTTTGTGTCTTGCTCAATGAAGTGCATTAATATATATGTTTTTGAATTTTTGTTATTTCATCTTCCTGTAGAATTTTTTTAGCTTTTGAATATATATATATATATTTGGTTTTTGTTTGGAAAGTTATCTTCATTTTTTTTATTGATTTTCTAATTTTTCTGCTCATTTGTATGGAAGCAATGATTTTGGTACCCTTGATTTGATTATGCTTTGTCCTCCAAGCTCTGTTCAATAGTCGCACCTTTTGTAAACGTGTGCTGAAATAAGACTAGGGGTGTGGAAATCACTATGCGCATGTCCTATATGTATGAGTATGACTTTATCCTTTGATTTTCCCCGTGTTTGTTATGCATTTGTCTGTATCTGAACTACTGCAATCAAAATTCCCATATAATGTTAGTGCCAAAAAGTTAGGTGGACAGAAAAATTGAGGAAATGCATGAGAACGTGAGCAAGAGTGAAGATGGGAAGCTGTATTCATCAGTGAGTTCTGAGTTAGATGCGGATGGACCTATCATTGAAGAATACTTGTCTTCTGAATCACTCCCCCAGCCACATGGCAAGCTTCATCTGTACATCACTGTCCTTTTTTTCCCCTTTTCCCCTGCAACCTAGTTCTGTTTTTTTTTTTTTTTTTTTTTTTTTTGTGTGTGTGTGTGTGTAAGATCTATACTTTGGGATTGAATTGACTTGTCTTCAGGAGGGACTTGATTGATATTTCTCCTGTTCTTACCGAGGCTGCTGGGGCCATTGTTGATGTGAGTGTTACAATTTTTGACTGAAACGATTATAGGAACATGCATATGTACCTTCCATTTTCTTTTACAATTTGCTGCTTACTGTTTTTTCCTGGTTTTATTTTGTTCGGTGTTTTTTTTTTTTGGTGGAAAAACCTTTAATATTCTGATGGGATTTGTATTAAGCATTGCATCTAATGTATTTCATTAATGTTCTTTAATACTATGAAGTTCTGTATCATTGACGCTCTTCAAATATTGATATTACATTTGTTTTTACGATTGTTTTTTGCTGGTCATTTTTTTCTGTGGGGAAAATTTCGACTATGTTGCTGTGATTTGTATTCAGAGATGGTATTCTAGAACAATGCTTCACATTTATTTCTTCAATGTTATTAATCTTTTATGTTCTTCAACGAAGCTTTATTGAAAATTGCATGATTAAGTGCATATGGAAACCTTTGAAAAACTTTGGACCCTTTATGTTTTTGATTAAAGGGTGGAAGGGGGGTAGGCTTAGGAAAGGTGAATATGCACTAATTCAATGTTTGTGTTTGGGCAGAACCAGAATCTCTAAGTCTTTGTTGTTGGTTGTTTTATGCTTCAAAGATTGTTACTGTAGTAGTATTTATGAGACTGATTTGCTCCTTCCATGTTCAATTGGTTATCTTATAAGATATAGTTGGATTTAGCAAAGTATATGCTTGACTGTTTAAAACTTCACGGGATTTAAAATTTGCTAATATTGAAAAGGAAACTTCACTAATTGAACATTCTAACTCTCTTGAATGTAATATGTATTCAGGATTCTTTCACTCGTTGCTTCAAGTCAAATCCTCCAGAGCCCTGGAACTGGAACATCTATCTATTTCCTTTGTGGTGTTTTGGTGTTGTTGTAAGATACTGCGTTCTTTTTCCAACAAGGTTAGCTTTCAAATCAACTGTTTTCCATGATTAGTGGGCATTGGAGTATTTTTTTTCCTTTTTTATAACTTGAATCTCATTAATGCGAGATAAAAACAAGACAAAGATAACTGCAGGGTGCTGAACAGGCCTGGTCACAGCCCTATTGCACAGGCCCCCCATTTGAATGGGGCTTCTTAATCCTAGTCGAATATTATTATATATGCTAATAAAGTGTAGGAAGTAAACGAAAAGGAGTTTGCTGGAGTGTTTGTGCATGCAGCACAATTGTTGCTAAATGTTGATTGACGCGGGTTCAAACCCCTTTAACTGTTAAAAGTTATCTTCTTTTTTTTTTTTTTTAAATTTCCCTTTTTCCTTAGTAGCAATGGCAATGCATAGCTACACGTCTCTTTTTTATTTGTATCATATTCACATGTTTTATTTATCAAAAAAAATAATAATTCAAGATTCAATCAATATTCTACTTTTATACCCGCCTTTGTAAACTTCTCTCCGATTCAAATTGGGGAGAATATACAAAAACAAAGGGAGTATATATATGTATGTATGCATCTTATAAACATTTTTAGACATTCAATAAACTTTCTAAAATGACATTAGTTTTGAAATGGATACTAAAAATTGCACTTCAATTGATACAATAATTGTGAGTTATACTATAAATTTAGGCCTATTTATTGATGATGCACAAATTACACAGGGCCTCCATAATGATTGGCACGGCCCTACTGCTATAACCAGCATCCCAGCTTGACACTTGTTTACTGAATTATTGCAGGGTGCTAGTTTTGACAATAGGATGGATCATATTCCTCTCTCTTTACTTGCCGGTTCATTTTTTAGTGAAAGGACATGATAAGCTACGGAAGAAGTTAGAGGTATAGTTTGTTTGTCTTCTTACATTACATAAACTTCTCCTTTACGATCAATATGTAGCTCTTATCTTGTTAATTCAGTTACATTCTTTAAATTTTGAGAGAATTACTGAAATTCAGTCAAAATTCAAAACAATTTTATTTGTGTTGATAGTAGCATAGCCTTGATCACCTGCTGGGTCATATTCAGATAAAAAATAAAGGTTACTAAAAAAGGAATGAAGTAAAAGATCTTTGAGGGACAACTAAATGGGGACAAATGTAAGATGTTTGAGGTACGGACTATGTAGAGATTACTATGATTGGATAAACAAGACCAACTTTTATATTTTAGCTAAATTTTATCCAAGTCATTTCAAGCAAACGTTGTATATTTTTTTTGAAACGAGTCATTTTAAGCAAATATTATGTCATTAGCTTTGGCAAATAACATTGAATAAATAATGTAGTATTGAATAACAAATATAGTCAGAATATAAAAATCAAGCTTTTATTTATCATCATATCAGCATTCACAACTATGAGAAAAAATGAGATAAAAATACAACACCTAATTTATATTAGATTGAAATATGAGAAAATGAGATTATATATATCACCACAAATTCAAAAACATTTTATATGATAAAATTGACAAGATTTTCACCATAGAAATGAAAAAACATATGAGAAAAAAGTTTATTTTGTAACTTGAAAATACAATTGAATAAACCATATCCACACTAGTATACATTTTAACATAAATTTTAAATGAAAATTGATTATTTTTAATTAGAATTTAAAACTCAAACAATATGATTGAATTTTCAGCACAAAAAAAATATATGCCCCCTCCGTTCCATATTCAACACAAAAAAAAAATCATGCTCCCTCCGTTCCAACAAGTTCTTTTGAATTTTACTTTGGAAACTATTAACAAATAATGATTATCTTTTAAATTTCTTCTAATATGTAAGGTTAAATATAGCTATGTAGGGTCTTACTTGATTCATGTTAAAAAGTATTTTATTTATATTCAATTTCTATTCACAAATAATGATATAAAACATGCATTAGCAAAGCGTGAAAAGTGAAAGTCACAAGAACTTCTTGGAACAGTTCCGGGTATCAATCATGCTCTAAAAAGAGTATTCGCAATTAAGATAACAAATTTTTTAAAAATGCGATAAATACAAGATAACGACTAAAAATTTTGAATTTTTTACTCTAATTAATTTATTTTTTGATCTCTAAAATTTGAACGTACATGGGTTTTGAATTTTGATATTATTCATAATTAGGGTAGTATAGAAAAGGTTGCTTAGAATAGAACTAGCTTTTGTCCCGGGAAATGTCCCTTTTTATTTTTTTATTTTTATGAATTATGAAATTAAAGATTTTATAAAATTAAGGGATTGATTGAAACAACAATGTTCTAGTATTTGCCATATTTTTATTTCATCCTGTATTGAATTATTTATCAATTTTCCCCCTATTCTCGTTTCCTCTTCTCAAATGACCAAGTTTGATGAGAAACTTTTGATTCTATGAATGAGATCAAAGACCAATAAAAACTTCTAAATAAAAGCTAAACTGTTGTGCTGCTAATCAGAAACATTACAAATATAAAATTGACTTATTATTCTGTTATAGATGTTGAAAGAATTTGTTGTAAGATTTTATGTGTGAACCATGCATGACTGTTTTTGTACTTAAGGGATTATATATTTGGTGACAATGGAAGATTGTTGGTTCAATCGATCTATGAGAAGATTGAGAACTAACACTAATGAAGAGTATGTGTTAATTGAGCTATATCCCTACGTAGAATTTGTAAATTTCCTTAATATTAAAAAAAAAATCTTTATTCTCACACTACATGCAATCTTCAACCATCACCAGTATACTTCAACGGACTAAGGACAAATTTGCCTTGCAAGGTTCATGTTTAAAATGCTAGAGTAATAATTTTCAGCAACGAAGGCAATATAATACATCCAATATATAATCGGAAGATTTAGCTTAAAAGTTAAAAGCACTAAAACTTGGCTTGAAGGAAGTGTCTACTTCTTTTGTACTTGATCTCATTTATATAATCAATCTATTGCATTGAACTTGAATATTTGAGAAGCTAAGAAATTGAGAATATCGAAAAACATGATAAAGAAATACTAGTAGTAGAAATATGGATGGAAGTTACACATATGAGGATTGAAGAGGTCACATCCAAAGAAAAATATAGATTCAAGAGATTAAAAGAGTCATCAAAATTTATTTATTTCTTACAGCTTGCATACATATATATATATATATATATAAAGAATTATTAATTATTATGATGGATATAAAAGAATAGTAATGTTTTTTTTCTCTGTGTAAAAAATCGAGCAATAGTTATAAAATTTGTTGATGATAATATTCATCAGTCGATTTAATGGCTTAGGCCATGTTCTTTCGGACTGAATTTATGAATTTCAGTTCGGTTTAGCTCCTGATGAGTCTAGGATCTAGTTCAGATTAATTCATTCCAAAAGAAAATGGCCTTAGTGGTTGATAACTCACATTGCACATGAATGGTGAAGTGTTCGGGACTTGTTCCAAGTTTTTTTTTTCTTAGTGTGAGTGCAACTTTTGTATGGAGTTGCCATGTGCCCATGTCATTGATGTTATTTTTTCACTTTGCTTTACAATATATAGTGTTGATGTTAAGTGGGAATGAGAATGGGAAGGGGGAAAGAAGGTAAAAAAGAAGTCAAAAACTCATATAATGTTACTATGTGCGAAGAAGGATCGCTAAGATTCAAAGTAGTTCTAATTGATTTATACATGAATATGTTTTGGTTCATAAAAAATAACCTATAGGTACCTCTCGATCCCTACCATTGTGGGCTTCATGTTGGGTTGTACAACAATTATTATTTTTGTATGTTTTTTGGTCTTTAGAGAGCCACAAGGGAGGGGATGAGAATCAATCTCAGGATCTACTAGAACCAGGAGAGAAGCTCTTACCAAACATTTTTAAAAAAGAAGTTTTTTTAGTTGGATAATGTGGGTGGTACTAGTCCTTGAACCGGGCTCTAATGCAGGTCATCCGTCTCAATTTGGTCAACAAACGCATCCGCAAGGGGAAAGATAAGAATCCTTGCAAATGCGTTCGGTGAGGTTCGAACTTGAGACCTCAGGCTCGAAGTTCGCAAGACTTAACCACTAGGCTGAGACTCACACAGACACCTTATAAATCTATAATATTTGGAGATCTTAATTTTCTGTGAATCTTTGGTTGTCAGCGGCTCAATGGTTTCATCCAATGTTGGTTTCATCAGACATTGTAAAAGTTTGTGAATCTATCTATAATCGTTTGAATCCCCCATTATGCTCATAGTTAAGATATAAAAATGAGACAATAGTTTCCCTAATGGATGCTTACATTAGTTGGGCGTATCTCGCACTTTCCATGTCATTCATTCTAAATAGGGGTGTCTTGGGGATCTTAGTTGTCAAAAGCACACCTCAGGCTACCTATGAGAGGTGTTGAGGTATGCCTTTGAGCTTTAAGGAAAATAGTTTTGATTTAAATTTTAAATTGAAGAATGATTAAAGTTTCTTCAAATCCAGACTTACCTAAGCTTTACATGTATCATCATTACAATTATTAAAGATATTAAATATATCCAGAGAAAACAATGCTTTGAAATAAATTAATAAGTAAATGCGTTTTGCCTACAAAAGGCATGTGCCTTCGCCTTGTGCCTCGAGGCTCCAGGGACCATTTGTGCCTTGGTGTGCCTTGCACCTTTTAAAAATAATTTTCATTTCGGAAAATTGTCTCTTACAGCCAAATAAATGTCATTTTGTGAATTACAACCGCTTAGTTTCATTTTGTATTTAAATTCTAATAAAATCTCATTATTCCGACCAATGTAAACAATCTTAAGCGAAGTGTAATGCGATAGAAATCCTTAAAAACATAAACGATGATGTTATACTTTGTTAATGACTTTTGGTTGTAATTTAATTACATAATGAAATTAAGTGCAATAAAATTGCAAAAATAAACTTAAGTGGATGCGAGTCGCAAACTCACCTATTTATTTGGATGTAACTGGCAACTTTCCTTTTAATTTAGGAAAGGTGACAACATTAAAATCATATTGGGATTTGTATAGTCTAGTCAAGCTGAAGTAGCATCTTAGTAGATGTTTTAAGGGACATTAAATGCAGAAAAAGAGTTCTATGAGACATTGAGACTATGACAATGTGAGATTTGATCATACCATCTAGTTTAGTGTAGTCAATGTTTCATATAGATTATCTTTCGGCCTTTGGTCAGCAATTTCATTGGCTGTGCCTGTGACTATGATTTTATAGTTGTATATTGTGTTCAGTTCTCCGTGGACTAAATCAGATTAGATTAGTCTCTTGTGTTTTCTATTGTTTTTTGTCCTGGTATTCATGGAAGGATCTGCTGTGATGACTTTTGTTGTTCTAATTTTCTATCAGCGTTCTCTTGTGGAGCTGATTTGCAGTTTCTTTGTTGCTTCATGGACTGGGGTTATTAATTATCATGGGCCACGGCCGAGTATGAGGACTAAGCAGGTGATATATATGCCGTCCTGTTTTCATCAATGCTGTTCCATGCTATGGAGATATGCTGTGTTGAAAACATGCTAAATTCTTTGTACTTGCTTTTTATATAAAACAGGTTTTTGTGGCCAATCACACCTCCATGATTGATTTCATTATTTTAGAACAAATGACTGCATTTGCTGTTATCATGCAAAAGCATCCTGGTTGGGTTGGTAAGGATTAATGTGCTGGCAGTACTCTTTGCATGCTTCATCTATTACAATTTACAGGATGCTGTTTCTCTCATTCCTCTTATAACATAATTTTTATGGATACCCAAAAGATAGACACATACACATGCATACATCCATTATCTTTTTGATGGAAAGCTAAATGGGTCCCACCCAAGGATGGAAAGGGGGCTGGGGGGTATCGATCCCAGGTCTCATGAGAGACCAAGGGAGCGGGAGACAATTGCTATTCATGTGGTACATATTCTTTTGTGTATATGCATATACTGATATACATACATATCTACATTACATATACACACGTACATACATATATAAACAATTAGAAGCTTATAGTTGATTCTTTTTTTATATTATGGCCTTTTATGCTGCGATTTTTGTTTTTGAGAAGTGGCATCTGTTGTACTTCCGCAACAGCCTTGGACATATTAATATTGCAAAGTGGCAATCTGATATTCGTAAGCTGAGACAAACTAATTAACTTTCTGAATATAAAGTTTATTTTTAGTTATTTCTTTTTCCCTTTGAATACTCTTGTATGGATGGAAGTGGTAATTTTATGCTGTGCCTTGCGGTGCAGGGTTGTTGCAGAGTACTATTTTAGAAAGTGTTGGATGTATCTGGTTCAACCGTTCAGAAGAAAAGGATCGTGCTATTGTAACAAAAAAGTACATATCTGAAATGGGGAAAATTTATGAATTTTATTATCTCGTCTAATACTATAAGCTTACATATTTCAGGTTACGGGAACATGTGCATGGGTCAGACAATAACCCTCTTCTGATATTTCCAGAAGGAACTTGTGTTAATAATGAGTATACAGTAATGTTTAAGAAGGTAAGAGGATTTTGACTGTTATGTATTTTTGGACGAGATTTGTGGGTAGTAACTTGTATACTAATGTAGAAAAACCATTTTTCTGTTGAAATATTTCTCGTTTAGGGTGCATTTGAGCTTGACTGCCCTGTTTGTCCCGTTGCAATCAAGTACAACAAAATTTTTGTTGATGCCTTCTGGAACAGCAGGAAGTAAGAGCTATTGAGAACTTTTTTTTTTGAGTTTTTATGTCATATAAGGATATATCGGATGCTGTTTTTATCATGTCTTTCCTTTTTGTTTGATTACACTGCTTTCTTAGTTATTGCAGGCATACATCTAGTTTCTACTTTCTAGGCTATTTTCACAAATTTTATTTTTCCTGTAAATAGTCACCAACCTTTTATCTTTAGGATCATTCCTGTTCAACAATGGTAAGTTGTGATGTTTCTAGGTTGCTTGTTCGTGAGTACTTTTTGTGACTGCAATCTTTGACTTGAGGGGAACGCTCATATTTACAGCATCCAAACTTATATCAAGTATCTACAACCTTGTAAAGAAACGGAAAGGAATAAAGCAGAATGTAAATTTGCTCCGATACTTCAACATTTTTTTGGCAAGAAATTGAATTTATTACCAAAAGAGAGAGTTCAAACATACAACCAAACACCAAATACCTATGTCAAAAAGACATTACATATATCAGGCTTTCTAGATACGATATTAAAAATAACTGTGCAAATAACTTCCTCAGAACTATGTCCTTTCTTTGCAAAGATCAAGTTGTTCCTGGCCAGCCAGACTTGATAAATAACTTCAGTGAAGAGCATAACCCAGATTATCCCACCTCTGTTATTTTTCCTTGCAGCTTTAGCAGTATAATGGATTTTCTGAGCTAAGGAGCCAATTTCTTGAGTAGAGCCAATCTTCTCCAGCAAGTTACTCCAAACACCACAAGTAAAACGACACTGAACCATCAGGTGCTCCAAGTTTTCATCAGCTTCTCCACAAAGAAAGCATGAAGCATCAACAGTCATGCCCTAATTGATGAGTTTATCCTTAGTGGGAAGCATATTAGAGACAGCCAGCCAAAAAAAAAAATGCTTTTAGGGGAAGAAGTATTGCGCGCAATCCTCTTCCAATGGACTGATTGAGTGTCACCTTTTAGAGAGCGATAGAGCTTGGAACTAGAAAAGTTGCCTTGGGAAGTAGCAAAATTCTGAATGTCCATAGAGCCAAATAAGCTTCTACACTTAAGAATCTTCTGCATCAACCAAGAGAGTTGAGGAGAAATAGAACAAGACAATTTAGTATTATGTTCGTTGCAGGAGCTGCAAACAAATATAGATTTAAATCTAGTAATCTTGATAATTATGTGCCAATACTTAATCATCACTCTTGTAATTTTATGTAATCTTGGATTTTTGAAAGCTACACTTATGCTGAATGTCTGTTTATCTTTGGGAATTTCTGAACTTTATTTTATAAATGCAGGCAATCATTTACAACGCATTTGCTTCAGTTAATGACTTCTTGGGCTGTTGTTTGTGACGTTTGGTTTTTGGAGCCTCAGACATTAAAACCTGGAGAGACGCCTATTGAATTTGCCGAGAGGTGCTTTCCCCACCCATACTTCTAACAGGATGTTATAGTCGGTACATTTTGTGTAAGCACTTGATATTGAATCTTTCTATTGTTTAATGTATTCTTCTATTTTCACAGGGTTAGGGAGGTGATCTCTCATAGAGCTGGCCTGAAAAAGGTTCCTTGGGATGGCTTCCTCAAATATTCACGCCCTAAACCTAGGCTTACTGAGAGCAAGTATGCTTTTTTTCCTTTTTTTCCCTAGAAAATAAAATAAAATAACATGGTATCTTTGACTTTTGTATGCCCAATGTTTGCTTGAGTTTGTATATTCTTTCCATCTTTTCCTCATCTTTCATTAGAAGACTTAAAACGGCTAAATGAAAAGTAAAGAAAATTATGTTCGGCCGAACTAGCTGCCCTCATGGTGTAAATATCATCACTGTCCATTTTCTTAATTTTTTTTTAAATTTAACCTTCTCTGTTTCATGTTTCCTGATTTTTGACTTTTTTTTTTTAAATATTTTGATTTCTTCATCCAATCTCATGTTTCTTTTTGGAGTCCTGGGTTTGTGTTAGCCTGGTTGCTTATCAGAGAAAAGCATGAAATATGTGTTCATAAAGGGCTTGCTATTTTCCTATGGTCTAGGTTCAGTTTTTGGATTCATGTTTACATTCATTAATTCATATTATTCTCTGAGCCTTTGAGGGTCGTGCGGTTGTTGGACACAAGAATTCACATCACATTAGGAATAATTTTTCAATCTCAAGTAATTATAGGCATAATTATGATATCCTTTTAATTGGAGAAATATTGTTTGGTTTATTGTGAAGGAAGTAACATTTTCCACCAAATGTTTCACTTTGCTGGGAGGTGGGTGGGGAGTAGCCACTTAGATGTATTATTTTTCAACAAAACAACTCCAGTGCTCAATTCCCAGGAATTTTTACTTCATATGAACTTATTATGCCTAACATACAAGTACCAAGTCTAAAGTTTGTTCTTGAATGTTTTGTGTGTGCAGACAACAGAGCTTTGCTGAATCAATATTGCGGCGCTTCGAAGAATAAGTGAAGTTCTTATCTAAGCTTTAGCCACACCCTTTTTGGTTAGCTCTTCCTTTCAACTTCTATGTGAATTTAGCCATCAACCAATTTGTTCTTGGTTATCCATATATATAAAAAAAATTGTATTTGTTATGTGCGCGACCTTCCTTGTAGTTGCCTTCCCTTCCCTTTGTTACATTTTGTAGGAATGTTTTGAAATTTGCCCAGCATGTTTGATTCAAACTTGTTGAATAAAAGCAAACATTTAAATCATGAAAGACTAATGCTAGCACTTATTTGCTTCTTCTTTAATTAGCTCCAAGAAGAGATATTAAAAGCAATTTAGATGTGCATGTCATTTAATTCCCTTGTTTTATTTTTTTGTTGGTTTTTGTACTAAAGATTCTTTGCTCATCTAGTGGTTTATTCAACACAACTAATATAGCAAAGACTTCTTAATATGCAGCTTTGTATAGTTAATTAGTAATGGATCATGTTCACAAATGATTTTCATTTTATGGTTTGTTTGGATAGCAATATAAAACTAACAACCCCGTTCTGGAGTTCTATCGGCCCATTCAAATCAAAATAGAACGAGCACCTACGACAGGATAAAGGAGAGGGGTGCGTTCAACTGAAAAGTTTGAACCCTTGTCCTGAAAATTCACAGCCAAAAACGTACGCCAGAGAAGAACACAGTAGCAGCCGTCGAAGATATGGACAATGAATATGTGAATGATAAAGGAAGATTTGATTCATTACTAAAAACTAATTTCAATAAACAAAATAAAAATAATTAAATACTAAAAACTAATTTAAAATCATTTGGTTCATTACAGGGGGAAAGATAGGGATGGGAAAATAGGTGTGCATATTCCATCAAGGTCTTTCCAATTTAATTGGGAGGGAGTCTTTATTAAAGAGAGGGAAAATACCCCCTCTTCCCCAAATGATGACAGGGCTGAGCACGGAATTGGATATTCGAAATTGATGATATTTGATATCCGTATTTGAAATTTTGGATATCCGGAAATTTTCAAAAATTGTCACCAACACATCGACCACCAGTACTAAATGCAAACTCAGAAGCAAGAGTAGATATTGGTGTGACCAACACATCCCTAAGTCCCTAACCATGAAAGTAAGTGTAGGATAAGACTCTTGTTTCTTCCACCATCTTAAAGTATCAAAGTTCTTTCCCGTGTTATGCTCTCTCTCTTCATCCAAATACTTGTCCAAATTATTTTGTCTCTCAACAATGTTACAATCACCAACTTCCCTCTCAAATCCGGCTTACGCAATATCATACCAATCATCAATACTCTCCATTCTTTTGCACTTATCTTTTATTTTGAAAAAAAATAATAATTTGAAAAAAATCGTAGCAATCATTATCTTTTATTTTGAAAAAAATAATAATTTATTAGTTAATATAAATTTTGTTACAAACATCATCGTTTATTTTGGAAAAATAATTTTTTAGTTAATATCAATTTCCGTAGCAAACGTTATATTTTATTTTACTAAATAAATTAATTTAGGGTTTTTCTAAGCTATGTCCTTGAATTTTTCGACTTTCTAAGTTGTGCCCATGCTTTTTGAAACTTCTAAGCTATGTCCCTCAAATTAAGTTTTTTAATTAACAGTGCCCACTCCGTTAACTCAACGTTAATAGATCCAGTAAAAGGAGTTGCATTTCGTGGGAGGGTAATTTCCCTTCTAAAATTCTAAGGTTTTTAGCTGATTTTCACCCTTTATAATTGATGTATTTCCCTAAAATAAATTATGCATTGCTCTGCAAATGATGCATTTCTCTAAAATAAAGGGCGAAATTCATCTAAAAACCCTAAAATTTTAGAGGGAGAATTACCCTCCCATAAAATACAACTTCTTTTAATGGATCTATTAATGTTGAGATAATAGAGTGGTCACTATTAATTAAAAAACCTAAGTTGAGGGGCACAACATAGAAGTTTCAAAAAATATGGGTACAACTTAAAAAGGCGAAAAAAACTCAGGGGCATAGCTTAGAAAAACCCATTAATTTATTAGTTAATATAATATTGATCATATCTCATACTTTCATAAGTCAGACCTAATTCACGATAAAATTAATATTTTTCAACAAAATTATTTCCTGTATCTCTTATTTTGGCTGTATAAAATTTCCGCAACAATCGTTATATTTTATTTTGAACAAAAATTATAATTTATTAATTAATATAAATATAATTAAATTTCCGTTATGAAACATTAACTTTATTGATTTATATCTTCCAATATCATATTTTAGTCATGTTTAACTTTACGTGATAATCACAAGGGTTACAAGAAGAAGCAGATTTGAGATATTGATATGTGACAGAGGTTCAAATCTCTAATACTATCAATAATGTAGTATACAAAAAATTAAGTTGTTAAAAAATATAGTATAAACAAATACGTACTTTTTCCATTCTTTCTTTTCAAAATAAAATTATCCTTGACAACTTAAAAAAATTATTTAATACACTTTAGTAAGAAAACTAATATATGTAAAAGACAAAATACAATCAACAAAATGCTTTAAATTCAAGAGACATAATTATTATTATTTTTTTTAAAAAGAGACAAATCTTTAAATGAGCAGCTCATGAACTCGATAATCACCTCTATATATTTATAATGGACTGTAAGGGCACAATGCCCCATGTTTGATTGACAACCATAGGAATAGAAAATTGACCCAAAAAAAGTATTCCATCCGTAACATATTAATGGCAACAAGTCATTTTGCACGCACTTTAAGATAATGATTTAAGGGTGTAGATGAACAAATTACTCAAAATGGTTTTAATACAAGTAAAATTGAGACCATAAGTTACTAATCTTAAAGTTATTTTTGATCAATTTTGTTCGCTTGCACCTTAAATCGCTTTCTTAAAGTGCGTACATAATGACTTGTTATCATTAATATTTTAACGAGGGAGTATGACAAAATGAAGCTCCAATTCAAGCCAAGTTCTTTACTGCATGAAACAAAAGAAAGAAGCTCTAGGGACAGGTTCTTTTATAGAGATTACGAAGGCCAACATCCACTTTGCTTCCACTTTGCTTTATCCCAAGCAAAGAGGATCTTCTTAGTACCATGCATCAAAGTATGAAACCTTATAGTCTGGCACTAAAATCAAGAAGATCATGTAAATAACTCCATCTGTCTTTTTTTACTTGCTACATTTTTTTTATTTGGGTGTCCTAATTGAGTTGCTATATTTCCTTTTTTTATATATATGTGGAGCTTGCTTAATTTTTACTCATACAACCTTAATTTTTGTCATTTATCCTCTTTATTCAACATATTTTACCCTATTTTTGTCATTTTCTTTATAAATACCTCTACTTTTTAATGGTCTCTACCGTCTCACATGTTTCTCTTAAAAAATTGTGTTAGAGGGAACATAGCAAATAATTAAGGACGGAGGGAATATGAGATACTTCACAGTTCCTCTCTTAAAGTTTACCCCAAATACTTCCTATATTATTAATTTATTTAAGAGTTATTCGCCACTAATTTTCGTACTCCACCCATCTATTCCTACACCTTCTTCTTTCATATGAATAGTATTTAAGGTCACTGTTCCTGTAAGAGAAGATTAACAAAAACCTAATAAAAGCTAAATAAGGCATATATTGAAGATAGATCAATTCTTTATTTCAATCCTACATTGTTTACACAAAATTAATTTTGGTCTTTCAATCTTAGCAAACAATATAATTAATTTTATATATGCGGAAATTTATATTTGTACTCCGTATTTTTTATCTACTCGCTCCATTTCTCTGTTCTTATTTTTTTCATTATTCGATCATAACTGTAAGTTGAGAATGCAGATATATACAAAAATTGAAGTGCGAATATCGATACCTATTTTATGCTTTATAAATTATAATCAATGATGTAGTTAATTGTTTCTTTCTTTGAATGTACACAAAATTCAAGGAAAAATAAAAATGATTACTACTCCAGGGCAGCAATGATTGGAAGCAACCAATGCAACTAACCAAGTACACTTATAGCTATGATATTGTAACTAACAAGAAAAAGTGATGGTCAGAAAACACTAGTGCATTGGGAAACATAATCCAAAGTTGCATATATATCATATATGGGCAGGGCAGGACAGGGCAGGGCCACCATATGCGAGTACTTCGTAAAGAATCCTAGTAAAGTTAAAATAACACAATCTATGCCCAAATTATTGTGTCATTCCTACCTTCCTTTTATGGAAAAACATGTTTTGAATTTATAATACAGCAATAATCTATGACCAAACTTGAGAAGTAAGCTCTTGCGTTTGCGTTGTTGAAGCGGGTTCAAAAGTTCTCGAAAACTCAATACATTGGAACACATGCTGCTGCTGGCCTGCTGCTTATATCTCCATTAGAATAAGCTTTGCTATAGCTAGAGGATCGAGGGCTAAGATTGTATCTCAACTTTTAACTATTTTTTTTTTTTGAAAGTTGTATATTATTCTAAGTTCTAACCGTTGTTATTATAATGATCTTGAAAGAAAAGTGCTGAGAAAGAGAAAGAGTCTATATTTTACTAGAATAGTTTTATTTTGTATTTTTATCAACTAGATTATGATTATGCAATGTTTTAGGTGGAGGAAAGGAACTCTTATCGATGAGGAATGTTCTGCATGCTTTATGTTTATGATGCACATAATTTTTTGTTTTGAGCTGTGGTAATAATGATGAGACTTGAGTCAAGAGTTCTACAACACCTTAGTGAGTTTGTGCAATACACACCATATAAAATGTTATGTTAGACTGTCAGATATAATTTTTATTACTTTTTTCGTAACATAAAACTTTCAACAATTAGTTTTGTACGCATTTTAAGGAATTAGTCAAAATAATTTTAATGTTAGTAACTTATAATCGCATTCTTGCTTGTTTTAAAACTAGTTTACTATAAATTCATAACTTTTTGTATAACTAGTTACACTTTATATAAAAAAGTTACATCTTTTTTTAGGTAAAAAGAAACCCCCTTATAAGACGATCTAATGGGATACTTGCTATTATCCGTCCATTTCATTTTGTTATTCTCATTTTGATTGTGTACACTATACATTTCTCAGTAAACATTTTTTCCGTTGATATATAAGAAATTACACATTAGTAAAAATTATTAAAAATTGAGATATTAATAAAATACTCATTTAGATGAATTGAATAAATAATGATAAGGTACACATGACCCGCACGAAAGCTCCTATCACAATATAATACCTTAGTGGGGGGGGGGTGTGGATGTGTGTTACGAGGTTCGAACTCGGACATGACTTCTGGAGGAGCATGACCCTCACCACTAGGCCATTCTTCAACCTTAATAAAAATATGTACTTCCTCCGTAATGAAAAATTGCAACATTTGCCATATTTGGATGTTTTAAAAAATTGCAACAAACTTGTCACTTTTTATTTTGGGTAATATTTAACATATTTCTCTATCATACTTTTATTAATCTACTAACTTTTATTTCTCTCTCCTACTTTTTCTACTCTACTAACTTTTATTTCTCTCTCCTACTTTTATTAATCTACTAACTTTTATTTCTCTCTCCTACTTTTTATACTCTACTAGCTTTTATTTCTCTCTCCTACTTTTACTAATCTACTAACTTAAACACATTTATAAAAAAAAAAATTGGAGTCCATAACATCCCCCTTTGTTGCAATTTTTCGTTTACGGAGGAAGTATTTTATTTTTTAAAGTTAAAGTATAAAATACATTGGCTGGCAGGATGGGGGTGTCAATCCCGTGACCTCAAGAATCACCGGGGCACTTAGAATCACCGAACCAAGGCCCTTTCGACAATGAAAATATGTGTTAGAAAATACTTTCTATATGCATTTTTTTCCATATAGTACTATACCTACACAACGATTTCACCTACAACCACCCAATCTCATGAGATAAATGATGGAAATTTGGGCGCACACTGAAGTTTTATGGACCCGAATAGATATTTCAAGAATACATTTTCATTGTTGATATATTGTGAGAAATTGTACACATGTATATGTAAGAGCTCATGTCTCTTACTCTCTTGATAGAACCTTTGGTTTCTACCTCTCCTAATATTTTGGTGGAACTCTATTTGACTTAGCTCACTCTTAAACTCATGCACTTATACATATATATAGGAGTTGTATCTATATTTTAGATTTTTCTATATCACTCTAATGCATGCATGACATCTCTAGATATTTCTGCATCAATATCTTTAATTTTTTATTTAAGAATTTCTACATACAACATCTCTTGATTTTTCCCTCAAGATCAGAATTTTCTAGACTCCATAATACATTAGATTTTTTTTCTACATTATGCATGACTCAACTACAATTTTCTAGATTAATCTTTAACAATAAAATGAAATTAAAGAGGGGAAAGAAAACAATAAAAGAAAAATACTTTTATTGTGTACTCATTCGGTCATTCCCCATATAGAAAATTCTTTTAATAAAAGATAGAAATGAACCCCACTAGACAGCCTTAGCTTTAACTCTTCAAGCTAAGTATGAAAACCCAGCCTAATATAGTAACATATATCTAATGCCTTTAGGTTGCACTACTAAAACTTGCATGTCATATGGCTCTCATATTATATATATAACTTCAGTCACATATAGCCTTTTTGTACATCATGAAAAGGGTCTAATTTAAACTATTGTAATTTGCACCCAATGAGTGTAGTGGCTTAGTGTATTATTATCTCCGTAATAAAATATGTGCAATAAAAGAGTATTTTATGCCTCGTAAATTATACCTTTTTGTTGCACATGATTGGTTATAGAGGTGTATTATTATTTTATAAAACGTGCTTGTACTAAATTTTTCTGATTTAAATTAAACAATGTCACCAAAATTTATACTACAAATCATGCACAAATCCATTCATAGTTTTTGTAAAAGAACATAGGATCCAACTACTTAATTAGGAATGGTGCACAAATATTATGGATTGTTTTATTTATTTACTAGTTGTCTTCTTCTAAAAAGTTTCTTCTAAAGCTAATAATAAGAATAGTATTCTCATTCTAATAAATCCTAATAAAATTGCTCAAAATTTGTAATTTTTCTTATGCAAAACAAATTATTGTTTGACGTTGATATGAAACCTTTTTCAAGGATCAAAACCTCACAAATTACAATTAAATCTATCAATTATTCCCCTGATAAAGTGTAAATATAAAATCAATTCATAAGATTCAACCAACAGCTTAAACTTTTGGTTAAGATCGATGCATGACATTGTCTGGCACCTATCTATGTATTAAAACAAAAGAACGAGCAATACACCCCCCGTTCATTATTATTATCATCATCAATGCAAACATAACCTTAGCATGAAGTATATATAGCTAGAAGGTACATATATAGAGAGAGACTCTTCAAATTAAAAGAGATTAAATCTACAATACTTAATATAACTAACAAGGATCCACAAAAATTGTGCACTTCAAAGGATGATAGATGATGGACTAACCCCCCCCCCCCCCCAAAAAAAAAAAAAAAAAGTATGATGATCATCTAATAATAATGTAAGAAGTAATTAAAATACATAAGGTAATTAATAATTAGACCTACGAATATAATTAAAATCATCAAACTTCGATCAGTTCAATTCAATTCAACCATAAGGTGAATTATTTCTTCCAAGAGGGGTGCCTTGACTTGCCGGTGACAGCCTCTCTAGCTTAGGCGACGATTCGATCAATTTCTTGTCAACCCCAACAACAATGTTGTCACTCGTTAAGATTGGCTTTGAATCGTATATCTCTGATATCGAATCGATCTGATGGTCCGCATTACTTCGATGATGATGATGATAATGATGATCCAACGATGGTTGTGCAATTTGAATATCTTGATGATGAGGATTTCCTAAGCCAATAGGTTGTAGTGTAGTATTAGGGCTACCAAATTCTTGAAGCCTTATATGATCATCGCTCCAAATCAAAGGGCTCTTACCATTATTATTATTATTATTGTTACTACTAGTGTTACTATCATTATTTGTTTGATTATTATTATTATTGCTATTAGTATTATTATTATTATCATTATTATTATTGGTAGAATTATATGGGTTAGGCCTTTTTTTGTTATGGTTATTATTACTACTACTATTATTATTATTATTTCCTAAGCAAAGATTATCATTTGGTAGTTGCATGAAATTTTCTAGGGATGTAGATCGGTCCATATTAGGGTTGTGATGAAGATCTAGTGATTGTTCACCACCATAGATATTGAGGTCTTGGAGAGAAGGGAAATTCAACGTGCCGAATTCTTTCATAGACGGCCCTCCTCCACCTCCACCACCAACGAAGTGGTCGGCCGCCATTGTTGGGCTATTTTGGCCTAGGATGGTGGCGGCCGAGGTGGTGGGGGTGGTGTTGTTTTTGTTATTATAGCTTGCTGATGCTGCCATGTTGGTTTCTCCTGCTAGTGTTTGACATGCTTTCTCTAATATGTTTTGCATGTACTTCCCTTGTGCTTCTATCCTCAGTTGTAGATGTCTTTGCACCTGCTTTAACCAAAATAATTAAAATCATAAAAGATTTAGTTGTTGTTTAGTATATCAAAATATTAGCATTGTTGGGAAACATAATCACAAAACAATATCGTTACTATGTGTTTGTTATGGGCTGTGGGAAATGGAATCAAATTTGTAAAGGAAACCAATTCCCTTACATTGTTACCTTCCTAAATCTAGTGGAAACAATTACCGTTTCCGAATGATAATCAATTAATCATATACGTTTCCTAGGTGATATCAATCAATTACCCTTATAGGCCGGTATTTAAGATATATATCGAGAGTGAATATACTCGTATTAACTCAAATCAAGCATTAATTACACCAAACGATGCGTAATTTTAGTACGCATTCCAAAAAATACCCTTTTAAAAAATATATTAAATGTTGTATATATACGACCCTTAGGACTGTATATAGCAATGTCTTTAAAAAAAACTTTAAAATATTATTTATAGGAATATTGGAAAGAAATTTAGTAGTTAATTATATAATTAGTTTGGGTAATTTGAGAGTAAACTGACCTCTAATTGTTCTTGGAGCCTCCTTTGAACCTCCATTTGCATCCTGATTGCATCACTAATGTGTACATTGCTGCTGCCATTGTTACAATGCAAAATTAATGCATTTTAATTAAAAATTCAGAACAATAAACATAGAGATAATAAACTAAAAATATATACAAATTAAAGAAACTGAATAAAAATTAAAAGAAAGAGAAAGAGAAAAGTGTAAAAGAAGATGCCAGTGAAAAAGATATTCTAGGAGCTGAGGGAGTGGTTCTTAAACAATTCACGGTTACTTCAATAAGAAGTTGCCTTAGAAAAAGTTTTGGTTCCTATGACAAACTTCATAAATTTATACTCCTATAATAACATTATTAATAATAATAATAACAACAATAATAATAATAATAATAATTATTATAATAACAACAACAACATATTGGTTGACAACTAAATGAACTAATTTGTTGTAAATATTTTGAACTCTTTTCGTAACAACAATGCAACAACGATTTTCATCCAGTGTAATTAATGCTTGTTTTTAGTTCATATTTCCCCATTTGACATCTTATATGCAACCTTGAAGGTTGTATTTAATACGGAATGTATTTCTAATTATTATTGTTATTAATTAAGTAATAATAATAATTAATAACAGTAATAATATGCATATTATTATGTACTTGAATATTTGATGCATATATAAAATAGAAATTAAATGAATGAAAAATGTAATTAATAAAAGACAAACTTACTCATTCATATTGGGACGCATTAGTCCCGAGGAAGATGCAGTGTTTCTTTGAAGCTCCAAAGCAGATGCTGTATGTAACCGCCATTCGAACAAAAATAGAACACAATAAATTAAAAATGACATTTTAAACTGCAGTTTAAAAAAATTTACTAATAATTTAGGACGAAGAGAGTATATATTATATATGAATTCCGGTTTTATTATGTGAAACCCTAAGTATCTATATATATATGATTAATTAGTCACCTCTCTTACCATCCTTAACCGAATGATCATTGAACTCCTTGTGTGGCTGCTTTCCTAACCTGAATTTCTGTTTTGCAAAAAAAAAAAGTAATAAATAAACAAACCTTAATTTCAAATTAATATAATAGGTGTATGGGGTTTTTTTTTTTAAAGACATGAAATATTTGCTTACAAGAGTTGCACCAACCATCTTAGCATACAACCTTAATTGCTCTAATATATATCTTCTTTTTTTTTTTTTGAAATTAAAATTAAAAAAAACCAGGAAATTTATTAATAGTTCGGAATTAATTGCATAAGAGAATTAAAATTAGTAATTCAAACCTGAAGATGGCTCTTAAGGTGGTACAAAGTGAGTCCTTTAACTCCCATAACTCTCATGATAGTCTTCGGCGTAGCCTCTATTAATAATTAAAAATAAACAAAAACCCTATTAGGAAAAAATAACATATACTTATATATACTCGAAATTTAAAAATCGTACATAATAATATCAATAACAATAACAATAACAATAATAGTCGAAATAAAGGAGTAATTATAGTATGAGTAGCTAGATAGGTAATTAAGTACGTACTATCGGGGCCACCGAGCTGAGTAACGGCATCGACGAAGCGTTCGTGGAGTTCGACGGTCCAACGGAGGCGAGGCTTAGGGTCGGTGGTGAGGACAAGGCCAGAGTCATTTTGAACACACATGGAAGATGTTCTTTCATTTGAGTTCATAGAAGATGGCTTCTTAGGGTGTTGGAACATTCTTTTTTTTTTTTTTTTTTTTTTTCTTTCTCTCACTTGGGTTGAGAAGAATACGAACAAATGCGATATGCAAAATAAGGTAGAGAATAGGATGCGGTTTTTTAAGGGTGAATTCAACAAGGGAGATGGTCCTTTGAACCCCTTTTTTTTTCTTCTTTTTTTTTAAAAAAAAAAAATTAAATTATTTTTTTTGCAAGGTTTAATTCCTTGTCTTTAATTATATCTTTCTATCTCTCTTTTGTGGGGACTATAATTTTTATCTCTTTTGTGGAATAGAAGATTGTCTCTCCCATGCAATTTAACGTTTTCTCATCAAGCCTACCCCCAAGAAATTAGTAAGGTTGTAAAAAACGCATTTTATGTAAGTACTTATTGAATTGGGGGTAAAATCTAAGACAATTTCTTCAAAAAAAAAAAAAAAAAAAACAGGTGTATCATACAACGTCTATCAGGTGTACATTAAATAATCAATGTAAAATGGATTAAATGTTACCCTGAAATAATAAATTAAAGTAAAAGTTATCTCTTAATAAAAGTATTATTCTTTTGTGTAATTTTATTATGGGGTAATTCTAGTTTTATTGGTTTTAGGGTAACTTTTATTCTGTATACAAATTTTTTTCCCCAAACAAAAATTTATTGGGTAATGGCGTAATGCTATATATCCTTTACGATTGCATATAAGCATACATTACAATTGCTCTTTAACCTCCATATATTACAATTTTTAACCCCAATCAACTTCCGTTGCTTTGAATTCTCTCCTAAATTTATCGTACAATAAACAACCTGGATTATTTTCCACCATATTAAATTTCTTTTTAATGATCATTATATTAGTTTATAGTTGTTGCAGAAATACAGCGGGGTAAATATTTTGAAAAATCACTAAAAGTTGTACCCTCGTTTAAAAAATAAAAGAACTAGTACACTAATTTAGTGTAAGACAGATCATATAAAGTTACCATAAATATATAAAAAGTTACTCTTTGGAAAAGCAACCGTTTTTATTAATTAAAGAGGTAATTTTTAAAATTTTAAAGGTAAATTTTATTCATTTTATACTAATAATGCAGGGTACACCCAATAAACTGGATCAAGAAATTTTTCCTTACAAAAACACAAAGCATAACTTAAATCTCAAAACAAAATCCTTAGACAAGGAGTAACTATTCTACTGATATCTGAAGAAGGCATGAGAGCCAAAATTCCAATCTAATCTAACTTCAACACTCCGACCTCCAATCAGCCAACAGTATCCAGAACCGTCTATAAGTCACTCAACTTTCCGTCCAATATTCTAAGTCAGTATTTTCCCTTTTTCATAATTTTGTATATGAAATTTTTCATGTTTCATTCATTAGTATCCAATGCCACTCCGCCCCATATTTTCAAATTTCTAGCTCCGTCAGTGTTCCCAAAACATTCTTAATGGTCCAATCAATTCGGAAAGCTTGCGGCTTGCATGAACGCATTCATGTCGCCCAGTTAAACAAGTGGGTCATATGTTTGTCAAATTCAGTATAATAGAACTAGTTTTTTATGCACACATTGCGTGCGATTATAAAATTCGTTAACAACATCGTTTGACAATAAAATTAAAAAGTTCCCACATAATTGTACTGTAAAAAAACTTTTAAATATTTTTTTATTTTTTAAAATTTGATCTAGTTTTTTTCCTTTCGCTCTTAGACAATAAGTATATTGCAAATGAGTAAATAATCTATTTCTCTAAGAAAAATAGTTATGAATAGATGTTGATGAATTTTACAATTAATTGTACTTGTGATTAATTATTTCAAAGAGGCTATTAATGATTTCTAAATTCAAATATCATCATGGAAGATTTTAATTACACAAATGACAAAAATTTTCTAACTTAACTAACAATTATATATGAAGGATGAGAGTAAGGGTAGTGTGGTAATCCACTTATACACTGCCGCGACCTTACTCCTTCCCTTATATAATAGAGATCCAAATATACGTGTCAAACGGGTCGGTTCGGATTGGTGTAATATAATTGCGGGTTCGTGTTATAACAGGCAAGGTGTCAACGGGTTCGGGACAATATTAGCTTTATAACCAAAAGTCGTAGGGCTCGGGTTGACCCATCGGATTGAGAAGTTTTAAACGTTCTGAAAAATACAAATTATAAGAAATATCTTCATTAATAGCCAATTTATGGCAAATAATTGATGTTTTGGTCCAACAAAAAACAATGTTAAATTCAAAATTTTAATGGTATGATGTGTTTTTGTCTAAAATTTCTATAATATCATACGTTTAATATATTACTAATGATTTTGAAGTTGGGCTTTGACCCTCTTGTAAAAACACACACACACACACAAAAGTTTTCGGGTATGGTCGGGTTGAAAGCATGTCAGCATGGATTAAGAGCGGATTATATTTAACGAGTTTAACGTTTTTGGATCATTTTTTTGTCAAAACCCACTATTTATGAGTTGGATTTATTGATTTTTTCGATTCGGGTCGAAAATTGATAGCTATAAATCAAAATGACAAAGATGTAATCTTCTAAACTTGTTCAGTAATTAAATAAATAAATATTTTTACCAATTTATATTCTATTAAATTATATTTTTCGGCTACTTTCTCACTATACATCTACGACATAGCAAATATTAATGGGATTTATAAGCTTTAAAAAAAATGCGTACTATTCAACCACGTAACCCTAAGGGAATAAATGCTTCCTCCTTTAACAATCTAGTATAGATTCTCTTCCTTAATTTACATTTGATTCGTCTGAAAATTTTCTTACCTGGTCTAATTTAATTTGAATTTTTCTAATTGTTGTTATTTTTATAATTATAATTAATTTTTCTGATTTGATTTGAACTTTTTCTGATCTAATCTGATGTGAATTTTATAATCTAATTTGAATTTTTTGAAAATAAGCATAAAAATGCTTATTTAATTGATTCAAACGGACCCTGATTAAAGGACTAATACTAGGCATTTATTGTCTTTCAAATTGGAGGAAAACTAATGCATTGAATTCAACTTTTTTTTCTTTTAAGAGAAATTACAGTAACACTTATTTGTGAACTAATTTAACTTTTGTTGGAACAAAAATGAATTCATGTTGATTTGATTTTCTTAAAAAATTAAGAATAAGGTCTTGTTTCATTCAATTTTTTTCTACTTATTTTAAATCAGATCATATAATTTAATTTGATGTTTATAAATTTTAAATATCTTTAATTCCGTAAAAAAAATATTATTAAAATTACATATTAAAAAACTATTCATTAATACAAATAAAATAAGATCTCAATTGATATATTTTTTTCCTTGTGGATTAACATATATACGTGGTAAAGGTTTAGTCAAATTAAACAATAAGTTCAGATCATAAAAAAAAATAAAGTTAAGATAAGATAAGCAAATTTCAGGTGAATAAAAAAAGCCTAATAGAAGCGACGCTTTGTTTAGATTATAAGAAATTTGGTTTAATTATGCTTTCATGTGTTGGGTAATTTATTTTTTTTCTATCACAAAAGATTGATGGAGAGTAAATTTATCAATTATCTAAATTAAGTTAGACGTTGTTTAATTTCTTGATATATATTTTTTTTTATAAAATCTAGTTGTAATATTTTACTTTATTTAATTATTTGGTAATGAATTCTCTCGCTTTATCAATTTATATATGCATGTCAAATGGCTTTCTCTTTTTATTTCTCTCCATATAAGTTTCTTGAAACTTATGTCATTTCCTATCTAACAATTAGATATTGCAATTCATAACATATATTTATATATATAGGATCTAAGAATTTTTTTTAATGTGTGTTTGCAGGGTTGGGTTCTGGAAAAATCTATTAACGTGAGAAGGATGTAGGTACATTAACAATGATCTATATAAGGCCTTATTCTTTTGGACTTAACTGAAATGAATTGAATTGAACTGCGCTGAACTAAATTGAATTGAAATTTTAAATATTAAATTTTTGTATTTATTTAATTTTATATGTTGATGTATTTTAAATTTTCTATTATTTTTTATATATTGAATTAATTGTATTTTAATTGAAAATCATATGACACCTATAATAAGCATCATAGGAAAAGTAAAATACAATCTAAAATAATCTAGTAAAAATGTCACCGAGAAACACACAATAGCCTGACGTGGAACGACGAGTGTCCCGCCCCAGTCAGCATCCGTATAAGACAAGATAGATGTAATAGGGGGCTTAGTAAGGTGTGTATGGAAGTCAATCGTAATTTTAATTTATTATCTATCATAACATGCATTCTCTTGAACATAGCATTAGTTAATTAGCGGTTGAATAAGGTTATGGGTTATCTAATTTTGTGTAGTTAATGTTTCTGAAGTCTCTCTTATCTTTAGCAATCAATTTTTTGGCTAACACTGGTGGAAAAAAAAACAAGTTACATATCCTAAGACGAAAAATGAGATTATAATTGTTTTTTTTTCAAAATTTTGACTTTAAATTTGACCCATAAGTACTAAAATGGTTTCCAAACTTTATCTAAGCAATTCTTGCTATGCACTGTATGGAACGATGTAAATTTCTAACTCTATTCAACCTTGAATTAATGATTTATTTAGTATAATTATATATGATAGAGAATAATTCCAAACGACAGTGCACAGTGGTACCATGTAGAATGTTTAAAAAACTATGGTACCAAATGGAAAAGTCTAAAGTACATTGTTGCTAAATTGAATTTCCCAAATTTGAAGTGTGGGGCAAAATACGGAAGTTGGACATTATTAAGGAAACATGAAAGTTCAAAAACAAACATTATGAAAAAATGGAAAACACACATCTTGGTAGACCGAATGTCAGACTGATGGTAGTGGCTACATATGGGATGGCCTCAGGTCAGATTGATGTCTAATAGAGGAGTGATGCATGTAGTTAAATTGAATTTTTGCCTAACTCTCATGTCGGGCTGATGTTTAAAAGTCAAATGGTTACTGGTTACATGCTTCTGTTTTGAGAATATAGGTTTTGCTTTGTTTTCTTTTACTGTTATTTTTTTAATATAAATAAATATATATACATTTAGAATTTGTCTTGAAAATATTAAAATTCGCACCTAATAATAAATTAGACTTTTCCATATGATAACTTTATAAGTAGTTAGAGTAAAATTTGTATATGTATTACTCTAAATTAGTGTACATCCATTAAAATGTTCCAATATCCCTTAATGGTTCCGCCACAGATTAAAATAAGATAATTGCAATTTAATTACAAACTTGCTATATTACAATTTAATTACACAAAAAAACGTATTTTTTTTTTGAGTAAAGTACATAAAGAATACTGTTAAATTTGATTGAATATTAGAAACGGACCTGGGCAACCCAATATGAATGAAGAGTGTTAGGTTATTTACAAGTCATAGACCATCTTAAAACCAATTGGTGATAGGAGGAGTATAATTTAGTTTAGTCTCTTCTCATCTTCCGATGTGGGACACTCACTAGTGCACTATATGGGGTTCAACAAATACTAATCCATATTATAAGCCATGGATTCTAAATTTCTAATTACTGAAGTATATATATCTGATCTAACAATAACTCAAATTACTCAATAGTCAATAAGCAAGTTAGTATGAAGTCATGCACGTACTCCAAATAAGAATAGCACCCAATTAATTATGTAGCATTCTTTTAATAACCTACTTGTAGTACAGTCGAGCAAAAAGGCCAGGCTTCCATAGCCTTTTTTTTTAAATAAACATTACGGAGTATTAAAATAGCAAAAAAATAAGTACAGAGTAAAACTTTGATATCTAGCTATAGTAAACACATGAGCTAGCTCGAACATGTACCAAACAAATAATTGGTTAATTATTAGCTAATTGATACACCAAGTTTATTGCAGCAGTTTTATATATTTTGCATGTGTCTTGTTCCAATTAGGGACGTCAGTGAGCCAATTCACTCGTGAACAGCTCACGAACAAACTCGGTCAAAACTTGTTCATGTATAAATAAATGAGTCCGAGCAAATTTTCAAGCTCGATTAATAAACAAACTTTAATCGAACAAGGTAGTACTCAGCTCATTAAGGCTCGTGAATAGTTCGTTTAAGTTCGTTAATAAGCTCGTTCGTAATCATCTAATACTCGTTGAAAGCTTGTTAAAAACTCATTTACATATATACTTCGAATTTTAAAATGTATTTATTTATAGTACGTACTTCATCATTTAAATACTATAATAAATATATATTTCTCCCATTACATAAGCTTAATTTCTGGTTAATTTGTTATACATTTTGAATATTAAAATACTTTGTATTATACTTTTAAATTTCATATTTTATATTACTTATGCTTGGCCAAAGACTAAAATTAGAAATTAATAAAACATTATATACAAAGTTTATTTAAACATATGCTCGTTTATAGCTCAGCTCGGGGTGTCGAGCTCGAATACGTAAACGAGCAGCATGATTTGAGCTCAAACATGAAAAAATTAAAAAAGTCAAGCTTGAACAAGGTCTTTGAAAGCTCTGTTATGCTCGAGCTCGAGCTCAATTAATATTGGTCAAGTCTAGCTTGAATAGATGAGAGGGGAAAGGGGTGCCAAAATCATTTTCTTAAAAGATAGATAGAGAGAAACGTTGGAGAAAAAGCTAGGATTTAACTTTTAGCTCATTATGTTAAGACAACCACAAGGTAAGAAGAGAAAGTAGAGAGGGCATAGTATCCATGTTTGCTTAGATTTCAAGCATCTTTTTATGTGCTTTCGAATTTATTCTCGAGAATGAATATATTCCTTTTGAAAGTGAGTTTGTGGGTCCCACCTACATTTCTTCTTCTAAACCAAAAACCTAGGATAAGAAAGGAGAAAAACAAAAATTAAAACATGCACCCAATTCAAAACAACTGAACAAGCGGCAGCAAAAAATAATCAACAGTAAAACACCCCTTTGCGGCACGATATACTAGTCTTTTGCCAAGTTACTAGTAATTCTTCCGTAATAAAATCATTGCAATAATTTAACATAAAATGGAGAGGAAAAAAATGTTAAATCGGTGCAATTAATATGTTACGAAGAAACCGATAAAGTATCATTTTTTTGAATTTTGGTTTGTAGGATTTTAAACTTCATGATGTACACGATTATCAAATGAGGTGTTATTGTATTCGAATTGATGAATAGTTGCCAAATTTTTTTATATTTTAATACAAGTCGTTGGGTAATACTTAACAATAAATAATAAAAGAAAATATTGATTCTAATAATCATACTTTTGGTGATCTATTCAAAATAATTTCACCTTTAATTTTTTTAAAATAATATCACCTTCATATACAATTTTTTTAAAATGGATCATGTTACTCATAATCTGACCTATTTTAAGAAAAAATAAATTACCATGTGTGATTATGTTAAGATAGATAATTAAAGATAGCATAGGATTATTTTGAAATAAATTAATGCTATGTTTGGATACAAGCATTTCATTTGAAATGATGGATTTGGGCCAAATTACATGTTTGGCAAGGAAAAAAAATTGGAATTGGATTTGACCCAATTTCCAACCCAAATGTTTAACAAGCAAATGTTGTGTATTTCAAATACTTAACAAAACCATTTCATTTCAAATTCTAAAAACAACCCAAACAAATAATTGTCATTTGAATTATAACATTTCAATTTCAAAAATTGAATTCATCAATTTGAAATGAATTCCACATATCCAAACACTACCTAAAGGTGAAATTATTTTGATAGCGCGTTTTTGGAACGACTGGCCGCACAATTTAAGAATCATGCGGCGCATGCACCACACACTATAATATATAGACACACAGGGCCGTCTTAAACTTAATAAAGGCCCTGTGCTAAAAACAAAAATAGGCACTTTATATTATTAACATATATGGATTTTCTAAAACATTGGTAGGAGAATGGGTAATTTTTTTAGTTAATATATATGAAAATTTAAAATTTTGGGGCCCTTTTAATGATGACGCCATGTGCGGTAGGTCTCTTTGCACGCCCTGTAGACACACACTCGTCATTATGCTGTTCTTATATTCCTCTCTCTCAAACCTACACTTTTTTCTCTCTCAAACCGTATGACTGTATGAGGGTAGGAGTGAGGAAAAAAACAAAATTAAAAAAATTTCAAATGTATATAACTCTAAAAAAAGCAAATTAAAATATAAACACTAAAATTCCTATTTATAATTCTTTACAAATAGAAACTCATATTTATATATTAATTTCCAAAGTTGTGGGGGGTTACAAAATTCATTTGTCTGTGGTATGCGGAGTTACTAAGTTTTATTCGTGTGAGGATTACAAGGTTAACTTTATAACCCCACGAAATAACTTTTGTATGTAACTCCCCGTAAAATGATTGTGTAACTCATAACAAAAATTTGTAATCCCTGTAATAGCTTTGTACCCCGCACAATATAACTTTGCAAGTTGTAACCACAACTTTGTAATCTCCCATAACTTTGTAGCCTACATGCCCCTCACAATACCCTTGTAAATGTGTAATAAACCTCTCATAATTTTGTAACAAAAAAAAAACTTTATAACCCCAACTTTGCTACTCCAATAATAATTTTGTAACCCCTCACAATACCTCCGCAAACACCAAAAAATAACCTTGTAACCGTCCTTGTCAAAAAAAGAAAGAAAAAGAAAACCTTGTAACCCCCATAATATAATCTTGTAACCCCCCACGATCACCTTGTAACCCCACACAAATAACTTTGTAACCCTTATAATAACTTTATAACCCCCACAAAATAACTTAATTTGTAACCCCAACTTTGCAACCCCCAAGAATAACTTTGGCCTTGTTTGATTGAGAGAGTTTAGATGAGAGTTTAGAGTTTTGTAGAGAGTTTAAAGTTTTGACCAATTAAAACTCTAATTTGGGTGTTTAGTAAGATAAAGTTTAAAAGAGAGTCTTAAAAACTCTGATTAAGGGCTCGTTTACATTAGCTGAACTGAGCTGAACTGAACTGAACTGAACTGAACTGAACTGATTTGAACTGAACTGAATAGAAGTGTATTGTGGGCTTTGGGCTATGGACTGTGGGCTGTGGGCTGTGGCATAGAATAGTCCATATGATATAAGGAAATTTCCCAACGCTAAACCTTATATAAGTCCCTAAGAATTGATGTGCTCACACACTATTTATTTAGCTCATCACAATCCACAAATAATGAATTGTACATTTGTACCGAACATTAGTTTTGTAATTTGCTTATTCACTTAATTGTCTTGGTTCGGTCTACTTATAATAAAATAAACTACCAACGTTGTGTTGTTCTAGTGGTGTCAGGGGCTAGACTTGGTAAGGAGAACCACGGTTCGATCCCCTGCAAGCACGTTGGGAGGAGTTTAAAACCTTAACCCCAGGACGCGCTCCGAATCCGGATTAGCCCAAAAGGGTGAACCGGGTGAGTACACCAAAAAAATAATAATAAAATAAACTAGGTAATACCCGAGTAAAAACTCAATTTTATTTTTTTATATATTTATCTAAGTGACTAATTTAATGTTAAATATCTATCCAATTATATTTTCATGTTAAATAATATTTCATCATATAGTAATATTAAATTTTCAATAATGGGCATACAACAATTTTGTTTAAAGAAAATTGTAGAAGAAAAATAGATATTTTTTAAGGAAAAATAAAAGATAATTACTCATACTCTAGTACATAGTATGAATAGTTAAATAGAAGTATTATAAATAGATTGATCGAATAAATTCGTATGTTTAATAAAGATCAAAGAATTTATAATTTTTTTAGCCACTCTTTTATAATAACATCCGTGATAGGGAAATGATTACAGAAGAAATAATTATGTGCTAGACAATTTCAATTTTTATATGAGATGATTACATACACATACTAACAAATCAATAAATAAAACAAAATAACAAAGCATAAAGAAATTGTAAAAAAAAAATATAACGAAATAGCCTTATTGAGAAAAATTGTACTACGTGGATAGTAATTGACATTTTTTAATAATGGGAGTCAAAATTAACTAAAATTGATTTTTTTTTACACAGGATGAATAATTGATTTTAAAAGGAGGATAAAAATGAGAAAAAAGGTTGATTTTAGAAGGAGCATTAACCTTTTACACAAGATAATGGTAGAAGGAATAATAATTAATTAATAATTTTAGAAGGAGATTAATAATTGATAATAGTAGAGAGAGACTTTAATTAATTGGAGCATTAAGTTTGGGAAGAGAATGAATGGGAAATATGAGCCAAAGGTGGGGAAAAAAAAGAGTTTGGGAGGGAATAATCTAAACTTTAGTGGCTTTTATTTTAGTAGTATAGAAAGAAGATTATTCACTTTAATTAATACACTTATAATTCTACTCATGTAGTCTAATTGATATCAGTTTAGTTTAAATTAATTTAATTTTACAATTTATTATGTTTAGTTAAGTATATTTCCAGTTCACTTAAATTTCAATTATTTATAATTTTTGATTAGTCCCAATGATCAGTTTTAGTTCAATTTTTAGTTCAGGCCCAATGCTCTTACCAAATCTGTTTGACTTTTAGTTCATTTCTGTTGTGGGTTAATTCAATTTTAGTTTCATTTTAAATCAATTTTAGTTTTAGTTTAAATCAATTTTGATCTTTTTCAATTTAGTTCAATTTCGGTTGTTCCCTTTTTTGGCTTCATTTAGTTTTTTTTTTTTTTTGAATTCAGTTTTTAGTTTAAGTTTGTAGTTCAAGTTTTTCAATTCACTTTTAGTTTTCTCTTCACCCTCTGTTCAATTTTTTCCAGCTTAATTTCCGTTCAACTACAATTATCCAAACATTTTGACTCAAACAAAGTTCTATTAGAAAAAAATCCTTTCATTAATAATAGGCAAAAATATGTTAAATTTATGATACGTTATCTTCAACTTATTAAACATGAACTTATTTAACTTATCAAACTTGATTGAATTTATTGAAATTATTAGACTTGATTGAGCTTGATTAGTCCTGATTATAAAAAAAATTATATTTATCCTGATTGATAAAACTGAATGCCCTGCCTTCTCTTATTAATTGATAAGATATATATATACACAACTGAAGTTAACCCTAAGGCTAATTAGGTAATTACATAAATAATACAAAATAATAAATAAATTGTGGAATGTCGCTCAACCGGTGTCGGATGCTCAGATGGTCCTTCGTCTTCTTTGTGGGTTATCGGATGAGTATCGGGCCTTCAAGTCGTCTATTCAGCATCGGAAGCCATTACCGTCGTTTGATGAAGCCCGATCAATGCTAGAGTTCGAAGAAGCTTCACACGTAGACACCACGGCCCCTGAGTCTGCCCTGTTTCACGAGTCTGCTCAAGAAATTGCTCCTATCTCCTCCAATGGTGATTCTAGGACACATCAGAATAGAGGCAATCATCGTGGTCGTGGAAATAATCGTGGTCATGGAAGCAATCATCGCGGTCATCGTGGTCGTGGAAATAATCGCAATGACGGTGGAAATAATCGTGCTCGTTATAACCATCCACAGCAGCCGCACGCCGTGGACGTATCCGTCATGGGCTGCGTGGGGTCCTCAGCCGTGGGCCATGCCACCATGCCCTTATCCCACCACAGCTGGCTGGCAGCCACATCGTCCCGCTCGCCCGCAACCACCTCAAGCCCCTGGTATTCTTGGTGCTCGCCCACAATCTTACTTCACAACAACTTCAAATGTGGGCGATACTCCTACTGACATTGACCAAGCTATGCATACCCTATCTCTATACCCTCCTATTGATGATCAATTCTACATGGACACTGGAGCGACATCACATATGACTAATTCGCAAGGTAATCTCTCGTCTTATTTTCAATTAAGCAATCATAAAAATAATGCTATTGTTGTTGGAAATGGTAGTATGATTCCTGTTCATGGTTTTGGCAATTGCATCCTTTAATTCCCTACATTTAAAAAATATCTTACATGCCCCTAAACTCGTTAAAAACCTAATCTCAGTTCGCAAATTTACTAATGATAACAAAGTGTCCGTTGAATTTGATCCTTTTGGGTTCTCTGTGAAGGATTTGAAGACGGGGAGACATCTCATGAGGTGTGAGAGTTCCGGGGAGCTTTATCCACTCACCACCGATTTTCGAGCTACTTCTCAATCTTTTCCAACTGCCTTATCAGTGTCTTCATCTAGTTTGTGGCATTCCCGCCTAGGTCATCCTGGAGATGCCATCCTTAGTTCTTTACGTACTAATAATTTCATTGCATGTAATAAAGCTCGAAACAATATTTGTCATTCTTGTTCTTTAGGAAAGTTAGTTAAAACTCCTTTTTATGAGTCTCTTTCTGTTACTACTATGCCTTTTGATATAATTCATAGCGATTTATGGACGTCTCCTATAGTCAGTAGCCATGGTCATCGATATTATGTTTTATTTCTTGATGATTACAATAATTTTCTTTGGGCATTTCCTATATCCTGCAAATCTCAAGTCTACAATATTTTTCTAATTTTTCGTCAATATATTCGTACTCAGTTTGAGCGTGAAATCAAAGCTTTTCAATGTGATAATGGTAAGGAATATAATAATTCTTCATTTCGAAAATTTTGTGACACTCATGGCATGACATTTCGTTTTTCTTGTCCTTATACCTCCTCTCAAAATGGAAAAGTTGAACGTAAAATTCAAACTATCAATAATCTATCCCGAACAATGCTCGCTCATGCTTCTCTTCCTCACAATTTTTGGCATTATGCCTTAGAAACAACTACTTATCTCTTAAATATCTTACCCTCTAAACTTCTAAGATACACCTCTCCTACTCAAATTCTTTACCAGCGAAATCCATCTTATTCTCATTTAAGAGTTTTTGGTTGTTTATGTTTCCCACTCTTTCCTTCCACTTCTATACACAAAATTCAATCTCGATCTACTCCTTGTGTCTTCTTAGGCTATCCTCCTAATCACCGAGGGTATCGGTGTTATGATCTTTCTAGCCGTAAAATCATTATTGCTAAGCATGTTCGGTTTGATGAGACCACTTTCCCGTTTTCTCAGCTACATGCCCCGACTCCCACCTCATACAATTTTATGGATAGCGCAAATTCCCCTATTCGTTTGCACTTACTTAATGATATTGCACATCATCATGATAATACTAACTGTGGTGATCTCACCCCTCCTTTAAATGACGACCAACATAGAAGTCCCCCTCGTTCTCCTTCCCCACCCCTTCAACCCAATCTTGTGTCGTCTAACCATCCTCCACACCATACTCCTTCTTCCTCACCACCACCTCGCATGATTACCCGGAGTCAACATGGCATTTATAAGCCTAATCCCAAATACCGCCATCAAGCCTTAGCTACCTCTGTTTCTTCTATTTCTCCTATTCCTAAAAATCCCGTGGATGCACTCAAAGACATGAATTGGAAACATGCTATGCAGGATGAATATAATGCTCTTATTGAAAATAAGACTTGGGATTTGGTTCCTCGACCTCCTAATGTTAATGTTATTCGGTCATTGTGGATTTTTCGGCATAAAACAAAATCTGATGGTTCTTTCGAGCGACATAAAGCTCGTCTCGTCGGAAATGGAAAATCTCAAAGGGAAGGCATTGATTGTGATGAAACTTTTAGTCCGGTTGTGAAACCTGCTACGATACGCATAGTACTCAGTCTTGCTTTATCAAAGTCATGGTCTATTCATTAGTTGGATGTCAAAAATGCTTTCTTGCATGGTAATTTGAACAAAACTGTTTATATGCATCAGCCAATGGGGTTTAAGGATCCAATGCGTCCTAATCATGTGTGCCTCCTGCGCAAGTCACTCTATGGATTGAAACAAGCTCCTAGGGCTTGGTATCAGCGTTTTGCAGATTTTGTGGCTACCATAGGATTTTCTCACAGTCAGTCTGACAATTCTTTATTTATTTATCGGCAGGGGTCTGAAACGGCATATCTTTTACTTTATGTTGATGATATTATTCTTACAGCTTCTTCAGAGTCACTTCGTAAATCAATTATGTTGCGTTTGCACTCCGAATTTGCTATGAAGGACTTGGGTCCGTTGAGCTATTTTCTTGGTATTGCTGTCACGTCATAAACATGGTCTATTCTTGTCACAGAAAAAGTATGCTGGTGAAATTCTTGATAGAGCTGGCATGTCTAATTGCAAGCCGTGTCCTACTCCTCTTGACACCAAGGGCAAAATGAGCGTTGACTCTGGGGTTTCATATGAGAATCCGACATTATATCGACGTCTTGCCGGTGCTTTACAATATCTGACGTTCACCAGACCTGATATCACATATGCAGTTCAACAAGTTTGCTTATTTATGCATGATCCAAAACAGGAACACATGGCTGCTTTGAAGCGCATCTTACGTTATGTTAAAGGCACTCTTCATTTTGGCATGCATCTTTACAAATCTTTTATTACTACACTTCTTTCCTACACAGATGCTGATTGGGGTGGGTGTCCTGACACTCGTCGTAGTACATCTGGTTATTGTGTGTTTCTTGGTGACAACTTGATTTCTTGGTCTTCTAAACGACAACCTACCTTGTCCAAATCTAGTGCCGAAGCCGAATAAAGGGGTGTTGCAAATGTTGTATCTGAATCTTGTTGGCTTCGAAATTTGTTGCTCGAGCTTTATAATCCAATTTCAAAGGCAACTTTAGTATATTGTGATAATGTCAGTGCCATTTATATGAGTTCTAATCCTGTTCATCATCAGCGCACTAAACATATAGAGATGGACATCCATTTTGTTCGTGAAAAAGTGAAGCGTGGCGAAGTGCGTGTTCTCCATGTTCCTTCTAGATATCAAATAGCTGACATTTTCACTAAAAGTCTTCCGCGCGTGTTCTTTGTTGATTTTAGGGACAGTCTAAGCGTCCGTCCTCCTCCCGCTTCGACTGCGGGGGTGTGATAGAGTATAAATAATGTATTTATTTATTATTTTGTATTATTTATGTAATTACCTAATTAGCCTTAGGGTTAACTTCAGTTGTGTATATATATATCTTATCAATTAATAAGAGAAGGCAGAGCATTCAGTTTTATCACTGATCAAATCTTATGAAACTTATGAAACCCTATTACATCTTAATTGAACTATCTGAACTGAATTTTTTAAAGTAAAAAGAACGGACGGTCGACATCAAGGCAACAACACAGTTTTGCAATCAACCACAAATTGTATATTTGTATCTAATGTTGCAAAGAATTTTAACGTTTACAATAAAAAAGGGCATTCATGACAATAATATGAACTTTGACCATTCTTGATAAAACAATCAACTTTTGATTATCTAAGAAGGATAATGATCTTAGCACCCTAATATTTGATGTAACTCCTTTCTCAATTAAGATTGAATGGATCTTTCTCGAATTGAATGAGGTGTGTAAATTAAAAAATATATATGTATAGAAATTACTAATCATCTTGTATTAATCCCAACTTTGTGAGTATTTTTGGAAAATAATCCAAACTACTTTTTTTTTTTTAAATATTATTATAAAATCAATAAAAGTGACAAATATAACAATTTGGATTATTTTATGAGTAAGCAAGAAGACCTTAAAGTTGACATGATTCTACGAAAAATGATTTTGGCACTCTCAAAATTGATTTTGGCACTCCTCCCCCTCTCACATGAATAGTAAGGGGGAAGAGTGCTAAAATCAATTTTAGGAGTGCTAAAATCATAATCCGATTCTACAACCTTCGTCTTTTTGAACTTGTCCCTCTATCTATATTTACCTGGCCTAATTCATTTCCAAAGGTGACACTGTTAATTGATATTGTATGATGAATTTAGTTTGATTCACTTCAACATTTACATTTCAAATGTATAATTTTTATAAAAAAAAATTATATGTAGGTAAAGATGTTTTTATTTAAAGTTGTCTTGAAAATGTGAAAAGGAATTTACCAAGTATTTTGTGACAGAGAGAGTACATCTAACTTTTACATTTCCCAATACACGACTTTAAATCAAAATATATCTTTTAATTAACTACATGTAATAAATTTACACGCGGAGATGAAACAAACTAGATTCATCAATGATTATGTACGTAAAACTAGAAACAGACAAAGTTGTAAAATAAGTTGTATCTATCCAGGGAATGTAACAAGTAATAAAGTAACTATAGAGTAAAATAAAAGTTGAGATTTTTTTGAAAAAAATAGATGAAAATTGGTATAATAGGATTATTATTGTTTTAATTTTCAAATAAAAAAATCCATTTATTTCATCTGCCATCATTCAATGGGTGTATTGTATGTAATACACATCCAAATATACATAGAGGTAGACACATAAAAAAAATGTTTAATTGCTTATTTTTAATAATTTTCCTTATTTTAAATTTAAAATAAGCAAAAAAAAAAAAAAACTATAGAATGAAAAAAATACTGTATATAAAATATGCAAATTTATACTCGGGTGTATATAAAATTTTTTAGCCATCACTTGGTACTCCCTCCATACTTTTTATTTTACTCAATTTTCTTTTCTGGAATTTTGTTTTATTTAATTTACTCACTTTTTACATTTATTTTCCTACATTTATTAATTTATGCTTCCCAAATATTTTTTCAATACTCTCTCATATTTTTAATTAATTTCAATAAAAATTATCCTGATTTCTCTCTTTTCTATACATACTCTCTCTTAATTTACATATAATTTTTAATCATCATTTTTTTCTCTTACTTCCAACAATTTTTTAGTTTTGATGAAAATGTAGGTGAGTAAACTAAAAAAAATGGAGCTATTATTATAGTGGGTTGCTAAGCGTCGCCCGCACATTACTTAAAATCGCCTACAATAAAAAGTAAAAAGACAAAATTGTCTTTGATTTAAAATTAAACCACAATAACTTAGATTAAATATACAACGCATCGGACACCACGCCATGACCTCGACCACCACCGCCACCACTTTTTAAAAATAAGGGTAGGGCGTAGGGGCGTCCAGATTAAACAGCCCAACCATGGTGGGGAGGTTGGGCGTCTGATCTGGACGCCCCTACCATGGTTGGGGCGTCTGATCCAGACGCCCCTGCCATGGTTGGGGCGTCTGATCCAGACGACCCTACCCTTAATTTTTTAAAAAAATTTAACCACCACCATGGTGGCGGCGGTGATGGTGGTCAAGGTCATGGCGTGGTGTCCGAAATCATTGTATATGTAGTTATGGTGTAATTTTAAGTCAAAGACAATAACAACTCCCATATTAGGCTCTATTATATAAGTGAAGGGGGGAGCAATGGTGTCCCCCCTCAAAAAGTCTAACATACCCCTCTAAAATTTTCTAAATATCAAACTATATCAATATTAACTAAAAAGGAAATTTTTTGTATTTTTAAAATGAAAACATTATAAAATAAATAATTCAAACAAATAAAATAAAAACATCAAAATTTATATTTTTGAATTCTCTACAAATAGAAATCCATATTGATATAATTTTTACACAAATATTTTACCTTTTTTTATTATAGTATAAATTTGATAGGAGAAAGAGTATAATAATGGATGAACTTTTTATTATGTTTTTTTTCTAATTTTATACACTATTGCAAAATGGATATGGATTCTATACAAACCTTCAATTCTTTGTGTTTTTTTTTTTTTTAATGCGAAAGGCTTTACAAAATTGTTTATTATTTATACTTCTATTTAACGTGTTTTTAATTACTATATATAAGTATAATAATTTTTTTTCCCATCGTAAAATGGATTTCAGCTTAGTTCGTTACAGAGTTTTTGTTTTGATTTTTTTTACTACTGTATAAAATTTAAGCTCAAAATACACGCACGGTGCATAAAAAGCTAGTATTTTATATTATATGGCTTTAAGTTCATCCACGTTGCCCACTTCTAGCCATCTGTGACATTTTTTGCCAATCAATCTTAAAACCCTCTGCTTAAAGCTTAATGCTTCACATGGATTTAACTCCTCAAAAAAATGGCAGTTTTATTACCAAATCCCTGCCATATTTCCAATCTTCATTTTATTAATAAACGATATTCATTCTCACAAAAGAACTGTACTTTCTTCAATTCCATTCCATTAAAGGGTAGCTTCAGAATCCATGGAAGTTCAGATAAACTCGATACGCCGACATTTGTGGAAGATAAAAAGGTAGAAGACGATGGATTGAAAATTAACAACATTGAAGAAGAGACTGCAAGTGAAAACAGTGTATCCGCTACTTCCACTTCAGCTACTACTGTTGCTGCTCCTGCAATTGAGAATGACCTTAAAAAGGTATTTTTCTGATTTTTTTTTTCCTTGATTCGAAATCACGTGTGAATTTAGTGATAAATGTTGATTTGAATTCTTTAGTCGGTTCTGATTATAGAAGTAGAATGAGATATTGGGTTAATTCATAGTTTCTACAAATTTGAAGATACACAAACGTGTATCTAGGGTTTACTCATGTTATGAACATTAGGTCATTAGCATAAAGTTTTGATTAGCATTATTTAAATTTCAAAATTAGACAAAATGTACATCATTAACTCCTAGGGTACTCGTGTGTACCTGTTCCAAAGTTGCTTAGTTTTATCACATAATCACAAATAAACTGTAAATTGCTTACCCATATGGACACACAACTAGAGCTGGGCATGGGTCGGGCTGAGCTGTCACAAAGGCCAAATTGGCATGGTACGATTTGAGCCGGACCGACACAACACGAAGGCACGACTTGTGGGCCGTGCATAGACAATATTTTAACATGAACTCGCCACGAGCACAACAACCGGCTTGCAAGTTGACACACTTATTTTGCCTAGCATTTAATATTATCATATTATATTATATAAAAAATTTGTATGAGGCAGGGTGGTACGACATGAACTGGCCCATCATAAAACGTGGGCTGGGTGTTCATGGCCTTGTATATTATAACTTGGCATGAGCCCGACACGACATGGATTTTTCTTATTCTGTTATAGGCACGACCCGTGGTGACTGGTGACATGAGACATGCAGGCTTGAAATGTGAGCCATATCAGCATGGCCTGTGGCCACCTTTACATACCACTATTAATGATTTTGGCATGCTTTATTCGTAATATTTAGTTATTTACAAATACATCATTGTGCAATGTTAAAAAATATAGCACTATGACACTGTGCATGACTAGATATCCCTCCAAATATTGTGTTCTTCTAAAATTGGATAATTTTAGAATAATTGGAGGGAAAGTGAGGCGGGTTTTTGAATTTGATGTTGATAATATTGATATTGAGTATGGGTAGATTAGGCGTGGCAAATTTAACGATAGTTTTTGCCAATAGATATGCACTTATTGATCAGGGATTGTCCATATTATTGAAGAGTCATATATTTAAGTTTTGTGTGAGGGACATGATGGATGGAAAATTGAAAATGGAAGATGTAAGGGGTCGTTTGGTTCAAAATGTTGGAATTGAATGGTATGGGGATAGCAACCCCAAGGGTATGGATTTTGATAATATTAATGATTAGGGGAGGTATGACATCTCAATCTTTAGGGGGGTAGGTGGGTGGGTATGAGATTGAAGGGGATGAGAAACCATTGGGTATGACATTCCATACCCAAATGACCCAGCCAAACAACTTTCACATCATTAGTAGTATCATACCCATACCATTCCATTGTAAAAGCTTCAACCAAAAACCCCCTATGAGTTGAAGGTATAGAAAAGATTGGATGTGAATTAAATGAAGAAAAAGAATCTAGAGTGAACCTTGGAAACTTGGAATTTAATCAATCTGAAACCTCAAGCTTAGCATTGGTATAGTAGAAAAAGTTGGAAAATTGATAGATTTTGGGCATTTTCAGATGGTTATTTGGCCTGTGGCAGGCAAATGCCTATGCACGGTGTGGAACTTGGCATTAGTCACCCAGGACCTTGACTATCTAGTTCTGCATTGTGCAGCCTTGCATAGTGGCATTTTCGTAATTTTGGATGATAAAATCTGATTGAGTATAAAACCATTTTATGGGGCTTCAAACACCAGCTTACGCTTTTTGTTGGGTATAAAGCCATTTTGCATGTTAGTATGCTATACATATTAGTTTGCATTTACATAAATACCACCTGGTATATTTAACTTTCTAAGTGATTTGCCTTGGCAGGTTATGGCTTGCAACAAGTTGGGTATTAAGAGTTTTGAGAGAAATGAAAAAGTGCTTTTATCGCTTTAAAATCAAATTTAAATTTTTCATAATTAATATTATTTTGTAAAAGAATAAGCTACAGAAAAGGGGGATCTACCAGAGGGATGGAACTTTTGGGGGAGTTAAATTGTGAAGCTATAAAACAATTTTGGTGGCTTAAAGGAATTTTTATCTTCCATGTAGGTAGATACATTGACTAGCAAATCTCTATACAACAATGGATAGATCTGAATCTTTTTAGTCTTCTAACCATAGCCAACAAAGGTACTTGAAATGTTCCATGTGATGGTTTAGCTGCTAGAAAACTGGTTTAGCTAAACACAATGGCTAAAATCAAAAGTGTAACCTTGTCCCCTCTAAATTAGAATAATGTTTGCAGATTGAATTGATTATTTGACAAAAAAATATCTTAGGCAGTTTTAAATGATAATGTTTGGGGTTAGGATAAGAATGAACCAAATTGGATTCTTGCTAAGCAATCCTCCAAATTTATATATTTGTCCTAGTCAATTATCAACTCTCCGTCTCTCCTCATAGACATTGCATATTTTTTTATCTTGTTAGTCGTACCTTAATTATGGGCTAGTGGCAATGGAATGCAAATGTCAATTTATTAGAGGCTCTTGGGGTGTAAGTGTGTAACTATGCCCTAGGTTTGCCTGGACTGAGGCATATATGTAGTGGGAATGCTGATGATTATGGCTTTACAGATCTTGGAGACAAACTGTTCTCTGCGTTTGACTGAAAAACTTATGTTTTAGGGTAAGTTAGTCGTTTGTAGTGTTACATGATGTTGAGTGGAGATGTTTAGAAGGAAAGATTCAAGTTTTTATCCAGTTTTCTCCAGATTAGTAAATACACAAATTCCCTATCCCACTCTCAAGGCATAGGTTGTTTTAGGGGGACATAGGGGTGTTTTTGGCACACTTTGAAACTAAGGGGTTGGTTTTTGAGCAGAGGAATTAGTGATAATGGAAGCTTGAATCCATTCTATGAGACCTTTTCTTTAAGGGGCTGTTTGGTTAAGGGTCTTTAGAAAAGGGAAAAGGAAAGAAGATCCTTTATTCCTTTACATTATGTTTGTTTTGTTACTTTATCTTAATCTAGTCGTCTTCCACCCACAAACTTATCACCATTAATGACCTTGAACTCCACCACCATCACCACCGCCCACCTACCGCAGTCAATCTTCACAACTGTTAATTGCTGTCCACCGCCAACCTTCTCAACAAGAGCAAAACTGCCACTTTTCATCTTTCACCCACAAACTTGTCACCATTAATGACCTTGAGCTCCACCACCATCACCACCGCCCACCTACCACTGTCAATCTTCACCGCCCTGTCAATTGCCGTCCACCGCCGACCTTCTCAACAAGAGCACTACCTCAAATATATCACTTTCTCGTTTTCTCAATTCAAAACCCAAATATTTCACCAAATAAACCAAAAACCATATATTATCAAGAAAGAAAGAGAAAGGAGAGAGGATAGAGAAAGTAAGTGAGATAGTTGTATACTTTTTTTTTTGGAAACAGATAGTTGTATGACTTTTATACTTTGAGATGGTCATGAAAGGTAGGGGATGATGGTATAAGATTGACTTAACCAAACAAAATAGGGAATTGATGGGTTTCATTCGTTTCCTTTTCTTACCCTTTCTTGTTTCCATTCCTTTCCTTCATTGTGAAACTAAGAGCCCCTAATTGTTTTCTTTTCCAGGGAGACCGAATTCTCCCTTCATATTCAGAGAAACTAATGTCGTGAATTTGTAATGAGTTGTCTGTTCAAACAGGTAGTAAACAAGACAGCTGCAACCTTTGCTCCACGGTCATCCACCGCCACCAAAAATCCTGCTGTGCCAGGCAGTACTTTATACACAGTTTTTGAGGTCCAAGGATATGCCTGTATGCTTTTGGGCGGAGTTCTCTCCTTTAATCTTGTATTCCCATCAAATGAACCTGACATATGGCGATTAATGGGCATGTGGTCCATTTGGATGTTCAGTAAGTCACATCTCTAGTCTCCTCCACTAGTAATGCATTTCATTGGTTGCATCCCTTGGTAAACTGAAAGATTTATATACTGATTTCCTTTCTCATAATAATGGAAAAATCAAGGATAAAACAAGAGTTGCTTGAAAGTTACAATTTATGTCAATAGAAATTTCACTGCCTATGCTTTTTATGGCTTAGCTTATGCTAAGCTCTCACACCATGGCACAATCTCAACCATCATATACTCATATGTCATTGATGACATCTCATCTTTTGTAGTAGAGATCCACAACATTAGTATCATAACGAGTGAGAAAAAATAGAGCGGATTGTGTTAGATAGTGGATAATCTCTTGAAACTAGGGTCAACCTTCCAAGTGAGGGGGTGGGGTAAAGTGAAAGATCAATGAGACAACCTTCGAAGTAGCCTAGTTATTATACAAGTACCTCCCTTCGTCCCTATTTCTTCACCCCTTGTGGGCTATGCACACAAGCCAAGAAAGAGGGATGGTAGAAAGATAAATGTTGTAAAAGGAGCAAAGAAATTTATAGGTACATCCCATAAAGAAAAATGGTGCAAAGGATCGGGGATTGAGTGAGATGTATAGGAATGTGCTAAATTGGATGTAAGTTGTTGATCTCACCAACATATATTCATATCTAAATTCTTGTATGCGACCGGCCTATGAGGGTAAAGGATAGTGTGTGGCCTTGCTGCCCGTGCTTATCATATTAAATACTTTGTGCTTTTTGTAGGGTAATTCAACCTAGCTTAGTTGGTTGCAGCTTATGCTGTTCACCTAGGTAGTGTTCGAATCTCCATAACCACATAATAGGTTGATTTTATCCTCTTTACTTTTGATGATATTATAGGGACTACATGTATTTATATTGCTATTTAATATCAACAAATATTTTAACCTTTTTCCTTAAACTTTTAAATATTAAGAAAAATAGCTTTTAATGATCAACCTTTTGGTGATTCTGTTTTAATATTCAAACTTTTGAAATATTCCCTATTAAACCAATAAATATGTCCAATTTTATTTTTATTGACCCAAAGCTACATGTTACCTGCTTAGCAAGTTAACACCATTTTTTTCTTTAATAAGTACTGAAATTCTTAAGTGATTATAAAGCGGTGTTTAATTGATGTTAACGGTAACCCCACTGACCTACTCCTAGTAACCCCACTCACTCAGAGTTAGTAACCCCTCTAAATTGTACTAGCAACCCCACTGGCTCACACTGGGTAGCCCCACAGGCTCACACGGGGTAGCCCCACAGGCTCACACTGGGTAGCCCCACTGGCTCAAACTTGGTAGCCCTACTGGCTCAGGCCTAGTAACCCAACTAACTTAGAGTTAATAATCTCACTGACTCAGAGTTATTAACCCCACAGACTCACACATAATAATCCGACTGACTCAGAGTAACCCCTCTAAACTATAATAGTAACCTCACTCACTCAGAGCTTGTAACCCCTTTATACTATACTAGTAACCCCACTGATTCATTCTTCATAACCTCACTGACTCAGTGTTAGTAACCACCATTGAATATACTTAGTAACCCGATAAGAATACCAAATAAACTCATAAAAAAACAATTTAAATAATTGGAAACACTCTTATAAAATACCTAGTGTTCCTTATAAAATAAAACTAAGTAAATTCAAAGAATACACTAAGTAACCCCCAAAGAAAACAATAAGTAACCCTAAATACAAACACTTGGTAATCCAAAAAAAGAAAAACTTAGTAACCCTATAGAAAACAATGAAATTTTAATGTTACAAAATTATGTCAGTATGGATATCTATTTGTAGGCAATTATATAATATGAATTTTGATAGTGTTTTTTTTTTTGATTTTTTTTTGGTATAATATACATTTGAATTTTTTTTATAAAAAATCTCTCTCCTCGTGTGATTTGCTAGAGAAGTGGAGGTTTGAGAAATTGGGAGGAGAAATATATTCGTGAAATCAGAGCCGCATAGTATTGTACAGGTTTGTTTTAAAGAGAAAACAATGGTCACACCAACTAATAGTGTGGCCAACCACATATAAGAATTTGTCAAATTCTTATTTCCTTTTAGTGATACATTTGCCTATGTTTCTAATGAGCATCTCCCAGACATCCCTATAATGATGAAGTTTGGAACCACAATGTGCAATTTGTTTTAGCATAATTGGATGCAAGTGATATGGTCTATTCATGGCCTGATATACTGACTGGATGCTGTGGGGTTGAGACTTGAGTCCTATGCTTCCTTGCTCCCAGAATCTTTTGACAATGAAAAATTCATTATACTCGACTTTTGAATCCTTATTGTCTAATTAGCAAGTCACCCGTCAGACCGTTTAGGAAACTTGTTGCTAAAAAACAACAACAATTTAGCACAAAACCATAACTTTTAGTACTTATGTAAAACAGGTATAGATTTATGGTAAACACTTGCAAATTTTTTTAGCTTGAAGTTAGGTCAGAACTATGGTAAGATATATTTAGTTGCCTAATGCATAGGTGATTGACATTGTTTCCTCTTTTGACGTGGATTGATTTGGTTGTTAAGTAGTTATAGCAGACTCTTGTTCTAAAACTATCTTCATGCGCTGCTGAAGATTGCCTATTTTTAGGAATACGTTGAAACTTTGTGTTTGGTTGGGTCATGACTTATAACCAAACATAGAACAAGCTGCCCGGCCTTAACTTTGCAACAGTCAGCAAGTGAGGTGGTCCATTAGGCCAAAACATTTAGGAACATACAACTCTTGTGTACATCTGATGTACACTAGATTAGTGAACAAGTAAAAGTTACCTCTTAACAATATTAGTAACGTTTTATATATATCGGCGTATTTGGTAACTGGTAATAAATTACGGTAATAGGAATGAATTTATATATGTAAATTTGGAAAGGAAAAAAAATTCATTTTTATTGTGCTGCTAGCTTACCTTCAATTCATCTAATTTATCCCTTCTCATTCAATATCCCTTTCCAATGCTAATGGATGACAATTGAAAATATGAAGAAAATTATGCCTAGAAATTCAACCCCATTACTGCATTTTATTACCAATAATCAAATAGGCCTGTAACTAACTTTACATGAGTTCTACATTAAATTAGCGTATAATCCGTATATATAATGAATATAAGATATTGTGTCTGTCTACTGCTAGAGTTGAGACCGGAAATGAAATTATTGGAATAATTGTGAGTCTTCCTGGTGTAGCAATCCCTTCACTTCGAGCTCGAAACTGTTCAAACAAAGAGAAAGAAGCACTGAACTATCTGTTTCTCCTAGTTCCATTGCTCAATGTCATAATCCCGTTCTTCTGGAAATCCTTTGCTGTTGTTTGGTCTGCAGATACAGTTGCCTTCTTTATGATGTATGCTTGGAAGGTATGTCCCTGTCCCATCTTATTCCATTGGTTTCGTTACCAATCTTCATTATTTTTTTTCATTGACACGCTTCTTTTTTTATTTTTTTTATTTTTCCGGTTTTACAGTTAGGGTGGTTGCAGCAGAAAACCGAGTAAAGTTGCCAGTGTTGCTCATCTTACAGAAAGTCTTTCAGATATTGAAACATTCTTTGTTGCTGTAAATTCTAAGGAAAGAATCAAATTTCCAGAATAGAAGGCAAAGTATGTAAATTCTTGTATATATGTTCTCTCCACTTGAACCTTTTCCACAAGATCAAGTCCAGGAAAGTATGTTTCAGTTTATATAAGTTTAGTTCAAATTTGATAAATTAAGAAAATTCACGCAAATTTTCAGCCACACTGACCATACATATTACTTGGCTTGTCTTTTCCGTGGCTTGCTTGCCCTACGCTTACTAACCATACATATTACATGCAACTCTGTTTTCATGGTCACATTATGGTATTGGTTCCTTAGCCCAGTTTCAGGTTTTGGATCTTGATATTTTGGATCTTGCACATTCGGGTTGGATATCGATCTCTTGGGAAAAAAACGGATCTGGATACAGATCTCGTGCATAGATGGTATCCGCAAATCCGTTTTTATTTTTACTTTTAAAATTAGAGACGGGTACTTAGATTGAAAACAAAAATCGATTGGACTTTATTTTAATGCATAATGTTAGGTCAATGTTAATTTATATAATTGTATGGGACTAATTTTCATTATGTAAGTCTAAGTGAGTTTTAGATTTTGTATTAATTGTGTATATGTATTGAATGAAAGTTTTAATAATTTTATTAAGTATAATAAAATAATAAGAGGATCCATTTTAGATCCGGATATGGATCCTCATTCTATGGATCCGTCAGATATAGTCCAGATTTAGATTTTGGATGAAAAAACGGATCTGGATCCATCAGGATTCGATCCAACATTTGTCTGTTGCCATCGCTAGTGCTAATTGTTAACTACATTAATTATTAACTACTTTGTATTAAGTAATTTTTTTAATACATATTTAAATCTTACAATATTTGAATCTTAATTTGTAAAAATAAGGTGTGCGTAAATAATTTTAATTCCTTATTGAAACATGTATTTACATATGAAATTTATTTATGAAAAACTATGACTATTATTTTAAAATAGATTAATAAACAAAGTTGTATGTTTTTCTATTTTCTTACTATTGCAAAATGGACGTGAATTCCTATACAAACCTTCAATTCGTTTATTTTTTATTTTTAAAAAAAACTTTGAATGACTTTGCAAAAATTCATTAATAAAAAACCTTAATATGTGGACTTTCACAAATTCTTATATGCGGCTGGCCGCATGGTTTGTAAACCGTGCGGCCAACTGCATTGTTTCAAATGGTGTGGCCGTTTTTAGGGGTTATAAAGTCTTTAGTGGGGTTACAAAGTGTTTAAGTGGGGTTATAATGTATTTTTTAGGGTTACAATGTGTTATTTTGGAGTTACAGTGGGGTTACAAACTGTTATTTTGAGTTACAAAGAGTTTTTGGGGTTAAAAAGTGTTTTTGGGGTTACAAAGTGTTTTTGTGAGGTTACAAAGTATTTTTTGAGGTTATAAAGTGAGGTTACAAATGTTTTTTTTGGTTTAAGTGGGGTTACAAAGTGTTTTTTTGGAGTTACAAAGTGTTTTTGGTGTGACGATGTATTTTTTTTAGTTATAATGTGTTTTTTGGGGTTACAAGTGTTTAATTGGGGTTACAAAGTTTTTTTGGGGTTACAAAATGTTTTTTGGGGGTTACAAAGTGTTTTTTGGATTACAAAGTGTTTAAGTGATGTTACAAAGTGGGGTTACAAAGTGTTTTTTGAGTTTAGAAAATATTTAAGTGGGGTTACAAAGTGTTTAAGTGAATTACAAAATATTTAAATGGGGTTACAAAGTTGGGCTGACAAATTATTTAAGTGCGGTTACAAAGTCTTTGTAACCCCATACAAAAATTAACTTTGTAACCTCTTATTTATGAGTGCGCCGCACCATTACTAAATGGCGTGGCCAGTTGCACCAGAAACGTGCTGATGGACTTTAGATTTCAACTTAATTAGATACATGAGTTTTGGTTTGGATTTTCTTACTATTGAATAACAGTTAAGTTCAAAACACGATGCACGCATACCATCTTACCCTGACTTATATAATAGTGATTGTAGGTTATCCTCTGATATAATTTTCTTACAACTAACTTTAACTTCTCTTTTAATTGTAACAGTTTGACTTTCCTACTATTCATTGTTCACACACTAACGGTACATAATGATCTATAAACAAGATTAGATATACTCATTCGAGATTTTATTTGACTCATCCCAATATGTAGGTTTAAATGTCTATTATTTGCATAATTTTTAGAAATGCAATATTTAAAGTTATTAGTAACCAAAATTGTGTCTTAATGAATAATGAGCGTAAAAATTAAAAATGTTGCAATTAAGAAGTAACAAGCTAAGTGCGTCTGTGCTTGTATGATTTTTTAATAAAGAAAACAGAGTAAATCGAATGATAGAATTTATGCATGACTAATAGTTGTTTGGTAATTAGAGTTTACAGGATAGATTTTAGAGTTTATGGTTAGAGGATTATTACTTTTTTTTTTTCCAGATGATTTGATTGCTGATTTAAATAGTTGATCGTGTAAAGGTATTTGATAACACATAGCTGATTGCTTAGAGTTTTGTTATGTAAAATGACATTTAAAACATTTCAAAATAATTTGGTAAGTTTGTATATATGGACAAATTAGTCAATAATTTTTTCTCTTTCAAAAACTTTGAAAAAAAACTGCTTAACCTAACTTTTTTCTAAAGAGAGTTTTGTTGAGAGTTTTTGGTACAAAACTCTTTTTAAAACTTTATTTTACCAAACACTCAAATTAAAGTTTTCATTGGTCAAAATTCTAACTTTATTCAAAACTCTCTTTGCCAAGCACCCCAAAGGCATAAAGCCATGTCGGGTGTTTTTTTTATAGTTACTTTTATTAAGTGAAATGCTAAACTTCGCTTTTGTTTTGACAATTTTACCCTTATTCTTTGACTTTCCATTTCAATTACTAACTTGAATTTTGTTGGACACTCGAATTTTCTAAGACCGACCTCAAATACCACCTTAAGTGTATCGGGAAATGTCAACACGCCATAGATAATGCCTCAAAAGTAAGCATCATTGTAAAAGTGAGTGAGCATGGCACCCAAAAATAGCTCTGGCCTTAAGCGCCCTTGTTCTTACGGTGATACTTATTATTTTTATGTCGTTGCTTGCAATGGGTTTGACATTTTACAATGTTTTTAAGGTGGTCATCGTGTATATCCGATAAAATACAAGTGTTCAGTAAAATTCAATTTATGAGAGATTTGAATAGTTAGAGAATTAGAGTAAAATCGTCAAAATATAGGAGATAGTAAATAAAACGTGGACAAGGGTTAACAATACCCTTTTGTCACTGTTTAAGTTTAGTTTTACAAAAATAAATTATATATTTCCTCCATAAATGAATTCTTACAACAAATGACTTTTCACATATATTGAGATAAAACTTGAATATTAATATATTTAATTATGTATTTTTAAAAATTATAATCAATAAATAATAATAAAAAACTAGTTGAGACGAATCTAACGAGATCCCAAATGACTGTATTTTTTTTTATGTATAATTGATAAATTATGATCAAAGTGGAAATTGTGAATAGTGTAAAAAATACACTTGTTGCAAGAATTCATTAACGGAAGAACCTTAAAAAAATAAATTGTTTCATGCATGCACGCAGTTAACAATAAATTGTTTCATATGGGTTTTTTTTAAAAAAATTGTTTTAAATTAAAAAATCTATAAAATCTTAGCCTTTAGATTAAAATAAATCAACGTTCAAGATTTTTTCTCACATAAACAAGCCTTCTCACCTGAAGAACCTTTCTCACATGATCCTGACTCTATATATATATATATATATATATATACATGTTTTATTATTCAATCCACAAAATTAAATTATCATTTCATTGCTTCATGCATGCACGCAGTTAACAAGCCAGGTCTTCGATGGTGCTGATTCACACACCATTACCCTCTCTCTCTGCTCAATATATTGCATCCCTTTTCGTGGGCAACCAAGGTTGCCCTCACAACATTAGCATTTATATTGACATTTGGTGACAATGGCCTTAACTTATGTCCCCTATCCAAGCTTTCTTTTAACGATTTGCCTTCCTTTGTCAAGCATTTACTTGATACAACTAATACAATTAAAGATTTTTACTACTATTTGAGAAGTATAGAATCAATATTCATGATATCTAAAGATCCAAAAATTATGGTTACAAGGACTCGCTATATAGTTGTTATGTATTGGATCATAAGAGCTACAGTGGCTACTTCTGCATCTCACATCATGGCCAATTTCTAGTAGACATGACAAGTAAGCCGATCTTATATTCAATTCAATTCAATTCAATTCATATTCATTTTATTTTTATTTTTTGTTATAATTATTGCAGAGATAGCATTTATATTTCTTACAAAGTAAATTATGGTAAAAAAAAGTTGAAATCTATCTAAAAAACATATGGAACTAATTAATTGTATACATTGTAATGATTACAACTGACATATATATATATACACTGCTTTAATTTAATTTAATCTGATTGGTAATATACATAGAGTTGGCATGGCTACTCCATCATCGTGGTCTGAAAAGCTTAAACTCATCAACGGCCATCTACTAAACCTACACAAAGAAGTGGAGGACTTAAGTGTATCTGGCAAGTTAATAATTAATATTATATTGCTTCAACTACGTACTTTCTAATTAAAACCATGCATGCAACATTATTGAAGCTTTATATCATCATAAATGTCAAATTCATAATATATATATATATATATATCTATATATATATATATATATATATATATATATATATATATATGTGGTGCAGCCTATACAATAAACGATGAAGAATATGAAAGGATTAAAGCTAAGAGACGGTTTACAAAGACGATCATAGTGACAACAAGGAAGTACTGAATGAGCTCCTCTCCACCAAAGACTACGGTACACTCAATTTGTATTATGGACCCCACAACAAAAAGGTTTATTACATACTCAGCTTCATTCATTCTTTTATGAATTCCTCATATATAATAATTGTTTTTAAAATTATTTGATTAATATGTATTTAATTAATTTACTGTTAAAGTTATTTATAATTAACTTCAGTATTAATAAAGAGGAATATGCCATTTGCAATGGTTGCTTATTAAATGAATGTATGTATGTATGTATGTATGTATGTATGTATGTATGTATGTATATATGAATGTATGTTCAAATAATATAATAATTGGATCAGGTAATCCATCTTGACGACGTAGTGTTTCAAAACAAGTATGTATTACTCAGACATGGCAATTAGTTCCAAAGAGGAGATGCATGTTATTGATGCACTTATGAAGTGGTCGTCGTCGTCGTTGTCTAAGACGGAGAAGAAAGATTACCCATTCGAGATGGTCTGGATCCCCATCATACATTATTATGATGAATATGATGAAAATGAATTTGAGACATTGAGAAATTCAAGTGATCCTGGTGTTGACTTGTGGTATTTTTGGAGAAGATTAGAGATCATTCTAAACTCGATGACAAAATTTGACAAGGTTGAATCTGTCGTATGTGAAGAGATTCAAAGATATGATTGAAAAACTGGGACTATTGTAGTGTGGAAAAGTCGTGTTGTCTACCCTTAATGAAGAATTTGATCTTTAATTTGGAAAGAGGAGGCTTACAATAATGATATTATTATTGGATTTGGAATGGGATTTCAAAGCCATTACAATAAGCTTTATCAAAAGAAGAAGCCTTAGCTTTTATGTGTCACAAATTAAATACCCAATTGATAAAAAGGATCTTCCAAATTCATTTCAGGGTCCTAGATCCATGCATTGTCGTAGCGATATGCAAAGGTACATTTGTTATTTTTGCCACCATTCACCATCAACGAGCTAGTCTCTGAAATATACATATGTATAGCTGTGCTAGTTTGCCCTATTTTCATATGGGATTGTATCTTCTTTTTTTTTTTTTAATTATTATTTCCTTACCTTAATTTCTTTATTCCACTATTTAATTTGTCATCTTTCTATTGTTATTTTGTAACTCTGTATGATCGTACCTGAATTAATTTGGATCATGATTTGCCAAAGTAATAATATTGTAAAAATGACTATTGACAATTCTATCTTTATTGGAAAAATTGATACAATATTTAATTTGTTACTCTCTACTTATATCTTCTTAAAAAAATGAGACGCGTATGGAGCTCTTTGTATCATTTTTCACAAAAATAAATATTTATATTACTTGTAAAAAACACCAGCACAAATAACTTTCTAATTATGTCATAGCGTTCCGAATTCAGCATCCCTTTTCCATTTAATACTTCCCTTTTGTGTCAGTTTTAAAGACAATCAAGACAAATAAGCTAAACAATAAACTCCCGATATCCTCTCTTCCCTCTTTTCTTTATGCTCATTTTTTTATTGGCTAAAAAGTGTTATAATTACTCCCCCATTTCATAAAAATGGCAACGATTGTTTTTGCACGTATTTTAAGGAAGTGATTTGAAGGTATAAACAATTAAATTAATTAGAATATTTTTTATATTAGTAACTTATATTCTTACTTGTGTTAAAACCATTTTGATTAATTTATTCATTTACACCCTTAAATCGTTTCCTCAAAATGCGTGAAAATGACATTGTTGCCATTTTTATGAAATGGAGGGAGTACTTAATTATAACCTTTATTGCAATATATATATATATATATATATATATATATATATATATATATATATATATCTATTATAACATGTCAATGGCCAATTAAAAAAAAAAAATAGGGCATAAATGTTACTCCGTACATTAATAGAAAATAATCCAATTGTTGTTTATTAAAATTGAATCACCAAATGTTTGGAAAAATAATCACAATTTATTTAGAACATCTGCACAAGAAAAATTGTACTTTACCAAACAAGTATTGAATACTCAGTACATATATCGTATGCATTAGCACCGTTATACTTATACTCTTGTATGTTGTAATAATGCATGAGGTGTCACACTAGTCTTAGGATACCATACTAGTTAAGTCTTGCGAACGAATATATGTGGGTCAATATAACTCAAATTCATATAAGGTTGAATATGCTTAGACCACATTGAACCTAAAAAACAAGTTTTAAGCTTTTTTAATGTAGATATATAACTAAATTAGACAAAAACAAAAGTGAAAATTTGTGAAATTGGATATAACATTTCAAATTCCAACAATAATTTATCTACATGTGCGAAAGGTAAAAGACAAAACGTAAAGGACAAACTAGAACGAAAGGACTACTATTTTGCCTACTAAAGCATATATCGTATTTCACCACTTCAATCCTGACGTGAGTAGATATTTTCGATGTCTTTGCATCTTACCAAATGAGCCATCCAAAATCTGCACAAAAATTGTTTCGATTGACGAGTTGATGACAAACTCTAACACCAAACAAATCCAGATCACCTTCCCGATTATTAACAACATAAAAATTACTCATAAATCGGATCAGAAATCAAAACCTAAATTAAGTAAATATGACAAATCCAAAAAAATAAAAATTGGGAACAAATCAGAAATAGTCTAACTTTTACAGAAATTAGACTACTTCCTACCTAAGCAATCAAAAGGATTGAAACCCTAGAAGAAGAAGCTAAGAGGAAGAGGGGGATGGAAGAGTGAAAAGAAAATAGGGTCGACTGTTCTTCACTCGTTAACTAATTGTGAACTTTAGTTATAAATTTTTTTCATTAATCATCTTATGTTGAACAGCGCACAAATGATTATCATTTTTTTTCTTATATTATGAAAAAATAACTTTTGCCGTAACCAAAAGATTGCGGCAATTGTACTTTTCACTAGGTTCTTATCGAGCGAATCGATCTCGAGCTGGGTTGACTTTCATTTTTTTATAAAAAAATATTGATTATATTCTCTTTTCTTTATGTAAATTATTTATTCTTAAAGTGTATTGATTTATTATATTAATTTTCAAGGTTAATTTTTATTTACAAAGATTTAACATGGTAAATTATTGATTAACATGTATTATCGAGTTTCGAGCTGATTTGAGCGAGCACGAGCCAACTTGAGTCGAGTTTTGACCAGTCGAGCTCGAGCTGCTTGAGAGCTGCACAACTCGATTAACAAGACAAAATTTAAAGATTAATATCTATAATTATGTATTTGCAAAATTATACTATACATACTTCCTCCGTATTTTATAGATGTAACACTTTTTTCACACGTATCAAGAGAACAATTTAGGGGTGTAAATGATCAAATCTGAAGGGTTAAATATACTCAAGAGGCCGGGGGTGAATTGAGTATTTGGCGTATTGGTTAATAATTTAAATTTTTTCTGTTTCTTTAGGGAGGAAGCAGTTGGGTTAGTTCCTGCAGCGGAATTATTAAATGCAAACAGTAAGAATCAACACACCAAGTTTAACGAGGTTCGGCCCAACTAAGGCCTACGTCCTCCTACCCTATGTATCTTATTAAATCAACTCAGAAATAACAAGATTACACACTCGACTGTCCCTAACTCAAGGAACCAGTCCCCACCTACACTTAACTCTGAGTGGACTCTCTCGTGTTTGAACTCACAAACATACCCCAATCTCCAACCCCTTCGTTGGAGACGAAATACAATGATTTTTCACTTTGATTTTTCTTTCTCACAAAGATTAAAGAGTAAAGTTAAAGCCCTAAGGTTTGTATATTTTTGCTCGACAAAAACTTTATGCAAGGTGTAATGTTTCTCTGAAATATTTTTCTCAATGTTCTTCGTCAGATATCCGTGAGCTTTTGATGTAAAATGTTAAGTATTTATTGGCTTTTCAATTTGCTCATAAATCCGCCAGCTTTGGTTAGGATGTTATGTGAAAATATTCTTCCCTAAAAAATGGGAAAGAATATCTTTTAATTCTCAACAACTTTTTAGAAAGTTTGTTGAAATAAAAAGATCTTCCTATTTTTAAGGAAACTGCCTTAAAACCTTAACAATCATCAGTTGTCATATTTTTTAAAAAAACCTAAAGCCCATTCGAAAAATAATGGGACAAAGATCCTATTTTTTGAAAACTAACAACAACTCGTAGAGGAACTGGTGCGCAGACTTGTTTCCCTACTAAGTAGTGTTATGAATATTATACCTTTTGGTTCTAATATTCATAACACTACTTTATCACACACAAACATTTATATTGTTCTATCAAGCATATACACAAACATTACATGAAGATCTAATGTTCTCAAAATAAAGTCCTAATCTATCTTCATGTTCATCCAAGTCTTGAAAGTCTTCTTTGAGTGTCTTCATCTTTACTTCTGGACTTCAATACTTGGATCATCTTATACTTACTGCACATTCCATACGGTTAAAGCATAGCAAGTATACAAGGTTGTTATTGTACAGCCCATGGAACACTATAACTGGTTCCATACCAGTTATCTCAATGAATCTCAAAACATGTTTCCTGCAAGACAGACTTGTTGTATATCCAAGAATAATCTTAATTGCACAATATTCATGGGAACCAATCTTAGCTGGTTTTAGCCAACTACATAAATCTTGTAAGAATCAACTGTTCCATGTTCAGTGTTTGTCATCATTCAAAACTCAAGGAACTCAACAAAATCGTTCAACGAAATTTATTTTTAATACAAGCAAATATGAGATTATATATGATTTCATAAAATTTCGTTGAGTAATTTGCTCATTTATACCGTTATAGCTTCCTTAATATGCGTGAAAAATAGTGTTGCTGCATCTAAAAATGCGGAGGAAGTATAAATAAGATGTCAGTTTTGTAAAAAGGTCCAACAAATGAATACAATATGAAAATGTAGGATTATTCCTTAATTTATAAAATTATTAGTTGAATAAGTGTGAAAGGTGAAATTATTGGTTTTAATGTTACTATATAAATCACAAATTGTAATCATCAAAGTGAAAAATATAAACTATGCAATGTACTATTATTCACTACAAGAAACTCACGCAACGGGGGCAACTTATCATGATTAAATAGGGCAATATGAGTATTATTTTACTTAATGATGCCTACAAGGGCAATTATTTTTGCACTCATTGATATTAACAATGAAGACAATATGATTATTTTGCCCTCTTAGACTTTTGAAACTTTGCCCTATTTGACAATAAATAAAGTGTTTAAATCAAGGAAAGCAAAATGTATTGCCTTTGTTGATGATCAATGAAGGCAATTTTGTTTGCCCTTTTTGAATTGAATCAAAGAGAGCAAAACATCTAAAATTGCCTTTGAAACCTAATACAACGGGGTTACAAGGGCAACATGAGGGCAATCCTAAAATTGTCATAAGAGGTTCCATCCTAAAACCAATTGGTAATAGGAGGAGTAACTCCTAGACTTATAAGCTAGTTCAGTCTCTCCTCATCTTCCGATGTGGGACACTAACTAGTGTAGTATATGTGCTCAACACTTAAAATTATGTTATTTTTCATGAATGAACATGGATGCATATTATGGACATTATTATTAATTAGTTCATAGAGATAGATAGTGATTACATCCCATCATGTTTAATTAATTATAATTGGATCCTACTCATATCCCTATCAGTGGAATGAATGACAGCAAAGTCTACAAATTAAACTAGCTGCTAGCCTGCTATATATATACACTGTGGAATTAGCCAAGTGCTACATTTTAATTAATAGAACATATATTAGTGGAAGATATATATAGAAAAGACAAAAAAAAAATGTAGTTGTATTTGAATTATTATGGACTAATAATGAATGACCTTTGACATATGTATATGCATGTCATCAGTATATATATAATATATTAATTAATTATGTACTGATGATTTTGTATTAATTTAATCATCATATAATTATATTATACATGTATGCATGTACAAATTATAAAAGTAATCACGCTTTTTCTTCATTCCTTTGGACTCACAAATCTAAAGTGGGTTTTTATCTATATATAATAAGTATTCGTTTATGACTTTATGCTCATAAATTAAGCATGACTACAACAGGCAACAAAGAATCCCAAACTAATTTAAAGTAGCTAATAGTCTAACACTATGTAATGATGCATGTATTACCCATTAGAAATATATATCCCACTCTATTTTGTCGAATAATAATAATAATAATAATAATAATAATAATAATAATATATTTTACAAAGGGTACTTCATCTGCAGTGTCCAACTTCGATCTCTTTATCCTCACGTCAACAGCAGAGAGACCACACCTCTACTTGGCTTAGGGTGGTCATTATTTTAGATTTGGCTCAGATGATGATTGCTAAGACATACCATTGCATTTTTTGCTACTGGTTGGGTGTTCTATTATTCTCTAGTGAAGCCCCCTACTCTGCTTGCTCAATGGTTTTTGAGGGGACATTAAATTTTCAGAGACTATGCAGTGTCATGTGCTGGTATATTTTAGGTATTAAGTATCAACATAATATTGTTCGGATACACTTATTGATGTGTGTGTATGTGCTGGTACGACCAGGAACAAAATCAGCCATACCAGACTGAGTCAAAGGTGAAGACCCCGTCAAATCCACACAAACATCGCGACCATAATAATAATAATAATAATAATAATAATAATAATAATAATAATTAATTTAATAATAATAATACGGAGTATATTGATAGAAAACTTATGTACCGGGTTTTGCGTAAAACCATATGTAATTTAGTATTCTATACTTCCATCCATCTCCTTTATCTATTCCTATTTAAAATATTTTTAAAATGGATTACTTTTTTAATGTTTTTTTCTAATATTATAAAGTGATGGGGCTATCATATGGTATATTCATGTCAATGTTTACTATGTCTCTTCAATATATAAAGATTTTTTTAATTATTTAATAATCCATAAAAGATATCAATTATTAAAGTTGTGCATAAATTTATAATAAGGGATAGAATAAATTTATTGGTTTTATAGTGAGAGCATTTCAAATTAAAGAGAATATCTAAAAACATCGAGTTTTTACTTAAATTGTATCTCAGATCACCTAAAGCTTGTTTGGTTGAACGTAGGAAGATAATTCCCATAAGAAGATTGTGTGAGAATGATGTTAAACTTGAGGGACGAATTAGCCATATATAACGTTTTGTATGTAGAATGGACCGATTTTTATTTTCAAGACAATGGATCGGATTAACTTTTATGATATCACATACCCAATTCTTAAATCATTCTTATTGTTACTCCACAAAAATTTCTTGATTAACCTCGAAAAACCCTTTTATATTCCAGTAGAAATAGAGATAGAAAATTGACATCTAAAAAGAGAGATTTTTTTTTCATCTAATTCGAGTTTCTTTTCATCATAAATGTTGCAATTAAAAAGAAACATATATATTAAAATAATTTTTAACTAATTTAAATCACTTTAATTGGACATGTATTAAAGTAACTACATATGAATAAGACAAAGTTTTACAACATTCGTGGAAAAAAGTTGCAAAAAAGATTATCACTATTTGTATCCACGATATGGAAAAATAAAGTATCCCTAAAAAAAATTAATATCCACAAAATAAGTCAGTTAATTATATTTTCATTCAATTAATTTTATTTCAATTCAATTCATTTGCATTTTTCATATTTCATATTTTCAAGATATTTTTTTTAAAATGACTTTTAAAAGATGTTTCTACCTTTTCTTTTTTTTTTGTTGTCAAATTCGAGTATCCAACAAGCATTAATATAGTTACTCATATATTTCTTTGAACGGAACTGTTTACAGATCCCACTCAAAACTCCTATCTATAAAATTCCAAAAAAAAAAAAAATAAGAATTGGTGAGGTTCGACTCTGTGACCTCAAATAGACAAAGTAAGGAGCTCTGCTTTACCTTAACCCAGTTACTCATATAGCTAGCAGTAAATGTCAATAGACTTATGTCCTTTTCAAACTCCACTAATCAAATTTGCCCTTATGCGAATGTCATATTGATGTTCCTTTATGTCTCATGCATTAAATAAAATTAAACGGTCTTGTTTCTTTCCTTTTATTTTATTTTCTTGGTCCATCAACTTATAATTATCAAACTCCATTCATCACCCTTTTTTGTTAGAAAAAAATATTAAAAAATTGAATCAAGATAAGCCATTTGCGCACCACCATTTAAGACAGTTAAGTACTTAAGTATAGATTTATTAATCAAAAGTTCAAAACCCTCTAACTAATTAATAATTAAATCAAATGCCCTAATGAGCACACTAAGAAAAAACTTATCTTCACACTTATTCTTTCTAAAAATTACACATTATGGGTTGAGGCAATTAATTAATTAATTAATGACAATTTAATGGAATTCAGTTTTATTTGTAGCAACATCTTGGGATCTAGGACCATCTAAATAATTGTGAGTGTTGGAACAAAAAATTGTCCCGCATAAGTCAACCTTTGGCATATATTACACAATTAAGCTAACCTTTTAAAAATCCAGAAATAAGTCAACATTACTATCGTAAAAGCCAAATTTAGGTCATTGGTTTTAGTTTACCTATCCTTGTTGATTGCAACAGGTTAATTATGATTAGTTTTTAATAAATAATGATTATAATGATTAATTACAAAAATTGCAGGTTGCAACCTTTTACAACATGTTGCAACTTGCAAGCCATCCAACCTAAATTTTCAAAAAGGTTGACTTAATTGCGAAAAATCGGCTAAATGTTGGCTTATTTTTAGCAATTTTTCTTAAAATATACTTAGGCTGGTATAGTGTATTGCACAATTTAGGGTGCGTTAGATAAATTTTCTTATATGATATGATTTGATCGGAAATTTTCTAACCCGTCTGGTCTGACTTGATCTGACATTTTCTGATCTGCTCTAAATTTATCTGAATTTGTTAGACTTTATTATGTAAAAACATACTTTTTTAAACAAGTAAATTTAAAAAGGAAATATAATTACAATTATAATTACAATTAAATTTAAAGTGTCATTTAATGATTTAAGATCAAGCATAATGGCCATCACATATAAGATCAAGAGTAGCACTCACCTTACCCATGATAATTTTGGTTAGAATACTTTTGATTTCTATCTTTATTACACTTATACATGTGCTCTTGAATTTGATAAAATCCTTCAATTAGGGATGCTTATGATACAAATAGACTTCAAATAATATATTCCTCGACTCAACTCAAATCCATGCCTCGAGTTTAGCTTGAGTTAAATCAAGTTAAAACGAGAAGTGAGTTATGCTTGAGTAGAGTTTATTTTGACCAAGTTAATTACTCTCAAGCATCTCAATGATAGACGTTATCTTACTTTGAAACATTATTTTTTCTATTGCGGCCCGTTTATTTTCCTGTCATAATTGATGTAATGGGAATGAATATAATTAGATTTGGAAGGAAAATCAAAATTATTCCCTTGGTGGTGCTACCTTAACTCCAATTTATCTAATTTATTTTCTTCACAAATATCCATTTCAATCTAATACCACCCTTTCACATGGTAATGCATGGATGGTAATGGAAAAAAAAAACTTCAAGTTTGGGAATAGAAAATATGTTTTCCCTGGGGATTTTGAAGTTTCCTTAACAAATTACACTTTAAATCCATTACCATTACCACAATTCATTACCAACAATCAATGGGCCGTTAAAATACTTGATGGTAAAACTTTTGGGTTTCTCACAAGTTTTTAAATCGTTCATTGATTTGCTTAACTCAAGTCGTTAACATCTCGAGTCAAGCTCAAACTCAAGTTGAGCATAATCCTAGTTGAGTTTCGGCCTAGGATTGACCAAAATAAACTGAGCTCGAGTAACTCGCAAGCTGTATTCTCTTATAAGTATCTATCCATAGCTACTTCCATCAATCATTCAATCAATGTCATCCTTCTACTCATCTCACTACTAAATTTTTCTAGGTATATAGTTATTACAATATACTTCGTATATTTTTCTACTAAGGCCATGTTCTTTTGGACTTAAAAGTTACAGTAATCAAATCAAATCAGTTCAAATTTGTTTTAATTTATACTCTCCCACCTAATCAGATCAGTTCAGATCAGTCCAGATCAGATCAGATCAATCCAGATCAGATCAGATCAGTCCTAAAGAACAGGGCCTAAGTATTACAAGTTTTTTCAAGATAACTTTCTCTACAAAACTTTCTACAAGTTACAAGATTTTGCTACATCAATATTTTTTAACTTAATTAAAATATGTCTGCCCATCAGCATGAAAATTAAGGAAAGGGAAGGTGGTACCATAAAATTAGGGCCCCCCCAAATGAACCTATTTAAACGTGTATTTATAAGTCAAATGGACTAATCAACCTACTTGAGCTTGACATCTTGTGTGCAATCACATTCTCCTTTAACTAGCTTGTTAAGTTTGAAAATTGACTATTGTGAACGCTAATTGCAAACGGTGTGGTCGACCTCACTTTTATGTTTAAAAATTGACTATTATTGTGAACGCTAATTGCAAACAATGAAATAATATAAACATCAAATTTAATGAGGTTTGGCCCAACTAAGACTTACACCCTGCAGCTATCCTATGTATTTTATTAATCAACTCAGAAAAAATAAGAATACACGCTCAATTGTTTCTGACTACAGAAATGAGGTTACCCCACACTCAACTTAGAATGTGCAAATCAGCATTTGACCTCACAAGCACTTGAGTTTGATGTCACAAATGCTTACCAATCTCTAACCCCTTTGTTAGAGATGAATAACAATATTTTTCACTCTAATTTTACTTTCTCACAAAGTACAAATAGTAAAGTTTTAAGCTCTAAGACTGTGTTTGATGACGACCTTGAGTTGATTACTCGTGTTTTGTGCGAAAAGGCTCTCAAATATTTTTTTTCTCAATAATTTTTCTAGTAAGAAGCGTAAGTATTACGGAGTATAATATATATCGCTTTGGTCATAAAAGAATTGAAACCCTAATTTTCAAAAAATATCTCAAAAACAATATTTTCTTAAATATAGGAAAGTATATCTTTTATCCTATCATATCTTGAAAATATAAAATATCTACCTAGTTTTTTAGGAAGCTAGTTCTTTTAGACGATATTCCCTCAACTACATTAATTTTATAAACAAAATAAAGGCTTTAAAAAAATTCTCCATGAAATCTTTTCAAAACATGGTAGCTTAGTATTGACACTTGTCAGTGAAATTAATCCCTTGATCTGTTAGCCTAATCAGTGAGTGTAAGTCTACCTTTTCACACACTTAAGACCTTGAATAAACCATCGTGCGTCATGCACATAATCATTACATGAATACCAAAAAAAACTCAAAAGTCAAAACAAAATTCCTAAATCTATCTACCTTCGTGTACTCCATGATTCAAAGCTTCCTTTGATTGGCTTGAAAGACTTCCAGACTTCAATTCTTGAAACAATTATCATTGCTACCCATTTAGCAAAAGCATATATAGCAAATTAGGAATGACTATTCTATAGTCAGTGAATGTTTAAAATGATATCCCTTACATAAGAACACATTTGTTATACAATTAGAAATGTTTAAAATCATAGTAATGTTTATGATATGGGAAACAACTCATATCTTAACTAGTTCCTTCTAACTGCATAACACATGCCGTAAACTTATTTCTGCCCAATGTTTATTATCATTCAAAACTTAAGGACACTACAAAAAAACTCACACAATGAGGGCAACTTATCATGATTAATGAGGGCAATATGAGTATTGTTTTACTTAATGATGCTTACAAGGGCAATAATTTTTGCACTCATTGATATTAACAATGAAGAAAATATGATTATTTTGCCCCCTTAGAATTTTGAAACTTTGCCCTATTTGACAATAAATAAAGTGTTTAAATCAAGAAAAGCAAAATGTATTGGCTTTGTTGATGATCACTAATAAAGGCAATTTTGTTTGCCCTTTTTGAATTGAATCAGGGCGAAACATCTAAAATTGGCTTTGAAACCTAATACAACGGGGTTACAAGGGCAACATGAGGGCAATACTAAAATTGTCATTAATTATAACCTAAGAAGACAAATTTTGTATCAAATAGGGCAATTTTAATTGTCCTTCTTGAACACATTTTTTGTAGTGGGACTTAAGATACTTGAATGAAAAAATAAGTTATTTTTCTTTTATTTAATTGATTTTAATCCCATGACAAATGAAATTAACTTCTATGGACAATAATCACACTATGTTAAATTTGATTGAATATTAAAAAGGGCTGTGCAACTCAATATGGAAGAGGAGCGTTAGGTTAGTTACAAGCCATAGGAGGTTCCATCCTAAAACCAATTGGTAATACGAGGAGTAAATCCTAGACTTATAAGTTAGTTTAGTCTCTCCTCATCTTCCGATGTGGGACACTCACTAGTGTATTATATGATATATGGGGTTCAACACTCTCCCTCACTAGTGAGTGTCCCTAGAATTAAGAGCTAACTGAAAAGGCAATTAGAAACAAATCCTCTTAGGGGTTGGACATCCTATCGAGGCAAACCCTTTCTAGTTGTTAAATAAGACCCAATTTAGAAGAGACCCACAACCTGGGCTCTGATACCATGCATGTTAAATTTGATTGAATATAAATGTTGAATGATCCATATAAATTAATGACGCTTTTTCTTTCTTTATCAAAAAATATATATCCCATCCGTACTAAACAAAATGCTTCATTTACTTTTTCACATCATCCAAGACACATTTTAAATATTAATATCTTTGTTGTATATAATAAAATATATATATTTAGAAAATACGTATCGACACGAATCAAATGAGATCACACATGAGTATATTTTTCCTTACGTATAGAAAATTAGAGGAAGTCAAAATTACAAAGTGAATAGTAGATAAAGTCAAACCGGAGCATTTATATAATGGGACAGTGAGTATATATAAATTAATGAAGATTATATAATAAATAATATGGGCCATAATACCGTATGTATGGTCCGACACATGCATAATGATTTTTCGTTTACATTTCCTTCCAAAAAAAAAATGTTTATTATGGTGCCAAGGGATAATTAAGAAAATTAACAAATTAATTAAGAAAATCAAAAAAGAAGAAAAGGACTTATGATAATAACTCATAGGAATTTAAAGCCCCGCCATAATTGCGTAAATGGAAAATCATAAAATTTTAAACTGAAAACTGATAATGATATCTAATTTAAGTGACTCTTAATTCTAGACATTAGGTTAGTTCTTTAATTTAATTTGGCAATACCGTACAATCCATAATTATATTAAGGAACTGTTTGGAAAAAAAATAAAAATAAAAAAATAATCATGAAGCATGAATTATTTTAGTGTTGTCCAAATCAAATATTGGTTATGCGATGTATGTATAAAGATCGATTAAATTGAAATATATCAATAGGAGAAAACCTAGATTGATTAGGACATAATATGTGCATGTTCTGTGGCATACGCAGCTGCGGAAGATATATATATGCTTGATAGTAGGGAGCCAAATGTTACATCCCTTTCAACTTTTTTTCCCTTACAATAATGTCATATTTCCTGTGAAACAAAATAACTGTAACGAACGATTTGCCATAGCGTAGAGAGAAAAAATGACAAATTGTTGCAGTTAATATGTTACGAAAGAATTGAAGTACTTTAATTTGTAAATAATTAGCCAAGTAAAAATGAAGTTTATTACGTCTAAACAAGATTGTTAAGATCGGGATTCTATATTGGATCGATGATTGGGGTAATTAGATCGAATTATTAGAGGATTAGATCATAAGATTGTAAGATCACGCTAATACGTACGAAAGTATTTAATTTTTTATAATGTAATAAAAAAAACTAGACTTTTTATAAGATTTTAATATTGAAATAAATGCATGTTTTGCCTCACATAAGAATTTCACCACATATATATGTAAGAAGAAAAAAATATATTCAAGTAAGGTCTTCTTTGATTAAACGAAATAAGCTAAAGTATAAGGAATCAGGGTCAGGGGTGGAGATAGGGGGCGGGGTTGGTGGGGGGTTTGGCCTCCCCCTTGGTTCAAGATTAAAATTAAACTAGTTTTGAGCCCGTGCAATGCACGGGTTATTTTTTTTTTAAAATATCAAAAATAAAAATTAATTTTGGAAAATGATATAGAATTATATTATTATATTTTATTTATTAATGCTTACACCAAATCAACCAATGATCACCATGAAAATTCTCAAGTTGACTTCAAAATTAATGCACAAAAGTACAAAACATTAGAAATCGAAGAGAGTATGATAATTGATGAAGAGGTGATCAAAAGGGCTATAATTAATATTGTTCAAGGAAAAATAAAAGGGCTAAAAAATAATTGTCTTGAAAAGATGACACTTGGTAAAAAAAAAAGTTATTTTAAATATATAATTATAAATTATCGATTATAGATGTAAAAATACTATTATTTAATGTTTGAATATATAGGAAGAGATTCATTAATGGTTACACCTAATCAACCAATTCAATGATCATCATGAAATTCAAGTTGACTTCAAAATTAATTAATGCACAAAACATTAGAAATCGGAGAGAGTATGATAATTGATGAATAGGTAATCAAAAGGGTCTATAATTAATACTTGTATTATTTTTCAAGGAAAAAGAAAAGGGCTAAAAAAAATAATTGTCTTGAAAAAATGACATTTGGTAAAAAAAAGCTCTTATTTTTAAATTGTAATTATGGATTATAGATGTAAAATTGCTATCAATTTAATGTTTGAATAGGAAGAGGTGTATTTATTATTACTACCTCCGTTTCTTATTATTTGCAATGATTTGACACTTTTCCTCTCTACTTTATGTCACATCGTTGCAAATAATAAGAAACGGAGGTAGTATTTTTTTTAAAGAATTTACAATAGGATGACATATGACACATACAAGATCCTGTTTTAAATACTCCCTCTGTAACATAATTCTGGCAACAAGTTTTTTTCCACGCATTTCAAGGAAGCAATTTAAGGGTGTAAACGAACAAAATAATCAAAATGGTTTTAATACAAGTAAGATTGAGATTATAAATTACTAATCTTAAAAAAATTTTGATCAATTTATTTGTTTACACCCTTAAATCGCTTCCTTGAAATGCGTGGAAAAAAACTTGTTGCCAGAATTATGTTACGGAGGGAATATTTAATTATAGATTATAGATTTGTCTATAATTTATGAATTTTGGTGCATGTAGTTGATCGAGAGGATGTAGTATTGTTATTGTGAACTAAAGATCATTAGTTTGATTTTTTTCTACCAACTAACATTTTAATTTTGTTATATAATTAAGATAAAGTTGTGAAATTATATACGTTTTAGCATATTATTTTGGGCCCATCATTCACAAATTCTGACCCACGCCCCCGTTAGGAATGTCAGTTAACTTCATGATAATAATAAAGATATTAGTAGTCAAATAATGGTATTGAAAAATGTGTATAGTCAAATTAGTAATAAAGAAAGGTAGAGAGAAAAAAAAACATACAAACCAAAACAGATAGGCTTATTTACAAAATGTAACCTTTTTTCATCAAAATTCTTTAACTTTTTATATTAGTAGTTAAATTTTATACTTCCTCCGTTTCGAAATAAACGCAACAATTTCTATCTTAGGAAGTTTCAAAATAAATGCAACAATTTTAATCTTTTCACTTTTGTAAATCTCTTCTTCCTATCTCTCACATCATCACATACCCCACTTTCTCTCTCTATACCTTTTACTCTCACAACAAAAAATGGATTAGAAGTCCGTGCCATCCAATTTGTTGCGTTTTTTTCGAAACGGATGAAGTATAAGAAGTTATAGCTTTATGCCAAAAATTACAATTTTTAAGGAAAAAAGACTTGCTAATTACAGAAAATATAATACTTCACTTTTAAGTAAATAATTCCCAATAAAGTGTAGCGTGTTAAAAAAAAAAAGGAAATTACTCAATAGTACCCCTTCACCTTTTAAGTTTATCATTGCTAACCTTGAATTTGTTTATTTCTCATTGGTGACCCTGGATTTTTGTCCTGCTTTCAAAACTGACTTCATAAAGAAGAAAAATGTACGGAGTAAATTAAATGAGATCGGATAAATCAAGGTACTCAAACCTATATGCTTTTGGTCCTTTTTGTTTTACTGATTTTGACCGTAAATTTAAACATCGAGGATTCAAATAAACCAAAAACTTTAGCTTAGTGATTTTTAATTTCTTGACAATCTGACCCATCCATTTTTTGGGCACGTAGGATGCACCATTAATTTTAACAACTTGCTAACACAAATAATGAAATTTTTCTTCATAAGGTCATGTTTCAGAATAAGACAAATTATTGGAGGTTATCAATATAAGAATAAAATTAAGTCAAAATAGACATCACCAGTCCATAGCATCCTCAACTATTGAATATCCATGAACAGTCCAAACTAATTTATGTATTTCAATACATCATATTCACTTAGAAGTCAACTCATGTTTTTTATAAAAGAAAATGTGCACGGTATCTGCACAAGTCTCCTATCTCAAAAAATAACCTTAACAGGCTGAGCCGGAAGTGTCGAACCAGTAACCTTGAGGATCACGGAGACACTAGGACCAACCGATCCAAGGTCCTCCGACAAAAGTCAGCTCATGTTATTAACATGAATAAGAGCGTAGAGTTTTGTATTTGTATACTTTGCACTATGAGCCTATGATTTATGAATATATGATGCCATAATTCTCTCTTTTCTTCAGTTGCCATATTCTCTCGTGCTTTCTCGTATTTTCAAGAATGGAAGGCTCGCCTATCTATCGATTCCCTCGCTCGCCTCCATTGAATGGTCTTCTCCCGTCTCGACTCCTTCTCCTTTGTCTCGTTGGGTCCGCTGGTTCCCTCCTCTTCCCGACACAATTAAGTTAAATTTCGACGGCTCTTCTAAAGGTCCTTCAGCAGCCGCAGGGGTTGTTCTTAGAAACCACCTAGGGGCCTGCCTTACTGCTCGCTCGTTCCCTCTCGGCAATACTTCCCCTCTAGTTGCTTAAGCCATGGCCCTCCGCAATGATCTTCTCTTAGCTCGTGAGTTAGGTTACTCTTCTATTTTTATCGAGGGTGATAATCTAAATGTTATTAATGTTTTGCAGGGTAAATTCAGATGACCCTGGAAGATCCAAATTTTGATGTCTGATCTTCGTTGCATCCTTCATGATTTCTCGCTCCTCTACGTCCTCTTCTCATATTTATCGTGAAGGTAATAAATCCGCTGAATACATCGCGTCTCTCGGGCACTGGACCCCTACGCACATTGATATTGACCCGTTTATGGATGCCAAGTTTTCTTTTTTCTTAATTGCTGACAAGTCGGGCTGTTTCTTCGAGAGGAAGGCAACCTAACTTTCTCTGTCTACTTTTCCTTTTCAAAAAATATATATATATAATGCCAATGGTTTTTTTAAAAAAATAAAATTATGCCGCGTAATAATAAAAGTAAAATGCTACGGACTTACGGATTAACAAAAAGAAATAGAAAAGGCCAAAGAATAGAGTCTTTAATTAATTAGGTTAAAATTGACCACTCCCATTTATATACTCGTATTTTTTAAGCTACTATACTAGTTGCTGACGTCAAGAGAACTTGGTAAATCTGTGATTTTGACAGCCAAAAAGAATAGTGATTTAGTGTAATGTTAGTACTAATCATTTATTGTCTTCCTTTTGGAATGAAAAATGAATATATATTTTGCTTTAAGAAAATTAAACCTACTTTTAAAATTAGTGGTTGACAATAGAAACACAATTTATTTACTTTCCTATCATCACTTATTAAACCAAAATTGACTGTAATCCAACTTAATCAACTAGGCTTAGAAAAACTGTTAGTACACAACATTTTACTGAAGGAGGCGCAACTATATTATGTTCATGTATGTAATGGTGAAAAGATGTCATTATTCATTAAATCTTATCTACATTTTTTTTAATAATATGATAATTTGGGAGGACAGGTGGTACCAGGCCTTAAGTCGGTCACTACTGTAGTCTGTAGGGTATGCACCCGATCAAATTTAGCCAACACATATTCATCTGCAAGCTAGGAAAAGATCAGAAATCTTCACAAATTAAATGCGCGCAGTGAGGTACGAGATGCGTTAGATGGTACGGAAGGCCGAACTCATTAAATCTTATCTTGACGGTATCTGGAAAATTCGCAATATTGACGAACTCATTAAATCTTATCTCGACAATATCTTGAAAATTCGCAATATTGCCACGGTGTTACATTTGAAAAATATAAATCTGTATATATATGCCCTATATGCTAGTTATTACCCTTGAACAAGGACTCTTAGTGTGTAATACTGTTGATTAAATGAAACATGTAAATAGTTGTTTAGGTTACATGACCTTGATAAGTAGCACAAAGCCAGTTTTGGAAGTTTGAGACCAAGTTATTATCTAAAATTCTTTTATGGTCATTGAAAAAACAACCGAAAAAATTAAGTAAATATAGACTGTTGATTTTCTATGTTAATTAAGTTGATTTCGGTAATTAGATTTGACTTTATGGTAATTCTACTTTTACCTTTTCATTTGTTTCTTGTCCCTACAATTTTTGTTTAGTTACATGCACGTTTTCCAAATTTTTTAAAATTATTTCTATTTACTTGAAAGAGAGAATTAACATAAAAATATTACACTTGAACCTATTGTGGTATATTAATTTTTAGTTGTTCCAATTAAATTCGCATGTTTATTATTTTATGCATATCCTTAATATTCTAAATGTAGAAATAATTTTTTAAAAAAAGAATATTATAATAACAATTATATTAAAAAAATATGTTGGTATATAATAATTGTAAAATAAAACAATGAAAAAAAAAACAGTACTTTTTGCTACCTATATGCAATATTGAAAAGCGATAACCAATTTGACAACACTATTTTTAGGGGTCGTCGTTTGGTTGGAGATTTTCATTAAAGAATTTTTTTTATTATTATTTCTATTTCCTTTGGATGAACAATACTTCATATATCTATATAGTATGAAATTTATTTGTACAATGTTACAAGAACACCAACAATTGGAAACAAATAAATTCAACCAAATATATACTTCCTCTGTCCAATATTAATTGCTCAACTAATTTTAACCCTGTGCCAATGCACGAATTTTTATTTTTTACAAAAAAAATTAAAAATATTAGTATTTATATATATTTCTTCTTGTAAGACATCATTAAATTGAAGGACATGAATCATGAAATTAAATTAAAAAAGATGATAGAAAAGCAAACGGCATGAAACATAAATAATGATGAAAGATTGAAACATTCATGGGAAAATTAGGAATACCAAGAGGAAAATCAAACAAAGAGGAAATGATGGGAAGATGACACATGGATGTTAGAGTTCCTGTTTTAAATATTTAAGTATAGATTTGACCAAAAAATGTGAGAGTTTTTTTTATCAAATGGAGCAATTAATGTTGGACGAAGGGAGTAATAATTATTTACTGTCAAAGAAAATTCAATATATATATCACTCCCCTGAGGAGACTAACTTCAAAAACACTCCTAAAGTGAATCTCCTAGATTTTCTTACATTTATTTTCATATCAAATGGATGAGTAAATACTAATCTTTTCTGTTAATGGCAGTGAAATTAATATTGGGAACTCTTTTCTTTATTCTTAATGTTATTTCACTTTACCTTAAGAATCAAACAAAGCCACCTACATATATTTGTTTGGTAACTACTCAAATACTATTTAGGTGGGGATATCCTTACAACAAACAATATATATATTACACAACTATCAAACATGGTTTTAGTCCATATTAATTGATGATCTAGTACACTAATAGATGGGACCTTGTTTTTTTTGGTGTGATTTGAGTTGTAACACTATGTTTGGTGGGGTGGTGCTTTTTGTATTAAAAAAATTGACACCAACGGACCTAATTACAAACCATCTTACATAAACACTTTCAATTATTGATTATCTCACAGTATTCTTAATTAGCTTTTAAGGTGTTTCTTTGAATAACAGTCTCAACTTACTTACTCTGCATTTGTTGCTGTTTTTATTTAGCAATTTAGCTAGTTATAAGTAAGTTAAGACTGTTATTTGAAGATACCTCAAAAGTTGAAACCACCATTAGATAATCACTTGTTGGAATTATTTATTCAATACCGCTTATGCTTGGAACGGTCTACTTTTGTTACATATTTATTCAAAGAAACGGTCTACTTTTCATACACTGTAAGACAAAGCTTTAAATTAATATCCACATTTATAACAACTAGATATTTAAAAACTACATATTAAGACAATCCAACGAGGTCTGAAATTGTTGTAAAACTCCAACGTGGCTTAATTAAGGTACATAACATAACATAACAATATAATGAAAAATCTTAATTTTTGCAAATATATTGTAAGGGTCTAAGGGACATAGTAATAAATAAAAAGGTATTAAAAAATTTAATTGTGTGGAGTTTGATATTTCACATAATAATATTTAGCTTATATGAAGCTACCCAACTTCAGTCATATCAACCAAATAAGCAAGCACTTCCATCATTTTTATTTATTTATTTATTTATTCTTTGACTCCTATACAATATACATCTAACAACTCACATCAAAATGCACAAACTCCACTTTTTTTCCCCTATAAAATGGATCACCAACGCATCAAAGTAGCAAAATTAGGGCCTCCAATCAATAATTTTCCATCTCTTATCTCTATTTATTTCTCTCTCTAGTTTTCTTTTAATTTCTCTTGCTTTCTTCTTTATCTTCCACTATAAAATTCAACTTCTCTCTAGCTAGCTAGTTTTTTTTTTTTTTTTTTTTTTAAATTAGTGATAAAGGCCTATGATATAATGGTGAGAAGCAAACAACCAATAAGGTTAAGGTGTTGAGCTAGATGGAGAAGCAGGGCACGTGCATTACTAACCCGTGCAATGTACGAATATCGACGCATATGCTTGCAAGCATATACGTCGACTGATATAAATATAGATACAGATATAGATACCGATACAGATTTTGCTGTCCGAATTCAGTCTTCTACCTATCTTTTTATATCAAATAAATTGTTGCAATGAGTTAGTGCTTTCATGTGCCCATCTTCCCCATCATGCCCACTTGACCTAGTTTACAATTCAAGCTAGCTTCAATTCATTGGCTCCTCAATTGATAGATATGGTTTTTTCCTTTTCATTCAAATCATATTGATGTCTTCAAGCTTCATTGATTCTTATTGGTTTCAGGTTGGTTTTTCCTTCTCCTTTATACCTCCTTTTGATTTTGGCAATAACAATTTTTTTTTATTGGCCTGGATAAAGAAATCCGCTCTTTCAATTATATAGATAAAGGAAGGGGTTGCAAGTAATTAATAAGGTTTGAACTCCGTATCACAAGGTAGGGATAGACACCACTTTGTCACTTCTCTTGACCTTATTTTAATTTACCTGCATGTTGTAAATTAAAATATTGTTAAAATCTTAGAGTAAAGGATAGCTCAGCAGGTGGTTAGAGCTTCTCTTCTCAATTCTACGTGATCCTGGTATTGATTCTCATCCTTATCCTTTGTGGCTCATTCGCAAAAAAAATATTGTTAAAACCTAATTAATTGATATGGGTAATGATATATGTATGTATATATATATATATATATATATATATATATATATATATTAATTCTTAAGGTTGCATAATATTTATTGTATTGGTAGTCCATAATAATTTAAGAATAGTATGTATAATGCTTATATACTAAAGCCACTCATCAGTCAATGTTAGCAATGATTACTTTAAGTAATATATATACTCACTTTTGACACATTATATATATGTAATGATAGGTATTTCTCTCAAAAAAAAAAATGATAGGTATTGTATTTTTTAAAAAAAAATTCTTAATTGATAAATAGATCAGATGATAATAAGTTAGTGGAATCACATCCAATTTCATTTCAAACTATTGTGTGAAATATCATTTTCCTAATTATATTATTATTATTATGTACATATTAAAATTTTAAATTGCGTGAAGGTTGATGAGTGGAATGAATGTAAGTAATTTTCAAAGCATATGAATTATTGAAAAGAAAAGGCAAACAATTATGTTGGGTCACTTTCTCCATCAAAATTAAACTAATATATTTTGAGATTCCCTTATGTTCTAAATTTCTGCATATGCAGTGAACTCACTTGAATTAAAATACATTCATTTTTCAGGAAACTAAACTCTATTGTACTTATAACATTGCTCTTTTTTCTTCTGCAAATTTTGCCCTTTTCATCTCACCTCTTTATCTTCTTTTCTTATGAAAGTAAATTTATTACGGAGTTAAGTTATGGAACCATAGATAAGTTCCTATTACCATATCAAGATAGACGGTATTTTCTATCCCAAAAAAAAATAAAAAATAGACGGTATTTATTATTTAATAGGAAAAATTGGCAAAAAATAAGTCAATCTTTGGTCGATCTTCTACTATTAAGTCAGCATTTTGAAAATCTAATCTTGTTAACTTTTAAGCCAAAAATAGGTTAAATGTTACTCTGTATTTTATTTTGTTTTAGTCACTATTTTACGATCATTCAACATATTTTTGTTTTAAATGATAACACTAACCTGAAATAACATGTAACTAATAGATTGAATAAACATTTAACCTATTTTTGGCTTAAATGGCAACAAGGTTAGCTTAATTTTAGATTTTCAAAAGATTTGCTTAATTGTGGAAGATCAACCAAAAGTTGGTTTATTCTTGGCAATTTTCCTAGTTAATATAATAACTATATAGGAATTATATATCAATAATTAATAATTTTGATAACCAAAAAAAAATAATAATAATAATTTTCCATTATTTTTTTAGAAGATGGCATTTGTGTTTCAATTGAGCCAAAAAATCATATCAAGAAAAATCATGTATTGGTCAAGTATTAAATTATGTCGGTTAAATGCAGTTTATACTGGGAAACATTATTTTTACCAAAATTAAATTATAAGAAATAAACTTTTTTTTATTAGAAAAAGGCTAAATATAACCTTGAAATACATTTTATAAAATAAATAAATTTATATATGATGAAATCATGGATGATTGGTATTATTAATATTTGGTTAATGCTAAACATTTTTATTGTAAGCATCTTATATACTACTCTTAAATTTGCCAATATCATTTTCTAAAAGAAATTGAGGAATCGAAGATTGATATAAAAAGGTGAAAAGAATAATAAATTTTTTATTATCATACATGGATTATTTACTCAATTTTTTATTTTATTTTTTTGTGTCTTTTTGATGGTTGCAAGAATAATAAATTGTTATGTTTGCTTTCTAATTTATTTATACACCACACGAATTACCCAAGAATTAAACTAAATATAATGCTTTTTTTAACAGGAAAACTATATGTAATGCTAATGGAATTTCCATTAGCAATAATTGAAAATTGATAGTTATGTGCATCTTCCTTTTACAAATTTATCTAGTTGTTATAATCTTTTTCCCTTTTGTGTTTTGGAATTGGTTATTTTGTGATAGTGTATATAACATATTCCTGGACCTCAACTATCAGCTTAAGCTCTTGGTAAAGAGGGTCCTTGAACACTTTGTCGTCATTGTATTACTATTCTCATTCTATTCTTCAAGTGTTGCGGCGGCCATGGAGAGGTAGGAATTTTTTAAGGTCAGAATATGCCATCTCTAATATCATGTCAAAAAGTATATTATATTATAGTTCATGTATTATTTTTGTAATCAATATATTCTGATTTGAAATATTTGTTTATGTTTTATTAAAATTAAAACAAATAATCGCATTTTCTGAAATTGCCATTGTTTTGGATGCATGGGTTAGGGTAGCAAAAACTATGGTAACTTAGGTATGTAGTCATTTATGTAAAATTTTGTAAATTAATTATTGATGTGCAATTTTTTTCTTCTTAATTTCCATAATAATAATATAATTGTTATATGTGAAGAAATTAATGAACAAAATTATAGCATGTATATCTTTCAATATAATAAATTTTAGCAAATTAAAGTAGTTGAGTTTTGAGTTAAATATAGTGACAAGTTGCTACTTTTTTTTATAGTTACATATTGAGGTACCCCAATATGGGGGAAACTAGTGTAATGAAGCCAAATTTGAATAAGCATGCATTAGTATTGTAATTAGTTTATTAATACTGTAATTATAGTATATGAAAATTAGTGTATAACATATTCAACTATTCAAGATTATACATTATGGTCAATTTTGAGTTTATACATTATAGTATACTATAATCTTGAGTTATAATTTTGGCCAAAATGTATACTATTCAAGATTATTATGACCATTATGGTCAAGTTTAATTTATAATTTTGGCTTAGAAACATGTAACAAGCAAGTCCTTCTTTGAAGTTGAATTTGGTGTGCTAAACCCAAAATACATCCAAAATTAACCTTAAATCAGATCAGTATTATAAAAATTAAGATCCAAAAAATAAATATGATATAAAAAAAGGTAGAATTATTAGTTAAATAGATGTGAAAGGTAGAATTATTAGTTTCTAATCTTCCATTAATTTATAAAAATTAGGATTTTCTAACCCATGATTGTCTTATTTTTTGTTTGTTAATAATTGTTTCTTTATTTTCACACCATTATTGTATGTACAATTGCTTCTTTTTTCTCTCTCAAACATATTGAGCTCTTTAATTTCAGTCAATAAAGACGTGCGGTTTGATTGGTTGAACGATATGCTACATTGCTACAAAGTATGAATGATATGTGACAAAGGATTCAATTGTATGTGACAAAGGAATCAGAGGCTGTTATACTCCAAAACAGCCTTGAAATTTCAAAAAAAAAATAAACTTATCTACAAACAAACACTTGTATGTGTAGTTGTATTTCAATGACACACCAATATTATGCTTTTGTCAATATTGATTTTGTAACATGCATATCATGACAACAAGTCTTTTTCATAAGTGACTAACCTTGCTTTGTTTTCTCATTAACCTACAGAGTGTTTCCGCTGGTTGCGTTTGAAATTTTTAATTTTTTGTCTTTTTCTTTTTGTTTTTTGAGTTTTTTTAAGCTATGCCCCCTGAGATTTTCGCTTTTCTAAGTATGCTTTTTCAAACTTCTAATGTATGTCTCCCAACTTAATTAGGTTTTTTCATTAACAATGCTCACAACATTAAGCCATCGTTAATGGATTCTTTAAAAGGGGTTGTTGTATTTTATGTTAACTGATTTTCATGATTTACCCACTACCCCATATATATACCCACTACCAAAGTGGATACCCATTTTCGATGTGGGGTGGGACAGGGATGGGTGGGTATGACTCAATATCCACCAGTACCACCACCTACCCGGCCACTATCTCATGACAGATTTTACTTTTGACATCCATAGCCACCGACCACCCACTTACCAACTGGGGCAGATGCAGTGGAATCCACCAAATTTTACCACCTACCATTCATAGTGATATGGAAGCATATAACATGGTAAACATTAGAAAAAAGTTATCCCAAAGAAAAAAGTAAAAACAAAAGCCCAATATATACTAAGATAATTGCAGACAAATCTATCTATATACCTATATTAAAGAAATAACCACTGTCCAAATTTTTCCTTCTAAATTTGCCCTTTATTTTCCTCACAATACTACCCAAAATTATTAATTATAAAAAATAAAAATAAAATTTTCCCCTCTTTTCAAGAAAACTCTTCGACTACCGTTTTCACTTACCAAGGTCTATAAATTAATTTTTCACATTTACTTTGGAAAGTAAAATCAAGTTTATTAGTTCGGCACATAAAAAATTACTTTGGAAAATCAAATGCAATATGAATATAGATTTATTTATTCGATCAACTTAAATTTTTTACTTCTATAATTAACCATCCCAAAATATTGGTTAAATTCTTTTAGTTTTCTCATATCACATCTATATGGCTATATAAATTAATGATTTTTTATTTTCTTAATACCTCATTTTTCTTAATTATAATTTTCAATTTTTTTAAAATTAAAATCCGAACATTTGCTCGGGATCATCTAATTAGAATTTATATCCTACACCCGTGTGTATGTACACATATTTTTATATTTTACTACTTGTTTAATACGCAATTTTAGAAAATGATCAATATAAAAAACTAAATAAGCAGTCTGGAATAATTTCATAATCAGAACTACATATTAAATGAGCAAAATATAAATTTTAATGCTCTGCACATTCACCTGGGTGGCTAGATGTGTAGTATAGGAGATCACCTTTTATTCTTATTAGTAAGGGGAACATCCAAAAGGTCTAAAATAAATTACTAAACTACAAATATAAATGAGACAAATACCGACGTCTTAAAGTGTCAAGCAAAGTGTAAACTATATTTGACATTGAAAAAATTGTAGGTGTAATAAGCATTTTGTAGTACTATAGGTCTATAGTAGTGAACGTGCGTGAAATGATGTTTGTTTAACGAAGATACAGAAAATGATTTTAGCACTTCTCAAATTAATTTTAACACTCCTCACCTTCTCACATGAATAGTAAGGGGAGGAGTGCCAAAATCAATTTTGGGAGTACTAAATAAAATCATCACCCCGAAGATACAACATAGACTTCAATCTCAAGCCCTAATAAATCTATATCTTAATTCCCATGTTAATGTTCGTACTTGGTTACTCATCCTCATGAGCAATGGCATTTTATTTTAGACAAAAAAAAAAATGCAAATCTTGGAGGTACCTTAGGTAACACCATAAACAAAAGGGTATTTGATAATTATGTCAAATCTCAAGTGTAGATGAGAAAAAAAAAAGTTATTTCTTTCTAGATTATTAACTAAATCTTCCATGGGAGGAGAAGGAAATATACATTCAAAGAAGCAAAGGGCATGATTTTTTATGTAAGTGCAGGTCGTCGTTGTTTTTAATGTAATTAAGTAGATGTCGAGAAACATGAAAAAGTAAGATAATGCAAAGCTCTAGCCAAATTAAAAGGTAAAAATGATCGAGTAGCGTTCTCATAATAAGTATCAGTAAACGTATTGAGTTTCGATTTTTATCCACAAGAGTAGGAGAAGACTTTTCGTTGTTGATAATGCATTTGATTCAAGTTATTAAATCAAAACTTATGGAAGAGTTTATTGAATGGGAACTTCGATTAGCTCAGCCAGTAGGTCAGCAATGTGTTAATCTTGTGTGACAATAATACTAGAGTCGAGGTCAAAGTTCAAGCCCTCGATTGCATTTCTCTTGCCTATGGAAGCATGCATAGAAAAAGAACAAAAAAATGGATTGGACTTTTGGACATCATGTGAACTAATCTAAACTCATTAGGCATGATTATACATTCTTTTAAGAAATAATTAGGCCTTTTTAAATGTCATTGGACGTGATTAAAACTTAGTAAACATATTATATATGCCTAACCAAACTTGAATCTAACTTATTTAAATTAATTTAAACATATTTGTATTGTTTTAAACTGGAACTTTTTTAAAGTTGATAACAAATAACATAAACTTGTTCTTGGACTACATATCAATAGACTATTCAAGAGCTAAACTGGACTAAACTAAGCTGAAATTGAGTCCAAAAGAGCAGACACCACTTGTACCAAATTACACATAGCAAGTTATCGTTTTCTAATTTTGATGATCAAACTAATGATTAGATTTTAATGATGATGAGGCAAAAAATGATGATTATTATTATTAGATTGGGCTTTCAGAATTCAGCACTTGCTGCCCAATGGACTCATTTCATCAAAGGCCAAGCCATGACAATTTTATCTATTTGTTCCTTGATGGGCCAAGCCTTGACGTACACACAAGCCTCATGAAAACCAAATCTGTGTATGGTATAAAATGGTGGATCAACACTCCCTCCAACCCATTGTGCTGTGTCCAATAAATATGTTTTATTGATGGCCAAATAGTAACTAAAAAGTCCTAAAATAATTGCAATATATTTTACTACCTTGTCCCTATAAGTTTTCAATATTTGAACTTTTGTAACTATTTACTTATAACTTCGACTTTCTTTACTGAAGACAAACATTGTCAAATGAGATTTTTTATTTTTTTTTTAAAAAAAAACCAAGTGAGATGTTGTTTGATTTGGCTCGTTGCGTACTTCTTTAATATATAATTTTTATAAGGGAAATTCTCAATGATTTCTTGAAATTTTTGCGTTTTCTCTTTGACAATCCTTTTTAATTACAAATCTCAATGATAGCTCTGAGTTTAATAGCAAGTTTCAGTGATAGCCCTGAGTTTATGGCTATAGTTAATCATGCGGTATTAATAACGGTTTTTCATTATAAATATTTGGTAAAAAAATATTGTTTTATGAATATGTAAGTTGACACATATTTTAACTTAAAAAATTATACTTCCCTCATCTTTTGTAAGAAACTTATTTCCTTTTGATTTTACAAATTAATTGAAGACAACACAATCTTTTGAAGCAAATTTATGTTACTTTAGATATTAGAGATATTAGAGACCTTAATTAGTTGGAAAATAACATTTTTATCATCTTTTTGTAATGAAAAACAGTTATTAAAACCACATCTTTAACCATAGCCTTAAAATTAGGGCTAGCATTGAGATTTACAATTAAGAATGGCTACCAAAGAGAAAACAAAAAAACTTGGGCTATCATTGAGAATTTCTCCTTTTTATAATTATTTCCAATTAAACTTGTATTTTGGAAGATGTAAAAAAGTAACTCATCAAAAAAAAAAAAAAAAGCTTAAAGGGCAGAGAAAGTAACTTTTAGTACAAAGCACAAATTATAACGTAATGGTTTTATAGGTAAGATCAATAAGTAAAACTCAAAAAGGCGGTGTTTTGATAGACTATCTCATTCTAGGATAATGCATGAGTTGAATACCAGTTAGATTCGAACAGTTTTGCCCATCAAATCAATAATTAAAACTAAAAAGGAAATATTTTACTCCATAATAGACGATCTCATTCTTGGATGATGCATGAGTCAAACACCAGTCCAATTGAAACGGTTTGACAAGTCGGATTAAAATTTCACAACCCTTATTATAGCACATGCCCATCCCAATACCATTTACATGGTTTTTTTTTTTTTGTTATGATATGATGATCAATCAGTGTGTCCTAGTAGACAAACTTGAGGATCCTTTTCATCTTTTAACATCCACAAATATTTTTAAAAAAAAAAACGATTTTTACTTCAGTTTCTGGTCTGGTGGCCAATGTTGGTAAGTCTACCTTGTATTATTGTAATTTAACTGCAAAGGTTAAGAAAAATATCTTAGATATTTCTCAGTTTGAAGATGGGTCTTTGTCATTCATACACTTGGGTGTTAGATCAATGCTAAGAAGATGTCTAAAGATGATTGAGAGTCTAGGGGGTCAGACATCTTAGCTATGCTGGTAGAGCTCAACTGACTTAATCAGTGCTCTTAAGTTTGTAAACCTATTGGAAATCTATGTTCTTCTTCCAAATGTTGTCATAGATGGAGTTATACTCATTTGCAGGAATTTCTTGAGGTCGATCTAGGGCTGCCTACTTAAGAAAACCAGGGCTTGTGGTTTGGGATTTGATCTGTAGTAGACCAAAGAGACAAAGGGGGTCTTTGTTTCAAGGAAAGTCATACTTGGAACAAATCTCTCCTTAAGAACAAAGTACATTTGTAACCTAGTCACAAAGGTAAAGTTGATAACTTATGGATTCAATGGGTGAGTCATACATGTCTATCTTAAATCTAATTCATCGAGGGATTATTCTTTTTCACCCCCTTCTAGCTAGTATCAAAAACACTACCTATGCAAGGTTAAGGGTCTTTTCAGAGCTGGATATTTGATCTTCTGACAGATTGCCTTTCAACAACAAGGGGTACTCTACTGCCAGTGGTAACTCTTGGCTAAGAGGGCAGTTGGAAGATGTCCCTTGGCAGTCATGGGTCTGGAATCGTTTAAATATTCTCAAATGTATCTTTATAACTTGGCTAAATGCGAAAGGTAGAATTCAAACCAGGGACAAACTTATAAATTTTGGAATGCAAGTTGAAGACTCTTGTCCTTTGTGCTATAGAGCCTCTGAAAGTATATAACACTTATTCTTCTCATGTTGATATACTAGCAGATGTCTATTCTCACTAAATCAACAACTAAATATGCAAGGGATTACAAGGATTTACAACACTTCTCTAAATGGATGCTCACTGCTAGTAGAAGGAGGTTTAGAAGGAAAGTTCTTCAAGATTTTCATGTCACTTTCATACACATGATTGATTCAAATGAATGCTGCTATTTGGAAGCATGCTCTCATGAGGCCCGGAACTTTAGTCTCTTCCACGAAATTTCATACAAAAATGAAAATCGATAGTATTCTTCCTAGGAAAACTAGTAATGCTAACAGAGACTAGGTTAGTACCCTGTTATAGGTTATGCTTTTTGTTTACTTGTTTTGAGTTAATGTTGCATATGATTTTTTTGATAAGGGAATGTTGTATATGATTAACTCTATTACCAATTTGTTTTGTTTTGTTTTTTTTACCAATTTGTTTTTTTTTTTTTTACCAATTTGTTGCAATATTATTATTATTATTATTATTAGAAAAATTTTCCACTAACCACCTAATAAATACCAAAAGTTGTGAACAACTACCATAATTTTTTTTAATTAAATTTAGCTACCAATTAAGTGCCAAAAAGTTGCAAACCACCACCCATTTTTAACACCGTTAACTTAAATCACAATTAAACCTAAATTAAACCACTCAAATCTTAATTAAACCTTAATTAACACTTTTTATTAAAAAAATAGAAAAATAAAAAGAAAATCTGGAAAATCTGGGGGAGGGAGGGGTGGTTGAGGGTTTTTTTTCTAATTTTTCAGATTTGTTTTTTTTTTTTTAAAATAAAAAGTGTTAATTAAGATTAATTAAGGTTTAATTAAGACTTAAGTGGTTTAATTAAGGTTTAATTGTGATTTAAGTTAACGGTGTTAAAAATGGGTGGTGGTTTGCAACTTTTTGGCACTTAATTGGTAGTTAAATTTAATAAAAAAAAAATTATGGTAGTTGTTCACAACTTTTGGTACTTATTAGGTGGTTAGTGACATTTCAAATTTATTATTATTATTATCAACACATTACATAAAGTTGGATGGAAGGCGAGAAACAAGCTGCACTCCCACCCCTTTCTGAATGCAAAAACTCAAGCGATGAAAGATAAAAACACTGCTCCTAACATTGTTAGAATGACTAATAAAGAGCGACTTGACACGCGAAAACATAGCTAAAGCCTCCTCATCCAATTCGCCAAAAGTAGAGTAAGCGAAGGGAACAAATTATTATTATTAATATTAAATTTTAAAATGAGAAAAAAAAACTATAAAATGAGCAAAATCACATACTATACATCCGGATGTATATAAGAATTTTTTTAAATATATACTTGCTCTGTTCCAAAAGAAAAGCGCAACAATCACATTTCACACGTGCCGAACACATTACTTCGTCCCCTTAATAACTATAAATCTTTAATTATAAATAATTAAAAATTACAATATAAAAGTTAATATTAAAATAGTATCTTACTAGACTAATCAAACAGCATCCACCTGACTAACTGTGTCAAATTATATAATGAACTTATAAACACTGCAAAATGTTATGTTGCATTTTTTGGGAACCAAGGAAGTACAAGATGTTTTGCCCAATTTTTCTTTTTCAATTTTAACTTAAAAAAAAAAAAAATCAACCCTAGAGCAGCGGATTCGATCTCTCAGTTTCTTCCATCCTCTCTTCTCTCTTTTTCTCTGTCGAACTAACTGTGACTGGGTTGGGCGTGGTTTTTGTGGTGCCTTTCGTCCATTAAAGCAAGCAGAGATTTTGAGGTAAGATTGTTTTTCTCGTAGAATCAATTATACAATGGGGTTGGGTTCTTCTAGTCTAGTCTGGGCTTATTATATCTGCGAAGTTCATGCTTTGCTGGGTAATTTATTTGATTGCCAGAAGGAGAATCAATTTCCAATCGAATATTGTTGATAGATTATCTATATGCTGCGCCCTGTGCTATAGACTACAAAAATGGAGGTTTTCTTCCTGGACCCAGGACGGCCGCCTCTCTTGCTCTGGGTCAGGGACGGGCCTGGATATGATGATGAAAATCTGGAAAAAAGTTTCATTTTTTAATAATGGGGTGGGGGTAAAATCAAAATTGGTGGAGGAATTAGGTGAAATTTTCAAGTGGTATGTTCTTTCTTGTAATTATGACCTGGAACAACTTTGATTAAGTGGTTTTCTTGATATTACTTAGTGAATTATGGAACCTTAATAATTACTACAATAAATTCCATTTTTGGGCCGTTGAAAACCAATGTTTAGGCCTAAATTTACTGCAACTCATTATTGTTAGGATCAATTATCAGCTTTTAATGAATGGACCTAATAAAACTGTAAAAGGAAGGAGGTTAATTAATGATTTATGAAATGATATTTTTTTCATAATTTGTGTATAAACTAGAATTGCAGAGAAGTGATATTCACAGTTTCACACTCCACTCTTACCTTATACACTCCACGTTTATTTAAAGGTACATAAGGTAAAAGTGGAGTGTATTAGGTAAAAGGGGAGTGTGAATATCACAACCTAGAATTGCATTAAAAGAAAAAGGGTGGGATGATTGCTTATTTATATTTATATATAGTCCTTTTCAACCATGGGTCTAACCTAGATTTTTTTTTTTTTTTTGGTGGTTTGGGGGTGGGGGGTTGAGGGGATTGTAATTGTTGGTGTCTTTGTATATAGGACTATAGGTTTACCCCGTTATGGATAATGCCTTGAAATTGGAGCATTATTGTGGGTTTATTTCTCCAAAAAAAAAAAAAAAATAAATTAATTGGCTAATGCTTTATATGAAGAAATTGAAGGGGATGTAATGAAACTGTGTATGGAGTTTGCATATGTTCTTTTAATGCAAATAAATATTAAGTTACTTATGAAGTTGTGACTAAAAATGTTTACTGAATGGTTAAAATTTTGTTGCTACTCCACTCTAGAAGTATTAATATTCAACCCATTTTTTTGTAGTTGTTGTTATGTTGTATCTTTCACCTTGGAAATTTTGTCCAAAACTATTTAGCTTACACAGGTTTTTGTGAGGAACTGCTTAGTTTAGAAAGTTTGTTACAAAACTATCTAAGTTAGAAAAAAACTTGTTGTTGACCACTACCTTAAGTTAATTTTCGGCGTTGAATCTTATTTTCATACCACTTAAAATCACATGCCGGTCACATGATGTGCTAAACGAGGTTTTATGTTGCAAATTTGGTGGATTCTCTCCATTTGGAACTAGTTATGATTTAAATGGGGAGAGAATTAATGTTGAGTAATTAGGGTAAATTAGTTCCAAATGGAGGAAGGTCACCAAATTTCTTTAAAAAAAAACTCATTTAACGCATCACGTGACTGGCATGTGATTAGAAGTGACCTGAAAATAAGAGTCAACGCCGGAATTGGACTTAAGGTAGTGGTCAACAAACCTTTTCCAAACTTAGGTAGTTTTGTCACAGACTTTCTAAACTAGTTAGTTATTCGCAAAAACTTGTGTAAGCTAAGTAATTGGACAAAATTTCCAAAAACTTAATGTATTTGACCTATGATCTTTTGAAAGTGAATGTTGGAATTTGTTGATTGGAAAATTTATGATTTTATGAAAGCATATTATGACACTAAACAATTGAATTTAAATACAAAGTTGATAATTCAGAGTCCACTATTCTGAACAGGCAGTTAGGTTTCTCTGAACTTGGTGTAGCTAGCACTTTCTTTTTCTGTGCTTTGGTTTTGTGATGATTATATAGGCAATAAATTGTTTCATTTATGCCAGGGCATGTAACATTGTAAGAGACATTATTAAGAGATTGATTGACATTATATGTTAAATTAATTCTTTCTTGGCTTTTGATGTGGCAGGCTACAAAGCTTTTCTGCTGATGGCAGAGATAAAAGAGCCCTTACTTTCAAGAAAACCTTCTTCAGCTGCTAACCTCAGAGAGGCATCATATCATCCATCTGGGTCTGGGCGCCCACCCTTTCAGGGGATAGATGTTTTGGGTTTGAAAAAGCGAGGGCAGAGCATTCGGTCATGGATCCGGGTGGATACTTCTGGGAACTCAGGGATAATAGAAGTTGATAAATTCACATTGATGCGCCGCTGTGATCTTCCTGCTCGTGATTTACGATTGCTTGATCCTCTATTTGTGTATCCATCCACTATCCTTGGTCGAGAGAAGGCCATAGTTGTAAATCTAGAACAGATACGTTGTATTATCACAGCGGATGAGGTTCTTCTTTTGCATTCCCTCGATGGCTATGTATTGCAGTATGTTGTAGAGCTTCAGAGACGATTGAGGACTGCTGCTGGTGTTGAATCTTGGCAGTCTGATGATGCTGCAACCCGAATGAGAGGCAGTAGAAATTTTGGCACGACTTCACCTGATTATTTACCTTTTGAATTTAAAGCACTGGAAGTTGCTTTGGAGGCTGCATGCTCATTTCTTGATGCTCAGGTTTTTCTCTGACCCTCTTAAAGCAGCATGTACAGGGAAATTAATAATGCAAATGAAGGTCAAATTCAAACAACTGATGCCTGCTAATGAAGGTCATTCAATGAGTTTGACCTGCATGTTTTTATATGAAGACACAAATTCAAACAACTGATACCTGCAATTTCTACATGATTGCTTCATCTTATGTTTGTGATATAAGTTTTTCTTTTTCTCTTTCTTTCTTTTTTTTTTTTTTAAAGTGGGAGGTTTGGATCAAGGTCTTAGTGGGATGAGTGCGTATAACAAAAAGGGAAAAAAGTCAAAAATTGTTTCATCATGATACATTGTTCCCATTAGTTATGACTTGTATAGTTTAGATAGGCTATTTCTAAAAGATACATCCAGTGTTACAAGCTGGGAAAAGGCATAAAACTAGAAAAATAGGTGCTTAAGTGAAAGTACAAGTTAATAGTGGTCAAACATATCCTTTGTAGTAGCAAAATGAATAAATAAAACTTATAGCGTAATGGACCTACTATAATAATAGCCATAGGGGAAGGGGGGAAAGGGAAGAGAGTAAGGAGATTGGACACACATTGCATATCAACTTAGAGCCAAACTATCTCCAATAAGTGTAATGTTATTTGATGCCAAAAAAAGTGTAATGTTATCTACAAACTCAAGATGAAATGATGAATAGCCTCTTTCTTATGTTACCTCTTTCTCTCTTATATTGACTTCATCAATGGATTCTTGATGAGTAGACAAACCATTTCCTATCATCTCCCTGTTATTTGCCATCATTGAAAATTATGAGTTATGACCCAAAATTTAATAGGTATCCTAATGTGAAACTGTTAAGATGATAGGGTCTCTTCTAAGTAAGAAACTTTCTCTTCTTTTTCTTTCCCATGTCTCAATCTATCCTTGAGGAGAAAGGAGGATTGGGTGGGTTCCCCTTGGTTTATGGCCCTTTTCACCCTTTGTATCCTAGGCTTCCCTTGTTTGTAGGGTTATTGTTTTTCTAGGGTAGTGGATGTTTACTTTAACGTGATCAACTAAGGGAGTGATGATGTAAATGGTTTCGGATTTGTACCATCTCAAAAGTATGGAGGTCCTGTCTCCTGTGTTAGTCATTGAAATTAAGCCTTTTTGGGAGTAGTGTCCAAAGTTTGTTGTGCTATTGAATTAATTTTTAAAAAAGGAATTAAACAACTTGAGTTCTATTGTTAGCAATTTGAGTTGAGTTGGAGAAGCCTTAACCAAGGCTGAGGATTGTAAATTCATGCGTGTTTGAAGATGAAATTGATGTGCCCTAAATAAGGATGCATGATATAGAGTAGTCGTTCAATGATTTCAATTGAGTCTAACTATTTAAGAGAGTGCTTACTATTATCTTTTGGTTGGTGACTTTGTGAGATTGGTGATATTTGGAGAATGATTTCGTCCTTTGTAGAATTTGGAAGATGTAATGATAAGTCAGATGTTTCACTTCCACATGATAATTTTGTTGTAGGATTCCTTTGTGGAGAAGAGGCAATTGTTGGATGTGCATCTAATTGCTGATGGAATATTTCATTGTTTCTACGGAAAGATTCTTTTTATTTTATTTTAAAGTAATAGGCTTGACTTGTGAAAGCCTATGATATGATTACTTGAGCTTCAATGTTTAAGTTGTTGAGAGAAAGGGTATTGAGTGATGACTTTGGCATTGTCTCTGTAGGGTCTGTAACCCATAATGACAATGCTAGATAATATTCATGCTACCCGGTATTTGTTCTCCATGTTTAATGTGCTACATTGTGGATAAGGCTTTAAAAAAGAGGGAGTAGTTTTTTTTTTTTTTTTTTTATTTTTAACAGTAAAAAAAGGAAATTAGGTTTTTTTTTTTGGACAGTAAAAAAGGGGGAGTAGTTCAATCATATACTACCTCCGTATCGCAATACTCGCAACTTTTGTCATTTTAGATTGTAACAATACTTGCAACAAATATTTTTTTTACTGTATTTAGTAAAAAATTACCCATGTGTAGCTTTTATTTTTATTTTTTTAACTTTACTTTTATTGTGGGCCTAATCAATTATTCATTTTCACTCTATCTCTCTCTTTAAATCCATATTTTCATAGGAGTCCGTATCGCAAACTTATGTGGCGATTATCGCGATACGGAGGTAGTATTTGGTTTAGGTATGTTCTGATGTTTAATTGTTTTGACTTACCCTAGTGGAGATTGATGTATATGGGTGTTTCCGATTTTCTAATTCTTAGTTGGTGATTGATTTTGTGGCTTCCTATCAACCTCTTAGATTCAATAACACTAACCTTGAGTCTTTCAGCTACAATTTATGAAAGCTGCAAAATCAATCTTGTTTTTGAACGCCAACCATACTAAAGATTAATAATCCAAGTTTCATGTAAGGTACATCGTTTATTGGAAGAACTGTGTTGGCCCTCTTGTGCAAGAGTGGGGGACTCATTTTTGTTGTCAATAAAACCATTTTATAGCTGAAATTTTGAAAAATTACAAAGTCAGGCTTAGAGAATGAAACTTTTGAGGTAACATTATTATCTAAGTCCTCCGCTTATGTGGGTTAGGCTGGGGCTTTATGTTCACAATTTAGCTGTTCTCCAATATGAGTTAGATTGTTTTACCTTCCAGCTTTTGTTTGTAACACATATTCTAGTTAATATGATACATTGATACTTGCACTCCTAATACTTGTGCATTACAAGTTTACAACAATTAATAGATAAGTTTTTAAAAAAATTTGCAACTTAAGGATGATTGCCGAACTCTTCTGAGTCTGATCTCTACTTATAATATGTTGGTTGATAATTAGGTTTGCACTACACTCTTTGCTTTCCTTTAACTCATCACTATCTGCAATATGGGGATCAGGGGCTAACGTGTCTTTTTTTTTTCAAATATAACTGCTATGAGCCCAGCCCATTAATCTAGTCAATTTAGTCTGATTAGGTTTATAATTGCATATTAGATGTTTTTGTAGTTATTTTGTTAGTAAGGGAAAAATGGTCTTTTTGTGAGTTAGGGTAGAATAGTCTTTTAATAATTGTTTGTAGGTGCATGTGGGTAATGTACTGTAGTTTTTCTGCCTTTAAATAAAGATTGGCAGGTTTTATTAGAAAGGAGGAGAAATAAAATCAGTTCATGAGTTTTACTTGGGAGTTCCTTGATTACTCGAAAATCAAGAAATACTAATAGTTCTTTGTGGTTCATAGCAATAACCCTCAACTTGAGATAATAAAGCAAGTTGCTTAATGGCTGAATGAACCATAAAATGATGAGATCTTAATGGCAACTGATTGTAATTGTGCTCTGCTAAGAACGTTACAAATCTGTTGAAAGTGAATATATCATACTGTGAATTGGTAATGTTAAAAACTGAGGTTATCAGTTTATCACAAAACTTTTCTGAGTGAAAATTTCAACTTGCAAGAGCTGAAGTATTTGAAAGCCCTGTTTGGCTGTATTAGTATTAAGCTGATAAGGTGAATTTGATTTGTTTTACCTCATTTCTAAATATACCAGGCATCTGAATTGGAAATTGAAGCATATCCATTGCTTGATGAACTAACATCAAAGATCAGTACCTTAAACTTGGAACGGGTGCGGCGATTGAAAAGCAGACTTGTTGCTTTGACTCGGAAAGTTCAGAAGGTACTGTTATTTGGCAAAACTGTATTGTAATATGAGAAGGAATAGTTTTAGTTATTATGGGGAAGGCAATTGTAGAATTTATTTAATGAAGGAAAATTTGTCAAAAACTACCTAATAAATGCTAGAGTTTAAAATTACCTAATAATATTTTATTGAAAAAAAAACCCTTGTGATATGAGTAATATATCTAGATTTTTTTTTGGTAGCACTACCAGTTGACAGAATATTTCGTCAATTGGTAGTGCTACCAATATAATAAGAAGGAAAAAATACCTTGATAATAGGTAGTTCTAACCAAAGAAGACTTGATATTAAGCAGCTTTATCCCCCAAAAAATTTGAATTTCGACTTCAGTTAATGAAATTGTTAACGGTTACGGTCGATTGACAAGATTGGTAGTGCTACCAAAAGAAAACAAAACTTGATACTAGATAGTTTTTTTCAAAAAATAAATAAATAAATTTTGATTTAGTGTTTTTTAAAAAACAAAAATCAAAACTCAACAGTTTCTGAAAGATTTTCCTTCAACGAATTCAACTTCTAGTGATTGATTTCTGCAAATCCAAACTTTGTGCCAAACAGAACATTAATTGTTAGCCTGATGTAAATCTTTGGTTTATTTTCTTACCTTCTTATAGGTTAGGGATGAGATAGAGCAGTTAATGGATGATGATGGGGATATGGCAGAAATGTATCTTACAGAAAAGAAGTCTCGAATGGAAATGTCAATGTATGATGAACAAGCAGCTTTAGGGTGGAGATCAAATGATGGTGCAGTGTCCATCTCTGCTCCTGTTTCTCCTGTCTATTCTCCCCTTGATTCAAGAAAACTAGAGAAGAACTTCAGCATCTCTAGAAGCCGGCACGAAAGCATGAGAAGTACAGAAAGTACTACAGAGAATATTGAAGAATTGGAAATGTTGTTGGAAGCTTACTTTGTGGTTATTGACAGCACCCTTAACAAGCTAACATCAGTAAGTTGAACTATGTCTTACCTTAAAATTTTAGTGAAACACTAAAGTTCAGCGTAGTATTACTAATTATCGCTCCAAATTTTAATTGAAATGACAATATTACCATTAACTTTACAAAAAAAAGGCCACAACAATCCCGATTACTTGGACAATGGCCCCAGAAACTAAGCCACCTGAACACCACTACCACCACCATGAACGTCGGAGATGACAGTGGCCGAACAAAAATAATTTTTTTAGGATGGGTTGTCTTGATTAGATGCCCCCACCTTGGTATAGGCGTATGTTCCAAACGCCTCCCCATAAAAACATTTTGCCCACCAGCATCTCCAACGTTTGTGGTTTTAGTGGTGGTCATGTTCGTGTGGCATAGTGGGGTCATTTTCCTAGTAATTGGAATTGTTGTGGTCTTATTTCAAGTTAGGGCAATATTGTCTTTTCATTTAAAATTTGGAGCGATAATTAGTAATATTGGGGCGATGAATAACAACTCCCCAATATTATTATACTGCAGCATTTACTTACCTCTTTGACACCTGTATCACTTGCAGCTGAAGGAGTACATTGAGGACACAGAAGATTTCATTAATATTCAGCTGGTATGTGTAGTTCTTGTCCATCTTGTTATATGTATATAAGAATGAGAATATGAGATATAGCTTAGTTGTCTAGTTGAAAACAGAAGGGCAAAATAACTGTAGGGGTGTTCACAAACCAGTCCAAACCGGACCGGAGTATTCAGGTCCATGAAAAATGAAGATTTCAGCCCAAACCTGGAAAATGCCAGTCCGGATCCCCAATCTATAATATATATATATATATATAGGGTGTTCACAAACCAGTCCAAACCGGACCGGAGTATTCAGGTCCAGAAAAATGAAGATTTCAGCCCAAACCTGGAAAATGCCAGTCCGGATCCCCAATCTATAATATATATATATAATTAAAATTTCGGTCCAAACTCAGAATGAACCGGAACAAAATAATTTTTTAAAATATTTTTTTAAAAAAAAACTATCAAAACCTGTCCAGTCTCCGGTCCAAGGAATCACATGATTCTGGTCCACCGTCTAACCGGTCCTGGTCTGGTTGTTGAACACCTTAGGGCCGCATCATCAACTGTTTCGTACCTTTCAGAGTAATTGATTTAATGAGAAGTGGCTGTGATCTTATTTTAATTGTTTTTACGTGCAGGATAATGTTCGGAACCAACTGATCCAGTTTGAGTTGCTGTTAACTACTGCAACGTTTGTGGTTGCCATATTCGGAGTGGTAGCCGGAATATTTGGCATGAATTTCGAAATTGAATTATTTAATTACCCTGATGCATTCAAATATACTCTCCTTATCACAGGATTTACTGGACTCGTTATATTTGGTTCGTTTCTATGGTTCTTCAGATACAAAAGGCTTATGCCGTTGTAAATGTCTCTCATGCATATAGAGCGATGGAAACCAGAAGCATTCAAGCCTTAAGTAATCCTTTATGATTGAATCTCATTAGCAGTGGAAGCCGATATATGAAATGTAATTGGCTTCGCTCCAAACACGAACAAGACTACGAGAATTGAGCCTACAAAGGGAGATTAATAATTCTGAAAATAATATTTATTATCTTGGTGTAGCAATGATTTTGCTCATTTTTGACATCAAACATGTCGTTTCAATTGGCATGTCTTGTATGTACATAATATATTTGGATCCAATAAAATGTTGCTTTTATTACAGTTAGCATGCTATTTAGAGACTCCATTCCTTGGCGTAAAGGGCACCAAACGAGTTTAGGTAATGGAATTAGGAGGGAAAGCAAAGGGAATAGAAAGTGAGAGAGATGTATGATTATCCTACACTTTTATGTATCTCCTGTATCATTGAATTTTCTTATCTATAGACAAAAGTAATATGGAAACAAGCAGTTTTTTTTTACTCTCTCCGTACCAAAAAAAACTGCTCCACTTTCCTTTTTCATCCGTCTCAAAATTAATGCTCCATTTCTTTTTTTTTTGGCATATGGCCCACATATAACTTGACATTTATACTCTTAACACTTATTATCTACTTTTATTTACAACTTTATACTTTTATACTTATTTTTCACAAAAAGTGGGTCCCAACAAAAATCTCACCCCAAATCCTCAGTTTTTTTGGGACGGAGGGAGTACTTGATTCATACAGTGACATTCTTATTTTTTTTTGAGTTATGACTTAAAGTTGAATTGTGATAGATTGTATAAGAGCATTGTTAACACTTATTCGAGCAGGAAGTAGTGTCCTTTATGAACACGACCATCCAAGAAAAACCAAAGCAAAGTGAAAGCTCCGCTAGTGTTTTTTTATCGGGCCAGCCAAAACAACTCAATTGATGGGCGAATTGTGTGCGAGGATTGCAAGGAAGTCAAGTAACCATTTGCATAAAAATTCTTATATACATCCGGATGTATGATACATTTAAGGGTAATTTTGCTCATTTCATTGTTTTTTTTGCTCAGTTTAAAATGAGCAAAATTATTTAAAATGAGCAATAAAACACCTTTGATGTATATAACTCTACGTACATTCTGATGTATATTAGACCCATTGCCATTTGAGAGGTCGTGCTATCCTAGATTGGCAAATTAGGAAAGCAGAAATGACTATGACCAATGAAACACAGGATTATCCTAGCAAGGTGGAAAGCTCTGTATACAAAAAGCTTTATGCCGACGTTGGCTACATCTCAAAAACCATTTGACTAAAGGATTATCCACGCATTTCCATTTTTTCTGCCAACATTGTTACTTAAAGTTGGTTTGTTCGGTTGTCCATTAAAAAATTAGTAAATAAAAAAAAGGATTTGGTGTAACAAAGTGTTAATTTTTTTCTTTATCCATTGAAAAAAAAAAAAAAAAAAAAACCTATTCAAGATGTTCATCAATGTTAGATCAATCACAAGCACAAACTGTCATGTGAAGATGAGATTATAAAAACATAATTGTTTAAAATTATTATATCTCAAAAAAAATATAATTCAAAAAACTAAAATAAAATAACCAACATTCAAAATTGTAAATTCTCTATAAGTAGATATCATTATGATAGTCTTTTTACCTACAAATTTCATGCTATTTCTATCCTTTTTTATGCTGAAACTTTTAGAATTGTTCATAGATAAGAAGATAAATTATTGGCAATGGTCTAGTTTGGTAATATGAATGAGAGAGCAAGTGTAATAGTGACCTAGGAACTTTTATTTATGTTCATAGCTAATGATGCGCTAAGAGTGAACGGAAGTATTATCATTTATAAAACATTTAAATCAAGAGATGCCACATTATATTGATCACATCATATATTCAAGTAACACAGCCATTACACCTAAACTATTTTCAACAAGATCATACAATTATTACACCTGATCAAAATTTCACTTTATAGAACACCAAAATCATGTCCTGTAGCTTGCAATGCAGCTATGACAGCTTCTGTTAGCTCTCAGATCAACTCATGCAGTAAATCCATGGAGGCCTGAGCATTGAATCACCATTACAACTTTACAAGATGTAGAAACATCAATGAAAACTCACAGTTTCAACCAATTCCAGATCACTAACAACAGAATGAAGCTTGTTCATTGTGATCATGTATTGCTGTTACTATACAATTATATATGCATGTTGCTGGTTCCAGAAATTTATTGAAGATGTACATCAACTTATTTGAGTCTCTTTCAACTTACATAATCTCTCAAGTGCATTAGCAATCAGCATGCCAGGAGTCGAATCCTATTCTTTTGGATTGAACTGAATTTGTCCAAACCGAATTGAATTGAATTGAATTAAACTAAAGCCCAACTCTTTTGGACTGAATTAATCAGAACTGAACTAAAATATGTCTATACTGAACTAAATCTAAATCCTAGACTCGGCATAAGCTGAGTTGACCTGAACTAAATTGACTTTGTCTAAACTGATATGAACTTTCAGAGATGAAGTCCAAAAGAGCATGACCTACATCCTTGACTCAGTAGGAACTATACTGGAATTGTCTGAACTGAAATTTCAAAAATTAAGTCCAAAAGAACAACGCCTCGTTGTTCAATACCATTTCTTTTGTATGCTCAGATAATCCCACTGTTCTGTTTCCTCTGCTTTTATACTCCAAAATAACAATACATTCTGGCATTGAACCAAATAGCTAGCTCTGTCATACATGCATAATTGATTTTCACTCATTCAGAAAACTATTCTTTAATCTTCGCACAAGTTCACCAACTTAGCTAACATATAGGCAGTGTGATCATGGTTAAGATTCGACACTCCAAGAAGTGCTTCCCACGACATGGAGCCCGGTATAACATCATAACCAGAAACTAATTGAAGAGTTTGTAACGCCTCTGAAATCAGTCCCGCATCACACAAGCTGTGTATAATCTTATCAAATGTAGAAGGCTGAGGAAGGAGGCTCTTTGACAGCATTTCCTCCAACATCTTAGAAGCTTCAATAACTTTGCCTCCATTAATCAATGCATCAATCATTAAATTATACGAGTGATGATTAAATTCTATATGTTTTCTTTTCATCTCACTCCATACCTCCCTTGCCCTACTCAACTCTCGAACCTTACAAAAAGCTTCCAAAACCGTATTATAAGTAATCATATTGGGTTGGCAACCGAGCTCCTCAATCGAACTAATCATTGTATATGCAGCATTAGCTTTGTTTTGCTCACTTAAGCTTCTTATGTACACATTATAAGTAAGCAAATTTGGAACAAGACCAAAAATGAGAATTTCATCAAACAACTCTTCTACTCGAGAAAAGTCTCCTTCTTCAACTAGACCATAGAGAGCCATAGTATAGGACATTATATCAGGCTTAATTCTATCCCTTTTCATTTCACACAAAACATCAAATGCATCTTTACCTTTTCCTAATCTCCCCAAGAATTTAATCACATTACAAAAATCCCCACTTCCGGGGCTAAATCCGGCTCTTTTCATGTCTTCCCAAACACCCAATAGCTCAGAACTAGTAATAGTTGCATTATTTTGTTTACACAATGATGATAAAACCAGAGAATACAATTTTCCATCAGGGTGAAACTCATCATAAATCATGTAATTCAACAATTTAATAGCAAAATCTACCCTACCAATTCGACAAAGGGAATTAATCAATATCAAAAAACTCGATTCCTCCATTCGAATATTCATAACCCTACACTTCAACAACAATTGTGGAACAATCCGCAAACATTCCCTATTTTTACAAAGAATAAATAGCAGAGAATTGAGAGAAAGCACAGTAGGAACACACCTGAAATTAGGTATCTTGAAGAACAAATCAATTGCTTCACCAAACATCCCATTCTCCCCATAAACCCTAATCAAATCAACAAAAAGCCATTCTGGGGTATCAAAATTTTCAACATTTTGGAGGTGAGAAAGAACATGATTGAGCTCATTGAATTGGGAATTTTGAATTAGGGTTTTGATAACGAAATTGTAAGCAGTGGGTGTGGGGTCACAATGGTAAGAATCAAAAGAATTGATGAGGCAATTGAGAAGGTAAGAAGGGGTTTTAGGAGGAAATTGGGGGGTTAGTGAAAGAATAGAATCTGGGGTTGAAGAAAGGTAAGATTTTTTTAGGGTTTGAAGAGCTTGTTGTTGGTTGAAAAGGTAGTGCCATCTGGTTTTGTAAGGAGAGCGTGTCCATTTTCTCTTCTTTCTAAGAAATAAGTTTGGGATTTTAATGGAAGATGAAGGTTGTAGCTGCATCATATGAGCTGCATATTAGCAAAACATGATATATGAAGGTTTTGGAAGGTGAAGCTTCAATTTACATTAGAAGACTTCAAAAGATTAGAGGATTTGGAGTTTGGAGAAGCAATGTCAAATGAACAAATTGCAGAGGTCATCTCATAAGTCATAACCGATCTCTCAATTTTCTATTTTAAATGATCACACTAATTTATAATAAATATAAAAGGGTTTTTTCAGTTATATACATGAAGTATTGAGATTTCACAACAGTAGCAATGAATTTTGCAAAATTTCTGTTATATTCACGACGTTTTTTATATTAACGGTAGCCAACAAACATAATAATAGGTAACATGGTTAAGTCATTAATAACAAACTAGCATTAATTTTCACCGCTACAACTACCAAATCAACCTAACAAAAGTTCACCACACCCCCACCATTTTTTGCAAAGTAAACAGTGTTAATTTTTGTGACCTATAATTATGCTTTTTTGCTACAGTTAATTTTTTTTACAAAGTTCATGGAAATAACAGAGAATTTTAAAAATTCGTGACTACAAGTGGGAAATCATAATACTTCATGGGTATAACTAATAAAAACCCAATATAAAAATTCTAAAAATTTCGTCTATTTTTTCCTTAATGCATCACAACCGTTGATAAAATGGAGTCGGAGTAAGAAATGGAGAAGAACCTAAATTCCTTACTCATTAACAGCGTAACAAGTACCTTAAACAACTACGCGGTCTTTAATTCCTTAAATACTCCTAAAAGGATAATTTGATATTGCCCCGTGCTTAATTAAGTGGAGTAGAAATCTCTCCATTTTTCGTCTAAATTAATGGTTGAGGATGTATGAAAAGAGAAATTGATAGGATTTTTTTATTTTTTTTTATTTTAATACTACATAAGTTGTCAAAATCTTATGATAGGAAATGGAGAGGATCATAATTTGAGCCCAACATATCAAAAAAATAAATATAACAAGCAAATTAAGACATTCAAATATATCAAGAATATACTTTCTCTGTCCTATAAAAACCGTTTTATTTCTTTTTACTCTCATTTTTTGTGGCCCTACTTGTTTGTCTCGTAGTGTGTTAATGACCATGATTTTAAGTGGTTTTGAGTATAATTGGGTAAAATAAGTGGGGTTGAGATAGGTACCTAAGGATAAAAATGTATAAAAAAAGTGGTAGACCATGACACTAAAAAAAAGTAAATGGAGCAAGTATTTTAGGACGAACCAAAAAGGAAAGTGAAGCAGATTTTTTTAGGACGGATGGAATAGAAATTTTTACATACATCCGGATATATAGTACATCCAAAGGTAATTTTGCTCTTTTTTATTAGTTTTTTTGTTCATTTTAAAATGAGCAAATTAACAAAATTTAAAATAAATAATAAAACACATTGCATGCACGGATGCACATACCTTTATCTTTATTCGAATGTATAATAGACCATTAAAAAATACTCTGTATATGAGAGTAATTGTAAATAATTCTCAATTGTGCAACACCCATAATTAAAAGGTGGCCAACGGGCGGGCTGGGCCGGGTTGGGGACCGGGCTGGGCCGGGCTGGGTCAGACGAGGGTCGACCCACGAACTTGCCCGACGAGTTGGGGACCGGGCTGGGCCGGGTTGCGGGTTCGTGGGTTGGGTTTGTGGGTTGGGCTCGTGGGCTGGGTTTGTGGGTTGGGCTCGTGGGTTGGGCCCATTGGATCATGGGCTGGGTTTATTTATGGGTTTTAGGGGATTTGGGGGTTTTGTGGGGGGTTTTGTTGGGGTTTAAGGGGTTTGAGGGGGTTTGGGGGTTTTGAGCCATTGAGGGGGTTTGGGTTTTTTTTTGGGATTTTTAAATTTGTAAATGTAATCATTAGTTGGCAAGAACATGTTAATTATATATTTAACTTGTTAATTTAAAATCGAACAACTAAATAACTAAATATTATAATTTATTACAAAAGTAAAAACTAATAAGTAAATTAATTGATAATTAAGATGATAAAATATTCTTTATAATTAAATAATTTAATGGGGGAATGGGGTTGGGGGGGGGGGGAGGGCTTGGACTTACTTTGGAAATTAAAATACATATAAAAACATATATTTTAATTTTGCAAAATAAGATGCCTACGTATCCTTAATTATATTAAGGAATCAAAGCCCACGTAGTTCTTAAACGTACCTCAATGTCGTGGTTCGTGAATCGTTAGTCTTTAGTTGTTGGGGGGCGATTCATCTGAAGTATCTAGCACCATCCACGGATCATCATCTTCATCATCGTCTTCATCGTCCTTCATTCCTTGTGTTCTCTTCTCCACCTGAGACCAATCCTTCTTGCAAACGCACATTTCTATGCTATTGGGAGAAAGGCTGGATCTTTTTTCGTCTAACACTCTCTTACCTGCACTAAAAGCAGACTCGAAGCAATAGTTGAAGCTGGAATTGCAAGGACATCCTTTGCAATTGTAGCTAAGATAGGAAATTCATTAAAATGACTTTTCCACCATTTAAGTATGTGGAAATCATTGTTAGTTTCAAATTGGAACGATAAATAATCATTAACATTACCACCCGAAGCACCTGCGGATGATGATGATTTTGTTCGTTGTTTCTTCAAGATTGAAGAAACGAAAGGGTCCCACCTGCTTTTGGATTGTTTAGGAACTCCAACCGATTGTGGTTGGTAAATAGATGCGTAATGATCATAAAGCTGTTCTAAAATATTTTTACACTGTAATACATAAGCGTAAACATCAAAATAAATTTCTAAACATTCATAATAAAAAGTTAATAAATTTGTCAAACCATCAAGTTTGACACCAGGGTCCAATATGGCTGCAACACCATATATGTGAGGAAATTCACCAAAATATGTATACCATTTAACCATCATTCGCGACAAGATGTTGGAAATGTTTTGAATGTCGCCGGCATTTTTTATAGAGTTAACAATTTTAATGCATTCTAAAATAACCTGGTGAATATTAGGCTCATAAATAAGTGAAAAAACTTTTGTAGCACTGTTAAAAGTGCTAAGAACTTCACAAATAACACTGGCAACGGTCCAGTGATCGTTCGTAATCAAATCATTTTCATTTGTACAAGTTTCATTATATATTGTTGTTAGCACATCTTTATACCTAAGCGCGTCTGTCAACATTTTATATGTTGAATTCCAACGGGTAGGAGTATCCCAACTCCAAACTTTTTTTCTTAGACCTTTTTCGTCGCACAACTGCTTATACCTACGTTTAACTCTATGGGTAACTCTAAGCCACTTAGTTACATTCCTAATGGGTTCTAACAAAGGTTGTAATTCTTTCATGCCTTCTTGAACACATAAATTAAAAATATGTGCACAACATCGGACATGCAATAACTCGCCGTTAAGCAACAAGGGTAACTCAGGATCAGATTTTATGAAATCTACGGCCCTTTTGTTAGCACTTGTGTTGTCTAATGATAAAGAAAATTTTTTGTTAGTAATGTGTCAAGTTTTTAAAACATTTGTAATACGACATTTAATGTTATACCCACTATGACTCTCCTCCATTGATTGAAAAGCAATAATACGTTTTTTGTAAATATCAGTCCTCATCAATCCAATGAGCAGTGATACATATAAATGGTTCTCCAATTGTAGAACTCCATGTATCACTGGTCAGACTAAAACGACCTTCATATGTTCGAAACGATTCAATCATATGAGCTCTATGTTCAAAGTATAACTGTTGAATCTTATGCTTAAGTGTATTCCTAGGGACTCTTCTATATGCGGGTTGCAAAACCATTCTATTTAACTCTTCGTATTCGGGGTCTTCCGCAAAATTAAAAGGTTTTTCCGTATTAATAACATAATTACCTAGGTACTTACATAAATTATCTATAGAATAAATAAAAGGCATACCTGCGCCGGGCATGTTAGAAGCATACCTGTGTAGCTGAGTTTGGGTGTTTCCATCGCTTGATTCCGCGCCTTCCGGCCCCAATCTATGATCTCGTGAAAGGTGCCATGCTAATGTTCCGATTCCATCGCTTTTTTACCATTTGTATTGTTTGGGGTTTTTTGTCTTATTGATATCCCGATAACCTTTACAAATAGCTATAAATTTATTAGGCTCATTGGTTTCTGTTTTATCGTAGTATGGCCAGACCCATGACCCTTTACGACCAGTGTTGCCCTAGGTCGATGGCCCGGAATCATCTTCACCTTAATTTAAAATTTAAAGTTATCAATATCACATTATTTATTTCTTATAAATCATAATTAATATACAACTTTATATTATTATATTTCATATTTATAATCACCTTAATCTATAATCCTATTATTTTTTTATGCGTACTAATTTCTAAGTATAAATCATAATCGGAAACGAATGCTGACTGGATAGAATCCCAGGTAAGAGAGGTGCGATACAATGGTCAACTTAAATACCAAATCTTGCCTAGACAGATCCCGGGCTTCTGTTTAAGCCAACTAACCAATCAGATTGTAACCTTATGATTAAACTGGAAAGTTCATACAAAACAATGAAACATTTTTAAAATCATGTATTACATATTTAATTTTAGTTCTTAACATATATTAAAATCATGTATCACATATATAATTTTATTTCTTAACATTAACATATATTAAAATCATTAATCACATATATAATTTTAATTCTTAACATATATTAATATCAATATCACATATATTTTAGTTCTTAGCATATATTAAAATCATGTATCACATATATAATTTTTTTTTCCTAGCATATATTAAATTCATGTATCACATATATAAATATAATATTAATTCTTATTTCTTAACATATATTAAAATCATGTATCAAATATATAAGTTTTGTTCCTAGCATATACTAAAATCATGCATCACATATATATAATTTTAATATTAATTCTTATTTCTTAACATATATTAAAATCATATTACATATTCAATTCTTAACATAAAATAATAAAAATAATAAAATGCATAACATTACCTCGGGTTGGATGACGGGGAGGAGGAGGTGGCATTGTGGAAGACGATTGCCTCGATTGTTGTGACGAAGGATCCACAAAATCTGCGTCGTTTTCCAAGTCCCGAACAAATGATTCCGTATTTATTTCGAATGAACCAATATTTTGATCATCATTTCCACCACCATTACGACCACCACTACCACTAGCTCCACCATTACGGCCACCACTTTGCCTACCAAACCATCTTGAAGCCATTTTTTTCTTAGAATATATTAATATAAAGTAGAAGTTTTTTTTTTTTTTTTTTTAATTTAAAATTGTACAAAAACTAAACAAGATAAATGAAAATATGAAATTATGAAAGTTAGAAATTTAGAATTAAGAAGAGAATGAGAGATTGAGAGTTGAGAGAATGAGAGTTGTGAGGATTTTGGGGGTAAATTAAGGGGTATTTATAGGGGGAAGGGTGAAATTTTTTTTTTTAAAAAAAAAAAAAGTTGCTGAAACTAGCTGTTGTGAGGTAACGGCTAGTAACCCGGCCGGGCGGGCCGGGTTAGGTTACGGGCGGGGCCGGGTTACGGGCCGGGTTTGGGACGGGTTGGATTACGGGCTGGACTAGGTTACGGGTTGGGCTGGGTTACAAACGGATTGGGCTACGGGCTGGGTTTTTAAACCACAACCCGTAACCAACCCGTCTGGGTACCGGGCCGGGCTGGTTATGGGTCGGAGGTGGGCCAAAAACCAAGCGGATTCCGGGCTGGGCCGAGCCAACCCGGCCCATTGGCCAGCTTTACGGCCATAAATGAGAATAGTCCACGAGATAAGGGTGTTGCACAACTGAGAATTTTAAAAACTACTCCGGGTATGCAGCTATACTACAGCAGAGAAAATTCGTAATACTAAGCATTTTCTTTCAAAAGAGTAATCTCAAAAAAAAAAAAATTACTGCAGAAACTAGGACCACAAGGGCACTTTACATGATGCAGAAAGAAAGGGGTTTGTTTCTTTAAAAAGCATAGAAATCTACTCCCTCTGTCCCAAATTACTTGCTACAATTTCCTTATTTGGATGTTCCAAAATACTTGCTACATTTTCTTTTATAGTCTATGGGTCCCACATATATTTTACATTTTTACTCTATTTTTTGTCATTTTTATCCTCTTTAAGCCAATCAATTTCTTCCACTTAACTTTACCAATGGTGGGCCCACATTAAAATTGGTTTGCATAAAAATTTGTTCCAAAATGGAATGTCGCAAGTAAAATGGGACGGAGGGAGTACTTAATGGATGTCTTCATTCTCTTTCATCATGGTTGGATTTAGCAGCGCTATCACCATTTCCTATGTGCGCCTCTAAACACTTAGGGTGCGTTTGATTCATTTGAAATTTTTTGATCTGATTTGAAATGATATGATCTGATTTTTTTCTGATTGTAGTTATTATTAAAGTTATAAGTTTTCTGATATGAACTTTTCTGATCTTAATTGAATATATCTGCTATGATCTAATCTGAATTTTCTTAAAATAAACACTAGAGTGTTTATTTAAGTTAAATCAAACGCACCCTTAGGCATGTTATTTTCAACATCACTTCTGAAGTTCAGTTCAGACAAATTCAATTCAATTTAGCTCAACATTTGCTGAGTCTAAAATTTGATTCAGTTTAGTTCAACTCACTGAACCATGTAAAATCGATCCATAAATAGGTCAACATGATGGTTTTGTGGTTGAAGAGATGATGGTTATTGTGAGTTTGAGTTTTAGATTTGGTTGTTGTAGCAAATTTATGGTTTACATATCGTGGTTTCTATGGTTTAACACAAAAATTTACAAAATTTTTAGTTCTAAATTGGCAATGACAGGGGCATCATATCTTCATACTAACACACACTTATGGGTGTACCCATAGGGGTGCCTGGTTTCTCTCATTTAGATGCATATAAAAGGGTATTACAATAGATACCATTTGTAACTCAACACATATTTGCTAATTTTTTTTTTAATATTTGAAGTTTATCTTATTTACAAAATTGTTATTTTAGAGGTCTTTTAAAAGTCTAAATTTTAGATACTAAACATTTCTTGGTGTACCCATGTGAAATTGCTAAGCACTATATCGAACTCCTTATATGGAAGGGTAAAAATACATGTAGAAACTCTAAAACCAAAAGCATCATGTAGAAAAAAACACAAAAAAATCCTCTCATAATCAATTTTTTTCAAGATATTTATCATCAATATATTAGTTATAATGTGGTTGGTACCAAACTTTGAACCAGACCCTACTACGTGTCATCTGGGCCAATTGGTCGGCACACACATTTGAAAGGGTGAAGATAAAGATCCCTCACAAATGCGTACGGTGACGTTCGCATCCAAAGTCTCAACCCTGGCATTCGCAAGTACTTAGAGCCTTAGAGGTGGATATAGGCAGGGCCATTCTGGCATAAGGGTTAGATGTGCACAACATGGGATAAGACGATTTGAGCACATCCCATTACGAGTCTGCTAGTGCCACGGCACGACACGAAAGACATACTCATGCGCCATTGGTCGTGCTTGGGCAACATTTTTAAAACTTGGCACTACAAGCCCAACACGAGCATACCAAACCAACCCGCTCGGTGGTACGCTTATTATATAATGGGAAAAAACATCCAAAAAAATAAAAATGGTAACTCTGGCAGGCGACATGTACAACACGCGTTAGCCGACACGTATCGTGAAACAAGTTGAGGATAAACTATTTTTTTTTAAACTTGGCACGAGACCGATACAACATGACTTTGTATTGACCTATTCTAGATACGATCCGTCATGACAAGAGGCACGCGGGACTGACACGTGGGCCATCGGAGGCCGGCCGGTGCCCACCTTAGTCATAGCTTCGGATACTCTCGCCGGAACCCAACACGTGTTAAGTATTAGTCTTGCGAGTGGAACGCCAACTTTGATTACCTGCGTTTCTTCATTTTTATCAAGAAAAAGAAAAAAAAAAAACCGAAACAACGGAATTTCCGCTAAAAAAAACTCTTATTACAAATAAAAAAACAGAACAAAAAAAGGATCATAAAATTCTCTTACCACTTTTCAAGGTTTCCTTTTTTGTAATAAAGTTTTAAAAAATCTATCTATTTTTTTTTGTAATAATTCTCTTAACACTAATTTTGTTTGGTTTGAGTTTTAATTCAATCTCCTCAAAACTCTCATCTTCTTTCTCTCTCATCCACTCTACAAAAAACCCCTAAACAAACTTTCAATTCATCTTTAATTTTGTATTTAATTCTCACTTTGAAGTTTGAATACTCGAATAAACTTGCAGAAAAAGGGTTTTTTTTTTTTTTTTTTTTCCAGGAATTGAAGAAGATGTTGCCTTCGTTGTCTTTATCGTCGTCCTCATCTTCAAGTTCAGCCATTAATCGTGTTAATAAGGCTACTAGCGAGCTTCTTGTTGGTCCTGATTGGACTATGAATATAGATATTTGTGATTTCTGCAATTCTAATCACTGGTAATTATTATTATTTCTTTAATATTTTGTTGTTTCTATTAATTTTGGAGTTTTGACTTTTTGATAGCTCTCGATTTTCTGTCTTCGCTTTTGTTTACCTAGTTTAATTTTAGTCTTTTCAGCGCTTTAATGTTAAGTTTTCGATCATCAAACTGTTTTTTTGCGACGCTTTTTTGTTCATTTCGTAGAAGGATCTCTCCATTTCTTTCCCTCCATTTATTATCTCCGGATTCTGACACCTAATTTACCATATAAAAAAATTAATCTCCGGATTCTGACACCTAATTTACCATATAAAAAAATTAATCTGAAATTCTCCCCTATTTCCCCTTCATGCATCTCCAACCATTGATTAGAGTCCATTTCCTACTAAGAATTGAAGAATATCTTGACGCGTTTATTTGTTGAATGTAAAATTTGCTGTTTTAGAGGTTCTTTTGCCGCTTTTGGTAATTTTCGAGTTAAACTGCTGTTATTTTTGGAATTTTAAGTTTGATCAAATGTGTTATTACTTTTTCGCTAATATATGAGCTGTGAATTGTTGGAAGAATTAATTTTTTTTCGTTTTCAGTAGCTATTGTGGATGTTCTGCATGAGCGTAGGGTGAAATAGTGTTGATGAAACAGATTGATGATTTTCGTGTTAAACTTGTTAGGTTAGCGAAAGATGTGGTGAAAGAAGTGAAAAGGAGGTTGCAGCACAAGAATCCTAAAGTTCAATTGCTTACTTTAACGGTATAATTCTTAACTTTTTTCCTTTCTTTTTGCATGTGCTGTGAAGCACTTTAGAGTTTGGAGGAGAATGAATTGATTTCATTTGTTTCATAATTGAGCTTATTTTAAGTGCTGTGATGTATGTAGCTTTTAGAGACGATGGTAAAGAACTGTGGGGAGTACATCCACTATCACATCTCTGAGCGCAAAATATTGGACGAAATGATCAAAATTGTAAAGAAAAAGGTTGGCTTTCAAAGATTATAATGTTATATTTTTTTTCCAAGTATTTAAATATCAGTTTGTGCTCTTCTTGGTCTACTGGTTTAGCTTGTTGATTGTAACATGTATGCTGATCTACTGATATGTGACATTTTCTTACAATCTAAGCTTTCTATCTATGCTCTATCGATAACATGAAATGAATGTGTGAATAGCATCTTTTGCCCTTATAGCTGAAATTTTCTTACAATCTAAGCTTTCTACCTATGCTCTATTGATTGAGTTTTTTGATATATTTGCTTTTTTGGAGTTCAACATTTTCCGAGGTTGACTTTCCACTTTCGCTATCTTCAAGCGCATGGTGTTTCCCTGTATTCTAGGACAAGATGCATTTTTAAGTGTCATGACTTGCCCTCTTAGGTTCTACTTGTTGAATCAAGCTACCTTGAGGATGGAGAGAGATATGTTTCTGCCGTAACACCCAGTGAAGAGGATGAGTTGGATGACACTCACTAATAGCTGTTTCAAATCAAATATTCGATATGAACTATTTCAAAATTTTTGGTATAATTATTAGATTGCGATAATTCCGATCAGAATCCTATTTGAAATAATATGGATATCTGAAATTTCATATTGGATAAGTGATTTTTATTTTTTATTTTTGGCTTAACAATCTGAATTTGTCCAAGTATAACAAATATGTGCTGATTTTTTTATTTGCCACATATCTATGCTTATGCATATAAAATAAACATTGTTTTTTTTTATGGCATTGTTTCACAGTATAATAGATAAATCTAAAACAGGAAAAAAAACTTTTCTTTAGGTAAAATCAAGTAAAATGTGTAAGAAAAAGCATTTAAACAAAAACCTTGAAGCTATTAGATGGATTACAACAACCACAAGCATTGATAAAAAAAGGCCCTAATTAGGACTTAGGAGCACATAAGTTGGTAGAATGGTAGCACTAAAAAGAAGTAAAATAGCAGCAATAAAATTTCCATGATCATCAACACAACAAAGTTCAAACCAAGCACATAAGATGGTAGAATGGTAGCCTTTGCCATAATCAGCATTGTCACATACTCACAATTGCCATACCCACATGCTCCACCCACAACCACAATTTTACACGAATTACCAACTACATAGTACATACTCTTAAATCCATTTCTAGATTTCCTGTATTTGAACACAAAGCTTTGGATTTTGGTCAGAAGACTATATGGTAGTGGAACTGGTCATCGATTGCATATTTGAATGGCTGAGGTGGTGTCTGGTGACCTTGTGATTGTGCATGCAAGTTTGTGTTTTGCAATCTGTCATGCGATGTTATGCTTTTGTGCTAGTGGATTGATGACAGCGGTGTGGGCTGTAGCCTGGTGATAGAGAGAGGTTTAGGGTACGGACTACGGAGCGTTCTGTTTTGCATTATATATGTGTGTGTGTGTTTGAGTGTTTTTTTTTACATTTAAAATCCAATATTATCTCCCCCCTATTAAAATTTACATACTTTCTGGGGCACATAATTTTAGGAGAAATTTGAGGTTGTCCACTAAGAGTATCAACCTTTTAAAATGTTGGAAGTGATTAGTGATAGTGTATGTTACTTTGACACCTTTATTTACCTTAAAAAACGTGCGTCTACTCGTGTCAGACACGATAAGATACTTGGATACTTCATTTTTAACTAAAAACTTAACTTTTTCTCAAATTAGCCGAGTCGGACACTTGGACACCCGGATCCAAATAGACAAGTTAACTGTGTCTAAGTAACATAAGTGATAGTGGAACATTATCAAAACATAAAAGATAAGCTTTCTTGTATGAGAGAGAAACAATGATCATGTGTAATGAGGATATCATAAAATACTAGTGGTACCTTGTCCTAATAGAAAGTATCTACACTTATTAGGATAGACCCAAATAAGTGTGTAACCCTGTTTGGGATAGAGAGTGTATTTAGGGTTTTCGGCCCTTCAAAATAGCAATTTGTATCCGAGCTAAGAATTTGTATACTCAATCTGATATTTTGAAAACATAAAAATTCTGAAAACATTGCTGGTGATGATTTGGAAAATTAGAAGCATTTGGTATATGCCCTGATGTGGAATCTAGTAATATCAAGCTTGATTTTTGATATTAACTGAAAATAGTTGTTATAAGCAACAAGTTTATGCAGGTGCCTGTATAATGAGGAATGTACATGCTGTGTCTCTCTACTTTTCTGTTAACTGCTTAACGGTGAATGAATCCCTAAGGAGATCACCACCTTCTTTGCTGACTCATGCACAAAGTTAGATATCTCTGAGCTGTTACAATTATATTGTCTATATGCTCACACACTTGCCTGTCTATTTTCTGTAGTTTTGGATCTTTTGAAATTGTTCTTTTTTACAAATTGATTCTTCAGGCTGACATGCATGTAAGAGAGAAAATATTGGCACTTTTGGATTCATGGCAAGAAGCGTTTGGTGGTCCTGGTGGAAAATATGGTCAATATTTCTGGGCTTGTGACGAACTGAGGGTAAGCACATTATCTTGAATTTTTAATTGCTTGGGTTCTTTGACTTTTCTGACCTCATTTTCTAAGATTCGTATTTTGAGGGTTGTTTGGATTCTTTCTTGCTTCCTTAATGTGTCAAGGAACCAAATGTAATTTGAAAGAGCTTTATAGAATCTGATAGGCTACAATATTGATTTTCTGCGTGCTGCTAATGCCAATTACTGGCATTTACATTACTATAGTAGATGGTGCAATTTCTTGGTAAACCACTTGCTGATGAAGATGCTTGTAGCTGTCATTTAGGAAGTTATATTTCACTGGAACTGTGTGGATTTCCTTATTTCATTTTGAATTCAGGAGAGTTTTGTCAAGGATATCTCCCCCTTGTCGCACACACACAATGATTTGCTAGAATGAGAAATATGAAAATGAGAAAGCCAATAAAACATATCAAGTGTCTCACATAAAGTAACGGTGTTGATTGAGAAAAACTCAAAAAATATCAAGTGCTAAATAAGTTTCAACTATAAGACGGGAAAAAAGGCAAAGTGAGAGCTAAAGCAAGGAAGAATTAACTTAGGAGGAGGGTAAGGAAAAAATTTATACAGGTTGAAAAGGAATGGGAAAAGGAGAGTTTTCAGTGCTCTTAATTATTAGGTGGAGGGCTTTCAAAGGTATTAAATAAAAGAACTCTGATTTCGAATGAATAAAAAAAAAACGGAAAAAAAAAACTAAAAGCTCAACCCAAAAGAAGTGTTGTGTTTGAGAGGAAACGGTTGGGATTGGAAGGGAAATTCTTTGTGTTTTAGTAATATAAGAGATGAACTTTTAGCTAGTTTTTGATTAACTCAAAGTAATCCCATCTTCAAGGGTTGCATCCTTAACTTGTATCCTTCAGCGGAAAGGAATTATTGCACCTTGTGCTCTGTGTATAAAATTCTATGATCAACCCTCGACTTCCTAACACATGTTTTGTGTACATTAAAAAAAATTTGGCCCTTTTGAGCATGTCTATCATGTTCCTGGTTATATACGTGTATGTGTAGCTATATTGCTACTCAAAAATTGGATTGCTTTTTGCTCATTTGGAGCACTCTTAGCCTCTTAGGGGACGTTTGGTATAGAAATTTTAGGAATTGGAAGCGGATTAAACTAAAGTGTTTACGTTTCAACTTGTTTGGTGAATGCAATGTATAAAAAGGCTCAAGGCGCACCAAGGCGATTGAAATTCCTAGAGCCTTAGGTGCGCCTTAGTGCGCCTCGCCTGAGCCTAGCCACAAATGCCTCGCCTTGGCCAAGTTAGGCGCCTACCCCCTAGCGCCTTAGCGCCTCAGGTGCGCCTTTTCAATCACTGGGTGAATGTCATAAGTAAATAACACTTATTGTTTCCAAGGGGTAACGTAACCCTCCAATTTGTTTCCTTTGTGAAACTTGTGGAAACAGATCCCCTTTGCTTCCCTTAAACAACTAATAAGTGTAACATATATTGTTTCATTTTCCCTCACTCAACAAAATTCCTTCCATTCATTTATAATTATCATATTAAACATCCCCTTAGATTTTTTTAATGATGTCTTATTGTCTGGACGTATTATCAATTCAGTTAACTTTGGCTCGATTTTTCAATGAAATTCAATCTACTTTGATCTAGTTGATCCTAATTCACCCCCCCAAAACAGAACCTATATAGTTTTGGGTTTGTTATTTTTCTCTATCCATCATTTTTGCTAGTTTGTGAAGTTTGAAATTGATAGTGTGGAGGATGAACACCCTCCCTCCATCCAAAAAGGGAAAAAGGAAAAGGTTTAGCTTCAGGGTAAGTAGCAAACAAAAAGTTTTAATTAATGGCTATGCTGAATTTCGTCAATCTATACCATTGATTTCATCTCAAGAGAGGAGTCTCATTGATAGACTTTGGTCAAGTAATGTTTAAGTGGTGTTTGTCTCTCTCTCTTTGACCTCACCATTAAATTATATGCACACTTGGTCTCACTTTTGGCTTCCTCACTTTTTAGTATTACTTGCTTGTTTATTTTTGGTCCGCTAATGACCCACTATTGACCACCAATACGCTTTGGTATGACCTGCTACTAACCCTTTTAAAACGTCCCACTATAAACCTGACCCACAAAAGATCCACACTGACCCTTGACCCAACCCACCAAATAACCAGGTATTTAGAGACTAGTCCCACTTGAAATAGAGGAAAAACATATATGTGATAATGGAAGGAACAAAGAGTGGAAGGTTGCAGGGTGGATGATTGAGAGACACATTGTCTTATATGATTTAGGAATTAGGATTGTTGGGTACATGTGACAAGCACCCATGTCCAAAATGTCCAAGAGTCTATTGCCCTGTAACCTTGTTGCTATCAGCAAATGTGTTGAGATATGAAGAGTATTGTAATATAGGTATTGAGGGAGAGGGAGTATTAGCTTATTATGCAATGGGTCTCCTTAAAGACCAAAGATGGTTATTGTAGGCTTGTAGCAGAGCATCCATAATTATAAGTTTGGCAAAATATCAGAATAGTGGGTAGATTTTGTAGTTGTGGTTGCTTTGTTAAGATGTGTCTTTTGAAGACCATCATTGTAGTGTCTTTTAAAAGGGAATTGTGAATAGATGCAGAGAGGTAGAGTTGGGTGTTTTACAATTTGGAGGGAAGAAGGTTTTTCTTTCAATTAGTAATTCAGGTTTCCCATGGAGCTTTTCTCCATATATGAACCCCATGAATTGGAATTTTATAATTCAATTTCGTAAAAGTGATCAGTTGAATAGCATCGCTACAAGTTTGGGTTATTAATGATCATTTTCTCCCTTGGCCCATGGTTTGATTGGCTAAGCCAACAATTGTTGATATATCACATAACAACCTTTCCCTCCATCTCTTTTTCCTTTGAGTGCTACTCCGTAGTTATTGCTGTGGCTTATAGGAATATGCTAATGATATGTAAATTGCTGATGCTTTTTCATTGCAGCGTTCTGGCGTCAATTTTCCCCAACGTTCTCCCCGTTCAGCCCCAGTGATTACACCTCCTGCCACTCATTCACCAAGAGCTCAAGTTGGCCTTGGCATGCCTGCCAATTCTTCACGAAGGCTGGATGAAGCTATGAGCTCCGAGGTTGAGAGCTTGAGGTACCAGTATTCCATTTCAGTTACCTACCTGCTGTTTGGCAGTGTATATTTCACAATGAAGATTGTTATATCTTCTGCTATAAGATTATCTTTGATCAATTGGTTTTGTGCTCTGTTCAGTGCTTTAACTTTGGAATCCATGCGGAATGCGTTGGAGCTCCTGGAAGACATGCTCCAAGCTGTCAATCCTAATGACCGCATGGTATGCTAACATCTGAATTAAAAATCAAAGTATTGACTTAGGTATCTCATGCATTTTACCTGTTACAGTTGAAAAAGTTATATCCATTGCTGTTTTTTTTTTTGTGGTTGCAGTCTGTGAAAGATGAAGTTATCGTAGATCTTGCTGATCGTTGTCGAGCTAATCAGAAGAAGCTGATGCAAATGATCACTACCACTACGTTAGTATTGTTGGAATGGTTTTTTTTTTATATATATATATATCTATATATAAATTTTTTGCCATTTTAGTTTTTAATGTGTGAAGCCAGTGTTATTTTCAGCATGTGTTAGTGGACTGCTGAGTTTTGATGATTGTTTCTGGCTGCTTAATAGGGATGAAGATCTTCTTGCTCAGGGTCTTGAGATGAATGATTGTTTGCAAAGTATGCTTGCAAGGCATGATGCCATAGCCTCTGGCTCCCCTCTTCCAAATCTTAAGAAGGATACCAGTGTCGATCAAAATCAATCAGTAGACCCCAATGTTAAAGCTATTGAGGTCGGAGACAAGACTCCTGTGGAAAATGGCAAGTCTCCTGCATCTGATGCATCTGGTTTAAAGGCTCCAAATGAAGAGGATGAAGAGGAGGATGAGTTTGCACTGCTTGCTCGAAGGTACTCAGCTGTTGGAACAATCTTAGTTTGTTGCATGAGTTTTTAGTTCATTTTTTTTTAATGTTTGAAACTTTGTCATGCATTCAGCATTCGTACTCTCTAAACAACTTGACAGACCACTTGTGATCACCATATCTTAAACACCCAACATGAATGACATTTTCCTCGGGCTATATGCTATATTGCTATGCACACCCATGAATACTATTCAATATACTTTGCACATCTATGAATACTGCATCTGAAGTCGGTCTAGCAGTCTCTTTTTTCCATGTCTGCTTTTCTGCACAACGGTGATTTCCTCTGATAAGTGAATCCCAATTTTATTATCTTTATTTTGAATATTCTATCAAGTTGGCCTCCTGCTTATTTGCAAAACATGGTCATATTGCAGACACTCAAAGACACAGCATAGTGTTGGGACGAGTTCTAGTGAAGATGCAACCTCTTCCAGCGGAAGCAATAATGCATTAGTATTGTTTGATGCTCCTGCACCTGCATCTGCAACGCCGGCTAGTAGCACAAAGGATCAGGACATTATTGACCTTTTGAGCATTGTTCTAACAGCTCCAACCAGCTCTGAAACCACACAAACTCCAATCTCAGCTCCTGCACAGAACACATTTGAGGTACCTTACACTTGGTTTAGTTGTCCTTGCAAAGTATCATGATAGTTGTTTGTGCTCTCTCTGATCTCTATATATTTCAATATGTGTACATCTATGCATATGTATATACATATTTATGTCTGTGCATACATAGATGCATAGATATTTATAATAGTTGCCACATGGTAATATCTGAAAGCGATGAGATTATATGAAACGGAAAGGCATAATCCCTTTTTATTATTATTATTATTATTTATTAAATTATTTTTATGAGTTTGTGGTATTGTTTTCTGTCGATACCTTATTACGGTCTGGTCCCTTTTTTCTTTAATAAATCATGATAATAAACTGACTTTGTACATTGTTGCTTCATTAGACATCATTGAACAGCTATGTAGTGCCATGGGCTCAGTCTCAACAACAGACACAGCTAACGACTCAGTCGACACCTCAGTTGCAACCACAATATCCAACAATGCAATCTCAAACACCAATGCAGTCTTCCCAGGGTTACTCTCAATATACCTCTGGCTATCCACCACCTCCATGGGAGGCAGCTTCTGGGTATGGCAACAATCAAATAGTCGGTTCTAATCCATACCTTTATCCAACTTCTCAAGGAACTCCACAATATCCATCACAAAATATTTATTCACAGTATGGAAATCAAACAATGTATCCCACTTATCAACCTCCTAACACTTCTTATCCAATACAAAGCACCCGTCCACTACAACAATCAAATTCCTTCCAAAACCCGCCATCCATAAACAGCAATAATCCTTACTCAACTTCACAGCCAACTAACAATTCATCCACATTATCAACGCAAGGAGTACGATCACTTCAACAAGTCAACTCATTTCCTGTAAGGGCAAGCAATAATGGGTCAGTAGCCATGAACGGAAACGTATCAGCGTTGAGTAATAGTTCTGCTGCTAGCCCTTCTTCTGGAGGGCAGAAGCCTTATATTCCATCTTACCGACTTTTTGAAGATCTCAATGTGTTGGGTAGCTCAGAAGGCAAGCTCAAAAGCGGTCCATATTCAAGTGCATCAGGAACCCGAATATGATCATTAAAAGGCGGTAGTAAGTTGTATTCGAGTTCGGGTTTGTAGTTGCGTACTCGATTACTCACGCATACATGTGAATAGATGTGTATAGACACACTGGGCTTTAATTTGTAATTATTCAGACATCTTGTGATGTTGTTTTGAACGTGTGCTGTTGGTATTTCCAATGAGTGATAGGTTTTTTTTTCAATAATTTATCATGATTGATCACAACCGTTTTGTAGAGTGCCTGTTCATTGCTGCATTGTAATCCCTGTTTTATTTATTTTCATTTTGGGTTTCATTTGTCACTTTCTTATTAACCGGCTTTATTTGGTCTTTGCCCTAATTTGGAATTTTGGTTGTTACTTGTTATAATGCAAAAGGTGTGTAAATTTGAAAACACATAATGTAAGGTAGGATCAAATTTTAACCACGTGCTTGGAGCTCTAACAACACTAACCAATTGCATCGATCCTTTTAATATTGAAGAGTTGTGATATTCACTCTCCTTTTACCTTATACATTCCACTTTTACTTTACTGGATTGTATAAGGTAAAAGTGGAGTGTGAATATCACTTCTCTTTTTCTCTTTTTTGAAGGTAATGGTGTGTGGTGGTGGTTTAAATGAGTACTCCTTGTACCTATTAATGCAATTTTATTTGGTTTGGAATGAGGTTGAAACAAGTGGCCTAAAAAAAGCATCAATTTTTTGGTACCATAGGATGAATTGGAGTTAATGCTCTACATCTCGTTGATTTGTCATTTGCTGTAATGAAGAAATATCACTTTCTCCCACTAAATATTAGTGGCAAAAGGCAAAAAAAGCTACATCTCAAGCTTTAGATATCCCGTGCAATTATGAGTTTATACAATATAATAAATAAATAAAACTTGAGTTGATATATATCAGAAAATATAAGTATAATAGAGTAAAATAAAGACTCAAAATTATTTGTAGGCAAAATATGATGAGATTGTAACTAAAGATCTATTTTCCATTGAACATTTAGCCAGCACAGATACTTAATTAAGATAGTCGTATGCGTATCGAATACATATATGCTACAAATATTTTCTAAAATATCTGATACTCTCTTTCATTCTAACATTATTTTTTGCTTTAGATTTAAACATTTTTTCATATTTATTTGAAGGAATTTTCTTATCTTTTTGTAATAATTAAGCTAAATTATTGCACATGAAAATATTTTCAATAAAAATTTCTTAATTTTAAAATAGTTATTAATAATATATATTTATCTTATTTGTATCCAGTACCCATTTCGTGTTATCTATTAGTGGCAATTCTATATGGATTAGGAGGTCTTGAGTTCCAGACTTGACTCATTAGTTTTTTCTAGGTATGAAAGCAAGATGACACAACGTTTTGTCAATAACATGTCATAAAAGGGGTTATATATACATTTTTTTTATAATAATAAAAAAAAAAAAAAAACCCTCAACTTCCTCTTCATAAAAAAACAAATAAATTGTCAAGCATCCGGATGCTTTCTTACAATCAAACCATAAGATATTTGGGGGAATGGAGGTTATATTATATTTTAACCTGAACATGAATCTAATTTTGTATGACTAGATTAATTTTTTCTCAGGGACAAAGTATTCAAAAAACTATACTAACAAGTTCATAGATGGGGCTAGATGCAGTACAAATCCATTCATATCATGGCCTCAGAAAGCTCATAATTAGTGATTAGGCCAGATTAGCCTTAGGGCTTGTTTACTTCAGATTATATTCAGTTCAGTTCAGTTCAGTTCAGCTCTATTCAGCTAATGTAAACGAGCCCTTAGTTGCCACAACCCCTAAAATGAACGACCTTCACTTCCTTACATGAAAGCTTTGGCATAAACTTGCCAAAAAAAAAAAAAAAAACAACAACAACATTGAATTGTGAATAAGAAGATCAATATTACTACCTCTGTACCTAAATAAATGCTCCAATTTTCTTTTTAGTCCATTCTAAAATAAATGTTTCATTACTACTTTTAGTTATATGATCTACTTACAAAAGTTACATTTAAACCCTCAAAATAAATTTTCCAATACTATTTTTGATTATTATAAAACCCACGCACTTATAAAATCTTTTATATCCACTACAACATATATAAAAATATAAAAAAAAAGGTAGCCCTAAAAATGTCCACAAACCCTTGTAGAGGCATCTGATTTGTCGTTTGAGAGACGACCAACAAAGTGAATCAAAGTCAAACACATCACAATACAGCCAATACTATAATTGCATTGAAAGGATTACGGTGATTATTTAAAAAAAAAAAAATTTAAAAATTGCATAATCAACGAAATCCTTTCAATGAATTTGTTGCAACCTTGCACATAATTTTTCAGTCAAAATTTGTACTCAAGTTTTTGAGGTTTTGTTTTTCTTGATTGAATTAATCTGAATTTAATTTGTTCTAGTTGAACTAATATGAATTAAACAAAATCTTATACTTAATTATCATATTTAGCTATTATTTTAAAATAAGTACAATTTTTTTAGAATTGTGCTCCAGTAAAGTGACTTTGCATAAAGGTACAAGGTTTGATTTTTCACTAACGACAAATTTCCTCCCTCAACCCTCAACTAATGCCGTGTTGTATTTATGTGAGAAGAGCCACAAAATAGAGCCCAATTAAATGATCTACCTTATCATGTTAAAAAAGTACCAAATTTTTTTATGAGATTAGCTTATGACATAATCTTTGGAATATTCATTTTTAGGACACACGTCTTCCTCGGAAAATTAGGACTCTTATGTTAATAATGAGATATCATCCACCTCCTAGCTAGGATAGTTCGACGCATCAACCTCTCGTCATATAAAGAAGCCAATCGGATAGATAATTATATACCTCGATTCTTTGAGACATTGGACTCTAGCTCATCATAAATATATACTCCCTTCGTCTCAAATTAGTTGCTACATTCTGAAAAATTGCACTATTCATTTGTAAACTTTGACTGTGTATAGTTTCATCTACATAAAAAAAATATAGTCAATATGTACATTTCAAACATATAATTTTTATAATTTTTTATTATGTGTAGTTCAAGATATTTTAATTTAAAATTGTGTATTGGGAGATGTGAAAAAGAGAATGTAGCAAGTAATTTGGGACAGAGGGAGTATATGTTTATCCTTTTACGTATGCAAGTTAAAATTCTCGTATTACTTAGCACTAGATAAATTTATCCTTGTAAGAAGAGAAACTTAATTCTTATTTTATTTACTAAAAAAAAAGGAATATTCGTTTTAAATATAAAAATATGATAGATTTGATTGATGAATATATAGTGCACTTTTCTTAGACAAATCCTTACATACATTCGGTCATATGACTCATATCGTTGTTCATGATATAACTTGCCCTAACAGTGTGGTTACGGTTTATGTTTTGTTTAACAAGGGTAACCTTTATATGTTAACGACTTTCGTTTTAACATTACAAAGATTATTATTTGTTTTGTTTAACTAGGTTACTATTTTTGTTTAATTTTTTTGGAGGTCTAGAATATGTGAGCGGCAATACAAAAAGTTTTGAGTATAACCAGCCACACGCATGATATGTTGTTGATTAATCTTATCATTAATTTACGTCCACCCTTCTTTCTACCTTCTTTTTTTTTGGATTTTTTTTTTGTTTTTGAAAGTTTTGTACGGTTGGGGTATCTAAGTCAGACATGGAAAAAACAACAAAGTGTTATCTTGCTTATTAATGTCCATCAACTCTATTAGTATGATGTCTTTTGAGAAGGTGCCCAAAAATAAATTTGTGCGGAATAGGCCAAACGCGTACAATATCATACTGATGTCGGAGTACAGGTGGTGTCATGAAGCCCAATAAGTGGTATCAGAGCCGATGGTTCGGTCGGGTCGATGCAAACAATGCGGAGTTGATGGTGGCTTAGTGTGCAGTGACTCGATGGCCTAGTGTGTGCGTGTATACAAGCCTTTGACAATGTTGTGTGGGAGACCCTCTTGTGTGACCATGCGATTTGAGAGATCAATTTGGTATCTTGTGTCGACAGTATTCCCGATATTGTGATGGTCATGCCGCATGTTTCATTGGGCAATAGTAGCGGTGCAAGATGGTTAGATGATGAGCTGTCGTTGAAAGGAAGGCCACGATCTTTGTGGTCCTTGGTTTGATAGGAGGATTGTTGTGGTTTGCAATCCTAGTCTGCATAAAAAAAAAAGACAACAAAGTGTCATACTAATATCGGAGTCCAGGTGGTGTCATGAAACCCAGCATCTAATTCTGAACGAATTCGTTATTCTTGTTACGTTCTCCTATGATGAATATACCAAAAGTGCAATTATAGTCTCATCGGTGAAGTGTGAACAAGCAAAATTGTCGCCATCGGTCGCTAGCTAGTTGGCACGCAAGATTAGCACACTCGTGCAACATGCAACGGCTAAAAACTTGCACTCCATCTATTTATTTGACAAATACTTTTTTTGCGTTAACTTGCAAGCCAATTGATAACGAAACGGCCCTCTCAATTATTTGCCATGCTACAACTATGCTAGTGCATCTAAATTTTCCATAATTCCATGTCTCATGTTTATGTACTTCAATTTATTTATTTTAATCGACAAGGTACACGAGCGTCCTCAGCACATCTGACCAATCTCAAGAAGCAAGCATGAAGGGTGAGGAATCGAACCCAGGTCACTCCAAAGGGAAAAGGAGGTACTAATTATTAATTAACCATCCCTCCACCTCATGATCCCCATGTGTATATATATATATATACTCTTCAATGGAATTGTGCTTAATGCAAGTATGTAGAGCAACTATTTACCAAGTAGCATGTACATATACGAATACTGAAATAGAGAAGTTACGGGATATATATGTTGATTTAATTTAAAATGTATGAAAATATATTACTAAATACACTTATTTTTTTTAAAAGGAATTGATTTTTTTTAATTCAATTTTCAATATCACTCCAAATGTGTTGTGATTTAATTACTAAAATAATATAAGAAAACCTTTTCGATCAAAAAATAAAAATACGAAAAAAAATTGGTTTAAAATGTTGTAAAACATGTAAAAATAATAATAATGTTACAGTGGTGCATGGAGTATCTTAATATTATCAATGTCGTATTAAATTATCCGATGCAAGTACGACTCCCCAATGAAGTATACGTGTTTTCTAAACTCGATCGGTCTTTACAATACTATGAAAAAAAAATTGTTGTATATAAAAATTGCTACAAAATATTGACTATAATTAGATTGAACGTATACATGATGAATAAGCATGATAATTCTATATTTACAATGTATACAATTCTTAGGAGTGCGACCTAATTTTGTAGCTAGCTAGGTTGCATGTCCATTTTAACTAGGACTCTAGGAGTTGTGTCACTTATTTGACATTATCTTGTATAACTATATACTTTGTATTAAAACATAATATGATAATTTCTCAATCAAAGCCACCTATCAAATTCTAATGAATTTTTTCCTTCAAAATCATTGATGACATCACATTTCCTTCTAGTTTTAATCCTCTCAAATTTCAATACTAATTAATAAATACTTTCTTGCAAATTTAAAGAAAATATGACTATATTTTCCATATAAAGTTGTAATATAATATTTTCTTATGAGAACAAACTAAATAAATCGTGAATCGTACAGGACTAATCTGGTATGATAATATTAGATCAATTTTTCTATAGCGGTCATCCTTTAAAACGACCACCACTATGGAGAAATCCTAGGCCTCCAAAAACATTTATTTTACCTTTTCTTTTTTACCTATATTTCTAATTATTAGATTTTCCAAAATTCCATAATTCATTTAAAAATTCATTTTTTATTTTTTCCAATTAATTAAAAATAAAAAATAAATAAATTTTGTATGATAAATTCCAAATTTAATTATTAATTTCTGGAAAACTAAAAATAAAGAAGATTGATCTAGAATCAATTACGTTAAATATTTGCTAAATTCTGGAAAAGTAAAAATCGATCTTCATCCAAGATCGAATTTTTTTTTCCAGAATTTAGTACTTGTTCTTGGATGAAGATCGATTTTACTTTTCCAGAATTTAGAAAATGTTTAACGTAATTGATTCTGGATCAATATTCTTTATTTTTAATTTTCCAGAAAATAGTAATTAATTTTGGAATTTATCATAAAAATTTTAAATATTTTTTTAAAAATTTAATTAATGAAAAATATTATAAAATGAATTTTAAAATTAATTATGGAATTTTGGATAATCTAATAATTAGAAAATTGGTTTAAAAAAAAAGGTAAAATAAAATAATTTGAAGGGTCATGATTTAATATGGTATTGCGGTCATTTTTTTAGAGACCTTTGTAGAAGCCCCCATATTAGATTGTGTCCAATACACATGACGAATTGAAATTTTACACTTATTTTAGAGATGTTTATTGAACACTTGTATTAGAGTGTTTACTTAACACTTTTATACTTGTTTTAGAGATAAAACTAGTTAATTGGTTCGGGTGTTGCCCCAAGTCACACAATTTTCTTTTGTTTTATAATTTTACTTTGCTTATTCATATAATTGTTTCGGATCTCTTTTTTTTATATAACTAAATGTTCAATTATGTTTGTTGAGATCCATTCAAAAAAAAAATGTTTGTTGAGAAAAAATTTTGGTAGTTTAGTGGTGCATTTAGAGAATTTATAATAGCCTTAATCCAATCTATCTATACTAGTCTTCTATGCACGCTTTATGTGCGATAGTATTTTAAATACATCTATTAATCTATCTAGACAAACAAAAAAATAAAGGTTATTTGTTCGAAAAATTGAAAAATTTGTCAAATTCACACTCATTCATATAATCAAAAATAAGCTTTTTTTTCCCTTTTATTCGGTCATCCCACAATAATGAACAAAAGAAAAGGTTTACTTACCATATTGTATTGGCTACCAAATTTCTACAATAATTGAAATGTAGATTTTTTTTATTTGATAAAATATATCAATATAAATGTCTATTTATAGAGAATTTAAAAATATGAGTTTTCATATTTTTGTTTTATTTTTTCAAATTTTATATTTTGTACTATTTTCATTTAAAAAGTACCAAAATTGTAATAAATTTTCCTTAATAATTAGGAGTGATACAAATTGAGATTTTAGAAAGTTTTGAGGGGTAAAATGGACTTTTCGAGGGGTGACACAATGGCTCCCCCCTTGGCTTATATTATAGATATATATCTATCTAAAATTTCTACCACTAAAAAATCCCCCCTTCCCTCCCATTTTCCACATTTCCCTCCTCTCCCCTTCCTTAATTTACTTCTCTTTATTTAATATCATAATTAATAACATAATAATTAATACCATAACAAATAAAAAATATTTTTTAAAAAACTCATACCACTATTTCACTCATAATCTCACATTTCTACTTCTCTATTTAATACCATAATTAATACTTCCTCAAAAAAAAAAAAAAATTGAATACTATAAAATTTTATCTTTTATTTCATTAACTTAACTAAAATTTATTTTTCGGACTACTTACTCTTTAAACATAACCACTTTAAAATTGTTTGATTAATCTTTTTTTTTTCTTTATTGTAAATAAACATCTTCATGTTCTTCATTTTGTTAATTTTATTATAATTTTTATTAAAGTCGTGCATCGCACGGGGCTAACCTAGTAAGGTTCCAAGATCAAACCTTACCAAAAGCTTTTTATTTGCCTTTTTAGCTTTGATTTACACATACGTAAACCAAGCTTACATGGCACCTACGTACGTGGCGCAATATGGTTTAAATAACACCTTTTTAATTATATGTATAGATCATATTGCATAACAATTCATTTCCTCAATCAATGGTTGAGGATATACCAAGGGGGAAAATAGGAGTTTTTATTTATTTTTATTTTAATCTTAAATCAGGTGTCATGATCTTATTTAAAGTAAATTAAACATAAATCATGAACATTGTTTTATCATCAAAGTGACTAAGTGAGTGAAAGCTATGAAACAAACAAGTGAGAAAGGGATAATTATAAGTTTATAACCCATATATGGCTAGATATGATTCGCTTCTCTAAACCAATGAGAAATATTCAATATTAATAGCATTAAATTTCATTTATTCTTTTGTTGTTGTTGTTGAAGTTATTGGAGTTTTTGAAGTTCTTGTAGTTTTGGACGAAAAATCCTTAAAGTTAATGCACGCAACTTCTTGTATTGTAGCTAATGCGGTTTCCGTAGCTCTTGAAATGATTGGAGCTGTTGAAGGAGCATGAGTTCTTCCTCCTGTCCCTTTTTTTCCTGGGGCTTAATAATCTTTTCTTGGGACTTAACATATACTAGCTTTCTTTGCATGTGATGCATGCGATGATTTTGAAAATTTTGTATATAAATTTTTTATTATATATTGTTGTCAATGTACTTAGTAATCTTTCAAACCGAAATTTTTTAATGCATGTCATTAATACATTACAGATAAGTGGATTATATATGGATTCGTAAAATAATGATCATTTTGAATTAAACTAAAAATGATATGATTTTTCAACTTACTTCAAAAAAAAAATTATTGATTAATTTATCATTTATGAGAATAGAATAGTATTAATTGGTGTGATTTATTTGGATTGTATTTTTTGCTAATAATTAATTAAACTTTCCTTTTTTTTATTGGTTGACAATTAAATTTTCTGTTAGGTTTAGGGGTAGCGTAGATGTCTTTTCATGTGGACATCGTCGCCACCTCCCCTTATATATATACTCAAATACTCCCTCTATCCTAAGGTACTTGCTACATTCACTTTTTCACAAATTTCGAGACACAATTTTAAATAAAAATATATTTAACTACATATACTCCGTATATAATAAAAAAAATTATATATTGTCCCTACAAATTTTAAGATGTCCCTTATTAGAAGTTAGAACATATTTTATATTGTAATGAAATTATTCTCTTTTATTTCAATCATAAGAAGCATCATTTTGGGATTAAAAAAAATCGATTTCATGCTACAAATTTAGCTTGAGAGGAGGAATGAATAGCTTTTGTACTTTATAATGGAGGGACACCAAGACACTTTCAAAGCACACATTAAAGAAATCAGAATTTCTTTAATTCTTGTTTTAAGAAAAAATAGCAAAATTAATTATACATGACATTCGATACAAAGTCTTTTACACCTATATATAAACTACAACAATCAAATTAAGCAATAACTACATAGTAACTTCTTAAATAATAAATGAAATTTGTTCATGTTTCTTATGACTAACTTGTAAGAAAAATCATATTTATAACAATAATGAGAAACTAATTAATAAGATTATTCAGACATATTTAGTGGGGTAAATCTTGGTACATGAACAGGGAATTTATCAATCTCATTAATCCAAGGATTGTTGTTCTCTTTAGCTGGATTAATAGTCTTTAATGCACGCCAAACAGCACTATTACACTTGAATCCTGATCCAAATGCAATTTGCCATGTCCTATTGCCTTTCTTGATCCTCCCTTTAGCTTCGGTGTACGCCAATTCGTACCACAATGAGCTACTAGACGTGTTACCAAACCTATAAAGAGTCATCCTAGAAGGCTCCATATGCCATGGTGCGAGTTCTAGATTCTTCTCCAGCTCATCCAACACCGCTCTGCCACCAGCATGAATACAAAAATGCTCGAAAGCTAACTTAAAATCGGGGATATAGGGCTTAATTTTTGCCTTGAATGCTTTTCTAGCGACCAATGTGACAAAAAATAATAGTTGTTCCGACATTGGAAGGACTAATGGGCCTAGGGTTGTAATGTTAGCCTTTAGGGCTTCCCCTGCTACGGCCATTAGTTCTTTAGAGAGCGAAACACCAATTTTCTTTTGTTCGTCTTCTTTTTGGTACACACAATTGTAACTCCTGTCATCAGCACCCTTGTGAGTGCGGATTGTGTGGAGAAGTTGGTACTTTGAACGACCACGGTCCGAACCACGATTCGACAACAAGATGGCTGCACCACCCATACGGAACAAACAATTTGATAGGAGCATTGATCTATCATTTCCCCAATACCAATTTTGAGTTATGTTCTCAGTGCTTACCACCAATGCATAGGTATTGCTATGCACCTACATATATAGTTGCATAAAATTAATATAACAATGATTAGGAGTTCAAATATAATTTATAACGCTAATAGAATCATATTATGCAACATCGAATCATTTAAACATGCAAAAGGAAAAAAAAAAAAAATCGGATATATTTTCTATTCTTTAGTAGATAATCAACGTTATAACTTTTGGCTTATAGTGATCAAACATATACAAAATTTGACAATAAGTGTTTAAATAAATAATTTGTTAATTTAGCTCCTTTTAAAAAAACACAATTTTTCACAAGGGATGTATATAAACACACTAGTAAAAGAAAAATTACTAGTGACATTTAATATATTACTAAATCACATATTATTTGGTGTAACTATTACTTGTCATTATTTTTGGATAACACTTGGTCAATTTTCAAATTTGTCAACCCTCTTATACACACATTAGAATAAAATAATAACATATATGTAATAAGTTAGAGAGAAATTTGAATAAAATCAATCTCTAAATGTATTATTGACCAATAAGAAATCACTGTATATAGGAGAGTTGACAACCCTTAGGATTAGTCAATCACTTTCCGACAGTTTTTTTTATTTAATGCTTCCATTCCACTTTGGCATCTCCCATTTTGAAAAAATACATGTTCAAAATGTCCAAAACTTTATTTATTTTAGGAGACGTCCAATAGTATTTAAGTTACATAAATAGTAATTGTACGTGACAAAACTAACCTACTACCCTGCATGCTTTCAAATCCACCTTATTAATTAAGCTGCAAACTTTATTTATGGATTTCATTGACCTTTCATAATCAACAGTTAAACTGAGTTATGACTCCGCGTGAATTCATTGCTTAGTTTCACAACCACTTTCTACTTCCATAATAAAGTTGCTTGAATATACATATTACATATATACATGCAATCATGCATTATGCGTACGCTTTTTTTAAAAAAAGTTTGATAGATGCTGGACGGCTTTGAATTAGATCCTACTGCTCATCACATGCTGACAAAAATATGTATGTGTTGTCTCGATCTGTAATAGTTATGTACAATAAATTGGTACTATATGAATATGAGTGTTATAAAATATTCATTTATTGCACACAAACAATCAGATACGTGTGATGAGGTTCAAATTCACAGGAGAGTGATACATACAAGAATGAAAATATTAAATTATATTGAACTGATTAATTTGATATGCATTCCTAAGCTATCATCAATTTCGAAAGTATAATAATTAGGGTTTGCAATGAGAAATATCCGTAGCATTAAATTTCATCTATTGCACATATAATCTATAATAGATGTATTATGTGTGTACGGAGTATATTAATATATATACACACAACCAGATACGTGTGATGAGGTTCAAACTTACAGGAGAGTGATATATACAAGAATGAAAATATTAAATTAAATTAAACTGGAGTAATTTAAGTTGATATGCATTCCTAAATTATCATCAATTTAGAAAGTATAATAATTAGGTTAGGGTTGAATGGAGTTATGGGCATAATTAAGTATGTGTATAGAATGAATAAATACAAAGAATGAAAACAAACCTGTAAGAGCTCTTTAGCAAGGTCAATGGAGATGAGGCCAGCACTGCAACCCATACCACCAAGATTGTAGCTCAAAACATTGCCTCTAAGCTTGTAGTGGTTGACAATCATAGCAGACAAAGATGGAGTTGGGTTGAACAAACTACAATTCACTACCAAAATCCCTATGTCCTTTGGCTTCACCTTAGTTTTAGCCAATACTTCATCTATGGCTCCAAACATTACTATCTCGGCTTCCTTTCGAGCCTCGGCCATGCACGGATTAGGCGGGATTTGAATCAGTGCCTCAGGAAAGTAAGTCTCCTGACCCAAACCCGACCTTTCTAGAATCTTCTTTTGAAAATCCATGTTCTCCTGGGAGAAAGCCCCGAGTCTAATTGTCCTGTCCATGAAAACTTCCCTAGTGACTTTCCTGGTTTCGTCGGGCTTGTAGCACGCAAAATTGACCAAATACACCTCCCTAGGCCGACTCATGAAGTAAAGAGTACCTAGGAAGACCAACAAGCCCGTACACATAAACATCGTGACCAAATTATACTTCACAAGGTCTAGTGTCAATTGAACCAGCCCGTGCAATGAGTGTACTGAAATTTGCACACTGCTTAGGACCATAAGAATCAAGGGGAGTAACACAATATACAAAAAATTCGAGATTAAATAATGATAACCTAATTTGACGTATTTCAATCGAACTGATTGTTTGAAGTTCGGAAGCTCATAGCTAACACTCTTACCACTATTCACACCATTATTATTGGTTTCCGAAGTATGGCTTTCTTCTTGTGCCATATTTTCAAAAGCTAGTAACTAACTAAATTACAACTTTGAATGTTTTATTTATTTCCAGATTTTTTTTTTTTTTTTTTTTTTTGTGTGAAACAAACAAGAAAAATTAGGTTTTGAGCTGTAGAAAATTGAGCAAGAAAGGAAGGGTATTTATATAGTTGGAGAAGAAATGGAGGGAAAAGGAAAGTATGAAGGAAGATACAAATTAGTCCAACGAACAAGAGAATATAACGTGGGGTGAAGAGAGATTGATACAACTATACCAACTACCCCAACGAACTTTTAATTCAATGCGCGCCTATAATTGTTGATTTATTAATTTATTTATTTACTTAAAATGCTTTTTTTTTTTCTTTGGAATGTATTTAAAATAATGTTGATTATGAGATGGAAATTGAAAAGCATGAAAGCAATTAATTTAATTTAAAGGGGTAGGCGTTCAGCAGGGGAATGGCAGGTTTTACGCAATTACAATTAATTGCTTTCTCCAATTGCACAATTTCTGATCTATATTTTTAAAAAAATAAAATAAATAAAAACCAGCTTCACTCTAAAAAATAATTTTAAAAATAGCTTTGACTTGTAAAACTATTACACGTCTCTTTATCTTGACCAAATCATAGTATTTTTTAATTTTTAATTTTTTGTTTTTTTGAAAGCAAGGCCATAGATAGCATTTAAAGTTGAGCAAATTGTTGTCTGAGTGTGACTAAATTTAACAAAAAAAAAAATCCCGAATTTAACTAATCTATCTATTGTAATACCTAGTTTTGTTTTTTTTTTTCATCAAAATTAAACCAATAGAATAAGACAAATTCTTTTAAAAAACATGTGTGTCATACTACACCTATCAGGTGTACACTAAATTAGTGTACCATAAATTAAAAGTTACCCTAACTAATTAATCTATCTATTTTACTATCTAGGTTTTTTTCATCAAAACAAAGAAAATAAGACAAATTATTTATTTAAAAAAAAAAATCGTTGTAGCATTCAACGTCCATTAGGTTTACATTAAATAAGTGTACAATGGATTAAATGAAGTTACCCTAAAAATTATAAAAGCTACGACCCTATAACTCATAAAAGTTAGCTCTTGATAAAATTGTTACTCTTTTGTGTAATGTTATCAAGGGGTAACTTTTAAGAGTTTTAGAGTAGCTTTTATTTTGTTATACGCTAATTTAATGTACACTTAAGGTATACAAAACTTCTCTGAAAATAATTGGGAGTAGTAAAATAAATGATGATTAAAAGTTGTATGTAACATTTTTTAAAAAAAAGTATAGAGAAGAGAAAAAAAATATTTTCAAAAATGTTAATTAAAAATAAGATAGAATATAAAAAAAATGTTTAGAATCATAAATTAATAAAAGTAGAAGAAACTCAAGGTGTGAATCCTACATTAGTTAAATTTATTGTACCGAGTGAATAAGGGACAATTATTATGTACGCTATTTGACTCCCCAAATAAATCATAATAATAATATTGAACATTGGTCCTTTTTTTTTTGCTTAATTTCAATTCAATCAGTACACTTTAATTTAGAAACTTTTGGTTCATTGTGGGACCATAGTCCATAGGAAGTATAATTTCATTTAAAAAAATTCTCTTGTTTATTTTTGTAGAAATTGTTATTTAATTTTATTTCACCATGTAAATCTTCTATAACTATTACTAAAACAAAAACCACTAACCTCACCAATTGCCACATGTCAATTCCTCATTAAAAAATTTCCCTCCAAACTTTCATTTGATTTTTTTTTTCTTTTTAAAAACTTACTCACTACTTATTGGTTTTTTTTTCCAATATTATCTTTTCTAAAGTTTTTTCTCCATATATTATTGAAAAGTTGATACTTAGGGTCTGTATGTATGATTCGTCGAAAATTTTTATATCTAATCTAAACTTAACTATTTTAATTTTATCTGATCGGAACTTTTCTGATCTGATTTGAACTTTTCTAATTTGATCTAATCTTATTTGATTTTTTTTTTTTGAGTTTTTTTAATTGTTATTTTAACTATTCTGATCTGATCTGAATTTTTCAGATCTTATCTTATCTGGTCTAATTTTTTTTATCTGATCGAAACTTTTCTAAAATAAGTACTATATGTCTATATTGCTTAATAAGTTGAATTAAAACACACTTATTTTTGCTTAAATCTAAATATTTTTTTAGTTGCAACTTATTAATAAGAATATTCAATCTTACTAAAATTTTCATAAGTTAAAGTTGTTGTACTAATCTTTTTAAAATAAAGTATATATATATAATTTCATTACAATTAAATTAAAATTATATAAGTGTAATAAAAATAGAATATTTTTGTGAAGATTGTACTTATTCAAGTGTAACCTTGCTACAGAATAAAACAGAAATTACTAATAATTATAATATTTATCTATACATATGGGCATTGTTGTTCATTTTACTTAATTTCAACTTTTTCTTACAAATTATAGATTATAATTATTAAAATAAATTTTAACAATTATTTTTTTAAAAGCCGTGCATCCGCACGGGTGCTAACCTAGTTTATTTATAATTAATACATAAATTTGTATTCACGAAGGGATAGTTTGTTGGTTAATAATTTCCTACGCATCACAGAAAATTCAATTTTCCTTGAAATTTCTATTTCTCATATATACTTTTGCTACTGCCAACTAATGACAAGTGTAATTTCCATTCTAAAGAAAATAAGCTCCAATCATTAGTTCAATTCAATCAATTTTTGTTTTCTTTTATTTAATTTAACCAAATTCAAATGTTAAGACTGGTAGGAATAATTGTATTTAACTCATTTAAATAAGCATGTCGCATTTAAACGAATCGAAATAGAATTAATAGGATTTAACTTGCTTGTATAAACATAACAAATTGACACAAACCCAACTTCATTCGACTCAATTCTCACGTCTACAATAGCTTAATAATACTTCTTTCGTGTTTTTATTTGTTACACTTTAATATTTTATATTTCAGATATATACCAAAAATTTAACAACTAAAAAAATAGAAGAAGCAATCAATAAGGGCGGACCAATGCACCACGTGTCCACGTACATTAAATTTACAACTGGTGCACCAAATGAGTACGTAGTTTTGACTCCAATTAAGTCCGACACACGTATTTTTATTTCACTATTATTGGTATGGCAATGGTGGGTCATATGATTTTATGAGTACAGGTTGTAACCCATATGGCCAACTTCCAAATGCCTCTCCATCATACTACTTCATTAATATACATTTATACATTAGAGTATGATGGAGCAAGACAAGTCCGAACTCAACTTAGCTCGACTCGTGTTCGTTTAAATTTAGCCGAACTCGAGCTGAACTCGAACCTTGACGAGCCGAGTCGTAATCGAGCCGAGCTTTGACCAAGCGTTGACCGAGCCCTTATCGAACTGTTCACGAACAGTTTCACCTAATATTATTCTTAGTTTATATGTCTTTTCTCTTATAAAATTTTCGAAGATGTTTGTTTTTTGAGTTAATATTTTAACAATAAGACTATCAATTTATTGGTATATAATAACTAGAATATGTAAATTTATTTATATAACATAATATATTATTTACATATATAAAAAGTTAATCGAGGCTGTTCACGAGCTTTTTGAGACGAGCTTGGCACAACTCAAGCAAGCTCAAGCTCGACTCATTAATGTCTCGAGCCGAACTCGAACCGAGCTAAAACAAGCCTAACCTTGACCGAGCTTTGACCGAGCTAAGCAAGAAATGTTCGCAAACAAATCAGACTCATTATCACCCCTACCTTCTACCAATTCAACTCTTATCGATAACCTTTCTTCTCTTCTGCATTGGCTCTCCTATAGTTCTATATTAATAACTAGCGATCAAGATATATATTTATAAGTTATTTTACAAAAAAGTGTCGATATATAATCTCATATATGTAGGGCCCTTTACATGGGTAAGTATTTACTCTTAGCAGCTATATGCAAATATCAGCTTCCCAGCCAATCATATTGCTCTATTTGTGTCAGAAATAAATGGAAGTGGTCCCGCGTACAAGTGAAGTCAAAACAGTACGTGGACAATAAACAACACCTTTGGGACAATAATTGTGTTACACAGGACAATAATTGCGTTACACAGGACAATAATTAAAACATTCATTCGAAAACCGCTAAATGCATATAACAGCTAAATGTTTTATGTAATGATAGTGAGTTGCATAACTTTAGGGCTTCAAATTCACCTCTAGTTTATGTCTATCCCTCTCATCTTTTCCGGCAAGTACCCTTTTTATATGAGCGCGCTTGAATGTATATGTTGGACATTTCAGAGTATAGGATGACTAGTTAGTTGGTTGGCAAGGTTTTACATATGTCGCTACCATAATACTCAATCTGTAACAATATTAATTGCAACGATTTGACATTTTTTCTCTCTACTTCGTGTCAAATCGTTACAATTGTTTTGCTATGGAAGGAGTATGTATATATTAATATATATATATATATATATATATATATATATTTGGTTGGGTTTCGGTGAAAATTTTTTTATCATGAGAAGGTGAGAAAGAGATAGATACATCAGCAATGAACTATAATTACATTGACTACTAACTATAGGTACATTCAGATCGACATATACTATAAATACATTACGCAAAAATACATTGACTTTATGTCATAGATACATTGACTCCAAACTATTTAAGGAGTAAAGAGGGAAATTTAAATTTGATCTTAACCATTGATTTGTTGATCAAAGGGTTGTGGTTGTTTCTCACCTTTCTCACTAGAACAACATTTCTCACATGAGCCTACTTGTATAATATATATATATATACCCTCTTTCTGTAACAAATTAGCTTAATGTTCTGGCAAGGTTTATATACGCCTCTTTCTACTGCAAAGAATAGGTAGAGCTACTGCCATTTGTGACTAGCTAATAGTTTATACGGACTGTGGAGAGATCCTCAATTTGCTTCATAAACCGAAAAATGTCACCACATATATACGCTTATTTTATTGTTCTTGATATTCTTACTCTACTTTAACATTTCAACTATGCATGCTCTAATAATTAAGGTTAGTAGGAATTGTTGTTGGAAATTATTTTTAATATAATTGTATTGATAAAAACCCCCCATCAACTTGCAACCCAAAAGTAGGGCTTACTTTTTCTGTAAGAAATTGTTAAGCATCGTGCAGATTTTACTTAATAATGCTCGCGTTTTGACAAATTTGTCCTTAATCTAATATTACACTCCCTCACTAATGTCTCTCTAAGTGATGCAAAACCATCACCAAAGACCAGCCAAAACCACCGAAAAATATCGATACAATTATTGGACCAATTGCAATAAGACAGATATTTATTTATTTATTGAGGCGGTCGGTGGAAATTGATAAATCAACCCACCCCCCTAAGGATTGGTAGCCATAGGCGGCCCGTACTTTGGTAGGGGTGCCTATTTTGGTCTCCCCTAACTTGATGGGGCCTAATTTATCAAGCTCTCCAACTCAGAAGTAAAAGAAAAAAAAAAACTAACCGCCCCATCATGGTTGCTTGATGGCTACTTCAACATTTTCTGGTGGTGTTGGTTTCTCGTTAGTGGTATGGTTCAGTATCATTTAGATCGAAAGAGTATAATGTTAGAATAAATGCAAATTAAATATATCAAAATGTGAGTGTTATTACTGAGTAAAACTTGAGCGATATTTAGTAGTCAATTTTTGTATGTATTTAGTTGCAATCTTTTATACTTCACAAATAATATCCCTTCACTTAATTATCTAATAATTATCTATCTAAAAATTAGATAAGGTGGTGTTATTTCATATAAGTAAAAAGTTATGATGAGTAGACGAAACTTCATTACATCAACTACAAATACCTTGGAAGTTAGAAGCAAAACACATGTAATATGTACATTACATTACAGTCTTGCCCTTTTCTCCATTTTAATCTATATTTTAGCTTGTACAAGCATCCATTCTCTTTATACTCAATCTACTTTATATAGAAATAATATATGTATGTACTTTATACTCTCAATGAATTTCTAATTCATCTATGTACTCAAAGTTCATACAAAATGTATCAAGATCAAAGTATCCTTATCAATGGAACTTGTGGCCTGGAACTCAACCACACATATCTACATGTGAACTACCAAGGAAACTTGGTGTATGTGGTTTAAGGTTCAGCTTGTAACCTCGAGGTCACAAATCCAAATAAATTTAATCTTGTCATCTGTAAGCGCTTGAAAATCAAAGAATTTGCTTACCATACTTCCGCAGTTTTAAGTATTTATTTAAGCTAAATTTAGTCGGGTGACGTGTAGTAAAGTTAAACTTGTTACAAGACCCAGTAAGACCAAGGGTCTGTTTACTTCAGCTTAAATTCAATTCAGTTCAATTCAGCTCTCAATTTCCTTCTCTTATAAAATATTACTTTCAGCTATGTTCAGATGTATTCAATAAACATACACAGGCACAACATTACTATAGCCCAAATAAAAAAGTGAATTAATTAACCTAATACCTTATGTTTCTTACAGCACACTTAGCTTCACCCCAATGAATGAAGTGTTAGGTTTTGGAATTATGATATCAATAAGTGCAATTTATGTGTGAAAGAAAGAAATGTATATTAAAAGACTAAAGTCACTCTTAAGAGATTATTTCTTTTACACCCAAAATAATGCCAAAATCTCTCTTACCCTACGCATATCTCCATCAACCAACAACATTCATTACTCACTAAATCACTATATATACGCCAAGTGCCTTTTTTTATGCGCATATTCTGAACTTCTAAATGCTATTGTAGATCATATAATAAATATATACACACTTACTTTAGGGGAAAAAATCATATCATGATTTAAGTTTTGAAAGCTACCCATTTTATGTAGGTGGGTGGAAAAAAATTTATTATCTAATCTTCTTGTTTGTTTAAATTAATTATACAAAATAGGAAGATTACGCATTTGAAAAGTATTCATTAATGTTAATATAATGAAATTTTATTTGATGAAATTTTTTCCTTGTGAATTAGCTAGTACACAAATAAAGCTAAAGTTTAAATTAGATCAAATCAAACCAACTAAAGATAACCAAATCTATGTAGACTTCAATTTATGCTTATATCTTTAAGCTCTAAAATAAATAAAGTGCTCTTTAGTTAATAATTCATCTTTTTTCATATTGCTTGTAAGATTGAGAAGTTTCAAGCTTATCAGTGCATAATTTAAATTGTCAATATCTTTATTTATTTATATAATTTTCAAAAATTATAAAAAGTGAATTTTTGATTAAGTACTCAGATCATTGAGTGTAAATCTAACAAGATCACACATGAATATATTTTTTCTAGCATATAAATCACAAAATATTATCAAAGACATGATCTGACAATGAATACTGTAAAAATTAAAGGCACATATAATTACGAGTAAATCAAAACGAATTGAGTAAATCATATAATTAAGGGGAAAATTAATACAAGTCATATTCTTATAGAATTTGATGAGCAAATTGCTTCATAATGTTGACGTAGCGAAAAGAACAATTCTATGTTGAAGGTGTCAACTGAGTAAAACCCTTAAATAAATCTAGATAACTTAAAGTTTGTTCGATATCACTTTATATTAGTTTTTTTTACTAGTTTTGTACGTATTTTTAAAGTTGTATATGTCATAAAAATAAAAATGAAGTTAGCGTAACCTATTAAAGGTTTTATAATTATAAAAATCGAAAACTAGAAAGTAGATGACAGTATGACACTATGACAGATCTTCTTTCTGGGTTAAGCAATCTCTTTGGATCTTATATGGCCATTGGGCCCTGTTAAGATCCATTTAATGAACTGCAACGCCAACAGTCCATTATTTTTATTTTTTATCAGGCCAGCCATTTTTATTTTATTTTTAGTTTTTTTTATATGGTAAGGAAATTTATCAGCTTACTGTTAATGAGTTATTTACACCTATGACACAATAAACCTTGCACAGTTGCACTTTCTCAAGAAAGGGGTGAGGATCGAACCCTGCACCTGGTGAGTGTAAGCACAACTTGTTCTACACCACTTACTTATCGGGCCTGCTAAATGGACACCAGATAATAATTATTTCACTTAGGGTCCGTTTACTAGAGCGAAATTTTTTTTCCTGAAAACTGTTTTCCAATTTTACACCGTTTACTTTGGATGAAAAAATAAAATGTAAAACTTTGGGTGAAAACTCATTCTACACCCTATTGAAAATATTTTCCTCCAAATTTGGGAGTAAAACTTGTTTTCCGTGCAAGTAAACATTGGAAAATTTATATGAAAATGAGTTTTCCAATGTAAAATAATGTTTTTCATGGAAAATCATTTTAGATCGAAAATGTTTTACACCAAAATAAATGGACCCTTAATTTCCTTTAAAAACATAGAAAATACATTTTTCACAAGGAAATTTTGATGGTAAATTGTAAAAGTTTAACATGCCTTATTATAATCATCTGGAAAATAAAAATCAATAGAGTAAGTTACGAGGAGTATTTTCATAGAGTAAATTTTAAATCTAGCCCATACTTAGCATGAAGTTTGTTTTTTGTTTTTTTTTTGTTTTTTTTTTTTTTTGGCAAAGGGAGCATGAAGTTTGTTCAATACAATATTTTGAGGATTTTGAGTTAGTACCCCTTGCCTATATATCCTTTTGGACAATTAACTAGCCCCAAATGATCGTCAAAAATATTTTTTATTTTTATAAACAAAATCTAAGAATTATGGTGTCAAAAAACTTTGGATCTAAATTTTTGTTCTCTACTTCATTTTTTTATTTTACTTTAGTTGTGCAATGCATCAATGAGCCTGTGAAAACAAAATTAATTGTGTCATTCCTTCAAATTTAGTGTTGATTTCTCATGAAAAACTTCTTTGAGAGGATTTCTAATAAAAAAAACTTGAAATAACGCAATTCAAAGGCATAATTGGTTATGAGGAAATGTAGTATTAATTCTGTTGAATTTGCTTTAATTTAGCATAGATTGTCCTCAATACTTGGTTGTTACTTGCTTAAATGACTCAAATTCTTTAGGTTTTTGTGGTTACATAATGTTTAGTGACCATCCTTATGAGTTATGATTATACATAAAAGGAGTTGGATATAAATTGCTTTAAAAAAACATGCATGGATATGGTATTATGGTCCAATCTATAACAACTAATTGCAGATGATCTAGATGCTATTAAATTGGTAATTTCAAAAAAAATAATAATAAATAAAAACATAAATAAGAGGAATGGAGCTTTAATAATAATTGTTAATGCATGTTTGGCTCCAATTACATCTACAACAGCATTGTCTGTATTATTTTATTGATTTTATTTGGTATAAAGATTATCAATTTATTGACTATTGTAATAACTTAAACCTTCGATTTTATGAATCAGATGTAAAGGTGGAGCAACTACGTCATACCACGTTTCTCGATCAATAGTGTTTATATTATGGTGCATTTTAGCCAACGACAATAATAGCAATACATATATTAGTCCTTGCGTCTGTCATTTTCACAAATTATTAAAATTTTAGCTTCATTCCCTTATAAAAAAACAATTTCCTTAAGGAGCATTTTCTTTAACTTAAAAATAAGTGTCAGTTCTAATAAGTTAGAATCAGATCTAACAAGTTCAATAAGTTTAATCAAATCTAATAATGTTGATAAGATTCACTTGTTTCTTGTTTCTTAGAATCACAAGTGAGTGCAATCAATTCAATATTTTTCAATTATTCAATTAATTTTGATAAGCTCAAATAAGTTGATGTCCAACAAATTAAAAGGATACACCAAAGAGATCTTAAAACAATTATGAAATTCAAATGCTCAACACTAGGCTGACACAACCAGATCAGATTTTGAAAACCTACATTTACACGATAAAGGGGTGCCAATGTGCCATATGATTTAAAAAAAAAATTCTCCTTCTCTATTGCTCGCGACATATTTTTTGGTGCGCATTTTAAAGAAGAAATTTGACAATATAAAAGGCCAAATCATTTGAATATAATTTAGGAAAATTTGATATTAATAAGTCAATCTTTAACTCATCCGCCAAAAATAAGTTAATCTTTCGATTATTCTTAAATAAGTCAACCTTTATATGCTATTAGCTGAAAATAAGTTAAGCCTTATTTTTACCTTTAATGACCGGTAAGCAGCAAGTTAATGCAATTTAATTTTTTAATTTTTTTTATTTTACAGTTGCTAAGCAACAATTGTAGGTTAATTAATTTAGTTTGTTTTTTTTTTTGTTAATAAAAATAGAAGAAGTTTATTTTTTTTTCTCTCTCCTCTCATCTTCTATCTTTGTTGTTCCTCCTAATCTTGTTCTTCCTCTTCTTGTGAATTTCATTCCTTTTTTTTTAATCAAAACAAATTGAAAGCAACAAATGTCAGGTCCATCAGCAAGAGTAATTAATATTGAATTTCATGGCATATATTAGCCTTTACAATAAGATCCATCAGCAACAGTAATTTCATGGCATATATACCTCTTGAAGATTTGTGTCGCTAATACAACAATGATTTGGTTGTCAATTGCAACAATTTAGAAGTTCTTCACCTTTCGATTTCTTGGTGTTCTTCATTTGGGAGTTTGAGAGTTTCACAATATGAGAGGAGTTAGGTGAAAATAATTAGTGAAATCATCAATTACATTTACTTTACACTTTTTCATTTTTTTTTTCAAATAAATGTAAAAAAAAAAGGTAAATTCGTTTTTTATGAGTCAAAAGGTCAATAAGTAAACAATGTTAACTGGTACAACAGGTAAACAGTAATTTAACTTATTTTCAGCTAATAGCATATAAAGGTTGACTTATTTAAGAATAATCGAAAGGTTAACTTATTTTTGACGGATGGGTTAAAGGTTTACTTATTAATATCAATTTTTCCTATAATTTAAACACAATAAAAAAAAAGGAAGAGCATGTTCTGTAACCTTTTTTGCTTCTAGTTTTTTTGAAAACTAAAAACAAGAAACCATAAAAAGTGGTTTTCACTTTTCAATTATTAGTTTTAATTTTCAATATGTTTCCAACAAGTTTGATGATTATATGACATTAGTCATTTAACTTTGAAAAACAAAAAACCTAAACCAGAAAACTATAGTGTTACTGAACGGGCCCGAAACTATTAAATACCGGGTGTTAACATTATATTACAAAATTTACAAGGGATGTTAGGGCACATAAGGCTCACCGAAAGAATCCTTGTTGAATATTGTGATTGTCAAGAATTAAATCTTCATGAACTGCTGATGTTACACCGCTTGTTTATTCACTAAAAACACTTTTCATGTTTAAAACCTAAAAAATCTGTATACATTTTTTACTCATTAACATTCCTAATGAATCCCAAAACTCCAAAAGCATCCAATATTCCAGTATTGGTGTTCTACACAAATTGAACCCTTGTACATATTAGATTTGGGGTTCAAGTTTAGCTAAGGAGTTACAAATACACTCTACTAGATTTTTGACAAACAAAATGTGAAGCATTCCCAATGTCTTTCTTTCTTGAACTTTCTTGAAGCTGGCTCAATATTACTGCAAGACTATGAAAAACTCACTAACGAGATGAGCCCAGAGTAAAGAAGCTGAACATACTGAAAAGGAATTCTCAACTAGTGAAAGCAGCCATTCCATCTGCCTCTCTCAGTCAGCTGTATATATTACAAAGTAGAGGAAGTCCTAGATGTGTGTGCCTTGTCATCCGGAGAAGAACGAGATGAAGGTAACATCGCAGAATGGTATGATGAAGATGCAAGCTGAGCCAAGGCTGGAACTGCACCACCTGGTAAATGGAATAAGGAAACCAGGGAAAAAGTAGTTCAAACAAAACACTAATTAATAAGGAAACTTACACTACACAAGGATGTGTACGAAAAGAAGCTAATACTTGAGTTATGCCCAACTCCCCGCTGGGCATGTCATTAAATTTCAATGAAAAGGAAAATAAACTAAAGAGCTCCAGCAAAATTTCTTACTTTTGGAGTGAATTAATCTGAACTGAATTAATTTGAACTGAACTGAAATTTCATAGATTAAGTCCAAAAGAACAGGGCCTATTTTGTCTAGATCTTGAAAGGGTTAGCTAAGCCACATCTGAATGGGTTCCAAAAAAAGAACTGTCTAAAGAGCTTAGCAGAAAGTTGCTAATAACTGTTCCAGGTTGCAGCAAGCAAAACTAGAGCCATTAATTGCCAAAACTAAAGCAAAGCTAGATCGACGACACAGTCGCAATTGCGGTAACATTCATGGATGAATAAAGAGGAATCACAGACAAGTAGCCAACTGCCAACACGCTGTGAATTTTTTTTAAAAAAAATTATCATATCTTCTAGAATTCTACCCTCTTTTACCTTTTTTTGTTTGTTTAAGTATTATTCAACATCAAATAACCAAACTTATCATAATATGAGTGAATTATATATTTGGTGAATGAACGATTTTTTAAACATCATGTTTCATTAACTATATAATTAATTTGAAAAAGGGCAGTTTTAAAATTTTCAACTTAAGAAAATCTAATGGAACAAAAGGTTCTAGCATGATCAGTCACCGCAGAATGCACAACATCGAGAGAAGGATGTGATTTCCACCACAATGTTCCATAACAGGATTTCGCGAAATGGCATCTTCAAAATCCATTGCAGAACAGCCATTCCCATTCGGTAATGTAACAAGTTTTAATCCTCATGCAAAAGGAAGCAGCCTTACAACAAGCATTGGGGTGCACAATTGTTCATCAAATGGCATAAAATCTTATGCGCAAGGTGGATTACAAGGCATATAGAGGTCTTAGGAGCTAGATAAAAAGCGCTTGTGAGCCTATCATAGGTTATGGCACACTTTTTGCCAAGAGGAACGTAAACCAAACCTAGAGTATATATTGAACTAAAAACAACAAAATAACATATCATACATGCATAAAATGAAATAAACCAATATAATTCATATTCCAATACCGCTAAAACTAGACATATGTAAGTTAAAAAATAGAAAGAAAAATGAACAATGTTGAGTTTGTTTAATGGCCGCTCGGAATGTTGTTAATGGAATGATGAGGAGTCTTAAGGTGTTGCAATTTGATGGCATGAGATGTGCAATTCAGATGCTATTAGGAGTCTTGAGGTGTTACAGCTATATTTTTTAGCAAAGCAGCCCCTATGCGGTTCGTATGGCTACTGCCTTCGCCAGGATGGTGGAGGATATGATACTTATGTGGCTAGGGTGTTCTCTTACATATCTACCATAACTGAGCAGCCTCACAGAGGATGGCATCCACCCCAAGGCTGGATTAAAATTAATACAGATGTTGAAGTTTATGAGAATGGCTTCTTGGGCTTGTGTTTGGTGGGCAGAAACTCGGATGGCAGGCCAGTGGTCATGGCGGTGAGAAGGGTAGAAGGAAGGTGGAGACAGCTACGGCTAAAGCCGCTGCAGCAGCTTTTGGGGTGAGGGTGGCAGAAGGTGGTGCTCGAAAGTGATACAATGCCTGTAGTTGCAAATTTTAGGCATGCTCATGAAGGATTCTCTCCTATCTTTCTTTTCTATAATGAAATTAGGAATTCTAGAGGTTGCTTTGAGGCTTTTGATTGCTGTAATACTAAAAGAGAAGGGAAAGTAGCTGCAAATCATGTAGCTAGATGGAGTCTTGTGGTGGGTGAAGAGATTATATGTACTGAGTTTCCATCAAACGCTATGGAATTGGTGAATATTGATCTTATTTAATAAAATTTCTACTTTTTCAAAAAAAAAAAAGGTAATAGATAGAAGGTGAGTAGGAAGAGATAGGTCATTTGACAAACTTCGGAGAAAATTTTAAAGTCAATTAAGCCACTCGAAAGCTCTTCCTTATCAATGCTTTATATCAAGCAATCTTCTTTCCCCTTCCCCAAGGTTCTTAGTTCTTCATTAAATTCTACTTCATATTTACATGGTGTATTTGAGAGAATGGGTTTGCTCCTATCACCTTATCTTTGCTTTTATAGAAAAATAAGTTTTAATAAATGAAGATAAATTAAAGTAGTTTGATGGTTAAGAATTTAAATTTCAGTATAAAGATAAATTCTAATAAATCAAAAATAAGCAAAAAATCAAAAATAGCATTTGCTACTATCACCAAGATAAACATCTAATAATTTCATATAAGTTTAGATAACTCTGACCCATGTATAAAAAGGCGTGCGCCTGCCTATGCAAAGAAATCAAGGGCATGCATCTTTTTGGTTCTCAAACGAGGCAATTTGGATGAGGCGCACTAAGGCGCGCCTAGGCACGTGCATTGATGTGCACCAAAAGGGATACTAAGGCGCAGCTTGAGGCGCACCCTGTTTTTCCCGAAAAACTCTCTTTTTATCAAGTGTACCTCACTTCAATACGGCACACTAAGGTGCGCCTAAGGCGTAGGGATTGTCACCTTGGTGCACTTGAGCTTTCTTATAAATTGATTCCGACATTTAATTACCATGTCAAAGTACCATAACCATTGTAGTGTTTGAAGCCCACATATTCCTCAATTATATTGCATCAAGGTATCTTTTCATATTCTATAAATATTATGGTTCTTATATAGGACATTCACATAACATCAATTACCAAATACCAACCCACTAAATTGGCATTCACAATCATACTTAGTGGTTGTTCTATATAATTGCAATACCATTTTAATAGAGATACTTAGTAAATAATAGAACTATAAGTATTATTATGACAATAATACTTATTGGTTGTTCTATATAATTGCAATACCATTTTAATAGAGATACTTAGTAAATAATAGAACAACTATAAGTAATATTGTGACAATAATTATAGGAATATTTTATGAATGATAATAATAAATGATAGAATTACTATGAGCAATTATAACAATAATAATTACATAACTGATGCTATCACAATGCAGTGCTTGTTTGTGTTTTTGTTTGTTTGTGTGTGTGTGTGTGTGAGAGAGAGAGAGATCACCTGTCAATCCAGCACAAGCAGACGAGAAAACTATCACTGGTGGTGCCTAGATAAATTTCCAAGTTTCATAAATTAAAGTGTAAGAATAAATCAAAATTAAAAGGAGGCTTGCCAGGCTTCAAGTTCAAATATTAGAAACTCAAGGATAAATACAAACACGGAAAACAGCCAAATTCATAGACAATGCTTAATAAGTAAACTGTTAATACGAAGAAACCAAATTCATAGAATAATCCAAAAACCCCAAGAGCCAGGAGCAATAAGACAAATAGCACCGTTATGGATAGGCTCAACATACCACAATTACCAACAGAATTCAGAACTGTAGAACTCTCATATTGTCATATGGGGCCTCATTTACAGGTAAAACTTGCAGGTAAAATTTCATCCAAAGTCGAATGGATATTTTTTCTTGACTGTAATTCAGAGACAAGGGATCACATCAAATCAACCAATAGCGCCCTATAAGAGCTCAATATGTTCAATGTGATGACAATTTCCCGGCATTTGATGATATAAAATTGGTGCCAGGAATGAGTTGTGAGCCTGTGAACATTATATCACTATGTATTCATGTACAGTGCCTTCACAATGTTTCAAATATCTTGACCAAGACCATAAGAATAGAGGTATTGAGTATTGAGCTCATACTGGAGGGACAACAATGGAAAGGATAGTATTGTTGAAAACCACATAATCAAATGGATAGTAAAGAGGTGACAGAATCCAATGCTTACAGGTCACCAAAAATCAACCTAGCCTCCAGTAAACACATGAAGCAGAATACATAAGAGTGCAGTATGAATTATTGACATTTTATAGGAGGCATTAATGACGGAATGGAATTGACAAATACCACAAAATAAATGCCAACACAAGAAATTATCTCATCTTGAACTTTTCATATTAGTTAAACACTTAAACATGCAAGGCTTGTCGGCACCAAATCACCAATTGCAAACCAAGTCCCACAACACTGAAAATAGAAGCCTAGTTCTATACTTCCAAATTCCAATTGTGACTTATCATGCATTCCTCTAGTGATACATTATTAGCAACTTTATCCCCAACCTGGCAACAAAAGGAACAAAAGCTTAACATGCACATCACTTTGAAAAAAATTCTCAGGGAAAAGGCCTGCCCCATAACTTGTTCAAAATTACCATTAATCCATTATGCTAGTAATAATGGGTTGGTACTTTGTGGGCCTAATGCAATCTACATGGAAAGTTGATGAAACATATAGAAGCATAAATAGCACATTTTTTTTATCAAACTCCAAAAGTATCCAGGTATAATAGGATGCAGCTTCTAGTGATCATTCAAGCCAAGAAAACTTTACAAATGTATAAGATCGCAAGGAGAGTGAATGAAACGAAGACATAGAACAAGAAAACTTACTCCGACAAGGAAATGCAACCACATTGGCCCTTTTACCCACTTACGAACAGTCGGCATTACTGCGCCCAAAAACAACACTTTCAAAGTTATTTTGCAACAAAAGATGTTGCTATTAGAAGACCAGACCTTAGACATGCTGCAACCAACCTATAAAAACATAAAATAAAGAACCAGCAAAACTAAACCAGGTGAATCCCATTACATACAAGTATACAACCCACAGATAGTCTCTTTGCTGGAAATAACCCCTAATCTAATCAACGTTTAAGAAGGCTCAAGGCGCACCGAGGCAATATGGATTTCCCTACACCTCATTGAAGTGAGACGTAGTTGACAAAGAGAGGAAGAGTTTTTTACGAAAAATAGGGGTGCGCCTCAAGCTATGCCTAAGAGCACCTTGGTTCGCCTCATTGAAATCGCCTCGCATAAGCCCTAAAGGGAACATACAACTTTTCACCTTGCGCGCAAACACTGAATCCAATTTACCTTAGACCAATCAGGCCAGACAGATTGGTGGCTTTGGATCAAATAAATTACTGCAGAGATCATTAAAAAAACTACTAAAACTATTATGTCACTTTTTCAGGCCAAACCCTTTTTCTTGAGCTCACTTGAAGCCATCACTTCCAATCCACTGACATATCAATATTTGTTTTTATATATTAGAAAAATAAATAACTACCAATATTTGTTTTTACATATCAGTAAAATATACATGATCAGCACAGTTAAGTGAATAATACTTCGTAGTACAATTGTCAAAACGTGACAATTACTCAAGAATGGGCGAAGTTCAATAAGAAGCCAAGGTCACAGATAGAAACGAGTAAAGAAAAAATGAATAAAATACAAAGATATTTACCAAAATTGAATGCATAGAATGCACTTGTTGTGCCACCAACAGCAGAACCAATCTGAAATTATTCACCAATTAAAGGCATAAATTGACCGCGACAACTAAAATCAAAGATTAAGCTAGAAACAAATTGAACACTTAACCTAAAATTCAAAGACATGCACATATTGCATACCATAGAAAAGCCATCTCTGATCAAAGGTGGCACAGTCCAACGACTAGTTTCCTATTTTTACAACAAAAAAAAAAAAATCAAATTCAAGTAAAGAAACTACTAACGACAAAGAAATTGAATTCAAAAGAAGTAACTCTTCTTTGGCTTGGAATTTTACCATCTCTTTTGAAAGAGGACCAACACAATGTGGACATGTGAGTGGAGCCACAAGCTTGGAAGTTTTTTCCATATTCTTCTGAAATCCCTAATAATAATAAGCTCTAAAATAAAGAGAAAAGTTCTTTAATGATTGTATAGTGTTGTGGAGGGAATTCTTTTCGAGAGCACTAGAAATTCTTACCTCAACAACTGATTCGATGGAGGAGAGGAAGAAGAAGAGAAACCGCTTCAATGGAGAGCTCAATGGAGGAAACAGAGGGGGCGCAGCGTAAAAGCTCAATTAGATTACCCTAAACAATTAATCTAACAATATATTAAACATCATTCAAACGATGAATTTCAACGATTGTAACAAAAACGAAAACAAAATCTAACCACAAACTTTAAATTTGGGCTTGGTGACTCTAAAATTTCGGCAGAGACGAATAGGGCATCAGCAGATTCAGCACCGGTGGCTGTCAATGTGGCGGCGGGCGGTGGGAAACGAGCCAACGGCAACCAGAGAGGGGGGCTTGGTGAGGAAGGAAGTACAAAGAGGAGGAACCTTAAAAAACTGCAAAAGCTGCTCAATTACAGTAGGTAATTCATGGACCCGGACCAGCCAGCTCTAAGGTCTATGCATTCCAGCTCTAAGTTGTTCTTCCTGGTCGTTTACTTTAACCGAATATAAATAAAATGAATTTAATAGAGATAAATTAAACTGAACTGAATTAAAAATATTTAACTTTTGAATTAATAATTTTAAATAATGATTAATTTGATATTTTAATTCTCTCTATAATTTTTTGTAATAAATTTTAAATAATTTATTAAATAAATATTTAATTTTTGGATTAATGATTTTAAAGTAAAAATAATGTTTCTCACTTTTGAAATATTATTATTGTTGTTGTTGTATCAATATTATTATCATCATCATCAAGATATTAATAATATTATCATCAATATTATTATTGTTATTATTATTATTATTATTATTATTATTATTATTATTATTATTATTATTATTATTATTATTATTATTATTATCGTCGTCGTCGTCGTCATCTAATGGAAATCAATATTATTATCATCATTTTTACTATTATCATTGTTATCATTAGAGGTGGAAATTGAGTTAGGTTGGGTTTGTGTCAACCTTATTACATAAACGGGTTTAATTCTTTGACCCTAACCCGACTTGTTTAATGAACGGGTCGTGTTAGGCTGACTCGCTTATTTAAACGGGTCAAACCTCCCAACCCAAACACGTTAATAACTGGTCAATTTCGTGTTGGGTTAGCGGGTCGTATCAATTTTTCTCACCTCTAATTATAATTATCATTATTATTACTTAAATAATATAATAGAAAATAATTAGTAAATTTATTGAAAAAACCCGAACTGAACTGAACTTAGGGGTTGTTTGGTTGGTTTTTTTTAAAGGTATGGAATGGATTTGATACCAATCCATTGTTTGGTTGGGTTTTTTTATGGTAGAATATGAAACCTATGAGTAGAGGTGGCCACCGGGCGGGCCGGGCCGGGCCTGGCCGGAAAATGATGACCCGTGAACCGGCCCGCTGGGTAACCGGGCCGGGCCGAACCGGGCCGGGTTCATGGAGTGGTGACCCATGAACCGGTTCGGCCGGGTTGAACCGGGCCTCACACCGGGCCGGGTTGGGCCGGGTTCGCGGGTTGGACCGGGTTCATGGGTTCGCGGGTTGGACCGAGTTCATGGGTCTGTAGTTTAAGGGGGTTTACGGTTTAGGCATTTGGAGAATTGGAGGGTTTAGGGGGGTTTGGAGAGGGTTTAGGTAATTTAGAAAATTTGGAGGGAGGGTTTGTAAATTGTAATGGTTTTTACTTTTGAGTGTTTATAGTATATATGATAATATGAATAAATGAATAATTGAATATAATACATTAAAACAATTAAACAAGTAACAAATTTATAAATTACAATTATAAAAATGTATGTAATAAATGAATAATAAATCATAGTGGACCAAATAATTGAATATATTACTTACACAATTAGAATTCGTAATTACACAACTAGAATTCGTAACTAATATTTAATTTATAAATTAGAAATTAATTTATTACAATTTACAAATATATTTTATAAAAAATAATAAAATTAAATCACTTCAACAAACTGGAAAAAAAAACATCCAAATGATATTAGTTAATTACAATTTACAAAACATATGCATTAAAAATTATTACATAATTTAAAAACATTAAAATAATTATGTAAAAAATAAGGCAAAAATATATGAAACCCCCCGGGGGGAGGGGGGGGCTTGGACTTACTTTGATTATTAAAATTTAATTTTTGAATTAAATTTTAGTTTATTAAAATTTAATTTTTGAATAAGTTGTGTCATTTCCGCTAGGGCCTGCATCGGATTCTGATGTATTCATCAACATCCACGGGTCTTCTTCGTCTTGTTCGTCCTCCTTCAATCCTTGTATCCTTTTTTCCGCCTGATCCCAATCTTTTTTGCAAACACATATTTCTATGGTATCAGGGTGTAGGCTAGATCTTTTTTCATCCAATACTCTTTTACCTGCACTAAAAGCTGACTCGGAAGCAACAGTAGATGCCGGAATTGCTAGGACATCCTTAGCAATTCTAGCTAGAATAGGAAATTGAACTGAATGGGAATGCCACCATTTAATAATATGAAAATTTTCGTTAGTTTCGAATTGAAAAGATAAATAATCATCTATACCTGAACCTTCATCTTGGGAGGGTGATGATGTGGAAGGTACCATCGATTTTCCTTTACGAAGGATAGATGCTAAAAAGGGGTCTCTGTTTTTCGGCTTTGGTTGTGAAGACTGACCGGGTTGATAAATACCCGCATAATGTTCATATAGTCTATCTAATATTGTCTTACAATCATTTACATATTTATCAACATCATAATCTGTACCAAGAGTTTCGTAATAAAAGGTCAACAAGCTTCTCAATCCTTCAAGCTTGAGACCCGGGTCAAGAATAACTGCAATGCCATAAATGTAAGGGAATTCGGCAAAATAGGACATCCATTTTACCTTCATTCCCCACAAGATGTCGGTGACGGCAGGAATTTCACTGTTCTGGCTGCCTTCGTGAATAGCGTGAACTATTTTAATTCCTTCTAATACAACTAAATGTACATTAGGCTCATAAACATAAGAAAAAACTTTAGTAGCATATTCAAATGCGACAAGTACATCACGAATAATCATAGCAATAGACCAATTGTAGTTAGTAATCATTTCACCCGGCTCAGAACGAGTTTCATTATACAATTCAGTTAAAACTTCACGATATTTAATCGCATCATCCAATAATTTAAAAGTAGAATTCCATCGGGTTACGCAATCTAAACCTATGCATTTTTTCTTTAGTCCTCTTTCCTCACATTTTCTTTTATAAGCCCTGCTCATACTACGAGTGACTCTAATCCACTTTACTACACTCCTAATTGGTTGTAATAGGGGATATAAGTCTTTAATACCTTCTTGCGCACATAAGTTTAATATATGCGCACAACATCTAACGTGTAAAAGGCTACCATTAAGTAGCAAAGGTACGTCACTGTCTTGTTTTAAAAAGTCAATAGCACGGGTATTAGCCGATGCATTGTCAAATGAAGCTGAAAAAAGTTTGTCAACCAACTGAAATTTTTTTAAACAATTTACAATACGGGTTTTAATGTTAAAACCCGTATGGTTTTCCTCCATTGCCTCAAAACAAATAATCATTTTTTGTAAAAACCATTCATCATCTATCCAATGAACAGTTACACAAATAAAAGGTTCACCTACAAAAGAAGTCCAACAATCACTAGTTATGCTAACCCGACCATCACAGGTACGGAACATTTCCATCAAATAAGCTCGATAAGAATTATAAAGTTTGATGGTGCGACGTTTAAGGGTGTTTCTAGGAATTCTTCTAAAAGCCGGTTGCATAGCAACCCGGTTAAAATGTTCGAAATTGGGGCTTTCCCCATGAGTAAACGGCAATTCATTAAGAATAACATATTTAGAAAATTCATCAATCATTCTATCACGATTATAAACAAAAGGCATACCTGCGCCGGGAGTAGTCGTTGCGTACCCATGGATTTGAGCCTGTCTCGAATCATCTCTTTCTGCACCATCGGGCCCCAAGTTGTGACCCTTTTTTAAATGACGGGCCAATGTTCCGGTTCCATCGTTTTTGGTCCACTTGTAACTTTTTGGTTTTTTTGTTTTAGTAACATCTCGACAAATTTTGCAAATTGCAGTATATTTGTCGGGATCATTTGTTGCTACTTTGTCATAGTAAGGCCATACCCATGAGGTATGACCTCTTTCTCTTTTACCAGTTGATGTTGTATTAGTGTTACTAGGACCACCTTGTTCACCTCCTCCTTAATTAAAAAAAATGAAATATTAATACTTTATTTTCATAATATATCCAATTTTTGTACATAAATAAACAATTAGTGAATTAATTAATTTATTCAAACTCTTGAAAGTATTAATTTCAAGTTATATTATTTACGTAACTACGTAACTATGTAACTATGTATGAATCAAAATTAATTTCAAATTATATTATTTACATAAACAATTAATTTATTTATATAAACTCATGATTCATAAATGTATGATAAAGTAAACAACTATAATAACTTCAAAAATATTAATTTGAATTTATACCTTCCATATTATCCTCCGATTCAAATTCGGGAACGTAACCTCCGCCTCCGGCGCCCACCGGAATATGAGGAGGTGGCATTGATGATGATGATTGATGGGATTGATATGGGTTGGTTCGAGGTGGACGAGGATTTTGTTGACTGTTTAATGCCCTAGCTAATGATTCAATTTCATCTGTATTTACTTCATACGAACCGTGAAATTGATCATTAACATTACCTCTACCATCACCTCTACCAGCACTACCACCACCAATTCTACCACCACTATTCCTTCCAGACATTTTTTTTTTAAATTTAGAAACTAATTTAAAATATAAGAACTGAAATTTTAATATAAGTATATAACTATATAAGTATATAACTATTAAAATTGAGAGATATTTTTTTTAATATATAAGTATATAACTATTAAACTATATAACTATATAAGTATATAACTATATAACTATATAAGTATATAACTATAAGAAATTAAGAACTGAAATTTTAATATAAACTAGTAATTTCTGAATAATTTTTTTTTTAGTATAAACTTCTAAAATTTAACTATTAAAATTGAGAGATTAAGAATTCAGAATGAGAACTTTGAGAATTAGAGAGAGTAAGAGAAGAGAAGAAGATTGATGTTAATTGTGAAGAATATTGGGTAAATTGGATGGGTATTTATAGAGGAAATTTGGGAGGGAATATGTAAAATTTAAATTAAAAAAAAAAAAAAAAACATAAAAAGCCGTTGGAGGCAGCAGAAAAAAGGAGAGGAGGATAGGAGTGTGCATGCATGCATTAGCCTGAAATTGCAGCAGAAGCGTGGCAGTCCGGGCGGGCCGAACGGGCCGGGCCGGGCCTAGGTCACGGGCCGAACACGGGCTGGGTCACCGGCTGGGCCGGGTTAACCGGGTTAAACGAACGGGTTGGGTTACGGGCTGGGTTTGCAAAATCCGACCCATGACCCACCCGGTTTGTACCGGGCCGGGTTTAACCGGGCTTGACCCATCAGGGTTGAAAACCGGGCCGGGTCCGGGCCGGGCCAACCCGGCCCAGTGACCACCTCTACCTATGAGTATTTAACTCTACCATATCCCCTTCAATTCCATACTCCCCTCACCCCACAAGATTCTAAATCCATTCCCTCAACTTACAAACCCTAACTTAAGAATGGAGGAGAAAAAAGCTAGAAAAAAAAAACAATTTCTGTTGCCGGCGTTACTTCGTCTTTGATTTTTGCATTTTTGGTCTTGCTGTTAACTTGCTTCAATGGTTATTCTCTTGCTGTTTAACTTTTATTTTTCATCTTGTTGTTAACTTGTATATTGTTACTTGTTAACCTGTTTCGATGTTTGTATTTTTTATTTATTTTTTTTTTGGCAATGAATGTTAACATGTTTCAGTGTTTGTATTGGCTTTTTTTAGAGGGAGATTTGTATTGGCTTTTGGGTATCCATCCTAAAAGTGAACCAAACAACATGAATGAATATAGAATCCATTAGAGGATTGAACCAAACAATTTGAAAGTGGTATGGGATTTTGAATCCATTCTACCCTGGTATGGATATCCATACCATTTCATTCCAGCTTAATGAACCAAACAACCCCTTAATAGAGATGAATTGAATTGAACTTAACTGAATTGAATTCAATCTGAAGTAAACAAGCTCTTACTCTACAAATGTTCACACTTCAAACACTAAAGTAACAATGTTCACACTTCAAACACTAAAGTAACAATGTTCACAACAATATTATCAAATGTTAATCAACATCAAACTATCAAATGTTCACAACAAAATTATTAAATGTTCATCAACATCAAACTATTCATCAAAATCAAACTATGAAATGTTCACAACAAAATTATAACATGTTAATCAACATCAAACTATACTTCAAATGTTCACATCAAAATTATCAAATGTTAATCAACATCAAACTATCAAATGTTCACAACAATATTATTAAATGTTAATCAATATCAAACTATCAAATGTTCACAAACATCAAATTATCAAATATTCACAGCAACATTATCAAATGTTCACAACAAAATTATCAAATACAAACATTAAATTATCAAATGTTCACGTCATTTAGACTGGGATGGGTGGTCCCAGGTACAGCCAATAATTTGTGAACATTGCTGCAATAAATAAACGAGGTGAGAGCGAAAAAACACACAAAAAAACGCAATACACCCCAGTTATACCAAAAACAACTTTTTATGTTCCATTTTTTAAAAATTGCATTTTCTCCCAAAAAAGCAAACAAATTAAAGCAACAACTTCTCAGTCATAGTTCATACAAAAAATGGCAAAAAAAAAAATCAAAAAACGAACTTTCCCATAAAATCATTTACTACGCTACTAAATACTGATGCTTTTCACAATAGCCCTTCCAAAAAAAATCATACACCAGTATAATTTTTTTCAATTTTAATTTTTTATAACCAGTTTTTAGCTTACATTTTTCACAAAATTGATTTCATTTTGTTTTAACTAATGATTTTACAAGTTTAAATCAACTAATATATTTTGAACTGTACATTTATAGGTTTTAGATTATTGTTATTATATTACTGTGGTGGCAGTGGTGGTAAGGGCAGCGACGGGGATGACAGTGGTGTGGTGATGGGTGGTGGTAGGGGGCACCGAAAAATGATTGAAATGGTAGATGGAGTGGCGGTGGTGGTTGTGGGAGTGGCAGTGATGGTGGTAAGAGAGGTTTTTTGTCGGATGAGAAACATGAAGTCTCAATTTAAAAACAAAACTTAGAAAACAACCTTTTATATTTTTCCTTAAACTATTTCATTTTTTAAATGGTTGAAATACAAATTTGTCGAAAACTGTTTTGTTACAATTCTTGATTGTATGTTTCATGTTATTCGCAATATTTGTAAACATAAGGACTCCTAAACAATTTTTTGGTTTAATCGTATTAAGTGTGTAGATTTGTTGTTTAATTATTGTGTGTAGCTCCATATGAAATGGGAGATAAGTTATAGGTAAGATAATAGAAAAGTAAGACGTAAATAAAACAAGAGAAAAAATAGATTGGTGCCCTTTTATGTAGTAAATTTTTTAGATATAAAAAGAAAAAAATTGTATCAATTCTTTTGAAATATCCCATAAAAGTTTTTCAATACATACAAAAAGTATAATTTGTAATGATGAATTGAACATGAGAATTTTAAACAAAAGGCCAAACCAAATAATTAGATCTTTTTCCTTTTATTTGTGTGAAAATTCCATTTTCATTTGCATTTTTTTGCTAATAAATACCAATTGTACTTCTAGAAATTTAGTTCAAACAGTCAGAAAATCATAATTTTAAATACTGACATATTAATCTTCCCGGAATATGGCTATTTTATTTTCTCGCTTTTTTACATACACTACACTATAATTTAATAAGGAAATTGTTTCCACTACTTAAAATTAATAAGTTACACCTATTTTTTTTGAGATTATCGTGGTCGTGAATTTGGATTTGCAACCCTATTTAAGTTATTGTTGGCCAACATAAAAAGACTACAAGCTGACGCAACAAACTAGAGTGTTACATACATACTTACATTACTATAGTTGTGAAGATATATAAATGAAAATGAGGGAATTCAAACTTCATAATAACGTAAATAATGTTTTAACATAAATGAAAATTAATTAATAATTTTGCTTGAACATTAAGTTTATTTCGAAAGCAAACGGAAAAACCATTTGAATCGAATTGAAAATAAAACTTATGAAGTGATAACATCACAGCAATATTAACACTAGATGTTAGAAGTTTTGTATTTTGTTATTTTAGCCGCATTGAGGCTGCAGTTGGTAGGCCAATGTCTAAAACATTTTCAATGTAAAATAAAATTCAAGAAAATCAATTTACAACCATTGTAAATTTAGTTTTTCATTGTTTGATTGGATGTAAGGAAAATGAAAGGATAATAAAGGAGGTAGTGGGAGGAGCTAGAAGAGTGGCAAAGGAAAACGAAGGAAAACTATTTTCCCTTCATTTTGAAAGAAAAATGGTTAATGCTTTTCCATTAATGGGAAACTATGGAGTAGAATGGTTTTACACCCCTTTGTAAACAAAACAATATAAAATTGGAGATAGTTTTCCTAAAAATGTTTTACATTCAACCAAATTGAGCCTTAGTTCATTCTACAAATTAATATTTAGTATATTAAAACACACACCCAATTACACATGTGTCATCATCTTCGTCGTTCTCTCCGTTATTCACTTTCTTTAATTTTTATACACATTTCATTATATTCAAGTTCTATAATTTTTCATCTTCTTTTATTGAATATTGAATTTAGCTACCAAAAGGTTCATCTTCTTTCAATGAATTTGGCATCCAAATGGATGGTTTTCCATCTTCAACTCTTTTTTTTTACCCGGCGCTGCACAGACGTCATGTGAAATAGATTTGAGTTCACCTAATTTAAAAATCATAATAATAGTAAAGATATATATCATACAAAAAGCAATAAACTTTGATTTAATCAATAAAGATGAAAATAATCAAATTTGAGTTCAATTGGGAAAATTCCACAAAGAATTATAGGATTGCCACCAAATTCAAAGTACACAAATGGAAAAGGCTATAAATTTATTCAAATTCACCCAAAATCTAACAACTTTATCAACTATGGAGTATTGTCAATAATTAGTGTCCTCTTGTTATAATTAAGCATTAATAATAGTTGGTATTGGTAATGTTGTATTTAGGAAAGTTGATTGTTATTCTTCATTTTTGTATTCGCACGTTAAGCTACGTGATTTTTTTTTTAAAAATTAGGTTATCTTCATTTTGTTTTTAGTGTTATTTAATTAAGGGAGTAGAATTGTAATCTACTTGAACACCGTCGTCACATCCCCTTTCCTTATATAATAGAGATAATAGATACATGTAGCCAATATACGTTTGATTATTTTTTTTCTTAGATTCTTAGACAATATACCCATTACATTATTTAGGAAAATTTGATTTAATTTATTTCTCGTTTTCTTTAGTTAATATGCATTGGATTTTTTTCTTAGGCAATATACCTCGTACGTAATTTAAGATTGTTTTGATTTATTGCCCATTTTGTTTTGTCAATTGACGTTTGACTTTTTGATGATGTTAGAAAATATATCCATTATAGATTGATTTGATTTGTTACTGTTTTGTTTATTTTCATGGTCTCAAAGTTTTTTTATTGTTTGACTTAATTGCCCTAGTTTTGTAACTTCGTTGCAGCCTTTTATTATGGATTGGGTGTGGGTATATATGATCATAATTCGTAAATCACAATGGACACCAAATCACCACCATAGCCCTTTTAGCTTATATAACACAACGATTGAAATTTTATATTAAGCAAAGATTTTGAACATTTGTGATTTTGGTTTGTTATTGAATTTTTATATTATACTCCTTCCGTCCTTCAAAGAAAGCCCGAATTGACTTTTATTACTGTTCATTTGTTAACTTTGGGATTTTCCATAATATCTATTATATAAACAAAAATATAATCAAATGATATCTCGTGTGATTCAGCTCAATGTGTACTTTTTAATATGTAATTGTTACAAATTTTTATGAAACATATCCAAAAGATATTTTTACTTAAGTAAATGGGGCGTTCTTTAAGGAATAAAGGGTATATAAGTTTGATGTTATTTAGTTAGGGGTAAAATAGTAATCTGCTTGAACATCGCCACAATCTCCTTCACTTATATAATAGGGATAAATCTAGAACATCCATTTATAACAAAAAAAAACCTTTATTCTCTTTGTCCTTTAAGTTTACTAAATTTACTTTTTTCACGCCCCCTAAAACATAACGATAATGAACATATCTTTAGATATATATAATAAAAATTATATATTAAAAAAGTCCACATTGACACGAATCAAACGGGATCTCTCTTGACTATATTTTATCTTATATGTATAAAATTAGAGAGTCAAAGTTTACAAAATGAACAGTGACAAAAGTCCTTATGCAACAAACATACAAGGATGAAGGTTGTACATTACAAAACTGGGTAACAAACCAAACTCTGTATACACAAAATCTTTGCCTAAAATAAACATTCAATCAATATAAAATAAGTCGACAACAATCATTGTTTTAAAAAGCTATACATAATCCACTTATTTGTATTGCATTATCGACATGCATTAAAAAAATTCGGTTCAAACCTATGAAATTTTAGTTTTGATCAGATTCAATTACTAAAACAATATTGTGTATATTGAAAACAATAATATGGAGTACAAAATTTTCAAAATTGTCGCACGCAACACGTGCAAAGAAAGCTAGTTCTCATGTATTACAACTACTGTTCTCAGCTAAGCAATCATTTTCACATAGGCCTAACCCTACAGAATAAGGGTTATGTGAGAAATGTAGTTTTGGTATGAATGATGTGAAACAACTACGACCATTTGATCAATAAATTAATGATTAAGATTAAATTTGTTTTTTTTCCTCGTTACTTTTTCTATAGTTTTCACTCAATGTATTCATGATATGAAATCAATGTGTTTTTACTCAATCTACTTGTTGTTTACATTGAATGTACATGTAGTTGATAGTCAATGTAATTATAGTTCATACTTATTGTATCTATTTCTTTATCACACTCTCACAATAAACCCCTTTCTCACCGACCGAAACTAAGCCCTAAAGAACTAGGATCATGTAGTCATCAAGTCATGTGAGAAAACTAGTTGCGATAAGAAGGATGAGAAACAATGATAACCCTCGCATTAACAAGTGAAAGGTTAATATTAAATCAAATTGTTTCATATTACTTTGCTTAAAATTTGTAAGCAATGTATTTATACTATGAAGTACTTAAGTCAATGTATATATGCTTGTATTTATAGGCTTACCTCCGTTTCTTATTATTTGCAACGATTTGACACTTTTCCTCTCTACTTTATTTCACATCTTTGCAAATAATAAGAAACGGGGGTAGTATGTGTTTTTTCCATACTTTTTTTTTTTTAATTTTGACTAACTTCAATAAAATTACCCTATTTTTTTTTCTTTTTTATACACTCTCTCTTACTTTTTATACAACTCTTAATTATCATTTATTTTTTTTTCTCATATTCCCAATTGATTTATTGGTTTTAATGAAAACTCATGTGAGTAAACTCACATATAAAGGTATATATTTAATTCATATCCATTTTGCAACAGTAAAAAAAAGGAAATTAAAATCATATGAGTTTGTTTAAATACGTATTTTCATTTTTATAATAATAATAACATTTCGTAATAAAATTTCAAAAGTAAAAATAGTAAAACACATTTTTTAAAATTTATTTTCCCAACCCTAACTTCAATTATATATTTAAGATTCAACTGCGGGGGATTTATGTTAACCGTACTATGAATTTTGTTCTAATGAATTATCCGCTAAACTATTTTGTTGATTGAGTTTTTAACACCACCTCCCCTTCACTTATAACATAGAGATAGTTGTAAACAAAACAAAAGGTTCATCCATAATATTCTATCTCATATCAAAATTATACTATAATAAAAAAGAAAATATTTGTGTAAAAACTATATGGTGTCTATTTATAGAGAATTCAAAACTTTGAATTTTGGTGTTTGTATTATATTTTTTTGAATTATTTATTTTTTAATATTTTCATGTTAATAAATACAAAACTTTCCTTTTTAAATGATATTAATGTCATTTGGATATTTAGAAATTTTTAAATGGTATTTTAGTTTTTTCAAGGGGGATACCATTGCTCCCCTTTACTTATATAATAGAGATACATTTCATACTAGAGGTTTTTTTTTAAAATTTTAAATATGGTAAGGTTAATTCACGGAATATTAAGCCTCTATTCTTTACACAAGTTTATAATCCAAATCCAATCCATTCTAATCTATTAAAAAGTCATGTAAGATTGATTAGTTACCTTCCAAATATATACTCAGGCAATTTTGAAGGAGAGCCATAATTTTTTTTAATTTTTTTTTTTCTTGGATTTGTAGGAGAGCCCTAAATAGTAAAAACTCCTTATCAATTGCCAAATATTAAGTGTTTTTTTTTTGGCTTCCAAAAAAGTGATTTTTTTAGTGCATCGCTATTCACCATTTCACCCCTTAGAACCATTTCATTTCATTGTCAGTATATTTCACAAATCACAATCCCCGTTCTCGGTTTCTTCCTCTTTGCTAATCTTTTTCCTTTAAAAAAAAAACCTTTCCAGGATTTTCACTTTTACGCTAAACCCTTCTTTCCTCCATTGAAGCGTACTCGTAGTCCTCCATTGAAGCTGCTTCTGTGATTTGTCTCCTCCATTGAAGCAGCTTCTGAGGTTGTTTTTTCTTCTTCTTCTTCTTTTTTTTTTTTTTTTTAATTATCGAAAATCAGTTTTACAATCTAGGGTTCAATCTTTAATTTAATTACACAGTCAATTAGTGTTTTTATAAGGTGGATTATTGAGAGATTGGTTATCATTAATGAAGTCATAGAAGATTGTAACGAGCTATTTTGTTGCTAGAATTTTGTGATACTCTAAAGCGAAAAATCATGTGATTTTTTTCGACTCTAATTTGATAATTGAATCAAGTTTGGTTTCTAATGTGTTGCAGGCTTTTGTTTATATCCCTCCAATGTTAGGATCAAACTATGACGATGGACCTTGTCTCCATGGGTCCAGGGCGGCCGCCCCTCGTGTCTTGGCTCAGGGATGGGCATTTTACTAGTATGATGAATACGTCTCAATCGATAGTGCTCTATGAGCTTCCTAATGTCGCTTCTGAGGATTCTGTTATGGCTGGACCTACTGAAAGTAGAGACAGGCCTGCTACTAGTATGATGTACATGCCACAAACGATTGTGTTCTGTGAGCTTCGTCATGAGGCTTTTGAGGATTCTGTTCCGACTGGACCTGCTGAAAGTGGGTTGGTCTCAAAATGGCGGCCTAGAGACCGAGTAAGATTGCTTTATTTTGGATTAGCTTTGTTTGTTTAAAATTGTAATGTATGAAAATTCTTTGTGTTTACTTTTGTTGATTTTAGAAAAGCTAGGTTAAAGATGGAGTTGTATGTTTGGATATGGATTGTAAATACACTAATTTATGTTGAAGACAAATGCTAATACCGTTTTATAAGATTTGGATGTTTTTTTAGTGTAGTTAATGGTGACTGCTGAGGCTGACACAAAGCTGATTGTTTAGCCAAGGAATAGTCAAGATGGTATTTATTTATTTATTTATTTTGGCGGGGTGGCCAGGGGACATCTTTTGGTGGAGGGGATGGGGGAGGCCGGAGGGTGTTATGTTTGCTCAAAACTGAATGCCTGAACCATATTTGTTTGCTAGATGATGTGAACAGTATTTAGTCTGCTTCTCTGGTATTCAGTTGACAAGGGCAGTTGGTTCATTCAATACTATGTATTAGAAGCAAAGTCCAAGAGACCAAGGATGAAAAAGAGGTAAAAAACTCAAATGGGTTTAGAAGAGCTTTCTTGTAATCTCATTTCGGTTTGAGAGATTTGATGGAGTTCGAAGAGATGGTTTTTCAGGGATGGTTTGGGAGAAAATATCCCCACAGAAGGGAAAATAAAAGACAAACTTTCAGGTGGCTAATCTTGAACTACCTTGTGAGTTTTTGCTTTTGGCAGTTGTGGATAGAATAAGTAAAGGAAGAGTCAGGTATATTGGTGAGGTGCACATAATTTCTGGCTCTTAGGGTTTCCAGGGACATTGTGTTTGACTAGATCTCTGATTCTCAGTGCTTGTGTTGGTACATGTTTATTGTACTTGAAAATATGGAATAAAAGTTTTGGTACATAGGAGTATAAATTTGTGCTGTAGCAGATACCACTGGTTATAAGGTTGCTTGTGGAATGCTATTTCTTTTATCTTACATTGTACAAGTCCCAGAAGTTACAAAAATTGTTTTCTTAAGATTTTGTATTAGATATACATATGGATGGGATTTTGATGCTCAACCTTCTCTCTTTTTATTCTTCTGTCAATCTATCATTATGCTGATGTTCTTTTGGCATGAGATCAGGTTGTTTTATGCTTATCAGCTCATAGTAGGTTGTTTAACTATTTATTTTGCTTAGAGTTTCTCAATAAAGTTTACACCAAGATATATTTTTCAGATGAAGACAGGAATGGTGGCTCTTGTTTTATGTTTAAATATCAGTTGTGACCCTCCTGATGTTATTAAGATAGAGCCGTGTGCGAGGCTGGAGTGTTGGATAGGTATGCTCAACTTATAATCTTTATTTTAGGATTTTTTTAAAAGTAAATGAATAACTTTTGTTGATATTGATGATATTTTTGTTTAAATGGAGAATAATTGATTGATCACTCCATATTGAGTAATTGGTTAACCGAGTTTGTGTGATATTTTGGTTTTTTTAGGCAAGTGAATTATACCACAACAATGTGGTTGGGAGGATGTGCTTTTTCTGTTAAAAAAAAATTCTATGATAATGTAGAAAAGCTCTGACATGTTTTGCTGTTCTTGCAATGTTTTCATCTTTTTTTGACATACCTGTTGCTCCATTGACACTTCTTAGCTGCTCTAACCTAGCTTTGACGGTATATATGGACTTGTTCATTTGGGTGGTTTGACTACCTTTTATTCTAGTGATTTCTTTGCAATTAGCGTTAGCTTTTTATAAGGATGTTAGGCTGCATAAGCTGTTGGCTACTTGGTTTAAAAGGTGTGATTTGGGTGCACCTAGGCACAAGGCGACTTCGTGTGATAGGGAAAATGCTTTAGCAAGACCAGTCATAGAAAACTTTGATGTGCACAAACTATGACGTGTACAACAGGCACACACTTTAGGTCACATTTTAGGGGCAAGCCTCTTGCGATTTTGCTTTTGGAAAATTTTCTATGATTTGAGTAAAATGTGAAAAATAAATGATATTTCTTTAGATTGAAACTTACCAATGCTTTAAACATCAACTTAGAAAACAACAAAGTTTTAGTCCCAAAATAATTTGGGTTTAGCTAGACGTGAATATATGCATGAGAATGTGAGATTGCAAAAGTTATTAGCCCATATTTTCTCCCTCCATGCTTCCCCATTAAACGCCCGCTCTTTCTCAACCCGTAGCAGCCAATTACTCATATCACCTGGAACCACTCTCAATTAAGTTTGTTTTGGTCTTCCTCTATCCGTGACCTTCCTATCTTTTTGCCATTTCTCAAGCTTCCTTATCAGTGCTTTATTCGGTATCCGTCTCATGTGACCTTAGATGATTTTTACTCATCTTATTTTCAATAAGTGTGACCTCTATCTTCTTCCTGATACCTTGCTTTGTACTCTCTCCATTTTAGTTTATTTTTTACATTTCCTTTTTAGATGTTTCCTTTTATTCTTAACATTTTCCATATTTCTTTTTCCGTGCTCCTAACTATCCCTTATTAATTTTTCTAAATTACACCTATAAAATACCCACTTTAATTTTCCACCTAAAACCAAAAAGGAGAACATATTATACTAGTGTAATATCAAGTAATTCCAATTTCTAAAACATTTTGACTTCAACTTCCATGTAATTTCAAAAGATATTAAGGGGCCGTTTGGTTGCTCAAGGGAAACGTAATGGATTGCAGAAAGAGAATCAGGGAGAAAGGAAAGGGATGACCCTGATTTGCCCTGTTTGTTTATTTACTTGAAATTCTTTAAACAATAAATAATCTACATAGGAGAGTAAGAGAGAAAGGCGGTGGGAGGAGTTTATTTAACAAGAAGAACAATTTTAAAAATAATAAATAAAAAACATTTTTTAAAACAAATTCTTGTGCAGTGTGTAAGAATGAGTTCGAGCTTTGTTTGAAAGCCAAACAAATGTCGTGCAAGCACTTGTATCACTCAGATTGTTTGATTCCATGGCTTCAGCTTCATAATTCTTGCCTGATTGTATGAGCTTTGAACGAGGAACTGTGGATGGTGGACAATAGGTTGAGGGTGGTAGTAGTGTTGGTGAGAAGAGGTTTAGAATTTCTTTGCTGTGGCCTTTTAGGGGATTTGGAGGGAGTAATGGTGTTGGTCGTTTGAACGGTGGTGGGGGTGGTTCGAATGGTGGTGAGTCGTTGGTGAGGGTGGGTGGCCGCCGGAGATGGTGAGTGAAGATGGGAGAGAGGAAGATGGTGAGTGAAGATGGGAGAGATGAAGATGGTGAGTGAAGGAATGGGATGGAAAAGATAGGGGGGAGGAGAGAATAGTAAAATGATTGAATGAGGTAAAGGGATTAGGTTAAGTGGGTAAAGGGAATGATTAAAACAAGCCAACAAACAACATAAAAGGGCTCATTCCCTTTCCCTTAGATTACTACCCCAAACCAAACGGCCCCTTAACTTATACCCATTCTTCTTAATTCACATGCAAAAGTCAAAACATAAAAAAAACGAAGCGAAGTGAGTATTTTATCTTTTCTTGTATCCCACACATCCAACATATACACATCTACTACTTTCTACTTATGAACATGACAATATAAATACACAATGGATTTTGTCAACTGAAATCTTTGGTCAAAAGCCCAATCTGGAAAATCTTAAGTCCAGATTTAGTGTTAGTCAATGGCCATAAACCTGTTGACAAGCACCGAAAGCTTTGGTGAGCCATTTGTGGTTAGTTGTTTGTTGTCGAGCACTTGAGCTGGGTGAGTTCTGGTGAGTTTCTCTTCTCTCATTGATCTTATCTTCTTTCTTTTGTTTTCTTTTCTGTCCTTTGTCACTGTGTTACTTCTCAAGACTTATGTACAAGTGCAACTGGTACAACATTTTTTATTTTATTTTTTTGAACAGAAAAGGTTAGTGCTGTACACAGTTGTTTATATCTGCCCTTTCTTTTACATTATCTTAGTTTTCTTTCTCAAGATGGCATTTTCTTTGAACAGACAAGGTTACTGCTGTACTCAATATTGTTTTTGTTTTCTCCCTTTGCTTACAGCATTGAACTTAACCCATGACTAGTTCAGTGCTGGTGATGATTAGTAATAAAGTAACCCTTAATGTATTTGGTTGGCCTGCCAAAATGAAAAAAGCTGCCTCTAACAACTTTTTGGATTGGCTTTTTGGCCAGTTGGCCCACAAAATCTCTAATAAATAGTAAACAACCACAATTAATTTTACTAAACACTTTTCCAAACAGTTGGTTTAAACAACCAATAAATACAACCAATGCTTCCAATCAGTCAAACAAGTCCAACTAAACTAGCCAACAACCAATTGTTGATTGCCAAAGCAACCAAACAACCCAAAAAAATGTGTTTCACCAAAAAAAGGCGCGCTCCTATGCCTTGTGCCTTGAGTGAGCCTAGGCTTTAGGGACATTTTCACCTGAGTGCGTCTCGCGCCTTGTAAAGCTAAGGTTAGCTGTTCACTCTTAAATTGCATCCCAAAAAGTTGTTTCACCAGCTCATTTTTATGCTTGAGTAGCTTTTAGCTGATTATGCCATTTACCAAACATGACATTTTTTTTTTCTCTTTGAACATTAAATTCTAAAAGCCAATAAGTTGATCAGATGGTTGGCCTAAATCTATTAGCCAACCAAGGTAGCATGAAAAAAGCATCGTTTTTCTCTCTTGACTAACTAGGCTAGTGCATGCCATCCTTAGAGTAACAGCAACAGCACAAACCCACAAAACGGTTGTCCATATGCCACATCATCACTTTAAATACTCCCTCCGTAACATAAAGATTTCAACAATTGTTTTTTAACGCATTTTGAGGAAGCGATTTGAGAGTGTAAACGACCAAATTAATTAAAATAGTTTTGATATTAGTAACTTATAATCACATTCTTGCTTGTATTAAAACCATTTTGATTAATTTCATCGTTTAGACCCTTATATCGCTTCCTCAAAATGCGTGAAAAAATAAATGTTGAAATCTTTATGTTACGGAGGGAGTACTTCTCTTACAATTCGCCTTTTATCAATAATACAAATGCCTATTCAAGTTTTTATGTATGGGATCCACTGTAACAAATACACAAAACACTAGTAATCACTCTCATTGTAACTTGTGTTAGTAATAAGTAGGTTTGTTTACAAACCTCAAAAAGTAGGTTCAAACTTTTGAACAAGCCTCTTATTGTTGTGGTCCTTACTTGTTGATGAGTTGTGAAGTATGCTTGGCTTCATTTTATGTTGAAGCATTAAAATGGGGCAAATGTGATGTATGTGGCCATGCAGGATACAGATTTGAATTGTGATATTAGAATAGTATATCAAATGAAAACTTTTTGTGAAACTTGATATGCTTTTGTTTATACGGAATCTAAAAACTGAGGCCTGGATTAATTATCAGGAGTGAGATTTTAGGTTCTTTATTCAACCCAAAGGTTTGAGCTGGTTGCATTTCGACAGCTGGTTTTTGTTGGCTGCAATAGTAAATAACAATGTTTAATGTTTATATGAAAAAGTAAGAAAATGTGGGTTTGGAGGTGCACAATTGAGGGGGGGGGGGGGTTGTGTAAAATTGAGGCCTTTTATTTGAACTCAAATAAGAATAATTGTTGTGATGTTCTTAATCTAGAAGGAGGGAAAAGATAGAGAAGAGCAGAGGAGGATAATGAATGAGGCATGTTTGATTTTACATAAAATACGTTTGTCTAAAAAAATGAAAGGTGATGGATAAACAAATGAAAGCGTTTTCTCTCGATTCCATCTATATCCCGAACCTGAAATCTGAATGACCTGGAATTCTTTTCCAGTGACAAAGCCTGACTTCAAAAAATGCGACCTGCCTAATGTCCCACATACTCAAAATTATTTGTAAAAGAAAAAGATGATTTGATTTATAAATTTGGAATACTTGGTAGGTTTTCATTAATTTCTCATGTTCTCATATTTCATTCTGGCAAATCCCGATAATGTATCTGTTTGTTGTATCTCTATTTCATTGCCGAAGTTTATCTTAATCCTTTTTTTACCAATATAATTCAACTTCCATTCTGATGTGTTTTTTTGGGTTCTCATATTGTTCTAAGTCGGCAATTCGGCATTGTCTGAAATTTTATAAATTTTATAAACATGTGGTTTTACATCCATATTTGATCTTTATACTACCTCCGTTAAAAAAAAAACGCAACAAACTTATTTGCACGCATTTTAAGGAAGAAATTTAAAGGTCTAAACGATCAAATTAATATATGTAATTTTATGACAAGTAACCTATAATATCATTCTTACTTGTGTTAAAATTATTTTGATTAATTTGCTCATTTACACCCTTAAATAACTTCCTTAAAATGCGTGCAAAATGTTTTTTTTTTTTTTTTTTGGAACAGAGGAAGTATTTAATTCTTATTTCCGAGTAGCATATTTTTCAGTGATAGCCATATTAAAGAAATCAGTAAGACATAATGCAGATGAAATATTTTTTGAAGAAGCTTTTGGGTCAATCAAGCTCATTTATAATCTTTATGGTCAAATTTCTTAGATGTGAAAAGGAAGAATCTTATGTGTCGTTGAATTAATATATAGTTGTCATTTGATAAGCAGAGTTACTATATGCTTAACTGAGAAGGTTATACTATATGCTTAACTGAGAAGGTTATATATTGGAGATGACTTGGTTTTTTGATAGCAATTTTGCGGCCTAAATGACAATGTCAGATCAAGATATTATGGTGAAACAGCTGATGGATGAAGATAATAATATAAAGTATCATTGTTTTAAATTTAGTTTTTACTAAAGTTGATGGATGAAGATAATCCAGTGCATTCTGGCTGACCTGTTTTTGCAAAAAGGATTTTAATTTTTTTTTAATAATATATTACTGTAGGAAGGGGAAAAGTGTACCTATGAAAATGTGAATGGGACTGTTACATGATTTAAAATTTTACCTTTACATCATGCCTAGTAATGGAGAACATCAAATGAACTGAGATTTAGGGGAATGCACATTTTTAGAAACATATAATAAGCTATTATAAGAAATATATAAAGGTAATTCTCTATAAATAAGAGCAAGTTAGAAAGAGAAAGATATGCTGAATATTGATAAGACTAGTCTTGTAGATTTTAGTTTTGGGAGTGTAAAGTCTCAAGTCACTCGAAAACTTGACAAATTATTATGTACTTTATGTAATTCCAGATTGTTAATCAAGTTCATCTCCTTTCTTCCTTAATCACTTTCTCACAATTTGTCGTAGCTATTTCAATTTTTTATAGAGCAACAATACTTGGAATTTAGTGTTTATTGGGGCACAGCTAAAAGATGATGGAACAACTATTCGAAAATGAAATTTGATGTGGTTGTTTTTGGTGGATGAATGGATTTTTCTCAATCACATCAGTGTTTGAGTAGGCTCCTTGCACATTCTTTTTCTAGTCTCTTTGTTAGTGTGATCTTGGGCTGTACTATTTAAAGGCCTCTATATCCTGTCTTTTGTTGCTGCTTTGCTGCCTGTTCTTGTTATGAATATTGTACTTATTGTAGTCTATGCTTCATTGCGTCAGACCCATTGTCTATGCCACCTCCGAAAGCACTGGAAAGTATTGGAAAGGCCCTGAGTTTGCAGTATGAAAGATGGCAACCCAAGGTGAATGTTTCCTGTCCTTTATGCAGAACAAATTTCAGTTTCATTCAACTTGGAATATATTCTCCCCTCTTAGGGTTGTTTGCAAAAATAAAGATGCTTCATATTAATTATTTGTGATCTTTGCAGGCTCGGTATAAGTGCCAACTTGATCCTACTATAGAAGAAGTGAAGAGGCTATGTAATACTTGCCGTAAATTTGCCAAGGCAGAAAGAGTTTTATTTCACTACAATGGACATGGAGTGCCAAAACCAACAGCGAATGGTGAAATCTGGCTCTTTAATCGGGTAATTGTTTGCTTGAGTGACGCACTTCCCTTTAATCTTTTCCACTTATAGTTGATTGTTTGATTATATATATGCTTACGCAGAGTTATACGCAGTATATTCCCTTGCCGATTACTGAGTTGGATTCTTGGCTAAAATCACCTTCTATCTATGTTTTCGACTGTTCTGCTGCTGGAAACTTGGTCAATGCTTTCATAGAGGTTCAGACCTATCTGATGTTGCTTAAAAATCCCAATATTTGTGACTTAATGATAGATTGATGGATAATATAGTTAGATGTGTTTTTTTACAGCTTATCGATGCTTCTGCTTCTGCTGGTGCTACAAAGGATTGCATTTTGCTTGCAGCTTGTGAAGCTCATGAGACCCTTCCTCAGAGTGCTGAATTTCCTGCTGATGTATTTACTTCTTGCCTTACTACACCTATCCAGATGGCCTTGAGATGGTAATAATTTATGTTAGATGATGCAGCTACTATTCGACTTAGTTTCTGTGAATATTTTCCTTTCCATTTCTTGGGTTCTTAATAGAGATAGTTTTGGCAGATTTAGAGAATTTGGCCACTACATTAAGTTGTGCTCCGAACCTAGTATCTCTTTGCAACGGCTATAAAACTAATGGTCTCCTCCACTTTCTACCCCCTCCTTTTCTTTTCTTTCAAAAAAATAAAATAAATTTCCTTCCATCTTAGAGAGCAATCAGTGATTTTTTTTATTCACTAAACACAGTGTTTTAATAGCTGTGCGTCTTTGACCCCTAGGCCCTAGCTACTGTTAGATTGTGTTTGGAAGAATACATCAGCTTACTGCTCTCACTCTCAGTCTGTCACTATGAGCCACCCTTCCATCTTTCATGCTTGGACTTGTCTTATGGCTGAGCTTGAATGTGTTGATGCTACGTGGCCTAGGTTTGGACATTGACTATGAATTGGTCCTTTGAGGAAGAATTGACTCTTCCACTATATTGTTTCATCAATCTAGTAATAATAAATAAACAAATAAACATATATATATATATATATATATATATATATATATATATGCATACATATATTTAATGTCAGCATTCATGTTTGCTGGAGAGGCAAATCTCTTTCTGGTATCCTCAATCCTCATTGCCAAGTGTGTTGTCAGGGAATGATAAGAAAGTGATCCTGCGTCCCTCCCCTGACTTGTTTCTTAAACATGTAAGTATATAGGTCGGGATTTCTACTTTTTAGAAGGGTGGGATGGACCAAACAATGGCGTAAGTAATTTTCACTTCAATTTTTTTCCATCCTGTTTAGCTCTTTTCTTATCACTACATCTTTTAAACAAGATGATGCAGGGGGTCAATGCCTTAATATTTTAATTGCTTTGTTTTTCTTGGTTGTCACCATAAATGAAATTTACATTGCACAAAATGAAGGGGTAATTTATATTAGGGGACACTTCTTGGATATGCTCTTCTATCTTTGAAATTAGAATCTTCCATGTTTTATTCTTGGACCTGTATCTGTCTTTGACACTCTTGTATCTTCCTGGGTGTCATATCTCTACATTCTATTTGATAAAATTATGGCTCTGTCACTTGAGGTTTTTGTGAGGGCCTCAGGTGCTATATGAACAGATGACAGTGCTGGATCTAAGACTAAGGTTTTAGTAATCTTGCAACACTAAACATTCTCTTTGGAGCTATGTCAATGCCATCAATCAGTTGAAATTTTAGGAAACAAAGGTGATTGAAATCTAGAGCAGCTGCTTTGCCTTTTTATTTAAGCGAAAATCAGAGTGATTGTGAAGAGCAAGTAACAGGTAATGGGTCCAGTAAAGAACATAACGTGCAAATATACTGGGCAAGGATTGGGCTTAAAGGAGTTGAGGTGTATTTCGGATTTTTCATGTTTGGAGTTGTGCTTTGCCCCAAGACAAGCAAAGAAAAAAAATGAAGGCACAAAACTCCTCCTTTATGTATTGTGTGAAGTTGGTTTTATACTTGACTAAGCAAAGAAAATGAATGAAGGCAAGGAGAGTTGAATCCAGAAATCCTAATTTATGCATTTTGGGTTGATAGACCTGAATTGTCATTTTCGTAGTAGATGTGAGGAACTTCCAGCAGGTGGATACTTGAGGCCATGTCCTAATAATCTAAGCACTCTAAATTTCTGCACAAGTATGAAATATTGAAGTACATAATCAAGGGAATTGTCTGGACATTACATGTAGCAATTTGGGAGTCTATTAAATAGTAGAGGAAATTGAAAAGGTGTCGAAAAATTACTAGTTCCAGTTTGTTGTGTTTGTTTAATTTGGAGAAAAATATGGAACTGTTGTGTTTGTTTTATTCAGATTTTTACTATTCTTCTGTCAAAGTTGATGGAATTTTTTTGAAAAGCTGAGGCAATCTAAAGTAGAAGACAAAATATGCTCTTATTGGCAAATAATATGTTGTTGCCAAGAAAGTTTTACATAATCAAGTATCACATTTTGTTGGTAAAGCATCCTCTTTTCCACCTTGTAGTAAGTTGAAGACATTATATGCATTTGCACTTGTTTATCTCTTTTGCAAACCATAAACTTGGACACATAAATTGTACATTAAACACCATTCAAGTTGAAAGTTGTAATTTTTAATGGAATTAGTCTCTCTAGGTATTTTGTGCAATAGTTTATCGCTTTAAATGTTTCTAACATAGTATGCATTTGTCATTTAAAAATTGTTGACACTGAGAGATAACATTGGAGACTTTGGTGAGATAAAATGCCTATTCTAGATTAAATGGTTCTAGACGTAACTGACCCTAAATTTCTCTGTAAGTCAGTTGTAGCTCATCCACTACTCTGATAAGTTGAATACACTAGGTCTGTAGGCCACTTATTTCTATACGATCTAGTTGTCTGAGTGTCTAAGCCCGTGGAATTTCCAAATGCTTTTCAGTTTTAGCTTTGGTAAATTTTGTCTATACCATTTATTTTTTGGGATCATAAATTTGCCTGAAGTGTTTCATGCTTTAATTCTATTCTTGCCACTTCAAATTTCTGTAGTTACTCATTTTTGTGCTCTGATTTTTTTTATCAGGTTCTGCAAGCGCTCATTACTTTGTGACTCTCTTAATCATTCACTCATAGACAAAATTCCTGGTCGTCCAAATGATCGTAAAACACTTCTAGGTGAACTTAATTGGATTTTTACAGCAGTGACAGACACAATTGCTTGGAATGTTCTCCCACATGGTAAAGCAGGAATTTTTCTTATTGTATATGTTTTTCTTTTCTTTTTTTTTTTAAATGATATTTTTTTAAAATATTGTGTTAGAAGAGTCCTTGGATTTGGAGTTGTGATTGTTGATGCTGCTTCCTATTTTTCAGATCTTTTTCAGAGGTTATTTAGACAAGATTTGTTGGTTGCCAGCCTGTTCCGCAATTTTTTATTAGCGGAACGAATAATGCGTTCAGCTAACTGTTCCCCGATTTCTTACCCAATGTTACCACCAACCCACCAGCATCATATGTGGTATGCATGCAAACTTCAGCGAATCGTTTATTATCATTTCATTTTGTGTTTGCTTACCTTCTCTTTTCAGTTTGATTTGGATTGATTTTTAGAAGTTCTAAGCGTACAAGGATTCCTTTTGAACATGATGATAAGGGAAAATTGTTAAATGGTTGGAATCGAAATGAATTACTTGTTAATATTCTTACTGAAATCTGAGCCCAAATTTAAGCAATAACTCTATAACTTCTGCAATGTCTAGGGAGCTCCTTAGTAGTTTGGTGGCATTCATCATAAGAACTACCCATTCAATTTTGTTACTGATTCTTTTGAGCCAGGCTAACATTTCTGATTTACTTTAGAATTATTAGCATGCAGTCTAATATTTTGTTTTAGTAAAAGGTGCTATTTGTATCCCTTAGGGCTATGTATAAGCATTTACTATACTTCCTGAATTGGTAAAAATTTGGGAATTCAGGCCAAAATCATGCATAAATTTGTGTAATAAAGGTTTTATTCAGCTCCTTAAACATAGCCCTTAGGGCTATGTATATCATTTTCCTAAATAAAATCACCTAACATGCATCTGATGCATGCGCCGCTACTTGGCTAAGTAGTCCTTGCTTTGGGAATTGCAACCAACGCATGGCTGTTTATGATATGCTCAATAAATTACAGTATATTTTTGCAGAAGTAATTGTGCCATAATTACTTTGGCCTCATGTGTTCTTGGTTCGACCATTTGATATGCATTATGCAGCCTGGATCTTTTTGTACATTTTGGTGAAAGTATTATGTTCCCTTATCTCTTACTTTCTCTGATTAAAGTTATATGTTGCTTTATCTCTTACTTTCTCCGATTTACCATCTTCAGTTGGAGATAGTGAATTTTTTTTATTTATTTAAGTAGTATCAACCTTGCCTGAGCTGTTCTATTTTTTTTTCCGCTAAGTTTGTCTGCATGTGTCAAATTGACCATAGGGATGCGTGGGACATGGCTGCTGAAATCTGTCTTTCTCAGCTTCCTTCATTAATTGATGATCCAACTGCCCAGTTTCAGGTGTGTATTATGATATGCCTATGCATGAGTTACAGGTTTTATGGTAAAAGCTAAGGAGAATCTGGGGTTTCTGTTGTCAGTTAAAGCCATCATCATGGACTAAAATTAGTTTTGCTTCTTTCAGCCTAGCCTTTTCTTCAAGGAGCAGTTGATAGCATTTGAAGTATGGCTTGACCATGGATGTGAGCAAAAGAAGCCGCCTGAGCAGTTGCCTATTGTTCTTCAGGTAAGGGAACACACTATTATCTCTCTTTATTCTCTTTGTTGTTGTTGTTGTTGTTATTATTATTATTATTATTATTATTATTATTATTATTATTATTATTTTCTGGGTAAGATAACTGAAAGTTTACATATTGTCATTAAGCCATTGAGGTGTGCGTAATTTTGACCGAATATTGTGGTTTAATGCATTTTCACTTTTGAATTCTCTTAATTGTTTTTAAATTGTGCATACTATATTTTGTTACAGATCGTATAATATATTAACATATTATATATTTGGCACAGGTTTGTCACAATATTTTTAGGCTAAGTGTATTGGAGATGGGGTCGGGTACAGATATGGGTACGGGGATTGTAACGGAAAACCGCAAATCTAAAAAATTTAAGGTATGGGTAAGGCAAGGAAATGACAAAGATATTTTTAATATTTAAAGTCTCTGAAAAAATAATTGGTATATAGTGTCACAATAACAACCAATGGTCCACTCCAATTAAGCATTATATTTACGACCCGTTTGATTGTTGGTAATAAATAAATTGTGGTAATGGTAATGAATTTTAAGTGTAATTTGTTAAGAAAGAACTTCATAATCCCCATGCAATAAACATCTTTCATTCCCAAACTTGAAATTTCTCTTATTTTCCATTAACATCCATTACCATGGGGGAGGGTGGTATTAGATGGGAATGGATATTTGAGTAGGAAATTAGATACATTGGAGTTAAACTAGCACCACCATGGGAATGAATTTTGATTTTCCTTCTAAATTTAGTTATAAATTCATTCCAATTACCACCATTTATAACCAGCTACCAAACGGGCCGTTAAGGTTTGAGCTCCTATATCATGCACCTGGTGTGCACCTTAGTTTCGATTTTGTTTATTTAATATTTATTAAATGAGCAAAATATAGACATGGGTGTACATACACCCAGGTGTAGCAAAATATAGCTGCTTTTTAACTTTATATTAGAGCTGTAAACGGGTTGACCTGGGTTGGGTTCGGGTTAATCCATTAATATAAATGGCTTGAGATTCCGAACCCAAACCCAACCCATTTAGTTAAACGGGTTGAAATTCTCAACCCAACCCAACCTCATAAATAAATGGATTGACCCAATAACCCGTTTAATAATATTATCATGTTTTCATTAGCATCAAATAAAGATATACCAACTATATGTCTGTACTATTATAACAACAACCCACGATAGCCATATATAATACAAGTCATATTGTTAATAATTTACAGATAATAGCATGGTAGTAATTAATCACTGTCAACCTTTTGAGTTCTAATGTTCAAGAATCAAGATAAAAACATTAGATTCTAAGATATTACAACCGCTTACATAACGTATTAAGTATCTATAACATAATAAAAAGAGTAAAAATATGAAAGTGATATATTAGATTAGTACGTCAATTCAACTTAAAACTAATTTTATTACAACTTATATTCTTAATTGGTTAAGCGGGTTGAAATCGGGTTAAGAATTTCAACCTGACCCAATCCATTAAACTAAATGGGTTGGATTGGGTTAACCCATTTAGCTAAATGGTTGAAAAGTTCAACCCAACCAACTATTATTGGGTTGGGTTCGGGTTGGGTTATTGGGTTGGGTCAGGTTTTGTCAGCTCTACTTTATATATCCAACTATCATGAATTAGGTACCTTTAATTACATTTTTTAAAAATTGAAATTGGTAATATCGAAAATTATTTAGAGTGAGCCAAATGCTTAGAGAAAGTAGTCCCACCCACATTGAAAATGCTGCCAAGTAAACAGTGTTTATGAATACATAATTCAGGATTGCTGCCTGATTATTGGATAGGGTCCCCTTGTCCAATGTTTTGTAAATTGGTTTGGCACTTATTTATATGTACCCATATCTAGGCAACGTTGATCTTGACTGTATGGGAGAAGATCGCCTGTGTCTTGAGCCAGCCTTTTGATGTTGTCCTACCTCTGAGGTTGAAAATTCCATTTGGCTTCAAAATGATACTGTTCAATTTTGTTTTCTAGGCTGGATTCTCTTGTATCAATACCTAGTCTCTCTTGGTTCTCTTTCCATTGCATTGAATGAAATCATGAATATGTTGTCTTATCACATTTGGAAAAATTCAATCAAGGTTTCATTGTCTCAATACCTAGTCTCTCTTGGTTCTCTTTCCACTGCATTTAATGAAATCATGAATAGTGTTGTCTTATCACATTTGAAAAAAATCAATCAAGGTTTCATAAATCAATCAAGGTTTCATTCCAGCCATCTGCAAAGAGTTGCCTAACCTAAATCTAAGGTTCATTTTTAGGCAGTGTTAAGGTCCAAGTGATGGGTGGTGTGTAAGCAAATTTTCAAAGTTTGGAATTCAATGGTAGATAGACTAGTTACACATTCATTATGTGTAGGACCGACTATTGACGTTTTAGTAGTTGAAGGAGTTCATCTTCATATTCAAAGACCATGCCTTTTGGCAGTTTATTATTACTATACTACTACTAAAATGAGTTTTTTTTTTTTGATGTTACAGTTTGTTTATGTTCCTTTTTTTAGTCATGCTCCCATACTTGCTCCTATTTTGATTATTGTTTCACTCTGCAATTTTTTTGTATCATTGTCTGCATGTATGTATCTGCTTGAATTTGGTTTGACTGATCCGATTGTATAATATAGGTCTTACTTAGTCAATGTCACCGTTTCCGGGCTCTAGTGCTTCTTGGGAGATTCCTTGATATGGGACCCTGGGCTGTTGACCTGGTAGTTATTCTTATTCAAGACTGATTACATTCGTCTCTGCATTTCCTTTTCTTTTATTGGTTTTTCTTTGGACCTTTTGCGTGTCCTATTCTCTTACATGTTTGGTATTAATCATGAGTTTCTGATGCTTGTAGGCCTTGTCTGTTGGTATATTTCCATATGTACTTAAGCTGTTGCAAACCATGACACCTGAACTGCGGCAAATTCTTGTTTTCATTTGGACAAAGATTCTTGCTCTTGACAAGGTGATAAAGTAACTTATTGTTTAGTACATGTCTTTCCTGTTTCTCTTTTCAAATTGCTCTCTATTTGCATTTTCTCTGAATTGTGTCCTTGTATTTTCTTCTTTCTTAAGATGATTTTTGTGGTACCAGTCATGTCAGGTTGATCTGGTGAAGGATGGAGGTCATACATATTTTATTAGATTCCTTGACGGCTCAGAAATTTTTCCTGAGCAGCGAGCTATGGCTGCATTTGTTTTAGCTGTAATTGTGGACGGGCATAAGAAAGGGCAAGAGGCTTGTATCGAAGCTGGTTTAATTGACGTGTGTCTTAAGCACCTTCAAGCTTCAACTCCTAATGATGCTCAGTCTGAACCATTGTTCCTCCAGTGGCTTTGTCTCTGTCTCGGAAAGATGTGGGAAGACTTTCCAGAGTCTCAAATAGTAGGTTTACAGGCCGGTGCTGCTTTGATTACAGCGTCTCTCCTATCTGAGCCCCAGCCTGAGGTTTGCATATTTACAGTTTGTCATTTATGACAATGCATGTGTATTCAGTGTTTTTTCTTCTCTCATTTTCATAGACTAAAAGGTGCCAATATTTCAGGTTAGAGCCTCTGCTGTCTTTGCTCTAGGAACCTTGCTTGGTGTTGGCTTTGACTCTTCAGGAGATGGAGTGGATGAAGAGTGTGATGATGATGAAAAGACAAAAGCTGAAATTAGTATTATTAAAAACCTTTTAAGTATTGTTTCAGATGGAAGTCCTCTGGTCAGGGCTGAGGTTGCAGTAGGTGAGCGGTCTATTCTATCTCATTTTTAGACTTTTGTTACCTTGGTGGAGCAATGATGTGGTCCATGGAGTTGGATGTTCTGTGATCCACTGCACAAATGTCTTATGTAAGATGTGAACTTGAGGTTATTTTTTTGAAGATACCAGTAAACCCGAATTTATAATTTTCCATTGGTGTTTAACATTTTATGCCGTATTAACGAATGTATTTTAAAGCAATGTGAAATGTTGTTATCTGAATGGTGTTGTATGTGTATATAATTTTACAATGCCTTCCATTAGATTGGTTTAGTGAATAAGTTGTATTTGTTTGTTACATATAATATGAATATTGCCCTTTTGACTCTAGTTTGGGTTTAACAACTTTTATACTATTTGAACAGCTTTAGCACGATTTGCTTTTGGCCATAACAAACATCTCAAATCTGTTGCTGCCACATATTGGAGATCTCAGCCAAGCTCTGGGCTAAGTACTCTGCATGTTAATACAGGCAGTGGTTACAACACTCCAAACCACTATATGTCTCCAGGAAGCATCATTACTTCTCAAATGGGTATGTTGAGAATTGGTGGTGACAGCACTCCAGTTGTTCGAGATGGGAGAGTCTCCACAAGTAGTCCACTGGCTACTGCTGGCATAATGCATGGGTCTCCTTTGTCAGATGATTCATCTCAACATTCTGATTCTGGTGCATCAAATGATGCTGTTGGCAATGGAATAATAAATCATGGCAGACCTAGACCACTAGATAACAGTCTTTACTTGGAGTGTATATTTTCTATGTGTGCACTTGCAAAGGACCCATCACCTCGAATTGCAAGACTTGGACGAAGAGTTCTCTCTATTATTGGAATTGAGCAGGTTGTTGCACGACCCATAAGGCCCTCCACTAGCACTAGCAGTGCTCGACCTGGCGAACCTTCCACTTCTGCTGGTGTAAGACTTTCTGGACTTGCTCGCTCATCGTCATGGTTTGATATGAGTTCAGGTATGACTTGTATTGATACACACTCTAAGAATTAGTTTGGTATTGTTATTTTTTATTGTTGGAAATGGAATCAAATAACCATCTCCATTACCTTTTGTTTGATATGAGAGAATATATTCCCTTTGTTAATTTGGTAACCATTACCACCATTTTGTTACCTTTCTCAACCTTGTGGAAACAAAAACCTTTCCCCTCTAAATTGTTTTCATTCCATTTCCTTAATTACACCAAACAACAAATAATGCTTTCGTTAAATATTTCCCTTTCCCTTTCTAATTTGTTTCCATTTCATTTCCATTCTTAAATTTATACCAAACGCCCCCTAATCCATCTACAATAGCCTGTTAACATAAATATATTCAGGTTGTGGATTGCCTAAATAATCTTAAGCTAATTCTGAAGATGGTAATTTGGACAGGTCATAATATCCCATTGCCATTTAGAACTCCGCCTGTTAGCCCTCCCAGAACAAGCTACTTGACAGGAATAAGGAGAGTTTCCTCCTTAGAGTTTCGACCGCACGTGCTCAGCTCTCCAGATTCGGGGTTAGCAGATCCACTTCTAAGTTATGGTGGATCTACTGTCCATAATGAGCGTAGTCTACTTCCACGGTCAACTATATACAATTGGAGCTGTGGGCGCTTCTCAAAGCCTCTTCTTACACCACCAGATGATAGTGAAGAGCTAATCATCAAAAGGGAAGCAAAGGAAAGATCTGCCCTGGATCTGATAGGGAAATGCCAGCACCATTGTAAGTCATTTATTTATTTTATATGCTAGTCTCTGTCTGCATATCATCTGCTAGCCTTTCTTTGACTTGTTTATAAATTGGGTTTGCAGCTGTCAGCAAGCTTAATAATCAGATTGCAAGCTGGGATACCAGATTTGAAACTGGTACAAAAACTACTTTGCTACAACCTTTTTCTCCTGTTGTGGTTGCTGCAGATGAGAAGGAAAGGATTAGGTATGAAAATGTGCGTTGATTATTTGTAATTCCTTTTTCAGTTCTTTAAGAACTAATTTTATTTCCTATTTTCCTTATTTCCATGTACTGTAGTTTTGAAGGTTTTAACTTTACTCTTGATCTGGCCTGAAGTCATATTCATGGTGATTTTCTGTCTATTTAGATGGCTGATGTAGATGACGTATCAGAGATGTAAAATTTGTTTGTCTTGGGACTCTATCATTCTAAGCAGAATAGGTTGCAAGTAATTTTCTATTTTGTAGGGATATTTGATGATGTTGAAAATTATCTGAGCTGGATTGTTTTAGTGTGCTTCTCCCCTGCAAGTCTATAAACTTTCATAGTTGGAAATTTTAATGTGTATTCAACTTAAACAATTAGGTGGTTTGAAATGAGAATATGGCCGAAAGAATACGAGTATTAAATTTAAGGGACGTTGCAATAGGTTATCTTTTGTATGTTGCAGTTTGTGTCATAGTTATATTCTATGCCTCCTGGACTTTTTTTTACCAATGTAGGACTTGGGTACTTCTCCAAGTAATAATGCCTAAAATTTTATGACACAGGGACTCTATTTGAGATTTGAACATGGGTATGTGCCTGGGGACATGACCTTTGTAATTTTATCAATTATAATTCTATAAATTATATGAAAAAGAAACTTTTAAAGAAAACCACTCTGTTAAAGTTTATTACGCAGGGACTCTATTTGAGATTTGAACATGGGTATGGGCCTGAGGAGTGAGGACATGACCTTTGTAGTTTTATCAACTATAATTCTATAAATTATATGAAAAAGAAACTTTTAAAGAAAACCAGTCTGTTAAAGGTTATTACTTGTAAATAATCGTTTGATAACAAGAAAAGTTATTGTGTACATATACTATAAACTATAAACAAAATGAAAGTCTTGCTCTATAGCTGACAAATACTGTTTAGAATTCACCTTTTTAAAAAAAATACTATCTCCTCTTCTTTGCATTTTTAGATGCTGTGTCCTAGGATACAATGAAGGGTCGGATCTGGATGTTGTGTTCAAATCTGCCAAGTGTCGTACCCACATGGGTATTTTGAGCATATATTGCTAACACAGGATTATATTTATTAAGTTAGCTCTGGGATCTGGATGTAGTTTTGAAGTTTTTAATATGTTTGTCACATGTGATATTCTCAAGGAGACTAGGGCTGTATGTGCGTGTGTGCACCTTTTTTATTTGGGGGGGGGGGTTACACATACCTATTTATAGAGTTAAAGCTTATGACCTATTGGAGGCAAACCTCATACCTTTTTTATGCTGTACATGTTTTTTTTTCTTTCTTATGTTGGGGGGGGGGGCACATCAGTGGATGGACCTGATATCAATAGGGGATAGAGGAGGGGTTTTAAGGGATAGTTTGGGGGGCCTAGCAAGCTTGGTAGATTTATATGCATATACATTTGCTTATGTATTTGTGGTTGTATAGGGTTAAAGTATGCTAAAATAAGCAGGATAACAAAGATTCAATCTGCACATATATATATATATATATATATTTGAGCTAAATGTGGTAGCCTTTTTGAACTATAATATTATGTGAATTTTTTTTGAACAGAATGCGAACCTATTGATGGGAGCTTTAATTTGGAATAGTCGAATAGAATCAATTCAAGTTTGTAAAAAATTCACTTCCGGCTGTTAAAAAATGCACTCAGTTCTAATATGTTGCACATTATTCCTTCTCAATTCTCTCTTTCCTATATGTTGAGAAGTACATTTCTAACTAGACCTCAACTTGATAAACGAGTGTTTTCCCATTTACGTATGGCCTCTTTTGTTTCTATATGATTTTGCAGAATATGCCTAGATCTTTGGGGAATTTTTGCTCTCATTTTGGTTTATTCTCAAATTTTTATGATAGTCATGTTGTGGTTCAATAATCCAGCATCTCTGGTACATTAAAAGTACTTCATTCTCTCTTTCAAAATAAAAGTACTTCATTCTCAGTGTGAAACTTGGCTCCACTGTCTGGTAAAGGCTAAAGATTTATTTATTTAATATCTGGTGCTTTAGCATGTTATATATAGCATTGTACATTTTTTCTTTTGTAACTGCATCCGAAGGTAGTGGAAGGGTTTCAACAGCTTGCGTAAAAGTGTAAAACCTGCCTGTATTTGGCAATTTTTTTTTTTTTTTTTGCTTTCAGTGTGTATAATCTCTTAGGCCTTATCTATTGCAGATGACTTGTACTGCTAGAGGGCTTGTGAACAAAACACTAAATTGGCTAAAATTTTGAAGACTGGACATAATGTATTATCCAGCAGTCTCAGTTTTTTAGTTTTTGAAGTTTGCTGACTGATTTTTGTGCTTTTTTTGTGTCTACCTTTTTGTTAATTTAGCTTATCAGGGTGCAGAGAGCTCATTTATATTACCTCAAATTTGTCTGCTTGTTAAGTTATGTGTATTATTTATCTTTCAGGGTTTGGAACTACGAGGAACCTGCCCTTCTGAATAGCTTTGACAATCACGAATTTCCGGATAAAGGAATTTCTAAGCTCTGCCTCTTAAACGAACTTGATGATAGCTTGCTTCTTGTTGCTTCTGGTAAAGCTTCTGCATCTGGGTGTCTTTGCTTCTCTACAATGTGGGAAAAGGTCCCACATGAAGTAAATTATAACCCCTCCCCCTCCACCAAAAAAAAGAGCATGCTCCCCCTCCCCCCACCCCCCCACACACAAACACACAAATAAAGTTTGAATGGTAACTTATTGCTTGTTGAAAAAGGTGATGGCAATATTCGGGTATGGAAAGACTACATGCAAAAGGGGAAACAGAAGCTTGTGACTGCTTTCTCTTCTTTGCCTGTTCATGGACCCAGTGCTCGTAATGTGAATGCTGTTGTGGATTGGCAGCAACAATCTGGATACCTAGTGAGCACCTTTTTTTTTCTTTTTTTTTTCCCCACCAAGTGAATTTCATATTAAGTTAAACTATTCTAATTTCTGTCTTACTTTTGTTTAGTTTGTGTCCGGGGAGGTACCTTCAATCAAGGTTTGGGATCTTGACAAAGAACAGATTGTGCATTCTGTTCCTTCATCGCCTGATAGCAACATATCAGCACTGGTATTTTAAAAAAAATATTCTTCTAACTTTAAAGTAATCAATCTTTACAAGAATTTAATTTCATTGGTTGGGTTATTTTGTATACTTTTTATTTTTATTTTTTATACTGAAGATGTACCTTATTGACCAGATTTTCCATGCTTTTCCCTCTCCATGGGAAGTTTTAAGTGTACCTTGTATTGTGATGAATAGCTTATTTCTATCTGCTGAGCTTTATTTTGATTAATTTGAACATATTAAATTTCTTGCATAATTAGCATCAATTTGTCATCCATATACAAGGGCTGCTCTAATACTTCCACTTTTAGATGCAGAACACATTTGCAGGGTTGCTTTTTGCCTGATTTGACCTACAGTTGTAATTTATATTATTTGTGGAATGGCAGCTCAACTTGTAATATATTACCTGTCGCAAATTCACAATACTGATTATGTTTTAGTCCTACTCACACTGAATTAATTTGGTAAAATGCTAGCAGAAAATTCCACATAGTGCTGTACTTGATTGCTGGGTTATTATCTTCTGGTTCTCATTATAATCAGTTGGTACTTGGTAGTATTTAGTTCACTGCCTTTTACTTCTTTAGTCAGTTTTATGCATAAGCATATCTGGTAACACATGGAGATTGGTTTGTAGGCTGCGTCTCAAGTCCATGGAGGTCAATTTGCTGCTGGGTTCTTTGATGGTTCAGTGAGACTTTTCGACATTAGAACACCTGAAATGTGAGTTGATTAACGTTCTTCTTATGTTTGTTGATGCGTAATTGCAGTGTGGTGATTGCCTAATCTGCTCATACTGCTAATTTGCCCGGGTCTACTCTGTCTTTTCTTGGGTTTGAATTTTTGAGCATTTGACTTACAATTGCATTACAGTTTGATGGAAGCCTTAAATGCTGCTTTCAAATTGGCCTTTAGAATAAAGAAACCACAATATATGTCAAATATTGGGTACTCAGTACTCTTGATAAATGAACCACAAAATTACAAGCTAATGTATATATTATTATTACTATTTTCAAACAAGAAATTTCTTTGCCAAAAAAGGGGAAATTTAATTACCACTTGCCCCCTCTTTACAGTTGCAATTCTATTTTCACTTGTATATAGGTAAATATTATTCATTTTGTATAGTATCGCTTGATTCTATGTCACTTCTGAAATCTTCAATACCCTTCTTTTTTGGAATTAAGATCCTCTCCATTTCTTACCCTCAATTTCCTAACCTAAGAGTTTGACAACTCATTTAGCATTAAAATAAAACATTTTAAAATCCTCTCCATTTCATACATACCATTGATTTAGGAAATGGACCATCCATTTCCTCTTAATTGCATTGAATCAATAGGTTCAAAATTTGAACTCTCTCTTCACCTTACTCTCATAAATACCTCTAATCTCCTTCTTACTAACCCTGCGAATGACTCCTTTATTTTCATAAGGTGTAATATTTTCTCCTTTATTTCATTGTTTTTGTTTTCTTTGAAATATGTTTCATTGCACGGGTTTAAATCTAGTTTTATATTTAAGTATGGGAATACTTACACCCAGTGTTTGAAAAGGCGCGCCTAGGCGCTAAGGGGGTAAGCGCCTAAATTGTTCAAGGCGAGGCGCTTGTGGCTAGGCGCAAGCAAGGCGCATTAAGGCGCATTTCTGTTTTTTTCCCCAGATTTTTTCCAGCCTTTTCCCCTTACTTCTTAGGGCGCCTCACTTCAATGAGGCGCACTGAGGCGCACCTAAGGCTCCAGGAAATCCTATCGCCTTGGTGCGCCTTACACCTTTTCATACATTGCTTACACCATGTCTCATTATTTTTGTTGGTCTTTGTTATTCCCTAGTTGTCTATTATGTCATGTAGTACGGGTGTGTTCTATTCAACTTTTTTTTTTTTGGAAATTATTAGATCTTATCTGAACTAATTTACGACTTACGGATACTGTAAGTAAAAAATATGGTGAGCAAAATAGAACCTGCATGTTTGGTGGGAGAGTGGAGACTCACCATCTCAATCTCTTCTAATGGCCATCACTTTCTGCAATCTTCGTTGGACTTGTCTCTTTTTAACCCTAATATGTTCCTCTCTTCTTCAGGCTTGTTTGTGCTACCCATCCGCATATTCAGAGAGTTGAAAGAGTCGTAGGAATTGGTTTTCAGCCAGGGCTAGATGCAGCTAAGGTGATTACTTATCTATTGTTTGTTTATATTCCAACTCTTGAATATTATAGAATAACTCATGTAATCTTGTAAAAATAGGATCTCATGGGTTAATAAAGTTTCTATGAATTAGGTTTCAGATTGTGCTGTCTAACCATTGCGTTCTGTTTCACTCTTGTTGCTCCAGATTGTCAGTGCTTCTCAGGCTGGTGACATCCAATTTCTCGATATTAGAAATCATAGTGATGCATACCTCACAATTGATGCCCACAGGGGCTCACTCACAGCTTTGGCTGTTCATCGGCATGCCCCAATCATAGCCAGCGGTTCTGCAAAGCAGCTAATTAAAGTCTTCAGTTTAGGGGGCGAGCAACTTGGCACCATACGCTATCATCCCACTTTCATGGCTCAAAAGATTGGACCTGTAAGTTGTCTTGCATTCCATCCCTATCAAGTGCTTCTCGCTGCTGGTGCTGCCGATCCATTTGTCACATTATATGCCGATGACAATAATCCCGCAAGATGATACATTTTATTTAAAAAGAAGGAAAGAAGAAAAAAGCTGAAGCCGAAGGCTGTGGCTTTGTCTTAAGATTTCAACACCGTGGTGACATGTTTGGCATTCACATTGATGTTGCACTGATTTGGGGTTTTCAGAGAAGCTTTATTCTTCGGGGATATAGTTTTCGGAAATGATGCATCAATGTGCCACTTCCGGTGTCATACTGAGTAGAATGGATTATGGAGGTTGGCTTTTGGAGTTGGATTTTTATGCTGCATATGTTCATTAGCTTCCCTGTGTAAATTTCAAGCTAGTTGGATGAATCCATTTATTCCCAGGGAGGCTCTGGCTAATAAGCTTTTTACTACATAGGGTTAGCATCGTTGTAAATATTTATTATATATATGTCTTGCCTTTGTCTATCTTTTGTTATTATGTCTTCCTTTCACAATTTCTGAAGGGTTTTTATTTTTATTTTTTTTATGATATCTTCTTCATTTGCTCAATTTATAGCTTTTTACAAGTGAAACCGTTGTAGGGGACAGTGGATTTGGGTGATTGACCCGAAATGTTTAGGCGGCCGAGGGGTGTTGATGCCTATGTATATTTATATGCAAGTGAAGCCGTCGTAGGAAGATGCTTCAAATCCAACATTTAAGATCTTGTACACATAATTTGTTGAAATTGTGAATTACATAATTTCATAGTTGGCCTATTGTGAATTATTCCTTCTGAAGACTTCTTTTTTCTCTACACATTATTTGCAAAATTGTACTCCGTATATGCAATGGGGTGAATGTATCTTGTATACCTAGGAATCACTGAAATGATATTTAGTTGAACTGGTTGATATTGTAATTCTACAAATTATCTTAAAATATCTTATTCCCTCCATCTCACTGGTTGATATTTGATCCACTTTTAAAAGTTAACATCTCCGTCCTAAATTTAAGCTTCTAAAGCCGTATGTACTTCACTAATTGGGCCGGGCTGGATAACCCTATCAAAAGACAACCCAAATTTGAACAGTTAGGTTAGGGCTCGTTATCATCTTTTAGGATATGTTTAGTTCAACTTATTTAAGTACTTTAGTGCTTATTAAAAAAAAAAACAGATTAAATAAAACAAAATTAAGATCAGATTACTTTAGACGATTTGAACACAACCTTATTACCTTAGTACTCAAACTCTTTAGTTTTTTTTAAAAAAATTATACACACTTTCATTTTTAGGTTTTTTTTTTTATTTTATTTACAAACTTCTTACATTACCTAAGTATAGTAAAATTTTATTCTTCTACATTTATTAATTTATGGTTTCAAATAGAGCTGATCAAAAGTGGCCTGGCCTGACCCGACCCGCTTTTTTGTGGCTTAGGACATGAAAATTAGGCCCGAACTTGGGCCCGGCTCGAAAAGCCTGCCAAGTTCGCACTAAATTTTCAGGCTTTGACTAAGAAATTTTACCCTAACTAAGCCTGACCCGAACCCGGCTCGGCCCGGCCCATGATCACCTCTAGTTCTAAAGTGTTTTTCCCATACACTCTCTCGGTCTCTCCTACTTTTGACTGGTTTTAATAAAATTATCTTTTTTCCCCTTTTTTCCATACTCTATTATTTTTTATACAATTTTTAATCATCATATTTTTTCTCCTATTTCTAATTATTTTTTTTTTGATTTTGATGAAAACTCAAGTGTGTAAATTTTTAAAAAAATGGTGGGAGTAAGAGTTATGAGACAATGCTAAAGGTGGCACTAGGCCAGGAAACCCAATGGCCCAACACGCAACACAAAATGGAAACAAGGTAAGCACGACAAAATACATTGTTGTGTGTACTATAAAACTTTAACTATAAAATTGTTATTTTTTTCCTATAAATTTGTAACTTTTTATATAATTAGTTAAATTTTATATAAAATGTTATGGTTTTATTTTGTAAACTTACAATTTGAGTTGCTAACATGACAAAGCATTGCTAAAATACGTCACACAAGCACGTTGCAATGGCGGTGGTTTATAATCGGGTATGGAATGCCATTTTGCATAATTCTATGTAGCAAAAAGAGTATCAAAATAAAATCGAATCAAAAAAAATCCTTTTAGTTTTTAGATGGCTATGCGAAAAGGGCTTATTGTCTTATTGGAATGTTTTAGTAGAAAAGGTGAACACTAACCTTGAGAGGGGAGAAATATAGGAAATCCTCTCAAGGTGAGTTTGGTGAGAATTGAACTCAGATTTCTCATATGAAATTAAGGGGGTGACCAACTCGGCCAAAGCCGTTTCTCGTCTTATTGCAATGTTGGACAATTTGAGCAAGTAACATTTTGTTAAGGATAACAAGATATTTCATACTAACACTTACACACAGTTTGTTTGGACTGAATTGAAAAGAATTTAACTGAATTGAATCAAATATTAGACTTACTAGGATAGTTGAGCTGAATTGAATTGGATAGAACTAAACTGAAATTTTAAAAATAATTCCAAAAGAACATGGTCTCAAACACTGTTTTTCTCACTCATTCACTTATATGATAGAGAAATACGCGTTTGATAAACTAGAATCAAAGAATATAGGAAACCACATTATTTTATTATTTAAATTTATTTTTTTTAGTAAGATAATGTGTGGGATAAGATAAGGAATCCTAAAAAATGTGTGCGGTGAGAATCAAAACCAGGACATCGTGTCTTCAATTCTGAAGCCTAACCATTAGGCTAAGACCTCATCATCGAAAATCGAAACCACTTAGTTTATAGACTAAACTAGTATTCAATAATATCTAATGAGATACATTTAACTTGATTGATAATGTTTCATTAATTAGTGAACAAAAAACTTGGTTGTCACTAAATCTGGTTATTAGACAGAGTAACCCTATGGACATGCGGTTAGGATCAAGTTAATAAAATATTTACAGGACAACGTCTTTAATGGAAAGGGCAAAAATTAATAGCCACATAATTCTTTAAAAAACATGTTATGAAAAAAATAATTGCATTTATAAATTTTTATATACTTATTTTCAGTTTTGGCTACTTTAAATTTTATTTATTTCTAGTTGTGTATTGGCCCGACTGCTAACGACTCATTGTTGACCCGACAAAGCTACTGACCCTTTTTAATGATCCTAACATGATTATCCGACCTGACCAAAATTAAAAATCCTTATAAATACGTGCAGTGAGATTCGAAACTGGCCAAAACCTCCACCATCGAACCAAACTCTACTCCTAATAAAAGCTGGCTTAATTAACATAACATGGATACTGCATAGTTCAATAAAATTAACCATTTTTAGTACAAGGTAAGCTTTTTGATATTCCTATTCATTCATTTTCATATTTAAAGCAAGATCTAAAAATGACGACATTATTTCGCTTATAATGGAGCAAGAAAACATATATGGTGGGCTATAGAACATTAAAACGAAGGTATCAACTATTGAATGACTACATAATGTGCTCATCTCATGTTTTGGTCATTTAACTATTTAACAATAAAGTTAAAGATCGAATGCGACAGGTAGTACATCATGCAGGTAATACGGCCTTAAAAAAACCAAACAAAAATATTCAATAATATTTGCTCATTTAAATGTACATTTTTTTAATATTAAAAAAATAGCTAATGAACATGGGTTTAAATTAATCTGTATCATAAAAATTAATGTAATATAATGTCTATGTACAAAATCTTCTACATTACTTTGAGATTTATATTTTTTCTGAAAAAGATAACCCGTCAGACGATTTGGCGGTTGAGGTATTGATGTTTATGTGTGTGTTAATATAATTTATTTTTATGGTTTTTTTGAAATTATTTTCCACTTGTGATTGAAATATTGGAAAATTTTGTTTACTACCTAGTATATTCTAACTTAATTGCAATATAAATTTATAGGTAGAAACGTATACACAATGTGTATCTTGAATTTGGCCATGGTATTCTTTGGTAATTTACTTAGAATTTGCTTCATGTTCTTTTATAATTTACATCATTTTTTTTGGGTATTTATAAGCTACTAATTAACGAGTTGTCAAATAAGTTTAGATAATTTAACGTAACATTTTTTATTTATTCACTCGTTCATTGATTTTGTTGTTTAATTTATATATATTCACGGACTATCATTCGGTTAATGAAATCTGTATGCATAATAAATATTGCGGAACCACCTTTCCAATCCAATTTTTGGAATTGCAATACTAATATACAAGTACGTGTATAAGTATATTTTGCATCTAATTACGAATTTAAATTTAAATTAGTATATAGTACTTCCTCCGTTCTCTTTTGTAAACATTTAGGAATTTCATTTCAGAAAATAAGACAACCAGGTGAGAACAGAGGGAGTTAATATCTAATATGTTATAGGTATATTTTAAGATTTTTGCAAGAATTAAGGAATATCAAATGAAAATATATGTCTAATAATTATTTAGTGAATGGTCATGAATTTTATTTTATTTTACTGGAAAATAAAATGAAGTATTTTGAAAGAGAACAAATTTCACCCTTAGCCTTAAAAACTTTAAATAATAATTTATTTTCTGTTATTAATTCGGTAATTTTAATTTATAACCGATTATAAAACAATTCATCGATAATGATATTACAACTTGCGAATATGGGTTGAGTTGACCCGGACGTCCGCTCCATTTTTCGATATTTCATATTTCAACCTCAACTGATTTTTTTTTTATATAAAAAATCGAATTCATAAAAACATAAAATCATTAAAAAAATTAGCTTTGATGTGGACTTCCCCCCTCTCTAGCGGGAAATTTCCAGTAAATCAATTTGAGATATAAACTAAAACACCCCCTGTTTGTATCTCAAATGACATTTTGGTAATTTTGTTGAAAATATATTACCAAAACACCTCCTATTTGGTTAGTGCTCGGATCCCTGCCTCTAAAATTTGTCAAAATTACTTAAAAATGTCATTTAAGATACAAAATTTGTATCTCAAATTGATATACCTGATATCCTCCCTCTCTAGCTACCTATATATTGTAATTAGCTCAACCAAGAACACTTTTACAACCATTAGACAACTTCTCTACCTTTATCTCTTTCCCACCCTTTCATCATACATTTATGTAACATTACTCATTTTAAAAAAAAAAAAAAAATACATATATCATATAATATATATGTAACCCAGCCAAAAAAAAAAGAAGCTAGGTTTAATTTAAAGAAGCATGAATTACCCAGTACCAATATTAATATGTGTAGTATGTAGAAGAAGCCTTCTAATATTTTCAGAACTTACAGAAATATTATATGATTTGGGATCACTTTTCTCTATTGCTTTCCTTCAAATTTCTTCTTCTTCTTCTTCTTTTCCTTCCTCCATTACTGTAAGGGATTCTCAAACTTCCACTTTAATGGCTATTTGATTATTTTAGCTTGTTGTAATTTTAATGGTTTTTTTTTTTTTTTTTTTTTTTTTTTTTTTTTGCATCTTATAATGAATAACCATATATATTTATATTCATATGGTGAATTATTCTAGAAATTTTGTAGAATATATATTATAATAATAAATTGATTATTTATTATTGGAGGATAGCTGTTTCAATTTTAATTTTTTGGTATTTGATGGTATAGTAAGTTTTGATTTTAGTTATATTTGTATTCACATTGCTTTTTTTTTTTGGGTGAATGATAGAATTATATATATATTTTTTTATAGGATAATGTGTGGGATAATAGACCTTGGAATCGGGCCTTACTGCAGGTCATCCGGCCCAATTTTAGCCAACATACGCATTTGTAAGAGAGGTAATGAGGAATTCTCGCAAATTCGTGCGGTGAGAATCGAACCCAGACCTCGTGCCTAGAATTCTGAAGCCCTAACCACTGGGCTATGACTTCATTCTTATGATAGAATTTTATTTAGTTAAAGTTGGAAGGAGTCTTATCAATACCTATACCTACTATATTAAAATGAAAATCCATGTCATTATTTGTCATATTACAATAATTCTCTAATTAAAAAAAAATGAGAAGACTTAATTAAAAAAAATGGGAAAAAAATAATCATATTTTGTGTGCGTCACTCTATTAAGTTCTCTTAAATACGAGATCGCTTCTTTTGCTCATAAAGTTAGCCTTATTCGCATCTTTACATTTCATATACTATGGTTTTGTTTGGTTGAATGATAATTTCAATTGAAAATGCAGATTTTCACCAAATTAGCTTGTTTTTGCTTAGCTTGGTTGGAAGTGTGAAAAACATTGGAAACTTCAATTTTAAGGAAACACAAATTCTCACAACTCTTTGTCTTTGCATGTTTTATTCTTACCTTTTACTTAATTCTAATCGTTTCAATTAACAAATCACATTAAGTTTATTATAGCTAATTAATTTATAGTGTATAGGGAATGTACCTATAGTTTATAGTTGATGTATTTTTCTCATCGTTAGAAGGTGAGAAAGAGATAAATACATCAAAAATGACTTTTAGGTACACTGACCACCAACTATAAGTACATTTACCATAAACTATATATACATTGAGTAAAAATACATTGACTTTATGCCATAGATACATTGAGTTTAAACTATAGGAGGGATAAAGAGGGAAAATCAAATTTAATCTTAGCCATTCATTTGAAGATCAAAGGGTTGTGATTGTTTCTCACTCTTCTCACCAAAACTACATTTTTCACACGAGCCTACTTTTATATATATATATATAATTCTTATATGCGGCTGTTTGAGGCCGTTTTTAGGGGTTACAAAATCTCTAGTGAGGTTATTACAAAGTGTTTTTTTGGGTTACAAAGTGTTTAAGTGGGGTTACAATGTTTTTTTGGGGTTACAAAGTTTTATTTAGGAGTTACAGTGGGGTTATAAAGTGTTATTTTGGAATTACAAAGAGTTTTGGGGGTTACAAAGTTTTTTTTTTGGGATTAAAAAGTGTTTATGTGAGGTTACAAAATATTTTTTGAGGTTATAAAGTATTTTTTGGGGTTATAAAGTGAGCTTACAAAGGTTTTTGTTTGGTTTAAGTGGGGTTACAAAGTATTTTTTGGAGTTACAAAGTGTTTTTTTAGAGTTACAAAGTGTTTTTGGGGTTACGAAGTATTTTTTTGAGTTATAAAGTGTTTTTTGGGGTTACAAGTGATTAAGTGGGTTACAAAGTTTTTTTTAGGTTACAAAGTGTTTTTTGGGGGTTACAAAGTGTTTTTTTGGAGGATTACAAAGTGTTTTTTTGGAGGATTACAAAGTGTTTTTTAGAGGATTACAAAGTGTTTTTTGGTTACAAAGTGTTGAAGTGATGTTACAAAGTGGGGTTACAAAGTGTTTTTGAGTTTAGAAAGTTTTAAGTGGGGTTACAAAGTGTTTAATTGAGTTACAAAGTACCCCATATTTATCAACGCACCGCACCATTTAATAATGGTGCGGCCAGTTGCACCAAAAACGCGTATATATATATATATACATATATAAAGTAGTCTCCACCGTTCAATCGAATTCAACTCAATCAATTCATTATCTATCACAATTCACAAGTAATAGTATAAGACAAGAACTTCTTAGGAAAACAACGCTGCAATGAAATGTCCATACAACAAAAGAGCCAAAATTACGGTTAAAAATTATAAATTACCAAGATAACATTTCTTCCAAATTAAATTAAAAATTCAAAATCAAATTATTACAGCAATAGATATATAATTAAGCTGAAAACTATAGTTTCAGATCGAATTAATGAATTAAATTAAAGGTTTTTTTTTTCCAATAAATTGTCTATTAAAGTGTTAATCAATATGCAATTATTATATATATTAGGTCAAGGAATTCTTTTAGTTGTAAGGTAAAAGACTTACCCGTAAGCAAATACAACACATATAAAGTAACACACAATAATGTGGAAAAAAAAACCCCAAAAGAGGAAAAAACCAACAAATCACGAGCACAAATTATCCAATATATGAAAAATGGTATAAGATTACAATCATGAAAGGAGAAAGAGTATGATACGACTCTCTTATATATTGGGTCTAATTATCAAATTTGAGCTATTAAGCTCACTTAAAAGTAGTAATTAGAATTCTCTTTATGAGTATGAATTATGAATTTGTGGTGTTGTGTGTGTTGGGGGAGAGGGGGGGGGGGGGGTTTGTTTTTTGGTACAAGTAAACAATATGAGTATTTATATTACTACAAGAGGACTTCGCCTTTGGGACTAAGTAATACATTATAGACTTGGGAGGACAAGGAACTTCACAAGGATTAGAGGAAAATCAAGTGGAACATAAGAGAAGCGTATATATTGTAGTAGAATTTGTGACATACACCCTACATTACCAATTTATGTACGGAGTACATAATACTTTTATTTTTTTTTTATTATTGATTGTATATTGTTTTTTTTTTTAAGCGATTGTATATTGTTACATTAACTTAATTATTACATATGCGACACAAGCAATTTATTCAAATTAAATTAAATAAACAAATCAAACAACCAACCAAATTAATGTAGATAATGTATAACATATTTAGTTTGACGATTGCTATTTCATCTAATTTGTGCATTACTTATATTTTCGTTGATCAACAAGTTATCGTATCTATAACTCATTTAGTCATTTATTTGTTTCTCAGAATTTTCTTACATCCAAGCTAAGGTGGGCACGGGCCGTGCCGGGACGGCCCATGTGCTAAGCCTGCGTGCCTCGTGCTATAGCGTGCCGTGTCTATACGGGCCAAGAAAAGTTTGTGTCGTGCCGAGCTCGTGCCAAGTTATAAAATATAAGGCCCATGCACGACCCAGCCCACATGCCGTGCCGTGTCGGGCCGACTCGTGCCGTGCCATCGTGCCTTATACTAATTTTTATAAATTTTGAAATTTTAATCAAAATGAGCGTGCCAACTTGCGGGCCGGCCCATCGTGCTCATGCCGAACTCGTGCCAAAATTTTAAAATGTTGTTCGCGGGTGGCCCACGACCTACCATTCGCGCCGTGCTGTGCTTATAGCGGGCTCGTGCTGGGCCGGGCCCAAACCGTGCCGTGCCGAGTTGGCCCTCGTGCCGGCCCGACCTATGCCTAACTCTACATCCAAGTGAACTTATCTTTCTACTTATTATGTTTCCTCAATTTAAGAAAATTTGGACTTCCACCGACCATGAAATATAACTTAATTTTGCTTAAAATCTTTGGAAGACTTATGATATTTTACAATTTAAGTTTGTTACAATTTCTTTAGAGTGTGTTTGGTTGGGGTAATAATCAAAGGAAATAGAAATCAACTGCCCCCATTCTCATTCTCCTCTCCATTTCCCTATTCTAACACTTTCACAAACCCTCATCCCCTATCTTTTGCATTCCCTTTCCCCCATCACCCACCCACCCCACCCACAGCCCAACCACCCCACCCACCAACCAACCCACAACCTAGTCCAGACACCCCACCCATCCACCCACTGAGCCCAGCCAGCCACCAATTCAGCCCAACCACCCACCAAGCCCAACCAGCCAAGCCACCCACCCCACCCACCCACCCACCTCACCCACCCACCTAGCCACCACTAACCTACAGCCCAGCCACCCCACCCACCTACCGAGCCAGCCAACCACCCATCTAGCCCAACCACCCACCGAGCCTCCAGCCCAGCCACCCACCCCACCCACTCCCTGCCCCCAACCACCCACCAACCCACAACCCAGCCACCCCACCCACCCACCGAGCCCAACCAACCAACCCAGCCACGCACCCTACCCACCCAGCCCCGGCCCCCACTCAGATCACCCACCTTTGCCCCACTTGGTTTTCGAAATGGGTGTGCGAGGGTGGGTCGGGGTGGTGGTGGGTGAGGTTGGGTCGGGGGTGGTGGTGGGATGGCGAGGGTGGGTCGGTGGTGGTGGTGGGATGGCGAGGGTGGGTCAGTGGTGGTGGTGGGCGAACGAGGGTGGGTCGGTGGTGGTGGACCCCTATGGTGGTGTGGTATGGTGGTGGTGGTGTGTATCATTCATTATTTTTTAACAAACAACTAACTAAATCTAACACTTTTTCTTTCTATTCTCCCTCATTTCCATTCCTAAAGTGATTCTCTTTCCCCTCTAACAACCAAACGGCCCCTTAGTTTCTTGTTACACCTCGGGTTAAGCATGTGGACTATGGAGTAAATAGAGTATTTTTTTTAGTATTCAAAAAGAAGTGGATCGCTATTCGTCACTCTAAAATGACTCAAAATCGCCCAAATTTTGAATGAAATAACAATATTGCTCATGACTTAAATTTAAACCAGAAGAATTTTGGTTACTTGGACAACGGCATCAGACACCATGCACCGGACCACGACCATAACTACGGTTCAAAATTATTTTTTTAAGGTTGGCATCCAGGTTAGACGCCCCAATCATGGTCGAGGGCGTCTATGGTAGATGCCTCGACTATGGTTGGGGCATCTGAACCAGAAGCCTCGACCATGGTTGGGGCATCTAATTAACCTGGACGCTCACCTTACAAAAAAAGTTTTTGGCCAATGGTGGTGGTCTTAGTGGTTGTCGTGGTCCGGTAGCGTGGAGTCCGATGTCTTCGTCCAAGTAATCAAAGTTCTTGTGGTGTAATTTTAAGTCAAGGGCAATATCGTCTTTTCATTTAAAATTTGGGGCGATTTTAATTGATTTTGGGGCCACAAACTAAGTTATAAGAAAAAAATTATCAAATGAGATATCATTATATTTAGATTGATAAGTACTTTTCAAGTGTGTAATCTTTATTATTCATTTCAATACACAATTAAAGATATTTAATAATAAATAAAGCAAATAAGAACATCCGATCTGATTTTTTCTGATTTGATTTGATCTAATTTTTTTCCAAATAAGCTAGGGAGAACATAGTCCGAACCTCAATTTACTTCAACTTCACAATGGTTTTTATTTCCAATGATTTTTTTGGTGCGAATAAGCCACAAAGGGCGGGGATGAGAATCGATCCCAGGGTCACCTAGAATCGGGAGGGGAATTCTAACCACCTGAGCTATCCCTCACTATCTTTTTATTTCAAATGATGCACCTAAATTCCTTCTATTAATCAAATTAAACTATTGAAACTAAACATTTTAGACTCTTTTGAGCAACATGAAACTTCATACATTAATTACCTTGTGAATTGTTTTCTTGTAGCTTGTTAATGTTGGGATTAGACCCTAATTTATACTTTAATGACACAAAACCATGGATCGTAAATTCGTAATTCTTCATATCAAATTAATTGGTAAACTGGATTGCGGAGTATACCTGAATATTCATAGAGAAGATCAATTGTGGGTTTCGCTATGGCTCCTTTAGATTTTCCACCAATGATGGGATCTCAGTGAGAATAGGAAATTATATCAATTGGGGACCATAACCCTTACGGCCTGTTTGGTAGCCGGTCATAAATGGTGGTAATGAGAATGAATTTATAACTAAATTTAGAAGGAAAATCAAAATTCATTCTGATGGTAGTGTTAGTTTAACTCCAGTTTATCTAATTTTTTTCACAAATATCCATTCCCATCTAATACCACAGTCTCCTGTGTTAATGGATGGTAATAGAAAGTAAGAAGAAAATCCAAGGTTGGAAAAAAGAAAATATGTTTTCTATGAGGATTATAAGGTTATTCCTTAGCAAAATTACATTTTAAATCCATTACCATTTACACATTTTATTACCAACAACCAAACGGGTCGTTAATGACTATTTATATAGACTGCTTCCATAATATACCCATCATACATTAGGAAAGGTCCAACAGTCTCTACACATATAAAAGTAATCCCACATTCTTTAAAGACGTACATAAGCCCGATAATAACTACTTTAGTGGATCACTTTATTTTGGGTCAAAACATATGAAAGGATATAACTATAATTATATTTGAATAGCACACATAATTCTATGCAGGTCCATAAACTTTTCAACATTTAAAACTCGTCTACATTGATTTCTTCTTATCCAAATCATTTTGCCTTTTCTTTTGTGGTAGGGTAAGATCCATAATTCACAAAATACAGCTCATTTTTTTCCTAATCTACTGTTGATGTCAGCACAAGGGAAAAACACATTTTTTTTCTGGCTTAAGATGAACCGCATTTTGGAGAGGAATTTTTAAAATAAAATTTAATTATATTACTCCTAAATAAGGCAATTTTTTTAAAGTATCTAAAACCGTTACTATCTGTAGTGGTTTTACTAAGTAAAGCGCTATTGGTAGTAGTGGTTTTTAAAGTTAAAACCGCTACTGGTACAATAATTGTATCAAAATAGAGAATTTTTTGTTAGCAATTTAGTATATATAAATTTACTTTTCTCCTTGTCAAAAAAAATTACTTTTCTCATATCTTTAAAGTACCTAATTTTTTTTTGCATATAAATGTAAGGTAGAAAACCGAAACAAAGAACTCAATGATTTTTTGCATATAAATGTATGCCCGTATTGAAATTGCCGACATGGCTTCCACACCTTTTACATGTTAAAGAATTCAAGATTCCGATCCTTACCCCTTCACCCTCCATATAACAATTTCTTTTGCAATGTTAAGAGTAGTGCAGTTAGATTGTGTCAGAACTGATTTAACTGAACTGAACTAACTGAAACTGAACTGTTTTGGGTCGATCTGAAATTACCTGAAACTGAAAGTGAACTGAACTGAATGAACTGATAACTGAAAGTCAACTGAAAAATATCAAACTGATCTGAATCTGAAACCAACTGAAACTGAAGTTAACTGCTAAATATCTGAAAATAACTGAATTGAACTGAAACTGAACTGAAAATCGGGTATCTGAAAATAACTGAACTGAACTGAAACTGAACTGAAAAGAGGATAACTGAACTGAACTGAAAAGATGATAACTGGATCTAACTGAAACTAAAAATGACTTGAAACTAATTTAATTCAAATATTACTAAACTGAATAAAAAATGATACAATATTATCCGAACAGTTTTGAACACTAAAAGAAAATGCTAAATTATGGCGGTAGGAAATGTAAAAAAATCGGTTGGTATTGAGGGGTAGGAAAACGTTGGTCGCTAATTGTACATTTCCGACCGATTTTCGGTCGGAAAAATTACCTACCGCATTTTACAACATTTCCTACCGAAAAATTAAAAATATTGGTAGGTGATTTGCTACCACAATTCTCAACATTTCCGACCGAAAATGCAGTAGGTAATTTTCTACTGGAAATATGAGTAGGTGATTTGCGACCGATTTTACACATTTGCATGGGACTGACTAGCTGTAGGAAATTTCCTAGTGAATGTCTATCTTAAGGCTGGTTTGGAGTTACAAAATTATAATCTCAAATGACCTGAACTAAAGCTAACCGAACCAAAAAAACTGTAACCAAAACTGAACCGAACTGCCGACATTTTAAACTGAACTGAATTGCACCCGTTCAAATTTTTAACTGATTGGTTAAACTGAACAATTAACTGAAACTGAACTGAAATATGTCCGTACAAAAACTGAACTGAAATCAAAATTAACTGAACTGAAAAAAAAGTGATCTGAAATTAACTGAACTGAAACGACCCAAACTGATTGGTTAAAACCAAAACTTAATTGTTGACCTGAATTGACAGTGCTAGTTAAGAGGTACGTAATCAATTTGGAACACATTTCTACCAGTGTGATTAATACAAATGTAGAAATGATTAATACAAAGTACAAAGTATTCTGTTGCATCCTTTCCATTTCTTAAGGAAAATAAAAACAAAGTACAAAGTGTGATTAATACAAAGTACAAATCTAGAAATGATTAATACAAAGTACAATGTAGAATCCTTTCCATTTTTTAAGGGAAATGAAGCACCCATTTTACTTAATTAACGGTTGGAGATGCATTAAGAGGAAAAGGAAGGTTTAAAATTTTATATTTATATTAGATCAGGTGTCATAATCTAAAGTTAAAAAATGAAAAGAATTCTACTAAATCCATGTTTGATCTCAAAGATCATAAATTCGAATCGTTATACCAGCAAAGAGCTGGTGGATTTTACTTACCAACTCATTTTTTTAAAAATGGTGAATGGAATATCAAAATAAGACTTCATGATTTACCAACCAAAGATTAAGCTTTTATTCAACCATGAAGCCATGCACATAGATGGAGAGGGAGTCAACAAGATGTTGACTCATCATCCCAAGTTCTTCTACATACTAATTAAGTGCTATACACTTTAATGACAAAGCGGTCCATCAAATGATATATCAACAATTACATACGACATAATAATGTTACAGAAAGCTTCTCTTCCGTCCTTGTTTACAGCTTCATATCATTAGACTGCATTCACATCTTTGCCATTGCACAATCCATCACATCCACCACAAAGTCTGTGTAATCAAAGATGCATAACTTCAGTTACAGAAAGAAATTGAACGAAAGAACAATGAACGAACTCATTTTATACATATAATTAGCTCAACTTAGTTTTCGGGTTTATAAATTATACTCCCACAACATAACTCTTCGGCACGCATATTGAGTAAGTATAATTTGAGAATGTAAACGAATAAATCGATCAAAATAAAATTTGCACTAAAATAAACGCAAGGAAAATTTATTTGCGCTAAAATTATTTTGATTAATTTACTCGTTTACACCTACAAATACCTCCCTCAAACTATCTGCCAAACGACAGCGACGGATGCAAGCTATTTAAGTAGGGTCCGTTGACCCCACTTGAATATAAAAGAATAAATTTTTTACTTATAAAAGTTAGAAATCTTCAAATTTTCTCTTAATATTTGTTTACTTGACTCCAATAAAATTTATAAAATACATTTTTACCCTACAATTATTTCTGGATCCGCTACTGCCAAATATGGAACAGGGAAAGTAATAGCTAGTTTTTGATCTAACTTTTGGCATTTCATTCATGTCAATTCTTGTCCAGCTCAGCTATAAATCTACAAATTCATGAAGAAGAAGAAAGAGAGTTTACCAGCATCTTCCTTGGTGAAGCAGAGGGGAGGTGTGATTCGGAAAACATTGCCATAGAATCCTCCTTTTCCTACCAAAACTCCCATTTCTATAAAGAATGTAAATGGAGAAATATAGTTAGCAAACAAGTTAAAACACAGGCTAAAAAAGAGAAAAGGAAAAACCAAAAAAAAAAAAAAAAAAAGGAAAGAAAGAAAGGAGAAGGAAGAGCATAACATTTACCTTTCATTTGATCCATCACATGCACAGTCTCAGCCTTGGCTGGAGTTTTCTTTTCGCGGTCTGTAACAAGTTCTACTCCAAGCATCAATCCTCTACCTCTCACATCACCAATTACTGCAGTTAAAATATTGGAAAAGTATAAAAAAAAAATAAAAAATCAGAACATTTGAGAGGGGAAAAAACCCGAAAATATTGTTCTTTCAATATATGGGCTTGTGACCTACAGTCATATTTGTTCATCAGAGAAGTGAGTCGTTGTTTGAGATGAGTGCCAACGACATGAGCATTCTGCTGAAGCTTTTCCTTTTCAATGACTTTGAGAACAGCATGTCCTGCAGACGTACACACGGGATTCCCACCAAAGGTATTGAAATAACTACGACGAGTTAAGACGCTTGCAATCTCAGGAGTGGTTACTACTGCACCAAGGGGAATGCCATTTCCAATACCCTGAGAAATCATTACACAGAATTGAGTGAAATATGATTTGAAAAGTTTAATTCTTTCGCAAATGTTCCGGCACTAACATTTTTTTTCCTCATCTTTCTAATAGATTTCTTTTGGAGCAACAACCATGTCAACAAAAATTGAATGCTGGGCTGTTCGGCATTTTGTAGTTTTCAGTTTTTTGGTTAAACTTATTAAAGTCGCATTATTTTGAAAACTAACAACAAAAACGTGCAAATTACCTTTTTTTGGTTTTTTTTTTATGATTTCAAAAAAACATAAATAACAAAAGATAACAACAAACAGCCCTAGTATGATAATCTTGACCATGAACCTAAATCTCTAGATTATACATGGGTAACAAAGAAAAAGGATTTACTGACCTTTGCCATGGTCACAATATCAGGGACAACTCCATGAGACTCAAAACCCCAGAAGTGGCTTCCAGTACGAGCAAACCCAGCTTGAACTTCATCAGCTATGAAAAGACCACCAGCATTCTTTACAATGTCATACACAGAAGATAAATAGCCAGGGGCCAATTCGATGATTCCTCCGACTCCCTGTAACACATTAGGTCATAATGTCAGTTGACAATAAAAGAAAGAACATCAATGGGAGGAGGATCTTTTTACAAGGGGTACCAACCTGAATGGCTTCACAAATGAAAGCTGCAACGTGACCAGATGTTCCAAATTGGATGATATCAAGAACATCTTTCGCGTACATCTCTCCATCAGCTCCAAACAGACCTCTGTAAGGGTCAGGATTCATGGCATGGTGTACCCCATTCTGTCAAAAAGTTCAGCTTTATTAGCAATGCAATATTTCCTCCCCTTTGAAACTTCGGAAAACGCTAGATAAATTTCATTTCTCGGAGGAAGAAGAGCATCTTATATCCTCCAAAAACAGAATCCAGGCATACTCTATACAAGGTGCAGAGGGTAAATGATCTGTAATTTCTAAATAAAATTGCTTTCTATTGAAATTTGACTACAAAAAATTCGGCTGCATTTTCAAAAGCAATTATGCCTCGAAATTTAGTTTGATATTATTTGAATAAGTAGAAGATGTAGATTTCAGAACATTGAAACCATTCAAAAACCAGAAACCTAAAATGTCACCAAAACCAGAATAAATTTCAATTTAGAGGCGAATAAATTCAAAACTTATGATCAGGTACACTTACGGCCTAGGTTGCACCGAGTCGGGAATGGGTTCGGAAACGAATACGGATACGGGGATTGAAAACAGCAAATCTGAAAAAAATAATGTTAATGGGTACGACCAATTATAACATGAGGAATCAGAATCGTCCCCAATATGGGGATGAATCAGGTTCGGGGACGACTACCCATATGAGGTACCCATGCTACATAGCTTACGGCCCGTTTGGTTTTTGGTAATAAATTGTGGTAATGGATTTAAAGTGTAATTTTGTTAAGTAAAAGCCTTATAATCCCGATGGATAGCATATTTTCATTCCCAAGCTTGAATTTTTTTCTTATTTTCTAATACCATCCATTACCATTGGGGAGGGACGAAGGGTAGTATTTTATGGGAATGGATATTTGTGAAGAAATTAAATAAATTAGAGTTAAACTAGCACCACCATGAGAATGAATTTTGATTTTCCTTCCAAATTTAGTTATAAAATCATTCCCAATACTACCATATATGACCGCCTACCAAACGGGCCGTTAGGGCCTGTTCTTTTGGCCTATACTAATTTGAAATAATTTAAGCTAAATCCCAGACTCATCATGAGTTGAGCTGAAATTTAAAAAATGAAGTCCGCTCTCGCTAATTTTGTTTTATAAGATTCAAGTAATTTTATGTGCCCACATTATCAGTCTTGAAGCTTTCATAACGCTACGACATCCTATTCAAATCCTAACATCTCCAAGGACAGCTGAAGCTTTCCACTGTGTTCACTTTTTACCAAGTGTAAAATGTAAAATCAACACCAAAGAGTTACACATGACCACAAACATTTCATTCAACCTGAGATCCTGAAATGAATCTAACAGATCGCTCTTGTCAAAACCATCCATGAAAGACTGAATCTCTTTTGTTTGATAGTAAAAAGTTATGGCTTGGAGCTGTGATGCAAACTAATCAGGAAAAAAACACACACAAACAATGAAGAAACTGAAAATACCTGAGTGACATTGAACTTCCAGTTGCACTGAGCAGTTGCACCCATAGTTCCAGCAGCATTTCCATGGTAAGCATTCCTTATAGAGATAACATCCTGGCACCCGGTGTACAGTCTTGCCATCATTAAGGCTAACTCATTTGCTTCTGTCCCAGAATTTGTAAAGAACACAACCTACAGAATGTAAAGCAAATATCGATGTTAGGACACAGACTATGACAGAGCCATGTATCAATCACACACAAATTAGATGATATATAAATTTCCCCCAAAAAAATCTAAGAAATAGAAGCTTGAGAAATTCTTGTAATTGCAAATAGCCACATAGCTAACTTAAGGAGTCACTATTATTATGTTATTGAAACTAAATCAGAAAGCCATGAATCTCTTTGCAACTTGAAAAGAAGGATGCATTTAGATGGGGAAAGTCCATAAGACAGGACACTATGCTGAAACAAACCAATGTGCCGAATGTGGTATTGATACAGAGAACAATTAGTCTAAAAATTCAAGAAAAATTAAATGGACAAAAGAAACATTACACGGTCAATTTGAAATGCCCTTTTGAGATACAAGTTTATATCTCAATTTGAGTAACCTGATATCCCTCCACCATGAGAACCACTCCAAGAGGGACGCATATGTATTCTTCTCGAATGAATTAATCTGAATTGAATTTCGACTAGATCACTTACCTAAATTTAATTAAAAACTACATTGAATTAGATTGGATTGAACTAGGCCGGATTGAAGAACTCAACTGAACTAAAAATAAGTCCAAAAGAACAAGATGTAACATGGTGATTCAACTAATTAAAAGAAGGACGAAGTTCAAAGGGAGATGACATATACTTTGAGATCACCAGGCAATTTAGAGGCCAAAGCCTCAGCAAAATCAGCAACAGCAGGGTTCAAGTACAAGATTGTGGAGTGTTGTAAACGCTTTGTTTGGTTAACAATGGCCTCCGCTACATCGGGGTGGCAATGGCCGCAACACACAGTAGCAATCCCTCCGAATGCATCCACGTATCTTCTGCCTTTGTCATCATACAGATACTGCATCCTCCCATCTACCACATTCAGCTGCCATACCCCCCACATCAAACACCATCATTAAGGGGAAAATATATATCAATCAAAAGCAATACATTATTAGACAAATCAGCCTCTATTCTCAAAAAATAAAGTATATTGGATTAATTGATTTTAATAATACAATATTTGAGCGCAACTAATAAACCAAACCTTTTGATTTTATTCAATAATAACCCAATCTTTATATCCAATTTTCTTTCAGTATGTTTACTCCCTTCATTCTTAATTGCTCATCATCTTAACAATACTCATTATTAGAAGAATTTTCTATGGAGTATACTTTTCTTAATAGAATAATAGGTTAGGAAAACCATATTCATTAATACTCAACTGTTATATTCTTCAAAGAAGGGAAAACAAATACAAACAGCAGATCATGGATTCGCCTCAAATACATAATTAGAGATATTAATTTTTAAAGTTTTATTTTGACGTACGTTAAAAATTATTTGTTATAAGCATTCATTTGCGGTGAAAGTATTTAAAATTTTGTCTCTACTCAAGAATTAGTAGCTTATACTAAAAATAAATAAAATAAAATAACATCATTCATTCGTTTGATTTTGATTAGAGATGGGAATCGTGTCGTGTCATTTAATTAAACGGGTTCACACCCCTCAACCCTAACCCGACCCGTTTAATAAATGGGTCGTGTCGTGTCAACCCATTTATATTAAACGTGTCGAAATCATTGACACAAACCCGTTTATTTCGTGTCGAGTTCGGGTCGTGTTGGCGGGTTAGGTAACTTTTTCACGCTAAAGTAAAATAGTGTCGGATCAGGTTGACCCGTTTAATTAAATGGATTGAACTCCTTTGAACTTAACCGACCCGTTTATTAAACGTGTAGTGTCGTGTCAACCCATTTAATTTAAACGGGTTGACATCGTCGACCCAAACCCGTTAATAACGGATCGATTTGCGGGTCGTGTCAAGTTCCCACCTCTAATTTTGATCCCTCAACAATTTCATATCGTTATCCCCTAATCCAGAAATCACGTACCAAACGTCACCTTCACTTTTAATTTAATTTGAAATTAAAGTGTACTCATTTGACACTCTACGTCTCCATTCTTGTGATTTTTTTAAATTTTTTATAGCTAATAAATCAATAATTGCTTTTCCCATTTGTATAATAAATAATAAACTTAACGGATAATACAAAAAGTAAACATAATTAGAAAAGAGTTAAGAAACTTACAGGATTATTATAGAAAGTAAACATAGAAGGGCTAAGAAACTCCTTTCGCTTATTTAGAATCTCGGCGGCGGATGGCCCCGTATACGGCGGCGGTGAGTAATCAAAATGCGGCATCTTCGGAGACCTGACGTCATTTTCCGGCGAGCTGACGTCAACTTTCGCCGTCGCCTGAGAGGCTACGAAACGGCGAGACCCGCCATTTCTGGTGACGTTATGTAAAGCTCTCTTCATCGCCATTTCCCACTCCTTTTTTATGTGAGGTTTTTGATTTGATTTGGGGTTTTTTTGGGTTCAGAATTTCCGAATAAATAGGATTGAAGGAATATAATTGTCGTTGATTAATTGAAGGTTGAAGTAGCAAATGAGAGATGATTTTATAGGACAGGGAGTCTGGGAGTGTGTGTGTGTCCAGTCTCAGTGACGTGTACGTCTCTCTTCACATTTTTTTAGGGTAAAATATTACATGTAATAGTTATTAGTTAATACTACCTCCGTAATATAATTCTAGCAATAAGTTATTTTTCACGTATTTAAAGGAAAAAAACTTGTTGTCAGAATTATGTTACGAATAGAGGAGTTAATTTGGTTAATTATTTGGGTTCCATAATTTCCCTCTATTTTTCTTTAATTCCTTTTTTTTGCCTGAAATGATCGTTAAACGTCGACTGCATATTATTTTAAATCGCAAAAAAAAAAATACTACTCTTAACTTAAAATTCCACAACAACTTTGAACACATAAACAACGACATCGGACACCACACCACGACCTCGACTACCACCACCACGAAAGCTGTAAAAAAAAAATTAATTTTTTTTAAAGTATGTGACGTCCAGATTAGACGCCCCAACCATGGTAGTAGTGTGACTGGCGTCTAGGCTGGACAGGGTGACCATGAAAAAAGCAGATATGGACGTCCCCGTATAAAAAAATACTATATTTATACTGGGATGGGAAGCCCTCTTCCAACCTGACCAATTGGCCTCAACATCTATTGTTTTCTCTCTACATTCCTCCAATCCCCTCCACCCCCCCCCCCCAACAAAAAAAAAAAAATCATCACCTCCTTTGAGGGCAGCTCACCAAGCACCACCTCCACCGCACCTAGGCACCTCCTCTTCCCTTATTGCTAAGTTTATGTCCATGTGGAATGGGGAAATGATAAAGGCACAACTAAAATTGATATAGGCACAACCCATTGTGAGAGCACTCTTCTTATGTTTCTCTCATAAAAATTGTGCCTTTATCAAATTTAGTTGTGCCAATATCAATTCTCTATGGAATGGTGTCCAGTGTTTTGTTACCTTGGGTTTCTCTATTGTCAAAATTGAAGGTGACAATTTTATTACAATCAACACAGCTAATAATTGCAGTCATGCCTCATGTAAGGTTGTACATTGTTTCTAAAAATTCACAGTCATCTGTTCAGCTTAAATTGGTCCCAACTTTTGATTAACTAGATATAACTACAAGAAAATGCAAAATTACCGTTCATCATAACGGTAGAAAATGTCAAAAAATCGAGCAGAAATATAATTTAAGCAAAAGGACCAAAATTGAAATTATTCCCATCAAAATTCCTTTATCTTATCTTCAACTTTGTATCACATTCACATTAAATGATGCCCATTATACGTGGATTGATTGATGTGAATATGGAAAACCATTATACTCCGTATTTATTAACAATTTTCCTCTCAAATTGTGTGGTGGTTTGATGACATTGATAACCTTCGATTAAAATTTGGATTTTTTTTATAAAAATTCATCCAATTCTATATACTCCTAATTGCAATGTCTGCAATTTGGACACTATTAGTAATTACTCATATACCAAACTTCTGTGTTTTATATATGTAAACAAATGTAATTACGTGTGATCTCTTTAAAATCGTCTCAATTTGTACTTTACTAGGGTGTGTTTGATTCAACTTATTTAGGCCCTTTAATGCTTATTTCAAAAAAGTTGAAATCAGATCAGATCAGTTCAGAAAAATTCAGATTAGATCAGTTCAGAAAAATTCAGATCAAATCAGAAAAGTTCAGACCGATTAGAAAAAATTATAACTATAAAAATAACAACAATTAGAAAAATTCAGATCAAATTAGATAAAAAACATTAAGATCAAATCAGATCAGATCAGAAAATTTCAGACGAATCAAATGCATTCTTATTATGATTCACAATCCCACACACGGTGATATCAAGGCAGTGATCGATCTTGCAAGGCAAAAGTGTTGCTCGGTATTTTATTTAAAAAACTATAGAATGATTTTTTATTTTAATTTTATTACAAAAAAAGCTTTTTAAAATGTAAAACACGTTAATTAACTTATTTGAGCAACTTAATACAATCAAATATACCTAATTGTACTGTAGGTGGTCCAATGTTTGCTTTAGTGGCAAAGTCGCTTAATCTCATGAGCTTATCTTGTAATGATTTTTCTTAATTTTTTCCCTCATAAGATGGGTGTTTGAACTTATTAGGGTGGGAGTAACATGACAATACAATAGGTGCAATTGTTCAACCTACTATCATTACTAACTTTATAAAAAACAATCTAGCTGGTGCTATCTTCGTTTTAAGGTTTTTTTTTAAATTTTTTTTTATTAGGGTAGCTTTCGAATGGAAACAAGGGCTCGGGTTTTAGTGGAGGCGGTGGCTGTGAACCACAATATAGTATTGTGAATATGAAAAAAATAATAATAATAATAATAATAATAACTCTAGCCTGATACCATTTAAATTCTGTTTAATCATATTTTTTTTTTCTTAACGGGAAGTCTAGACACATTGGTGTTAGACATATTTATATTCAAAGTTTGATAAAAGATGGCATGATCGCGCTTGACTATGTGCGGACTAATTTGAATTTAGCAGATTGCTTCACTAAACTATTTGCTAAAAGTTCAGTTAAAAGGTTGGCAATCGGTTTAGGATTGAAGTCCTAGGATTAATTGCGATTAAGAGGATCTCAACTTGACGCCTGATAAGACGTTAGGTCTCAAGTTCAACGAGATAAATCTTCTTACAAGGCGATTGTGAATTGAAACTGTTTTCATCCAAGTGAGTTCCAGGGTTGTGATGATTAAGGCGGTATTCATTGGTTGTGCTAGTGTCACAATAGCATGTTGACCAAAGAATAAGCCTATATGAGTGCGAGGTGTGGCCGCTTCAAGGAGCTTGTGGGAAGAGCTTTGATGCATTCATGAAAGATATGAACACATGGCCCTACAATTGTGTTGATATAATGAGTTTGGATATTTAATCTTGTGTGTATAATATCTTCAAGTTGTTGTATTGAAAATAGTTCAATCGTTTACGACACTATTTGGATACAATAGCTTGGAATGTGTATTATACTAAGTGGAAGTTCAAGTCTTAAGTACACTTTCATCTATGCGTGAGATTGCTTGTAATATTGGAATTGTTTATGCAAAGGTTTGTTTATATTCTAAATGGGGGAAGAAATGTTGAGATTTATTGATTTAGAATATAATATAAATGTATATAGTTATGAATATTAATAATACTAGACGTAGTATTATGAGTTTAAAGTTCGTAATTATGCAAAGTTATTTAGTGATTTGCATCGTTAAACGTTGAGGTAAGTACAACAAAGACAGTGAAAAATCACGAGTCGTGACTAGAGGTTGCGACGTGCGAAAACAGACTGAAGTGCCAAAAGTGCAAAAAAGAGACAGAAGGTTCTCGTGACTCGCGAGTCTGACGGTTGGCGTCAGTTCTGCTTGGTTTTTCCCCGTTGTGTTGTATCGGTTCGAGGCAACTGCTGTACATTTTGGGATAAGTTATATTATAACTTACCCAATCTGAAATGAAAAGATAAGAGGTTACTCTCATATAATGCATTCTACTCTCTTGCATAAACTTAGGTTTTTCTCTCCATTGTTGCAAAGAAGTTTACACATACAAATCCTCTCTTCATTCGTAGAGATAAAACTGGGCTTGATTTCTACGGTTTCTTGTTGTATTTTGTTGACAAATTTCCTATAACCCGGACTAAGGAATTGGGTGGAAATATTGTTTTCAGGAGGGCACGCCTCAAATGTTTATCATACTAATTACCCTTAGTCCTGAAAATCTCTAACATGAATTATGGTATTGCTATTTGTTTTCCACACTTTGAAAAATAATTAACGCACCCTAAGCTAATATGAGCCCTGTTTTTTATAATTGAAAAATAACTTAATCCAAACTGAAAAAATTGTTCAATGGTGCACATTAATTAAACAATTTACCATTTCATACTAAAATTGATTAGTGTTAATGAATTAGAAATTGAATGAATTTAAATTAAGTTTCAATTGATTTGGTTCAGTTGAATTTGAGTTCATTTAGGCTCCGTTTACTAGAGCGTAAAATGTTTTCCTTAAATATAGTTTTTCCATTTTACATCGTTTACGTTGGGTGAAAAAATAACATGTAAAATTTGGAGTGAAAACTCATTTTACACCATAGTGAAAACATTTTCCTCCAAATTTGAAAGTAAAACGTATTTTTCATGCAAGTAAACAATGAAAAATTTCTATAAAAATGAGTTTTTCCATTAATTTGTCCTCCACCTACGCTCGGCGTACCAGCTACGGTTGGGACATATAGCCACCGCCATCTTCGCCGTTGTGGAAAGCCAAATTTAAATTATTTTGAAATGAAGGGAAGGGAAGGGGGAATCAAAACAGAATTTTTACACTAGTGATTAGCTCATTGCTCACGTAAGGGTGCATACTACAGTAGTTGTAGTACACTCGTACTGTGAAATGCAGTACTGACATAGTTTGTGGTTTTTAGGTTTTTTCCTATACTATACAAATCTTGTTAGCAGTTCGTTTAAGTTGACGAAGATATGTATTAGTCTAGTGATTGGCTTTAAAATTTTAGGTATGAGGTTTATGATTTGATTCTCACTGTACGCATTTACAAGTATCCCTTATTATTCACCTTATAAATGTGTGTGTTGGTTAAAATTAGGCTGAGTGACCTGTAATAGGGCCAGTTTTGAAGCCTAGTCACTAGTATAAAAAATCAATTTTGCTGCGGGAAAAAATGGTTCATTTGCTACAGATTTAGGCCCCTGCAAATATAGGGGAAGCAAATAAGATGCAATATGTTTGCTGCGGTATGAATATGCAACAAATAAATGTTCAATTTTGCTGCGTAAGTTTTGAACATAAGCAGCAAATGAGAATGATACTCGTTGGAGAGGTATGTTTAAAAACGCAGCAAATGTATGAAGTGTTTGAGGGGATTTACATAGAATCCGCAAGAAATTTATTTATTTTTTAAAAAAAATAAATAAAAAAATAGCTATTTGTGCATTGTAGCTATATCCACCCTATTTCAATTGCATTGATACTATAAATATGCTTATCTTCAGCAAGCAATAGTAATCTGCCTTTAAGATTAAAATTGCATTCATATGAATTTTTAAAAGAAATGAACAGTTATTAAATATATAATAAAACACATACGAAATAATCAAGCCAAAATTTCGGTAGCATTTCATTTCAATATTGAATATCCCATACATAACCTGCAAAAGCTTGTTGATTTACAATTACCACAATCCCTAAACTACCAAGCCACTCCAAAATATAATCATCTATTCCCAAACGACATATATATATAGCTTAGTCGTCTGTACAAAAAGGAGTCATATAATATAAAATAAGAACCATTACTCCATGTAATTTTTTGTGAAATATGCCGCCCATTTATCACGAATCTCATTCATTTCTTCATTGATGAAGGGCTCCTCTCGACGTGAATCATAAACCTGTTATACAAGAACATATCGCTTATGTTAGCAAATACTTATGTTAGCAAAATAAAAACCTTGCATTTTTTATTGTCTTTTGGGCATTATAAGTGAACTGTTTTGGAGTGCTACTTTGTGTTGGGTTCTATCCTCAACTTAGACTTTCTCAAAGGTACCATATATATCCTATTCTTGTTTAAGTCCCCAATGTAGAAGAGTAAAAGGAAAATGTGATGCTAAGTCCTATTCAGTGATAAGGTATAAGGAATATACCTTGTCCTAATCCTTCTCACCAGAGCAAGACTTAAGCACTTCAAGCATATATCTCATGATGTAAAATCCACATTCTAAGCCTCCGAGTTTTTGAGCACACTACAATAAATCAACCAAAACAAAGTGTTAAACACTTAAACTTGTTCACAATCTAATACTCACTGAATCATACTAATAATCAAGCAATAAAAGTCTATCAAATTGTCATACAAATTTTAGTTCTGAACCTAAATTGTAGTTTGATACTACTGAAATTCTAAATTTAATAAGGATTAGTGACAAATGAAGGGATGGAGATTGTAGACACCTAATTCTGGCACCTCAGTTAGTTCCCAATGGTCTATGATGAATGTACCCTGTTGCACAGGTCCGGTCTTGAGCTAGTATGCCAAAATGCCACCTCTTTACCCATCTCATACCACTCTCACACTGTTTATAGGCGTTTTAGAGGCTCACGACTCGTTTTAGGATTTTTCGGACATTTCTTAGGATTTTTATTAATTTATTTTTATTATTTTTCATGCGTATTTATTTTCTAAGGGAATTTTAGTCATTTTAAATTGCATAAAATAATTTTCCTAGGTTAATTGCATTTTTCTAGAATTTTTGGTAATTTTTCCATAATTTTCTGAGTTTTTATCTATTTTCTATGAATTTTTGAAGCATTTTCCATTCCTATGGGCATTTTAGTAATTTTATAACTGCATCATCCACTTTTTCTCCACTTTTCACTCATTTATATTTTTCTAGAATTTTCCTATATTTTTCCTTAATTTTTGACATTTTTTAGCACATTTTTCAAAATAGTCCGAAAAACCCGAAAACAGTCGAAAACAGTCCAGATTAGCCCGGATTATTCCGGAACCTCGAGAAATCTCCCGGAATCTCAAATATTATGATAATATTACGTAATCATCCAATGATTCCCGTAATCGTATCATAATCGCATAATATCTCGGAGAATCACGCGCAAAATAAGCAAGAAAAATCGACCCAGATACAGCCTGGACCTGCGCCTAGGCGCAGGTCTGGTGTCCTCTGGGCTCGATTTTCGCCTCTGTTTGCTTATAAATACGTTCCTTGTCCGGCCTTTCAAAAAAACGAATAAAACATTCTGACTTCTATTCTCTCTCTACTATTCATTCTCTCTCTCAAAATCAATTCAAAACACTGTCAAAATCAATTTAAAACTCTGTCAAAATCAATTCAAAACTCTGTCAAAATCAATTCAAAATTCTGTCAAAATCAATTCAAAACTCATTCAAAATCAATTCAAAACTCCGTCAAAATCAATTCAAAACTCTCTCACTTGGCATTTGGCACGCTAATTTCAAGGCCGTAATCGACCGCCGCACATTCCGGTACACATTTCTGAGACCCCTTTTTTATTAAATGTCAATATGCTTAATTTTCTTTTAATTCTTATTTTAATTTATGATTTGCATTAATCATGATGACATGTTATTTTTGTTGTTCAGTTTGCGTAGATCTATGTTTTAATTCGTGTAGCTTTTTTTAATTTTTAATCCATGTCATGTCTTATTTTTCTTGCATTTTCCATGTCATTCTCTGTAGCATTTTTTTAATTTATTTATTTCGATTTTCTATTTGCACGGGATTCGAGGTACATTCGCATTTTCAATTTCTTTCTTTTCATGCCATCGCTGTGTTGAACCTTTTTTATGCGATTTATGCGATTTGACCCTTGATTTCTCCCGGACTTTTTGCTTCATTCTAGCGTCATAATATGGACTAATTCCAAAGTGGTCACAAAACAATTTTAGGCTAAATTTATGCATTAATCTGAACCGACTTAGTAATTCGCAAATTAGGGCTAAAATTGAGTTCTCTCTATTGCTCTTAAATTGAACAATGATCTTACAAAAGAGACCTAGTAGAGACTGCTTTGCAGGCGGGCGGGCCCAATGCACGATTGGCTCGTAACCTGTCCCTGAACCCATACTGTGGTGCACGACCATATGGGACCGATTGCTCCTGGCTTCGGTACTTCTTCGGTGTCCGTGGACCGTATAAACGCACGGTGGCGACTCCTACTAGTCCGTATTCACGTACGGCGTTAACGAGTATTCAAACCAACTCGTGGCGTAGGCGGCCGGGTAAAAAAGACCCCTACAGAGATGCCTATTTAAAGATCAGAGCAAGTTGAGAAGAAAACCAAACGGGATGGAACAATCATGATGAACCTAAGAAGCCAAATGACATAACAAGCAACAAACAGCAAATCACTGCAAAAATTGAGTATATATAATCAAAATCAAATGATAAGCCATGAAATGAGCACAACACAAGTAGTGAATACATCAAATAATATGCAGAGAAATTACAATGTTGCTCAACCAGCAGCAGTTCAGATGAAAAGAGCACAGAAAAGAGCAGAGGATGGGTATTGTTGGAGTAAATATGGGCAGAAACAAGTGAAAGGGAGTTAAAATTCGAGGAGTTATTATAAATGTTCTCACACGAATTGCCCTAACAATGACGCTGAGTGGTGCTACTTAGATTTAATCCAGCCATGACAATTATCCTCATCTATAACTAATATCCACTAAATGAAAACTTATTTTTCAACAGAAATCAGAAACTCCAAAATAACATGGTAAAAAACCACAATAAAATTAGGGAAAAAAAAACTCAGAAAGAAATCAAAACAAATTTGGAAAAACAAAATCAAAATAAAGAAGATTTGCATAATTGCATACAGAGTGCCAAATTACCAACAATTCGCTAGTCCAGGCTTGTCGACAATTCAAGGTAATTATTTTAATCTGTAATCATTTTTCTTTTCTCTTTTTTTTTTTTTTTTTATAACTCGCCGCCCATGTTGTTGCACAACTTGAACTACACACTAACAAAAATCAAACACAAGATAAACATTTAAGAACTAGAAAATTTAATTAAAACTGAATAAAGCAAAATAATTCCTAATTCAAAAGTACCTGACAATGCCCTGGAATTAACAGAGAGATGACGGCTGGAGAGCAGCGGGCAGAAGCGGTGGTGGGTGGAATTGAGGCGGATCTTCACGATTTGGTGCTACGATATGGTCTCGAATAATTTGGTGCTGCAAGCAGGCGATCAACTAGTGGTGACGGTGGGCTGCGATGAACACTACTTCGAATGGATGGAGACCTCGGAGGTCCGAGTTGGCAAGTCGGGCAGAAAGCGGTGGTGGGCTGCGCCAAACATGCGCCGAACACCGCGTTTAACAGAGGGTTTAAAACCAAACTCTAAAATCAGAGATGGGAGAGGAGAAGAGAGGCAGAACGACGTGTAGCAGAGGGGTTTAAAATCAAACCCTAAAATCAGAATGGTTTTTTTTTTTCTAAGTGAAAGGATAGGTGAAATTATATACGGAGTAGGTTAAAAATAGAACACTTAGCTTATTTGCTGCGGTTAAGGTTATGTAACAATGGCAGCAAATGCATCCCACTATTGTTTTGAGTGTTTGAGTGTTTGTGAGTTGTAAGGGTATTCCACGGAAATTCAAAGAGTTTTTTTTTTTAATTTTTAATTTTTTTCCTTTTCACATGTTAGAGGGAGTTTCAAATATTATACATCAATTATTTATTCCCTTTGACGCGTTATAATTGGCTTTATATTTGCTGTGTTTAGAAGTGAATAGATCCCGCAAATAATATTTTAATTCGTTTGCTGCGTCTAGTTACTATTGAATGCAGCAATTGTAAGCAAATTACACAGCGAAATTTATATTTTGATATGAATTGCTGCATTCCCATAAATCCGCAACAAATCAAGTGCAGCAAAATTGATTTTTTGTACTAGTGAGTATCCCACACATTATTATTAAAAAAAAAAGTCCGTGCAAGTTGATCGATCAAGGTATTTTTTGTGGTCACTGGACAGTGATAGAAAATTGGAGATATTATTAGTATATATCTGATATATATGTATATCATATACAAGAAAAACACATTTTATAAATTTTCTTTAGAAAAAGACAAAAAAATTGTCCTCAAGCTCATATATATATATATATATATATATATATATATAGAAGAAGGATTGGCTAAAAACCAAAAGTTGGTTGAAAACCAAACAGAAAATGGTTTAAAGGGGTACATTAGCAGTCGCAGGGGTACATTAGATGTTTAAAGGGGTACAAATGGTTTTTAGCAAAAGTTACTAATATTTACAAAGATTGTCATTAGTAATCACACGTGTATCCCTTTAAGTGTCTAATGTAGAGGTTTTAGGTTGAAAACGTTTTTAGTTGATCCTCTTCCTATATGATAGGTGGATACCAGGTATCCATAAATTGGTTGATACCATGGCACAATTCTAAATAAAGTGAACTTTTTTTTAATCTTCTCTCTATTCTCTCTCCACTAGACCCACCCAGACCCACCCACTAGACCCACCCACCCAGACCGACCCACCCAGACCAACCCATTAGACCCAAACCCACCCACTAGACCCACCCTCTCAGACCCACCTACCCACCCAGACCGACCCACCAGACCCACCCACCCACTAGACCCACCTACCCACTAGAGAGAGAATGCAAAAAAGAGAGAGAAAAATTGGGTTAACAAAAAGAAAAGGGAGTTGAAAAGTGCCCTTATATTTGTAATTATTTACATTTGTGCCATGGTATCAATTTATTAAATTGATACCTGGTATTTACTACGGAGTACAATAACAACCCAAAAAGATTATGTTTCATATACGTCTAATTAATCGTCTACATATCTTACAGACTACAGTCCATGAGGGCATCCATAAGGCCATGACAATTGACATGAGGGTTCATTTGTCTAAGTGAATTATTAGATATAGGGCCAATAGGGGTAGGCACGACAGATAGCCCACATATCAGGTCTGTGTGTCTTGCGTCATGACATGAAGTGTCTATAACGCTCCAATAAATAAAATTTTGTGTCGTGTTGGACGCGTGTCAAGTGATAAAATATAAGGCTTATATATATGGTTCAACCCACGTTTCGTGCTAGGTCGACTCGTGTCATGCTATCGTGCTTAACTTCTAAATTGTTGTCCATGCGTGACCCACAACTTATCAGTCTTGCCATGTTCATAGTGGGCTTGTGCTAGTCTAGACCCAAATCATGCCGTGCTGAGTTGGTCCTCATGACGGCCTGACCCATGTCAAAATCACGAATGACCCGGCCCGGAAAAAATATTATAAAAATGTTAGTCTAGTCTGAACACTAAAAATTCAGTCCATACTGGTTTCGACCAAAACCCATAAAATGTTATAAAAAAATTCATATGTTTAATAAAGAAAATAGTAAAATTCTAGTCTGGTCAAGCCCAAACTGGTCCAAAACCAAACATGATCGACAGGCAAATTATGGAACGGACTGAATATTCTGGGAGCCCAGCAAAATCATGTGATTATGCTTCACCGATACTACTTAAAAAAAGAACTTTTCATTCTAAAAAGTTCATATGAGTTCATATAATGTATAATCAGTTGTACTTGTAATAACTTAAATAAGATTTGAGCAGGTCCAATCAGGTGTGGGAAGGTCCAATTATTACCTATAATCAAGGTTAATTAGGTCCAATAGGTTTCAATCAAAAATAATAATAAGTTAAAATAAGTTTAGTTCAAATAAGTTCAAGTTAAATAAGTTGAATAGAATGCACCCTAACTACTACTACCATTGTCTTTAGTGGCGGATGCATGATAATTAATTGGAATTGTGTGTCATCATTACTATTATTTTTCAAAACGTTACACGATTACAAAGCCCGGGGCGTCACTCCCAGGTACCATGCTTTTACCACTTGAGCCAAGATACAACCTTATCTGTAACTATGTAATACTAAAAAATAGATTGCCAAAAAAAAAAAGCGTAATATATAATTTATAAGTTGTCAATTATTAATTCATAACCAATTGTAACAATTTACAACCAACAACAACAATAATTTGACGTCAAGCTAAAGCTACTTGTTAAAATATTGTTGATACTAGCATTATATGCACGCTATGCGTGCTCATTTTTAGTTGCTTCTGGGGTAATTTTGGGGTATTTTCGTTAGGGCTATGAAGTGTAAGCTCTAGAGTAGGAAAGATTTTTAAGGATTGTGATTTTTGGGTATTTTTTTTTATATATATGTAGACCATAAGAGCTCTATTTATACACATTGAGACCAATAGTTCAGGATTCCTCTCTATTCAAATTCAGAGTCAAATGCAATTTCTGTAAAAGGTTTATGGAAATGGGTGGATGGTATTACATTCAGAATCACATGTACCCCTTTCAGATAATGACCTATGCATTGTATTGTCCAATTTAATTCAAAAATGACTGCAAGGCATGTATGACAAGCCTACATCTGCTCAGAATCATGTGGCAATATCTGAAAAAATTACCATCCTGTGTCTACTTCATTTCAAAATCACAATAGTATTACTTCCTCCGTTAAAAAAAAACGCAACAGTTTCCATTTTTGGATGTTTCAAAATAAATGCAACAAATTTTTATTTTCCTTATATAGTAAACTATTGCTACTTAAAAGACATAAATATCCTTACTAATTCTTTATTTGTCCCCACCTTTTCTCTCTCTAATTATTTAATTGTCCTCACTCTCTCTCACAACTCTTTTAATTATCCCCACTTTTCTATCCATTTATTTTAATCAACTGCCCCTCACTTTTTCTAATTACCCACAACAACAAAATGCCTAGGAGTCTGTGCCATGACAATCGTTGCGTTTTTTTTGGAACAGAGGTATTATTATTATTATTATTATTATTATTATTATTATTATTATTATTATTATAATGAAACAAGATCAGTTTTAGAATACATGTGTGGTCATAATTTTATAAAGAATACTGTGCCAGTTGCTTGGAATTGAATTGAAAAATGAGCTAGAGATTCCTATGAATGGGAGATGGGTGCGTTTACCGCACCAAATCCAGATAAATTTTCTTTTAATGCTAAACAATATTTTCACCCTTGTGATTATATATGACCTTTATAGTTATCCAATGATTCTTGTATGAGTGCTTATAGCTTTCCCTCTGATCATGATGAATTTGTTAATAACTCTCCTATTTCACCATATGTGTGCAATCTGGCAATTAATCCCAAGCCTATAACATTTGACAATGATGATTCCTAACCAATTGACTATATATATGATGAACCAATAATCACTCTCTTAATCACCCTACAGAAACTGGTGACCTCTATGTAAGGACTTTGATGATTGTTTTGAGAGCTTTATTTTGCTACATACAAAATGATTCTTCTTTGAGTGGTGACACTTCTAAGGATAGTTAGGAGGAGAGGATCTTAGATCAAATTTTCTATGAGAATCAACACATTCAAGCCTGTTTTAAAATGCTGAAATTTTCTAAAGAGGAGCTAGAATATAAATGTCATGTTTTTCCTTTTTCTTATTCTTTTGATTTTAATTTTTTCCATTTTTCTTCTTTGACCCCACCATGTTATTCTCCCATTTCTTTTCTTCCACTTTTTCTTTATTTTCTACTAACCCCCTCCTTGTGAGGGCAATAGTGCTTGTCACCACTCCATATATGCTATTATATGAAATGGTTGCAGGGGCCTTTGATAAGCAACTCAGAGAATTGCATCGTTCAGATTAATAAGAGGCCAGGAGTGTGCATAGAGTCGTGAGGGACCGTGATAAACCAGCGCTTCTGGGAGGCAGCCTGAGTTCCATTTACTCTTCTTCAGCATTGAGGACATTGTTGAGTTCGGCTTGGGGGAGGAAAGTATTTTATTTTTTTCCTAGTGTAGTTTTTATTTCTTTTATAGGAATGTTGCATGGTTTTTACCGACCACTAGGATTGAGAGTTTACATGCAACCAAAAAAATGTACTGATTTCCTAAGTTAGATTTATTTTAGTGTAGTGTTAGTCTGAATAAATTGGGATTTGAATAGTAGTGTTTTGGAATTAGTTGATAATTTATGCCCTTGATTGACGTGTTTTTGAAAACTTTGACTCTTTAGCTGATATCTTGTGCGTGGATTAATAGCTTTCGATCTGAAGATGTGTTTGCTTTATCCCTTCTTTTGTTTAACTTTGTATAACTATGTGTGAATCTTGGACTTGTTAGCTTTGAATTGTGAGGAATTGAGCCTATTTGATTCATTTCATATGAGTTTAGTTCCTAGTGTGACTATTTGCTTTGACTTAGGTCCTTGATTCTTGTCATGTGATGATTTCCCCACTTTAGTAGTCTAATTTAGGTACAATTGCGGGTTAGATGATAAAGGCTTTCATTTCTTTTAGGATCCCCAAACACATTAGATAATTTTTTTTGTCCCTTGATCTTTTATTTGTAGCCTTGACTTTCATTTGATTGATTAACCAATTACAAACCCAATTAGCCTAAAATTTGCTAGCAGCATTCCCAAGTTTGGCTTCGGGGGCTTTTTGTTAGGATATTAGGTGTGGAGTTTGGATGCATTATAGTTGATTTTGGAAAATATCGAGTCTTTGGTGTATGGATCGAATGCTTATATTGTAAATTTTTCATACAAGAAGTGAAAATTTTGGGATTCCATGTCAATTAAAAAAAAAAAGAACAAAAAAAGTGAAAATAATAAAAATTGACATGGAGGAAAGGAAGTGAATAAAAAGGAATAATGCAACAATGTAAACAATCAATCAAAATTCCTCAACTTAAAAATCCTGTTTAATTTGGTGGCATGGTTTGGAGTAAGTATTATAATGGTGATCAATGTTGATTTTTTCGGAGGAGTTGGAGAATTAGATAACCGCGTCGGTTTTCTTTTTCTTTATTTCACTTTATTTTTGCTCTCCTTTGTTGGACTTTCACCACCACATAGCCAAAATTTTATCCTACCCATATCCCTAGCCACAGTACAAGCTTTTAAAAGACCTTTATGAGATCCACAATTGTATTTTGAGTAGAATCTGTTGTGAAATTTTACAAAATGGGGAGATTTTAAAGGGAGTAGTTAAGTTTCTTCGAGGCATGAAAATGTACAGTCTTCTAATATTATAATATTGACCCTCTAGGAAGATCAGGTTACACGATATTACTAATAATGCAATTGGTTATGGCTTTTATCGGTGTTGTTTCGCTACTGAAGAGGGATTGTAAGTATTCTAGCTACTACACAACATATATATCGGGGCACGTGCAACTGCATATATTTTCACTAGGATTCGGTTTTGCAATAACTAGGGTTGTGGGCGCTTAGATTATATCTCAACTCCCCACTAAGTTCTTGAAGATCAATTGAGTTTGTATGTTTATTTATAGTAATAATGATGATGATATGATAATGATGATGAACTGAAATTTCATAAATTAAGTCCAAAAGTGTAGATACTTAGTATGACATGTGCACATCTCGTGAAAAACAAATAGGAGTTTACAAAAGAAATGTCACCATTCATCAAAATGAGTTAGGTTATTACATAGATTTATATTTATTGCTTCATCTATATATATCCATCAAATTAAAGATGAGAAAATTTTGGTTTGACTAAAATAGGGCTTCTGACATTATGTTTTCCATCTGACCACACTAAGCTTCCGAATACATAGTCAGTAGGTAGATGATGATTGGGTTCAGCAGAAAAGACAAGTTTGAAGATGATCTCTTGATCCACTTTGGAGAAGACCAAGTTTTGGGTTCGACCACTATGGAGATCCCACGTGGTGCTTGTACATGAGCAGTATAAGTGCCTGGTTGTCCAACATTCTTTAACCTTCGAGTCGCAGTTATAGTACCACTTAATTCGGGTATACTAATTGCAGGATAATTGAAGTCCATTATCTGAAAGGATTTGGGTTTGGGACACTCATAATTGTGTTTCTTTGTGAATGTTTTGATGCCTTTAGTGTCAAATGAGCATAGGAAGTTAAGATAATCATAACGGTTCATGTCGTACACTAGCCCCGGGTCCATGGCTAGTTCTGGTTGTATGAGGCCTGCCCCAATTTCAAAAGGAGTCGCCTCTGTCACCATATCTTGTTTAAGTATTGGCTTCCCATTTTTGTCCACAGGCCTTGCTGCATCCATGTATACACATACATACATACATACATACATACATACATATTTGTCAATGTTATATTTAAATTTGCTGTTACACCTTATGAAACATGTTTTATTATATTATATATATAGCTTCTATAGTAGCTCTACATAATTATAAAAAAAAAAAATTAACGTTCAACAATATTAAATGGTTTTAACATATGACTTTTTTAGGTAAAATAAACTTTTACTCTACATGATATCAGTATGTTTTTGTCTTTTCTACTTGCTACAAAATCAAATGCTAAACCCACTTAATATTGTTAAACGTTAAATTTTTGATAGAGTATATAGCATATTCACGGGTCTCAACTATCAGCTTAAACTTTTGGTTGAGTTAGTCCTCTAACATAGCATCAGAGCCAACATGACGTAGAGTATATAACATATTTTCGGGCCTCAACTATCAGCTTAAACTTTTAATTATATACGTACGATTATATAATTAAAAATATTTTTTAGTGAAAGATGGTTAGGTGGCATTTAATTTGTTAAGGTTTTGTTATTAGATAAATAATGAGGGTAGAATGAAGGAGGAAAAAAACAATAAAAAAACAAAAAGAATGCGTGCATTGAGTTTTGTGCCACACATGATTTTAAGGGTGTCTTTAAATTAATATAATAGTTATATATAGATTTGTAAGGTGGACTAGCTAGTACCTGTAGTCATGATAGAGGATTTGATAGCAGCGGTTGTCCAGTGAGGATGTATTTTTCGAAGAAGAGCAGCAACACCAGCAACATGTGGAGTTGCCATTGATGTCCTGCTGAGTGGAAAATATTTTGTAACCTTTAGTACATGTGGATTGGATGGACTTTCACTATAAGCAGATATAATGCTTACCCCTAGAGCTATCACGTCAGGCTGCATGCAATGTTATAGGATGATATTTGTATTTTAGTATTTTTCTTTTATTTTTCCCTTTTATTTTCTTTTTCCCTCTTTATATATATTGGGGGTTTCTTTCTCCTCTGTATGTATTATTGCTCATAAGACGATGCAATTAAACTTTTAACTCTGAAATAATAAAAATTACATTCCTCTTTTATTCTTCAATGTTGTATATGGTATCAAAGCCCTATCTCAATTGAGATCTAGGTTTTACGCATTTTTTCGTTTTCTTCTCTCTTTCTCTCATTCTTCAATTACTCTAATGGATGAAGAAATTTCTTCATCAATTACTGATTCCTCCAATTCCAAAAACTTAAATCCATTGCATGTTTCAAATTCTGATAAAACTAATTCATCCTTAGTGCATGTACCTTTTAATGGAAATAACTATGGGAGATGGAGTCGTGCAGTGAGAAGAGCACTTGGAGCCAAGAATAAAGAAGGTTTCATCAATGGCGCCATTAAAGAACCTTTGGAGACAGATAAGGAGTTCGAGCGATGGAAGTGTGCTGATTATATGGTCACATGTTGGATCTTGAGCTCCATGAAACCTGATATAGCTGAGGATTTTGAGTATGTTACTGCGTCTACTCAACTGTGGCGAGATGTTGCTGAGCGATTTGGTCGAAGCAATGGTCCGTTGATATATCAATTGAAGAAGGAGATTCAAAATCTAAGGCAAGAAAAATCTTTCTTTACTGACTTACTTTAGTAGAATTAAAAGATTATGGGACCAATTGAAGGATTTAAGAAAATTGCCTACATGTGTGTGTGGAGCTATGAAGAAATGCACTTGCGATTTATTCAAGAAACTTGAGGAATTTGAAGAAGAGGACCACTTAATGCAATTCTTGTTAGGTCTTAACATTGCCTACAAAAATGCGGTTACTAATGTGCTAACTATGGAGCCATTACCATCTGTGAGTCAAGCCTTTGCCATTACTCAAAAAATTGAGAAGCAGAAGGAAGTTAACTCAAATCAAGAATTAAGTGGTGACAGCAGTGCTATGGTTGTGCAAAAGAATGGTCGACAAGCCTATAAGCAGAATTTTACCTATAAGAAGGATTGGAAGAAAGAGAAGGAAGATCGATTTTGCACTCATTGCAAAATTAAAGGCCACAATGTCGAACAATGTTTTAAAATCGTTGGATATCCTGACTGGTATCATGCACTCAAAGGGAACAAAGGTGAGAAGAAGCTTGCAGCCAATGCACAAGTTGACTCTCCTCTTGATGATGCTAATATGGAGGCTACTGTGAATACTGCTGTTCTGAGCACCATTCGACAAGAGATCAAGAAGGCTCTTAGAGGGCAGAAAGCTGTAAATGAATCAGAATCAACAAGTTACAATGCTTTTGTGAATCTTGCAGGTAATATCTCATCAATTTCTAGTTTCAATATTTCTAAATTTTCTTCCAAAAATATTTGGATAGTTGATTCTGGTGCTTCTGACCATATGATGTTTGATGAATCTTTGTTTTTGGATAAAAGAAAATTAGATAAACCAATTAGAATTGGTCTTCCAGATGGTAATGTAAAGACAGTACACATTGTTGGTTCTGTTGTTATAAATAAGGATTTAAAACTTGAAAATGTTCTATTAGTTGAAGAATTTAAGCATAATCTCCTATCTGTTGGTCAATTGCTTTCTAATTCCAATATAAAAATAGAATTTACTAAGAATATTTTCTATTTTCAGGACCAATCTAATGGACAAGTGATTGGTTATGCTAAAAAGGATGGAGGATTGTATTGCATTCATGCTATTCTTGATAACACTAAGAATACAGGTTTTCTTAATAAAAGCCCTGTTTGTAGTCTAGTTGCTACTAGTGGTAATATCAATTCTAATAGGACTGCTACTTCTATCATGAATAAGAAATGTAATAATAAGGATCTTGATTTGTTACATGCTAGAATGGGACATGTTTCCTTGTCTAAAAAAAAGCATATTGAAGTTTGTAATTGTGAAGGCATTAATGAGTATAATTGCAATATTTGTTTGCTTTCTAAATTTCATAAATTGCCTTTTAAAGTTAGTCAAAATAGAGCTAATTCTTGTTTTGATTTAGTTCATATTGATTTATGGGGTCCTTATAGGATCAAATCTCTTAGTGGAGCAAATTATTTCTTGACTATTCTTGATGATTTCAGCAGGTTTACTTGGACTGTACTTTTACAAAATAAATTTCAAGTTCTTAAAACTATTTCTGATTTTTTAAACATGGTTGAGACTCAATTTTCTAAGAAAGTAAAAGTTATTAGGTCTGATAATGGAACTGAATTTGTTCAAAGCCAATGTTTAAAAACGTTTGGTGAAAAAGGTATTTTACATCAAAGAAGTCCTGTTGGTGTTCCTCAACAAAATGGTAGGGTTGAGCATAAGCATAAGCATCTCCTTGAAGTGTCTAGAGCTCTTAGACTTCATGCTAATTTGCCTAAGAAATTTTGGGGTGATTGCTTGCTAACTGCTACCTATCTAATAAATAAAATGCCAACAAAAATTCTTACATGGAAAAATCCTTATGAGGTTTTGCATAACAAAATTCATGTTTATGATAATTTGAGAGTTTTTGGATGTTTGTGTTATGCCTATAATATGGACAGGAATAGAGATAAATTTGATCCTAAGGCTAAAAGATGCATTTTTATTGGCTATCCTTATGGTCAAAAAGCTTACAAACTATATGACTTAAATTCTCATACTCATTTTTTTTCAAGAGATGTTGTTTTCTATGAAAGGGTTATTCCCTTTCAAAATGAAAAACATGATGTTTGTCCTAATTTTGACCCTCAATTTGCTCCTCAATTAGTTTCTTTTGGTGAATCAGAACAGGTTTTGAATTCCTCTGACTATATTACTCCCTGACCGGCCTCTAGGGTGTCGCGGCCCTAGACGCCTATCAAATATACAAATTAATAACCTAAACAACTAACACGTAGTATTAGTGGTATTAGGGTCGATCCACAAGGAACTTAGTGCGGAATTGGTCGTGAATTTAGAATGATCCAAGGATCTTTTAATTGTTGATTGAATGCTGAAAATTAACCTAAACTACAAGTATTAAAATAAAATGCAAGAAATGAATTCAATGTAAAAGAAAATTATCAAGATTAAAAGACTCTAAAGATTGGACTCCCTAATGTTACTTCAATTGGAGGAATTATAATCAATGAACCAATTTATGTTCGATTATCTCGATTGCAATGTGAACATTCAAAAGTACTCAATGGACTCAATTCCAACACCCTCTCTCGATTAGGCGATAGGAAATTCTAGGATCGGCTAAGTTAACCTCTCTCGAATAGTCAAATTAGCAAAACCCAAAATCGAATTCATCAAATTCTTTTATCAATTCACAATCCTAATTACTATCTCTAGCAATTAAGAAATTACAACCAAGATTATTCAAACACAATTAATCCAAAGATTAACCCCAAAATCTATAACATCAAGCCATCCAATCCTTAGAAAAAGGAACTACTCACTAATGCAATTCATTGGAATTAAAATCATGAAATTCAATTAAAACTAATCTATGAATTAAACCTAATTCTAATAAAACTAAAATGATGACAAGAAAACTAATAAACTCAACAAAATTAACAATGAAGAACTAAAACAAAACCTGGAATTAAACTTGAATGCTACTAATGAATTCTTGATTACAAAGATTGAAAATAAGAAAATTGAAGAACTAAACTAAATTTGAATTGAATTGAAATCTTGAGAGAATTAAAACTACAATTAGAGAGTGTTTAAGCTAGCTAAAACTATTCTAAAAAAATCAGAAATTAATTGGTCTTAACAACAAAGCCTAAGCCTCTTATAAATACTAAAAGATTACAAAGCACATGGCCAAAGCAAAATTTTCGATCTGCATCGTGCACGATCGTGCAGTTGAACCTTGCACGATCGTGGCGAAACGAAGGACTTGCTGCACGATCGTGCAGGAAAACTGCACGGTCGTGCAACTAAGTTGCACGATCGTGCAGCTTATTACTGCACGATCGTGCACTCCAAAAGGGCTTTCTGATCTCTGCACGAGCATTCTGCACGATCGTGCAACTAAGTGCACGATCGTGCAGGTCGTGCAGATCTGCGCACTCGGTCTTCAAATACTCATATCTCCTTCGTTTCTTAGCGGAATTGAGTATATAATATATCAAATTAAAGCTATTGGAATAAGGAATCTTCTCCAAGTGGAATCACCTGAAAAAGTGTTACAGAAAAAAAGATATAAGTCTTTGAATCAGACTATATATGCAAGAGCATTTGAAATACTTCAATTTTGAGCCTAATTATTCATGAAAACAAATAAAACACAACATTATTGAAGGAAACCATGAAATAAGCTAATTTTATACTAAAATACTAAAAACCAAAGAAAATAAAGTCTAAAAGGGCCGAAAGACAAGTGAAACAAAGCCGGAAAATGGGTCCAAAATGGACCGATCACTCCCAGACTGCCTCCTTCTAATCCTGAGACAGAGTATAATTTACATACTCCTATTTCTAATCACATGACTGATTTGAATCAAAACTTACTTAATACTGATACTTGTTCTGCCTCTTCAATTCAGCATGATGATTCTGTTAATTTGCTTCTGCCTAACACCTCTCAAAATGTTTTAAATAATGGTAATGATAGACCTTCCAGGAGCATTAAACCTCCTGCTAAATTTAAGGATTTTGTTTGTCCTTATCAACCCCATAAAACAGATAACTCCCTTTCCGATTCAGAATCTAAATCCTTTGCTGTGAATTCTAATTTAATTGCTGAACCTAGGACTTATAATCAAGCCAAAAATGATCCTAAATGGGTTGAAGCTATTAACAAAGAGTTGACTGCCTTAGATTCTAATCAAACATGGGAATTAACTGATTTACCTTATGATAAAAATGCCATTGGTTGTAAATGGGTTTTCAAAACCAAATTAAATTCTGATGGTTCTATTGAAAGACATAAGGCTAGACTAGTGGCTATTGGTTATCAACAAGTAGAAGGAGAGGATTATAGTCAAACCTTCTCCCCTGTAGCTAAGTTAGCTACTGTTAGAGTTGTTATTGCCCTTGCATGTATGAAAAATTGGCAACTCTATCAACTTGATATTAATAACGCTTTCTTGCATGGTCACCTTGATGAGGAGGTTTATATGAAACCTCCTCCAGGTTACTCTAAGGCCTCTAATGGTCAGGTTTGTAGATTACTCTAAGGCCTCTAATAGGAGCTAAAAAATCTCCTATTTTCTTTAGGTTTTATTCAGTCCACTCAGGACTACTCTCTTTTTACAAGAAATTTTGATGATCAGTTTATTTTGATCTTGGTTTATGTTGATGACATACTAATAACAGGTACCTCTAGCTTCCAAATTTCTTATATTAAGCAGGTTTTGGATAAAGCCTTTACCATTAAGGATTTGGGTGATGTAGGGGTCGTTTTTACCCGCCCGCCTACGTCTCACGAGTTCGTTTGAATGCTCGTTAACGCCGTATGTGAATACGGACTAGTAGGAGTCGCCACCGTGCGTTTTATACGGTCCACGGACACCGAAGAAATACCAATGCTAGGAGCAATTGGCCCCATATGGTCGTGCACCAGAGTATGGGTTCGAGGACAGGTTACGGGCCAATCGTGCATTGGGCCCGCCCGCCTGTGAGCGGTCTCTACTAGGTCTCTTTTTGTGGTCAAATTATTATCAATCCCAAATACATAAATATCTCAATATTATACCCTAAAGAACGCATATTACTAAGCGGGTTTAATTTATATACAAATCAAGACTAACTTTTGTGACCACTTTAAATTAAGTCAGTATTAAAAATCCTAAAAATTGAAAACAAATAAAACATGAACGAAAAACAGAAATAAAAGCAAAAAAAAAAAAAAATAACAAAATAAATATGTGCAGGTTGAAAGTGTGTTCCAGGAGAAGTGGTTTGATGTGCTGTTCGACTACACTAAATATAATAAATGCTAAAAGAGAACACGATTAAAATGATGATTAAGGTACAAAATTCTGATGTGATTTGGACACTTTAATCGGAATATTTAAATTGATAATTTTAATCGCCATTTATTATTATTTAACCAGATCGGCCTTTTATGTATGACTCTTGAATTTATGAATAAAATAATAAATCATATTTTATATCACATTATTTAATTAATAAATTAGGGTATAGGATTAAGGGACAAAACCTCTTGCAAGTTTGAAGCATTATTCCCTTTGTAGCAAGCTTGGACTTATTTCAGCTTCCAAGCTTGAGAGGGGGGGGGGGGGGGTGGTATAGGATGATATTTGTATTTTAGTATATTTCTTTTATTTTTCCCTTTTATTTTCTTTTTCCCTCTTTATATATATTGGGGATTTCTTTCTCCTCTGTATGTATTATTGCTCATAAGATGCAATTAAACTTTTAACTTTGAAATAATAAAAATCATATTCCTCTTTTCTTCTTCAATGTTGTATAAATGTGGAAGATTAAATTTATATTCATATATGATATAACTAGCTAGATTAATTATTTCTCTTAATGTATAGTATAGTACATACGGAGTAGCATGTTTTCTATTACTATACTGTACTCCTATATAATGAAATATATTAGGGCCGGGGAGTGATTTTAATTTGGCACTCCCCAATTTGATTTTGGTACTCTTTAATGTTACGTACTATTCATGTAAGAGGGGGAGGAGTGCCAAAATCAAATTGGGGAGTGCTAAACTCATTTCCCATATATTAATATCTACATTTCAAAATAAGTGCTCAATTTGCTTTTTCACATCTCACAAGATAACTTTAAATATTAATATCTTTAATTATAAATAAAATTATAAAAATTACATGTTTGGAAAGTACGTAGCAAGACGAATTAAAAGAGATCACACATGACTATGTTTTTCCTTACATATATAAAACTAACTAGACTTTTGTGCATGCTATGCGTGCTGATATTTTGGGCTTAGTGTTACTCGATAGTAATGAACCAAGTCCATATTGAAATTTTGTAACTAAGTTGACATCTATGTTTGTATAGAATAAAGAACCATTGATTTACTTTAAAATAGTAATTAAAACAAATTTTTAATTCTTAATGCATCCATTTGTGCTGCATGCAACAACAGTTTATTGTTAGTATTAAAATCGATGCTTTGCTTGGGGGCACCATGTAAAGATCTACAAAAAATTAGTATTGATTGAATTTTTAAAAATAAAAAAATAATTGCAATATATTTAATAATGACAGTCAAACCATAATAAGATATTGTATTAAAAAATAAAAAGTTACACTAAACATAAAAAAAACCTATTTTTTTTGCATGATCTAACTCATAATATTGAATTAATTCAAAACATTAAAATTGAATATGATAAAGGTAAAATTACCTTTTTATTGAATTAATTAAAGAATCAATTGTTAATTGTAATTGATTGAAGCACAAATAAGGTAATTTTTTCATAATTGTTTTAACTTAAGGCTATATAATTATTTTCGTGGGGAACATCATAATTCCTCCATTGACTTATATAATAGAGATATTTTTTCTATGCACGTTATATGTGCGGCGATATTTTTTATATAATTTTTATAAGATAGTAAAACAAACAAAGAAGAAATAAGGTTTGAATATGAGTTCTCGTCCATTTTTTGATATTATAAAAATAGGGAAATAGTATAAAAATTGAATTTCTTTCATATCAAAAAATGAACAAAGAAAAAGTTGATCCACTATATATATATATATATATATATAGGGTTGGGTTCCGGTGAGAAATTTCTTATCGTGAGAAATGTGAGAAGAGATAAATACATTAACTAATACTAGAGGTACATTGACCACCAACTATAGGTACATTCAACATATACTAAAAATACATTGAATAAAAATACATTGACTTTATGCCATAGATACATTGACTCTAAACTATAGGAGGAGTAAGAAGGGAAATTCAAATTTAATCTTAGCCATTCATTTGTTGATCAAAAGGTTGAGATTGCTTGTCACCCTTCTCACCAAAACTACATTTTTCACATGAGCCTACTTATATATATCTATACATTATAAATATGTGAATGGCAAGTTCCTATTCATTTTGAATAGTAACTCAATCCAACGGCTATCAAGATGTTATGTGATGTCATGGAGTACTGTTTGTATTATTTGCTACATCTAACGGCTGTCGTTGAAAACCTAATTGGTTTTGCTGCTTTGCCTGATTTGCGTCCCATTTGTGCATCCCGTATGCATCTCTCTCCTCACCTCTCCTCTCCTTTGCCTCTCTCTCCTCTCCTCTACTATCCCATTTGTGCATCCTCAAAAGCTTTGACGCTGCCTCTCCTCTCCTCTCCTCTGCCATTGAAGCAGATGTCTCTTTGTCCATTGTTGCGACTTCTGAGTTCCTCTTCCTCCATTGAAGCAGATTTGTGGTATGTTTTGCTACTTTAATCTTTAACCTTTAATGAGCTCAGATCTAGGTGAGTTTGTCATTTCTTTTGTTTGATTTTGACCCTCATTTGAGTAATTAGGGTTTCGCTATTTTTTGTGTTTGATTGGTCTTGTTCTAACTCATTTTTTTTTTGGGGCGTCGATTGGTGAGGTATGCCTTTCTTCTTTAATCATTAATGAGCTCAGACCTTGGTAAGTTTGCCATTTTTTGTTCGATTTTGACCCTCTTTTGAGTAATTAGGGTTTTGTTATTTTTTGTGTTCGATTGATGTCTCTTCGTCCATTATTGTTGCGACTTGTGAGTGTCTCTTCCTCCATCGAAGAAGACTTGAGGTAAGTGTTTAGGGTTTTAGGGTTTACAGTTTACTCATTTATCATATGAGATCTGGGTAAGCTTGTGCTTTCTTTGTTTGATTTAAACCCTCTTTTGAATAATAATTAATATTTGCTTTTTTTAAAGGGTTTCTGCATTTTTTGGACAGTCCATTTTGATTTTAAATGTTAGGGTAGTAATTTTGAGTGTTTTCCTATTTTTTTAAAACAGTTCATGGTGATTTTGAATGTTAGGGTTCCAATTTAATTAGGTTTTTTTTGGTATTAAACTGTTCATTTAATTGTAGGTGGATAATCAATTGCCTAAAAAAGATTAAGAGGCTTGTTAGATGTGAGACTTTTGCACACCAAAAGGTTTTGATGAAGAGGGTGGAGGAGAATCTTGGTTCACTTGGGATGTCAAAGGTTTCTTTTTTCTACACTCAGATTGGTAGATATTGTTAGGTGAAGTATTCAAGATTAGATCAGATTTTGTTTTTGTTTGATTTAAACCCTTTTTTGAACAATAATATCTGCATTTTTTACGGGTTTATGCATTTTTTTTGGAAAGTACATCTTGATTTTAAATGTTAGCACCTAATTTTGAGTTTTTTTTATTTTTTATTTTTTTTACAGTTCATGGTGATTAGAATTTTTTTATTTAAACCCTCTTTTGAATAATAACATTTGCTTTTTTTTAGGGTTCCTGCATTTCTTTTGGAAAGTACATTCTGAGTTTAAATGTTAGGGTCCTAATTTTGAGTGTTTTTCTATTTTTTTAACAGCTCATGGTGATTTTGAATGTTAGGGTTTACAATTTAATTTAATTTTTTTAATGAACCTTGTAGAAATTATGGTTTATGATTCGTAAACCATTTTTTGTATGATCTTTGCAGATTTGTTAATGTGGGGATTTTTTTGATGATTTTCGTTTAGTTTTTTAAAAGTTTGTGCAATACATAGTTCAAATTTGTTCAAATAATTTCAGATCAGGTTATTCCTTTTTTCTTGGTCTTCTGAATTAATGTTTATTTAAGCTTTGTAATTTTATACCTAGCTTTTCTGCATATTCACAGGGTTTATTTTTGGTTCATTTTATCTTTGCTCATTTTTAGGACTACTAGGGTTCATGTTGTTGCTTCTGATCTTCGCGTGAGGTAAACTTTTATTTTGATATCCTTTTTAAGTATTTTCTATGCATTTAATTCTCTTTTTTTTTGGATTTCTTATGTATTTTACCTAGACTTTGCTTCGGTTACTTTTTTGCTTTCGTTATGAACATTTGCTCATGTTTTGGACTGCTATGGGTTTATGTTGTTGCCTTTGATCTTCGTGTGAGGTAAAGTTTGACACATTTTTTGAGAGGTTATAAAGAATTATCTAGGATTTATGTTGAGGAATTATCAGGGATATTTGTTGAGAAATTATTAGGGATATCTGTTGAGGAATGCTATTTGTGCGGAATTATTCTAGAATCTTCTTGATTTGATGCATATGTTAAGGGTTCCGTGTTGATTGCTATTTTTGAGGGAATATCAAGAATTATCAGGGATGTTTGTGAGGTATCAAGAATTATCAGTGATGTTTGTGGGGTATCAAGAATTATCAGGGATATTTGTGAAGAATTATAAGGATTCTCTTTGATTTGAATCATTTGATGCAGTATTTTAAGGGTTTTGTGTTGATTGCCACGTTTAGTTTATTCTTTATTTAATTTTGATTGCTATTTAGTGTTGATTGCTATTTTTGAGGGATTATCAAGAATTGTAAAAGAATTCGATTTTCGTGCATTTTTTTAGAGATTATCAAGAATTACCTAGGATTGTTGTAGAGGAATTATCAAGGTTGTTTGTTGAGAAATTATCAGGGATGTTGGTGCGGAATTATTTGGGAATCCTTGATTTGCATGTTGCAGTATTTTAAGGGTTCTGTGTTGATTGCTATTTTTGGTGGATTTAACTGGGTTTTGTTCATTTTCTATTTAATTTTGATTTCTATTTAATGTCGATTGCTATTATTGAGGGATTATCAAGAATTGTTAAAAAATTCGAATTTGATGCATTTTTTAAGAGATTATCAAGAATTATCTAGGATTTTTGTTGAGGAATTATCAGGGATATTTGTTGAGGAATTATTTGGGATATCTATTGAGGAATCCTATTTGTGCAGAATTATTAGCAATTCTTCTTGATTTGATGCATATTTTGAGGGTTTTGTGTTGCTTGCTATTTTTGAGGGATTATCAAGAATTATTAGGGATATTTGTGAGGAATTATAAGGGATTTTCCTTGATTTAATGCAATATTTTAAGGGTTCTGTGTTGATTTAACTGTGTTTTATACATTGTTTTTACTTTTATTTCTATTTAATGTCGATTGCTAATTTTGAGGGATTATCAAGAATTGTTAAAAAAAATCGAATTTGACGCCTTTTTTGAGAGGTTTATAAAGAATTATCTAGGATTTTTGTTGAGGAATTATCAGGGATATTTGTTGAGCAATTATTAGGGATATCTGTTGAGGAATGCTATTTGTGCGAAATTATCCGAGAATCTTCTTGATTTGATGCATATGTTAAGGGTTCTGTGTTGATTGCTATTTTTGAGGGATTATCAAGAATTATCAGGGATATTTGTGAAGAATTATAAGGATTCTATTTGATTTGAATCATTTGATGCAGTATTTTAAGGGTTTTGTGTTGATTACCTCGTTTAGTTTATTCTTTATTTAATTTTGATTGCTATTTAGTGTTGATTGTTGTTTTTGAGGGATTATCAAGAATTGTAAAAAAATACTTTTTTAATGCATTTTTTTAGAGATTATCAAGAATTACCTAGGATTTTTGTAGAGGAATTATTCGGGATATTTGTTGAGAAATTATTAGGGATATAGTGCGGAATTATTTGGGAATCCTTGATTTGCATGATGCAGTATTTTAAGGGTTCTGTGTTGATTGCTATTTTTGGTGGATTATCAAGAATTGTAAAAAAAAAGAACCTGATGCATTTTTGAGAGATTATCGATAATTATCCAGGATATTTGTTGAGGAATTATTAGGATTCTCCTTGATTTGATGCAGTTTTTTAAGGTTCTAATGTTCTATGTTGATTTAACTGTGTTTTGTTCAGTTTTTATTTAATATTGATTGCTATTTAAAAATATTCTAATGTAATATATATTACATATTACAAATCAGAGAAGGAAATTAATGGAAGATCAGAGTTGATCTGAATAAGAAAAGCATCAGAACCTATATAGCTTGTCAAAGTATTTTTTTACTGTGTATTGTTTTTTTAAAATTTTTGTAATGCCAATCATTTTGAAAGCATAATATATACAATTTAGAATTATTATTTGAAGCATAATATCTATAATTTAAAAATTATTAAGCCATCTCAATACAAATCATCTTCTAAAAAACTTCTTCATGCTTACAATTTTGCTAAAGCTCCTACTTTCTTTCCAGTTTTCTTAGGGCTGTGAGAATTTGGGTTGCTTAATAGAACGTAGTGCTACCTAATTAATGATCATATCGTTTGTCTTCTTCTCTTTGGTTTGCTGGTGGGTTCAATTCGTTCTTAATTCTTACAATTTTGCTATAACTCAATTTCCTTTGAGTTTTGTTAGGGTTCTGATAATTGGACTTGATTGGTGGAACACAATTCTAACTAAGTAATAATCTTATCTTTTATCTTTTTCTCTTTTGTTGATTATGCTTTTAAGCTTTGAAAATGGTAGCAATCATATAATTGAAATGTTAGTTTTGATTATGAAGTTTGAGTTTAAAAATTGATGTGTCTTGGCAAAATGAGTTCGAATATATAATTGAAATATTAGTTTCGGTTATTTAGTTGTGTGATTATTTCTTGAAATCAATGGCAATTCTCTTATTATGCTTTCAGGCTCCGAAACTTGATTACAAACATACAATTTAGATGTTCTTTTCAGAATTTTATTAAACTAATAGTACTATACAACACTACTTTAATTGTTTATTAAGACCATTTTCTACATTGAATTGAATATTATTATGGGTGATAATCAATCGCTTTTTTTTTGTAGGTTTTATTTCTTATTGCTCGGATTTGGTTCTGTCAAATCCATCACAACTTTTGAATGAGGTGTAGCGTAAAAGTGAAAAGATTGAGAACAAAACCTCATTAATTTATGAATGAGGCAGGGAAAGGTTTGGCAGTTTTGCATAGGACAGTTTTGCCCCTCTCCCTTGATGACCTCTGGTCATCTCTAGCCAATGATTTCACTGACCAACATTAAAACGGTCCTGAGAATTTTCGGAACTCAATTTTTCTGTTGTCTCTCCTTTTTTGTTTACTTCAAGATATGGTCTTGTGTTTTTTACGGCCATGATATGGTATATGTCTTTCACCTTGTTAACCCTACAACAACAAACCCAAAAATAAAATACAGATTGAGGCTATGATGAGTTCTGCTATTCAAAGTGGTCACTTCTAATTTGGTTTTTCGGAGCAATTTTAAGGTGGGTATGCACCATTTGGCTTTGGCAGGCAACTGTTATACTGTTACTCTAGCTGTTGTCTAGAAAGGACCCGATCGTGTGTTACTCTTAGACATTAGGTAGGCATTGTTCTGTAATTCAAGGTATGTTTTGTATATGGAAATTAAAATGGAAGTGCTGGACTTTGTGGTTTCAGTTGCATTGCCGCCACGGTAGAATTATCCCACCTTGAATGCGCCACCAAAGTATGTTGACGAGATGCATGCCTGAGCCTCCCTTTGATCTGGAAAAGAAAAGAAAAGGTGCGAAAATTTACTGGTTGATCTATATTGTTTGGTGGGGCAATCTAAGAGTTACCAAAGATTCAACTATACCTTCACAATTACATGTTGTGAGTTTAGTCATTTAGGCAACCCATTTGTGCTTATTAATTTTATAATTTACTAGGATATATCTTGCTTGATAGTATTTGAAATTATTGACATATAATATGTTATTATTATCCGTTCTCTTGAATTTGGTTGCTAATATTTTTAAGGCTTTCCATCTTTATTTTTGATTTGATATTTCATCATTTTTGCTTTTTACCTTACTCTATTCTCGATCGATGTTTCATTTTCATTTTTTCGATGACTGTTTTCTTATTTATGGTTATCGATTTTGCTTTACTGAGTTTGTGTTTCACCTTGATTGTGATTATCAGCAATGTGACCATCTATGTCGTCATTGCTCTATACGTTAATGGCTTTTTTAAGGGGATTCTCTCAGCAGCTTGGCGATGAGTCAATAACAACGTTGAAATGATGATCTTCACTTGAATGATTGATGTATCATTACTTGCGCAAGTATATTTCTACAAATTCGAGATCTTTATATTTCTACAAATTCGAGATCTTTTTTTTGCTTTAATGTGTCTTCTTATTTTTACGATTTGATTATTTATTATTTCAAATGGTTTTCTTTTTTTTTTTTGCCGTAGGCGTTGCTAGCGGTGGTTGTCGGCAATGTCACATAATTCGGCATTCGTTTTGGAACAAGGAATGAATTCGAGAGCAGAATTCTCTACCCATAGGTTTAGGGTTTGGTAGAATTTACAGATAATTCGACATTCGTTTCGGAATGCGGAACGAATTCGAGAACGGAGTTCGCAGGGGTGAGGACCGAATTATGTGACACTGGTCGTAGGCATGGTTGCATTGGTGTTTCTGCGAACTATTTTCTAAAGCAAGTATGATCAGGTCCTTTGTTGCTGCTAAAGCTGTTAATGCTTTTGGTATTGCTCATCTTATTTACACACTTCCCATGGGAAAAATTTGTGCTTGTATTTCTTCTTTCTTTTCCTTTCAATTTACTTTGGATGTTCTGCCTTATTTTGGGGGTTTTTTCATGATAACACATCTTTTGTTTTTTGTGAATCCTAATTTTTTTAGCAAATATTTTACGGTGCATAGGTTGTATTTCAATAAATCAAATCAATTGATTTTTTTTTAGATTGAATTGAATATTTTTGTGGTTTATAATCAGTTGCTTTTGTTTGTAGGTTTTATTTCGTATTGCTCGAATTGGGTTTAGTCAAATCCATCAAATCTGTTAAGTGAGGTCTAGCATAAAAGTGAAAAGATGAAGAACAAAACCTCATTAGTTTATGAATGAGGCAGGGAGAGCATGCCTTTCTTTATCGATTTTTTAAAACTCATTAGCTGGCATACCTTTTTTTTCAAAATTTTACCTCCTGCATTATTTAATTTATGTCAGTATTAGTTGCACCCAAATAGCAAATAGCCACTCGATGTGCTACATTAACATTACATGCCCTATTTTCTTCATCTAATTTGGGTTGGGGCCCCAATGGATCTAGGGAAAAAATTGTTGAGATGATATGATTTGTTGTTATGGTTTGTTAAGAAATTGTGCTTCTTTAATTTGTGATAACATTTTCCAAAGATTAAGATTTTTTACTTGTTTGCTTGTATTTGCTTTTTAAGGTTTCTGTCTGCAGAACACTATGACATGTTTGATGCGAAGGAGGAGATATTGAAATTTATTATTGTCGGCAAGTTACAGGGAACACCTCAAGGTATTTGCTTACCAAAGTTCTATTTTCTTCCCCTTCTTGACCTTTGTCTTTATTGGTGATTATCACTTTGGAATGTTGTTTTGTCGTTGATTTGTATTATTCAAAAATTTATATTCTATCAGTTGATTAGAGTTGTTGTTGACCTTTCATTTGTATTCGATCTCTTTTGTTGTTAATTAAAGGTAACGATTTATAATTCTTGTATGGAGTTTGCCAATGAAGCTTATGACCTCTTTTGAAGATCATCACTATGGTTGAATATTATTTGCCAGTTTATAATCTTGGGGTGCATCTTAATCCTCATGTATGGTTGAATACTATGGCAATTTTTTTTGGGTGCATCTTAATTCTCTCTCTAGACTTGCTTCTACTTCAGATTATAATACTTCTTTCCTCTGTTTATATGCAGAGATTAGTCTTGTTTAAAAAATATTGAGTGTTGTTTTTCCCCTGTTTTTTTAGAGCGCATGCGCCTTTTGATCTTGTTCTTGCTTTTATTCTGTTTTCATGGTTTTTTTTTTCTAATTCCATCCTTTGAGAGGTAAATATTATGCATGAAAATTTAAAGAATAGGTGCTGATATGCAGCAGTTGCTTATGATTTTTGTGCCTTTTAAAAGTAATTGTTTGGATGAAATACTACTCTGGTGCATAGTTGTGGATATAGAAAGGATTTTTTTTTTATGTAATAAAATATTGTGTTTGTTATAGATTTAAAGTTAAAGGGTTGCTTATTATATATGATTTGTGTGTAGATTGTGAAATGGATAGTTGTAAAGCTATTACATTAGTGAAAAAAAAATACTCACTTCAATTGTTAAAAAGACTGCTTGCAATGTGAAGCTTGGGCTGTGTTTATGCAGTGGTATTCACAGCTGTGACCATGGATGGTCCTTTGGGAATTTTTTCGTTTGTGATTATTGTGATTCTGCTAGTTTTATGTTTTTGAACATTATTTTTAGTTGAATTTGATGCAAATGGCATTAAGGGTATTTCAAGTATGCATTTCAATGTATTTGCTTTGGAGTTTTAATTGCATGGTACATGGTGATGCTTGAAAAACTGATAATTTGTATATTGAATCCTTGAAGCAAAACTTTCTTCATGTTTTTTGGCAGCAAATCTAGAATGACATATCTCTCTAGGGCTTATCGAGATCAGGGATGGGCCGTTTCATGATTTGCTTTGTAACGACCCTTGAAATGATGAGGGTTAATTCCGATCATTCAACAGATTTTGATATCGGCTTATTGCCTATATGATTTGCTTTGTTAATGTTTTTATAATTCTTTTGTTTTTATAAAGATTATATCTTAATATCAATGTACATATTATGGTTAATATGATGTTTCTCTTTAATATTGCATGCACCAAATTATTTTCCTTTAAAGCACCATGGCTACCTGAATACCTCGTTAACACACGACCCGAAAGAGGGACTCGATGTCTTTCGAGAACAAAGCACCATGGCAACAGTTTTAAAGTCAACTAAACAAAATACAATTACGAACCCATGCTTTACATATAGTGACCGCTAACTAATTGACTTAAACTCTTCAGGTTGATAAATCACTCCTCTATGACGCAATTGATAAAATTCGGACATCCCAGTTTCTCTTCCAGATTCGATCAACTGTGGCACTCAACCGTAGCAACCTCATGGCTTGGCCGCTTGGGCAGTGAAAGAAATCAAACTGGCTTAGTGGCATAACTTCAAGCCTTTTAATTAATGTGTGCATGCTACTATGAACTCAGTTATCTCTATTTTACAATTCTATTAGCTCGCTACTACTAATAGAAGCTGATATCTATGCTTTGTATAATATCAATTATGATATATGTCTTGCTATTGCAGCCCCCTAAGATTAAACCCTATTGTTGTGACAGTCCTAGCACGGGTCAAGCTATACAAAAAATACTATGGCTATATGTACCATAGTATTCGGCTTGTATTTTTAAATACGGTTTACATATGAATGCATCTACGTATTATATTTTAGCCTTTTCCAAAGATCGTTTACTCCTACGACATTGGCCCCTAAAACTCAATAATCTTCTTGATTCGTTTATCTAGCAAAGCTAAACTTTAAATTCCCTTACTTGGATTACACCTTAAACATTCTTATAAAAGTGCACTGGCTAATTGAATATCTCGTAACCGAAGAACCCGTCACCAACATACCATTGTAGGCACTGCGCGCATCGCGCGCAGTGCCAACACTAGTATATATATATATATTTTCTTTTTTTTTTTTCTTTTTTTTTTTTTTTTTCTCTACTACCAAATTTCCATTATAATATAAAGGTAAAAAAATTTAAGTCAAAAAAATATCAATATGGGTATCAATTTGTAGAGAATTAAAAAAATATAAATTTATATATTTTTATTTTATTTTTTTGAACTATGTATTTTGTATTATTTTTATTTAAAAAAATAAAAAATTTGTAAGAATTTTCCTTAATTATGTAGTTTGTGTTTTTAGAAAAATCCAAGGGTATTTAAGACTTTTCTAGGGTGGACACCATAGCTCCCCTTTGGCTTATATAATAGAGATTAAATAAAGTCAAAGTTACAAAATGAATAGTGCCTAAAGTCAAAGTGGAACATTTTTTTATGGGATAGAGGGAATACGTAAAAAGATTATATAGCATACAAAATCAAATAAAATTTTGGTTTCCTATTTTATATGAATTTCTTCTTTCTTTTTATTTTTTATATGAATTTCGGAAGAATAGGTAGTAAACAAAAATAATTAATGAAAAGGAATAATATTTTGGAGACATGAAAATGGTCCATATATAAAAATATATAATGGGAAAATTAAATAAAGAGGTTATAAAAGAATAACAAACCTTAAGAATTTCGGGATTGAGTGGGTTGGGACCTCTGGATGAGAAATCGGGAATAACAGGGGATGGCTTTATTCCAACCTCTGGCTTTGTTTTAGTAATCAGAGCTGTTGGACTCCTGCATATATATCATCAATTTTTAGTACTCTCTCTGTAACATAAAACTTTTAACATTTAGGGCTATAAAAATCTTTTATGTGATGACATTTTTGCAGAGTCGTTACTTAGTAGTAAGAAAAACTATAGCAAATGAACGATTGTATTTGAGTTTACATTCATGTAGCGACAATTAAAAATAGGAAAAGACGAACTATGAATTTTGTACAGAAGTATTGTAATATTTATAGTAATCCTAGTTGATCTTCATAAAATTACTTTTAATAATATATTAATTTTAATGAAAACTCAAATGTGTAAAATAAAAATAAAAATGAGAGAGTATGATAAAGATTTGGTTAGTTGGGCATGGATGGAATGCACTCACACCTGGTAGAGTTAACATAGGAAACAATTAGTTGACCATCATTGTAAGTGACGTGTGTAGTAGGAACTGCACTTGGACTTTCCGGAAGCATATTTAATCCAGCATCTTTGTCATTTGCTATAATGAGGCCCACGGCTTCTACTTAACGGGCAACGAGGCTCTCTAAGCCAATGGATGTTTTTCCTTTTAGACAAACTAATATCTTTCCCTTCACCTTTACTGGATCAATAGTGTCTTCCAAACAATATGATCTGTATACATACATACATACATACATACATACAATCACACACATATATGTGTGTCAGACAAAGAGAGAGATAGATAGAGAGATCGTTTACTAACTCAATAAAATAAATAGAGGAAAGTAAAATATATTGAATACTCACGCACTAGTTACATTTGCACTAGCTTTACGAGCATTTGAACCAATGACTATTGGGTAGTACGTGTCATTGTTTGGATAATCTAGAAAACATATCGCCTGCTGTAACACCCTGGAAATTTCCTACTTGAAAACTCTAAACATTATTTAAAATTGTGACATAAAAGATATTTGAAAGGAAATTTCCAAAGCATTCCGCCACGTGTGAAAACGTTTCGGCTTATTCAGAATTTTGCAGCGGAAAAACTTTAACAATTATTTAAACCAAATAAATTAAATGAAATAATATTTTAAAATAAGCTCAAATACATTAACAAAAATTCTCTCATCACACCAATCCCAATACCATGCGTATGCTGAAAACTTGAACTTCGCCCATCTAGCTAACCTGTGCAATTCTGCTCCCCAATAATACAAGTGTATAAATTGGTTCATCACAGGGTCATTAAGGCGAGGGCCATGACCGAAGAAGACACACACAAAAGCACGTAATCAGCAAAAGCTGAGTACATATATACAACAAGATATGCACATATAATATAACATGAATAAATAATACAAATGATAACCTGCTATACACTATATGACCAATCCCATACAATCCTAGACTCTATCAATTTATAAGGAGGTTTGGATTCATCATCGAACGGGTTTCCAAAGATAAGTAACCATGCCCACTAGAGCCCCACTCGGTTGCAAGTCGAGTGGTAAAAACGATGCCACTTAAGAGTGGCGGGATCCCAGGCCAAAATAATAAAAATAAACAAGGGTGAACAACGTCTTGTACCCCTCGTAGGAAGCTATTTAGTATGTTCATACTAAAGGTGTATACGTTCCAAGAGTTTTGGTGTGAATCTTCTTTCGCTTTACGTGATTTATCATATTTAAATTAGTAATTTCGAAAACTCACCCCATACAAGACATCACTCAACATCAATGCAACACACAACACACTTTCCGTTTTTAAATCCTCTAGGTCTAGGTGATCACATAACCAATTTTATTTAGCCAATCTTTCTACCGAGTCTCATTCTCCCAGAGGGAGCGAGTAAAAATACTACTGAGTCTCAATCTCCCAGAGGGAGCGAGTAAAAATACTACCGAGTCTCAATCTCCCAGAGGGAGCGAGTAAAAATACTACCGAGTCTCAATCTCCCAGAGGGAGCGAGTAAAACACCTCTAGACTCAACAGGTGAGTAATAACAAATTCCTTGTCTAACTTGCAACATACCTTTCTTTTCCATAATCAGAATAATCAACCCACACTGGGGAATTCATAACACTTGTCAAATTTTCACAAAGTGAAGAATAACCAAAATAATCAAATCCCTTTTTTTTTCCACATGCATCCATACATACATGAACATTACATCTCAATGCATTTATACAACTCCCTAATCATGCTGCTATTTTCGGAATTAAGTCCTGCGTACATACGTACTTGGTATAATAATTCTGACTAGCCACATTAATGGAATTCTCCGAACTCAAAGTCCCCTACATTAAAATATGGGACTAATCAACACCCTTGAACATATAAACTATCCTAAATATATATTACAAAGTCCAGCCTCTAAATAAATTTTAAAATTATTTTTAACCCTTTCTTTTTAATTCAAAATTTACGTTATTGTGTCCTCTAATTAAAATACTAGGCGAACACTAATTTTAATATATTAAATATCGTTTTAGCGTATTAAAACGAAAATTCCAGCCTTTATAAAACAGTAAAAACCCTTCCGAAACATCCCGAAAATCAATTTTACAGTTCTAACAAAACCCGACAGGTTACTATCACTACCGGAAACCCTTTTATACTACTAACGATAAAACCTTTAGAATTGAACTTTTCATCCGAAACCAAACAACAACATAAAACCTTTTTAAATCCATAAAACCAACGGTTGAAGTCTCAAAATTTGCATACAAAGATCATAAAATGCGCAGGATACATTTATACCCAAAAATATTAAGAAAAGCATTATATGATATTTTAAATAAAATTCCAAAATATCATTTTTCATTTAAAACATTCCCTAAAGTTTGAAATATTTTTTTTTTTAAGTCATAAAACGCTATGATTAATCCTAATATACCTGACGCAAGATTTAAACAAGACTAAAGCCAAAATAAACATTTTTTTTTACTTTTTTCCTTCCTTCTTTCTCTCTCTTTTCCTTTCTTCTTCTTCCCTCGTCATTTCTCTGTAAATGAGATTTCGAATTTTTTTTTTTTTTTTGAAATAAATTCTTAAAACCAAATAAAATCAGAATCTAAATTACACACAAATACAAATACTAATACAAGATTTTAGGGTTTAAACAACATTTAAACTATGTAAAGATGCATATAAAGAAATTGGAAAATACTAACCCAAAAATCAGAATCTATAACTTCAAACAAACCCAAAATCATACAAGAATCATGCTTTAAACTTAGATTATAAAACTAACTAAACATGATAAACAAAAGATTTAAAGAAAAGAAAAGAAAAGTTTTTTTTTTTTTTAAAATTACCGACCAATTAGAATGCCGGCAGCAGGGCACGGCTGGGCGACGACGGACCGGCACGACACGGCGGCGGGCGACCTCGGCGACGACGGCTCCTCGGCAGCGGCTGGCTAGGCGGTTGGTGGTCCCCGACAGTGGCTGGCTGCCGCTACTGCAGTCCGTCTGTCTCTGTTTTTTTTCCTTTGGTTTCCTCTTGAGATATACGTGAAACAAAGGGGTATAGAGGAGAGAGGAAGAGGGAATATATATATTTTTTCTAACTTAGGGTTTTTACCTGTTTTGCTTTACGCTAATCGATATATATACTACTAGGGTTCGATTTGGATTTTCCGTTGCGTTGGGGCTTGTGACAGTGGAAATAAAACTTTTAACCTTTTTCGAATTAGAATATTTTATTTCTGTAAACGACGCCCAAAATACATAGTTAAAACTTTTAATATTATTTCCAAATATGATTTTATAAAATTCCTTTATAAATATACATAAGTTATTTAAATACCCAATAAATAATATTTTATAAATATTAACTTTAAACCATTTTGTTAATCCTAATTCATAAGCATATAAATTATTCTTTTAGACGTATAAAATACGTGTATAGGTTATTAAATACGTATAAAAATACATGTATAAATGTACAAAAATACGGGGTATTACACCTGCCATGCATAAATTAAAATATTTTATTAGTGTAAAAGTTAAAAAGTTAGACAATACAATATTTTGTTGACAAAAGCATTGGAATCTCCAAACATGTAAGCATGCATTGTAAAGAGATCGAAGCACTAGCTAGCTATGACAAAAATAGACATTTCATATATATATATATATATATATATATATATATATATATATATAGGAGCTTGATAAGAGTTAATTAAGCTAAGGGAATTTAGTTCCCATGCCATGAAGTGAGGCTAGGGAATTAACTTCGCGTATTCAATTCAAACAACCAAACAAGCTCTTAATAACATATAAGATAATAAATGAGGTAATAGCCTGATCTAAAGGTCTAGTACTACTCACGCAAAAAGGTAGATAAATAGATAGATAGATAGATAGATACATATACATATACACATACATACCCTGATCTTTTGGTGGTTGCCTAAGGAGACATAACATGCAAATTGTCTATCCAAAGTACTGGCACCGACAGTGAGTATCCAAGGGGCAAGGTTAGCTATATGGCTAGGGGTAGGTCCGGAATTTCCAGAACCAGTAACAGTAAAGATGCCGTTAGCCATAGCATGAAAGCTACCAATTGAGATAACATCCTTAAAATAGAAATCTGCAGAGGTGATATTATTCTCCAAAATTTCTACAATCGAACTAAGTGACAAATTAATAATGTCTACGTTATCGCCTATGGCAGCTTCTAAACCAGCTAAGATATCTATTTGACTTCCCATCCCATCACAAATTTCTTTGAGTTCTCTCCACATAACCTTGTATGTCACCACTCTTGCCCGTGGTGCACCACCTTTTATCGTTCCATTTAATACCCCCAATTTGCTTAATAAGGATGTTGAATTTGAGATGTCCACAAAGTTCCCTCCGGCTATAGACAATGTATGAGTCCCGTGTCCAGCCATGTCTCGAAGGTTTACAATTTTCGGGAAGCTTGCATTAGCTTTTACTTGAGCTTTTATCCCTTCGTAAAACATTCTTACTCCTATAAGCTTCCTGTACGTAATATTATATTATATAATAATAATAATAATAATAATAATAATAATAATAATAATAATAATAATAATAATAACAATAATAATTCAAATTTCATACTAATAACATAATTACATTCATATAGTTAAATTAATTAATAATTCAATACCTATTACATTTGAATGTTGGATCAAGCTCATTATCACATTGGCCTTTGAATTTTTTAGGAATTGGACCATACCCTTCTTCATCTGAGAAGCTCTTCGATTCGGGCCAAACACCTGTATAATCACTTTTATTTTTATAAATTGATTGAATGCATGGACTAGTAATGATTTTTCTTTTGACTAATTACGGCCACATGCAATATATATGTATGTATGTATGTGTACACATATAGCAAATCTTTGGTCAAAAGCTTTGGCCATTACAAGTTGAAAATATAATAACCCTTCTTTTAAATTAGTTAAGCCGAATTATAAAGTTAATATCATAAGAGGAATGTTCTAAATTTTATTAACCAGTTTTAATTTCATATGAAATGTTCTTAATTTTATGTGAATGTTTGATTATGATGAGAGATGACACTTTCGTTCTAAATTTTATTATATTTTGTTATTAAAAAAATTTTTTTTTTTTAAAACCTTCAATGTATTCTGTACATGGTGGTATTTAATTAAATCCCTCACAAATGGGCGTCGGTTATGTAAGTCCTTTTTTATCCTAATATCATGTTAACATTAAAATTATAAAAATAATACAAAATAGGCCATGAAATTCTAACCATTAGATCTCACTGATTAAATTCTCTAGATGTATTCTCACATAACAACATTTCTCATCTAAACAACCCTTCTCACATGATCCGACTCTACATTTATAAGTTTTATATGCACGCCATGCATGCGGTGATTTTTTGTAATTAAAATATTTCATGATTTTAAGTTATATATCAAATGTATAAGATTTGATATACATGGTTATTCTCACAGTAGTTTAAGGATAAAATATTTCTTTGTTTAAATTAATTAATGTCATGAACAATGTATGCATTTATTCTTAAAATTTTATAGAATAGCAATTCAATTGAAACAACAATTAGATTGTTAATTAATTGAAGAAATTTCCATACCTTTGAAGTTTGAGAACGCCAAAGTTTCGATCTTTGTTCTAACATGAGAATTGTAAGTTGTTCTGGTTTAAGGGATTTAGGTATATATATATATTATTGTTGTATTTTTTTTTTGGAATTGTATGTTTTGTTGTTAAATTTTTTTGGTTGATGAATGTGATATTTATGTATTTTTGGTTGATCAATTTTTATAATATACTCCCTCCGTATCTTAAAGAAAGCCCATACTGACTTTAATTACTGTTCATTTGTTAACTTTGACTTTTCATAATCTCTATTATATAAAGAAAAATATAGTCAAATAAGATCTCATTTTGTTCGGCTCAATGTGTATTATTTTTAATAATATGTATTGTTATAAATTTTTTATCAAACATATCCAAAGATATTTTCACTTAATTGAATGGACATTTTTTAAGGGACGAATGGTATATAAGTTTTGGTGTTACTCATATAAGGGAGCAATGTCAGCTGTTTAATTTGTCCAACAATTTTAGCCGTATTATATCTACTTTTGTCCAACAATCTTTGCATATAGCACTTGTCATAAAGTTGTTTCAAGTTAGCTAGGTTATTGACAAAGTGAGAAAATCCTTAGCTTTTATATATGTTGATAGTCTTGAAAGATTTGATATATTTCACAAAATATATTCAAGTTGGAACTTCATTCTCACTTAGTTTATTTTAGGATCATTATTCGAATTTTCATGATTCTTGTTTTTGAAGGAGTCCAGAGTAGTTGTATTAATCGTAGACGTTGTTTAAATGTTCATCGTATAGATATCTCATACAAATTAAAGCTGCTTTGTATCTAATTGGCCTGGCCAGTCTAGAAGTATTTGTTTGGTCTAGCGCGCATGCATACTGTTCCATAATTATGATTTTATGACTTTGTATCTCATATGAAACTTTTAAGTTTATTAGCTCAATTGGTAGAGCATTATATCGATGCACAAAGACGTTTGTTCAAATTCTACATAGGTCATATAAGGGTAATGTTATGATTTTAGCCATTTTATATCAATTGTATCCTTGTTAATTAGTTAAATGTACCTTTTTCAGTATATACCTCTTGATTTTAGCCATAATAGGATCGTGTGAGAAAGGGTGCTTTAGGTGAGAAAGACTTTTATGTGAGAAAACATCTGCACCGCTTATAATTTTAGATCTAAGGGTTGTTATTTGATCTTGTGTTTTTGTTAGTAATGGCAACTTGGTAATTTAATTTAAGTAGTATATTTCTATTTTTTATAGCAAAAAAAAAAATGTTTTTTTTTTGGTTTTTTTAAAATTGTTTTTTTTTTTAATTCAAAAAATTGGTTTTTTTTTCATAAAATAAAAAATATTTAAAATTCAAGTTATTTGTTTATTTGTTCGTAAGTACTCGTGTTCCAAATTCTATAAGTCATGTTCAAAATTTTATAAGCCAAGTTCAAAATTTTATAAGCCATGTTCAAAATTTTATAAGCCATGTTCAAAATTTATAAGCTTTGTTCTAATTTTTAAATGCTATGTTATAAATTTAACAACCTATTTTTAAAATTTTATAAGTCATGTTCTAATATGTGTATGTATGCAGAAAATGCCAGTTTATTGATGGATTTATTTTAAGTATATGAACTAAAGATAAAAAAAAGTATATGAAATATTAAAATTTTTATAAGTCATATTCTAAATTTTATGATTCATATTCTGAATTGTACGGGTCATGTTTTAAATTCTTATAATATAGTTTCCAAACCATATAAGATAGAACTAGAGCGTTGATTTATTTTGAACTAATGTTGATTATTTTATGAGCTTGAAAAATTTATTAAAAAAAAAACCCAGCAAATTACAACTTTTTTTAAAAAAATTAAGCCTTAAAATTATAATTTTTTTAATAACATAACTTTTTTAAAAAATTAAGCCTTAAATTATAATTTTTTTAAATAAAAAAATGTAAATTTCTATTTTTTAGTTGAATATTGAGTTATATATGTATATGCTCTAAAGTTTATAGCCATGTTCTAAATTTTAGGAACTATGTTCTAAATTTCATTAGTCATACTCTAAATTATGTTCTAAAAAATCCTAATCCTACGTATTATAAGGAAGGGAGGGGAGAAATTTTAGGGTTTTTTTTAAAATTGTTTTAAATTAAAAAATCCATAAAATCTAAGCCTTTAGATCAAAATAAATTAACGCTCAAGATTTTTTCTCATATAAACAAACCTTCTCACCTAAAGAACCTTTCTCACATGATCCTGACCCTATGTATATATATAATATATATATATTATATATATAATATTACGGGACCTAATACTATATATATACACAAAAATGATCAGCTAAAATTGTTTTCACCGTAAAAATCCCTACATTGGATGATCGAAGGAGTACATGAGAGATCACAAATTATAAATTTATATATACTGGCAACTTTGATATCACAATCACCTATTTAATTTAAATGTCTAATGTACCCCTTTAACCGTGACATGCAACTCATTTAGTTGGTTTTTAGTTTTGTTTGTTTTTAACCAATCATCTGTGTGTGTGCACGTACGTGTTTGTACATTAAGAAAAATATAGATATTATAAACCTTAGTGTGGTGTCAATAGTGGAGATAATATTAACTTAAATAAAACATTGGCCACATACATCGATTCAAGCATGACTTAAACATTCATTCCAAGATTTTTTAGCCCTTTATTAAATAAGATTTTAATTTCTATAGAAAACTTACAATTGCTTATATATATATATATGTATCCCTAAATAGTGTATATACCATTGTCCTTTAAAGTTTCTAATTTTTTTTGTGTGTTTAGAGAGCCACAAGGGTAGGGATGGGATTATATCCCAAGATGTCCCAGAACTAGGAGAGAAGCACTTATCACATGAGTTGTCCCTCACTCTCATTTTCTAAATACCCGATAAAGTTGTTGCGGCTACATTATTCACTTTTTTTTTGGGTTGACTATGATGTCAATTGAGCAAATAGAAATTAAATTAAATTGGACATATGAAAATTAATTTGTTCATAATATGTTGTTACCATTAGAAGTTAGAATTTGGGTGTATTATTGTAGTAATTATTAAATGATGTGTTTGTATTCATGACTCATGAGGCGCTACGCTAAATGGTCTCTTTGCACAGTTCTATTTAGCCACCGTACATAAATAAAATGTTGCTAAAAATAATTAATTGTATATGTACCTCTTTGACACAAGGGAAAGCAATTGGTGGTGTGATTTTGTTACAGCCTCAGCATCACCTGATAGTGGAAGCCCACCATTGTGGGATCCTAAATAAACGATGTAATGCTGTAGATTAAAAAATGAAACAACAATATTAAATCGATAGATCACTTGCAATATTTAACTTAATATATTGATAAAGAGTGTGTGCAGAAGAAACAATATACAGAAGTATAATTTTTTCACCATAATTCGATAACTTTTTATAAAATTAGTTAAGTTTTATAAAAAAAAAAAGGTTATATTTTTATAATAAAAAATTTGTAACATTTTAGAGAACAATTAGTCTTGCCTTAGGAACAGCAACAACAATAGGTGTTTGTAACAGTGGCAAGATTAGAAGGATCAATAAGAAATCGTGCACCAAATTGATTGATAAATTTTCCATTTGAAGTTTAATTAAGGAAAGTGATGTGAGGAAACAATCAATAGTTGATGAGTCTGTTTATACTCCATTTTGTTGCCCCTTTTGTGGATCAAGCATTGGAATTTAATTTCAATTTTCCTTTTTTTAGAGGAGGATATTGATTTCACATTTTTAGAGGATCTGCCTTTTTTTTTGCAATGCACAAACATGAATGCCTCCCATTATTTGTCTCTTTAGTCAGTGGTAGATTTATCTTACAAGTTCCATTCATTTACTAGATCAATAATCAAAAACCCATTTTAAATGAAGTACATTTCCCATTTGTTTTATAAGTACATATAAGTATCAATTAATCAAACAATTAAGTTTTATATATATTGAAGAGAACATGCGCTGAATTTGACAGATAAAATTAATTAAAAAAAGGTCAAAAGCTAACGAGCATGTCGACTCTCGGCGTCGAGGACACTTGTCTATAACTTTATACTAAAACAGGTCACGCTGACATCATACCTACCTTATAAAAAGGAAACATGTCATTTTTACCTTTAATTTTCTCTCTCAAAAAGCTGCATTAATTAAAAGTTCTCCTCTTTTCAATTATGTTTTGTAGAAAAGTCCTTCTAAGCCTAATTAATTATTGGAAAAATTGGTCGTAAAAATTGATCGTAAATATTCTCCTCTTTTCAATTATGTTTTTCATGGTCGTAAATATGGTTTTCGGACCGACTTTCCAGACGAATTTTATGAAAAAAAAAATAATAATAAAAAAAATTAAAATAAATAATTAAAAAAATAATAAAAAAATATAAATATAAAAAAGTAAAAAAAATTAAAAAAAATTAAAAATTAAAAAAGTAAAAAAAAAAAATTAAAATATTTTTTGTAAGTTAATTTCATTTCATTTCAGTTTATTTGATTTCGGTTTGTTTGATTTCAGTTCATTTCGTTTTAGTTCATTTAATTTCATTTCAGTTCCTGAAATGTCAGTTCTATAGAATGGGCCTTAAGACGGCCCCGAGATTATCATATTTGAAAACAAAACGGTTTTTTAGGCTCAAAGCAAATTCCAATTGGCTACATGTTACATGTCTGCAATTCTGCGTTGAAAGCGTTTCAATTTCAATATTAAAATGAAGGGGTTATAAAAGAAGCATTTAATATTAATTTAGGCATGCATGGGTTATGGCTATGGTATCATGCCATGTGCGATATGTAGTGTAGTAGTCACTTTTTATTTATTTATATTTATTTATAATATATAGTTGGATAATGTAGGTGATATTAACCACTAAGCTTTGAACTCGGCCTTACAATAGTTATTTGGGTTGTATGAATATGGGTACGGGTACAAAATGGGTACGGAATACGTCATTTTTAAAACTAAAGATACGGGTACGAATAAGAGAGTAATGCATAAGATATGTGAAAATATAAAAATTTTATGAAAATCTTCAATGTTACTTGGAAGTTATATTTGTAAAAACACAAATATTTAAGTAAAGTGATAAAATAATCCGTTTTTAAAGAATAATGAAAGTTAGAAAAATGGCTAAAATAAGGTAAAACAATTTTTTTTTTTTTTAAATAATAAAAAAACAGAGTGAAGTATCGGGTATGCGTGAAGTATCGGTATCGTATCGGTATCCGACATGAGTACGACTACCAAATTGAAGTATCCATGCATCATAGGCAGTTACGTCCCAATATGGCGGACAAACACATTCGCAAGGGGAAAGATAAAAAGTCCTCACAAGCAAATGTGTCGTTCATGCAATGAGACTAAAACTAAAGATATCAGACTCAGATCAACGTTCGCATGCAAGACTTGACCAATCAATAGGCTTGGGTCATAACGTTCGCATGCAAGACTTGACCAATCAATAGGCATGGGTCATAACGTTCGCAAGACTTGACCAATCAATAGGCCAGGCTTGGGTCATAAGGACACTGAATAGTGCGAGCATATATATATACATATATATAAGGACTACCGAGCAACTTTTTTTCTTCAAACAAAAAAGAAGAAGAAGACTACTATCTATCTATCTATCTATCTATCTTTTATTATTATTATTATTTTATCAACACGAGCGATGATGATGATACAAAAGAAAATGGGGAAGTCTCGTATAATCCAAGTGTTGGTGATTGTGTCACTGTTGATTCCTCTTTTGTTTGCTGAATCCATGATGTGCACGGCTATCAATAATAAAAATCGTAAAATTATTAGTATCGGGCACAAATTTGACGATCAAAAGCGCTCCAAGATGAAAATGATGGGGAAAGCAGCTGACTTTACAGTAGATATGTTCCTCATTGCAAGCCAGCTTATATTGGGAAAATAAGGATCATCAGTTCATCACCTAGCCCGCCCGCATAAATTTTAGAGATCCACAAAGTTAGATCAAATATGATAAATAAAAACTACTTCCTTTTTCTTACAAGGGACACGTCATATATAATAACATCCATGAAATAATAACTAATAATCCATTTTAGTATTTTATTATATAAATATTTGTAATTTTATATATAATTTAACATATTTAATGATCGATAACTAAAAGATATTATAACATGTTTATACTATACCTCAGCTCAGCTCGTATTTGTTTTTGTGTATTATTTATTTTTTTTTAGCTGACTTGAATTGGTTTTGGTTTCACTTGTTCTAGTTTACCCTAATTTTATTTGATTTAATTTGCTCTTATTTTTTATTTTATTTTTATATGCAAATGGTTTCATCTTTCATGAATAAATTGATATATAAACGTAATCTTAATAGTGAAAGTCTTTTTTTTTGGCAAAATTATAAGTATGTTTATTATATTCACAAAAAGAAAAAAAGAAAAAAAAAAAAAAAAGAAAGTCAAAACATACAAGGCACAACCTTAATAACTGATAATCATTTATATGTGGCAAAAACAACACATATTTATTCCTAATTGGTCAGCATCCATCAAAATGACCGACGTGAGTAAGATTATTACAAAAATTTATAATAATTATTGCATGCTTCATCTATATATATCCATCAAATTAAAGATGAGAATATTTTGGTTTGACTAAAATAGGGCTTCTAACATTATGTTTTCCATCTGACCACACTAAGCTTTCGAATACATAGTCAGTAGGTAGATGATGATTGGGTTCAGCAGAAAAGACAAGTTTGAAGATGATCTCTTGATCCACTTTGGAGAAGACCAAAGTTTTGGGTTCGACCACTATGGAGATCCCACGTGGTGCTTGTACATGAGCAGTATAAGTGCCTGGTTGTCCAACATTCTTTAACCTTCGAGTCGCAGTTATAGTACCACTTAATTCGGGTATACTAATTGCAGGATAATTGAAGTCCATTATGTTAAAGGATTTGGGTTTGGGACACTCATAGTTGTGTTGCTTTGTGAATGTTTTGATGCCTTTAGTGTCAAATGAGCATAGGAAGTTAAGATAATCATAATGGTTCATGTCGTACACTAGCCCCGGGTCCATGGCTAGTTCTGGTTGTATGAGGCCTGCCCCAATTTCAAAAGGAGTCGCCTCTGTCACCATATCTTGTTTAAGTATTGGCTTCCCATTTTTACCCACAGGCCTTGCTGCATCCATGTATATATACACATACATACATACATACATATTTGTCAATGTTATATTTAAATTTACTGTTACACCGTATGAAACATGTTTTATTATATTATATATGTAATACCCCGTATTTTTATACCTTAATATATGTATTTTATACGTATTTTATACACTTGTACACGTATTTTATACACCAAAAGAATATTTTAGATGCTTTACGAATTATAAGTAATAAAATGATTTAAAGTAAATATTTACGAAAATATTATTATTGGAGTATTTAAATAATTTATAAATATTTACAAAGAAATTTTATAATATCATATTTGAAAATAATGCTAAAGGTTTTTTATTATGTATTTTGGGTGTCGTTTATAAAGTAAAGTATTCCGGTTCGAAAAAGGGTAAAAGTATTTATTCGTATTATCGCAAGCCCAACCTGGTAGGAAACTCAAATTGGACCCAAGCTGTATATGTACCCATAACGTAAACCAAAACAGATCAAAACCCTGAATCAGAAAAAGGAAAAAAAAAAAAAATCTCTCCCTCACTTTGTTTCTCCCGTGAAACAACACAGAAAGGAAAAAAAAAAAAGTTTTCTTCTTCTTCCACATCACCACCGCAACGCATCAACATTCCACCACCATTGGGACCTGCCGCCGCGTCTCGCCAGCCACCGGACCGCCGCCGCCCCGCTGCCGTCCCTGCTGATGCGTGAGACTTCTTTAAAAAAAAAAATCTTTGTTTATTTTAATTCTTGATTTAAAGGTTTATAAATTATTATATTTGGTTAATTTCTTACTTGATGTTGTTATTTAATCATGTTTTAGATTAAAGTTTTATGATTAAAGTTGGGGTTTGAATCTTTGAAGTTTGAGGTTTTAATTTAAAATTTTCAGATTTAAATTATTTATTAAACTTGATTAAAAACATGTTATTTTGACTAGTTTTCATGTTTTAAATAGTTGGAATTGATTTTAAGTTGTAAAGGATTGATTTTATAAAGTTTTAAAGCTCTTGGGTATGTATTAATGGAGGTTTTCATGGAGTTTTGGGAAAAAGGTTGAAGATGAAGTGTTGTAGTTGGATTATTTTTATATATTTTAATGGGTTTTATGAAATTATTAATTAAACTTGATTAGTATTGTCAATTAGATTATATTTTTGAAGTTTTATTAATTTTATTATTGCTGTGATTTTTGGAAAAATAATATAATTTTAAAGATTTTAATTATTTGTGGCGTATAATTACTTCCGGTAGTGTTAGGAATCTGTCGGGTGTTGTTAAAACTTTAAAAATTGATTTTCGGGACGTTTCGGAAGGGTTTTTAAATTTTATTAGAGGCTGGAATTTTGTAATATGTACTTAGAGTAGTTTTGGGTTTTGATTAGTTGTAATGTTTAATTGTAGGAGATTTTGAATTCCGAGAATTCAATTAAAAGTGGCTAGTCGGATTTATTATACCAGGTACGTATGTACTCAGTAAACTGTCTGCATGTAGTAGCATGTCTAGGACATGATGTGAACTGTGATGATTGGTTATGTGTTATATCTGTGATTGTGGAAGAAGGAAAAATATATATTGTTACAGCATGTTGGTCTGAATTGGCTATTTTATCACAGTTTGGAATAGGAGTTCAATCATGAACCTTTACACCACGTAATGTGGGGCCAGTAAGCATTAATATTATTTTACCACCATTGTGTGGGGCCATGGGCATTAAAGAACTGGGTAGGATCTTTACTCGCTCCCTCTGGGAGAATGAGACTCGGTAGGAAGATTGGCTAAATAAAATTGGTTATGTGATCACCTAGACCTGGAGGATTTAAAGACGGAAAGTGTGTTGTGTGTTGCATTGATGTTGTGTGATGTCTTGTGTGGGGTAAGTCTTCACAATTACTAATTAAATATGATAAATCACGTAAAGCGAAAGAGGATTCACACCAAAACTCTTGGAACGTATACACCTTGAGTATGAACACATGGGGGAAGCTAAATAGCTTCCTACGAGGAGTACAAGACGTTGTTCACCCTTGTTTATTTTTATTATTTTGGCCTGGGATCCCGCCACTCTTATGTGGCATCGTTTTTACCACTCGACTTCCAACCGAGTGGGGCTCTGGTGGGCATGGTTACTTATCTTTGGAAACCCGTTCGATGTTGAATCCAAATCTCCTTATAAACCGATAGAGTCTAGGAGTGTAGGGGGATTGATCATGTAGGGTGTTTAGCAGGTTATCATTGCATTGTTTAATCTTGTTATTCATTTATTTAATGTTTGCATATCTTGTTGTATACATGTACTCAGCTTTTGCTGATTACGTGCTTTTGTATGTGTTTTCTTTGGTCATGGCCCTCGCCTTAATGACCCTGTGATGAACCAATTTATACACTTGTATTATTGGGGAGCAGAATTGCACAGGTTAACTTGATGATGTGAAGTTCAAGTTTTCAGCATACGCATGGTCTTGGGATTGGTGTGAAGAGAGAGTTTACGATTATTGAATTTGAGCTTGTTTTAAAATGTATTTCATTTAATTTAGTTGGTTTAAATAACTGTTAAAGTTTTCCGCTGCAAAATTCTGAATAAGCCGAAACGTTTTCACACGTGGCGGTAATGCTTTGGAAATTTCCTTTCAAATATATTTTATGTCATAATTTTAAATAATGTTTAGAGTTTTCAAGTAGGGAATTTTCAGGGTGTTACAAAGTGGTATCAGTTTAGCAAGGTCGATTCTGAAAATACGTTAGGATCTTCATATCTTAACGAAAGTTTTTGTTCTTCTAAAACATTTTTTCTTAATTCAAATTTTGTTGTTTAATTATAATTTTCTTAAATTTTGAAATGTATACTTTCAAAATAAATATATTTTGGAATAAACTTTTCGTTCGATTTTGGTGAGAAAGGGTAGATTTTAGAAAGGGCATATAAGATAGAAAAGTCATTTCTGCATTTATATCTTGTATGATTTTGTATGTTATTGATTCTGACAGTGAATTGTTCTTATTCTTTTTCTTTTATTGTTGGATGTTGTAAGTTAGATTTAAAAGTTCATTTCATTAACAGAGTCCCATTTAAGGGTATAGAATTAGTGAAGATTAAAGTTACATATTTGATGTGATTTAACCAATATCATGTCAAGTTGGATTTAAGTAAGAATTAAAATTAATTACTATTCAGAGGACATTGATGTTATTGAATGTTATATATGTTTGGGAAGTAAGGTTGCGATTTAGGTTTTTATTTAATGAGAGTAAAAATTTGTCATAATATTTTGTGGTTATTGTGATTTGTGTGGTCGTAATACAAGTTTATTGGATGTCTATTCTTATGGTACAATTATTTTCTTATTTCACTTTTTATCATAGGAGGTAGAGTGCGATAAATTTATTTTTATTAATTTAACAATTATTTTCTTTATAATATATAGTTTAACAATGTTATATATAGTTTCTATAGTAGCTCTACATAATTAAAAAAAATTAACGTTAAACAATGTTAAATGGTTTTAACACATGACTTTTTTAGGTAAAATAAACTTTTACTCTACATGATATCACTATGTTTTTGTCTTTTCTACTTGCTACAAAATCAAATGCTAAACCCACTTAATATTGTTAAATTTTAAATTTTTGATAGAGTATATAACATATTCCCGGGCCTCAACTATCAGCTTAAACTTTTGGTTGAGTTGGTTGCTCTAACATAGCATCAGAGTCAACATGACGTAGAGTTTATAACATATTTTCGGGCCTCAACTATGAGATCAAACTTTTAATTATATACGTACGATTATATAATTAAAAATATTTTTTAGTGAAAGATGCTTAGGTGGCATTTAATTTGTTAAGGTTTTGTTGTTAGATAAATAATGAGGGTAGAATGAAGGAGGAAAAAAACAATAAAAAACAAAAAGAATGCATTGAGTTTTGTGCCACACATGATTTTAAGGGTGTCTTTAATATAATAGTTATACTTCCTCCGTTTTTGAATTCTTGTAACAAATGAATTTTTTATCTCTCACAAATAATACCCATTTGTTGCAAGAATTCAAAAACGGATGAAGTATATAGATTTGTAAGGTGGACTTGTACCTGTAGTCATTATAGAGGATTTGATAGCAGCGGTTGTCCAGTGAGGATGTATTTTTCGAAGAAGAGCAGCAACACCAGCAACATGTGGAGTTGCCATTGATGTCCCGCTGAGTGGTAAATATTTTGTAACCTTTGCTACATTTGGATTGGATGGATTTTCACTATAAGCAGATATAATGCTTACCCCTGGAGCTATCACGTCAGGCTGCATGCAATGTGCGTGGAAGATTAAATTTATATTCATATAACTAGCTAGATTAATTATTTCTCTTAATGTATATATAGTACATACAGAGTAGTATGTTTTCTATTACTATACTATACTATATATTGAAATATATTAGGGGAGTGATTTTGGCACTCCCCAATTTGATTTTGTTACTCATCAATGCTACGTACTGTTCATGTGAGAGGGGGAGGAGTGCCAAAATCAAATTGGGGAGTGCTAAAATCATTTCCCATATATTACCATCTACATTTCAAAATAAGTGCTCAATTTGCTTTTTCACATCTCACAAGATAACTTTAAATATTAATATCTTTAATTATAAATAAAATTATAAAAATTACATGTTTGGAAAGTACGTAGCGAGACGAATTAAAAGAGATCACACATGACTATGTTTTTCCTTACATATATAAAACTAGACTTTTGTGCACGCTATGTGTGCTGATATTTTGGGCTTAGTGCTGAAATTTTGTAACTAATTTGACATCTATGTTGGTATAGAATAAAGAACCATTGATTTACTTTAAAATAGTAATTAAAACAAATTTTTTAATTCTTTATGCATCCATTTGTGCTGCTTGCAACAACAGTTTATTGTTAGTATTAAAATCAAAGCTTTACTTGGGGGCACCATGTAAAGATTTACAAAAAAATTAGTATTGATTGAATTTTTTGAAAATAAAAAAATAATAGCAATATATTTAATAATGACAGTCAAACCATAATAAGATATTGTATTAAAAAATAAAAAGTTACACTAAACATAAAAAACCTATTTTTTTGCATGATCTAATTACTCATAATATTGAATTAATTCAAAACATTAAAATTGAATATGATAAAGGTAAAGTTACCTTTTTATTGAATTAATTAAAGAATCAATTGTTAATTGTAATTGATTGAAGCACAAATAAGGTAATTTTTTCATAATTGTTTTAACTTAAGGCTATATAATTATTTTCGTGGGGAACATCATAATTCCTCCATTGACTTATATAATAGAGATATTTTTTCTATGCACGTTATATGTGCGGCGATATTTTTTATATAATTTTTATACAATAGTAAAACAAACAAAGAAGAAATAAGGTTTGAATAAGAGTTCTCATCCATTTTTTGATATTATAAAAATAGGGAAATAGTATAAAAATTGAATTTCTTTCATATCAAAAAATGAACAAAGAAAAAGTTGATCAACTATATAGATTTTTTTTTCTCTACTACCACATTTCCATTATAATATAAAGGTAAAAAATTTTATGTCAAAAAAATATATAAATTTATATATTTTTATTTTATTTTTTTGAACTATGTATTTTGTATTATTTTAATTTAAAAGAATAAAAAATTTACAAGAATTTTCCTTAATTATGTAGTTTGTGTTTTTAGAAAAATCCAACGGTATTTAAGACTTTTCTAGGGTGGACACCATAGCTCCCCCTTGGCTTATATAATAGAGATTAAATAGAGTCAAAGTTATAAAGTGAATAGTGCCTAAAGTCAAAGTGGAACATTTTTTATGGGACAGAGGGAATCCGTAAAAAGATTATATAGCTTACAAAATCAAATAAAATTTTCGTTTCCTATTTTATATGAATTTCTTCTTTCTTTTATTTTTTATATGAATTTCGGAAGAATAAGTAGTAAACAAAAATAATTAATGAAAAGGAATAATATTTTGGAGACATGAAAATGGTTCATATATAAAAATATATAACGGGAAAATTAAATAAAGAGGTTATAAACGAATAACAAACCTTAAGAATTTCGGGATTGAGTGGGTTGGGACCTCTGGATGAGAAATCGGGAATAACAGGGGATGGCTTTATTCCAACCTCTGGCTTTGTTTTTAGTACTCTCTCTGTAACATAAAACTTTTAACATTTAGGGCTATAAAAATCTTTTATGTGATGACATTTTTGCAGAGCTGTTACTTAGTAGTAAAAAAAAAACTATAACAAATGAATGATTGTATTTGAGTTTACATTCATGTAGCGACAATTAAAAATAGGAAAAGACGTACTATGAATTTTTTACAGAAGTATTGTAATATTTATAGTAATCCTAGTTGATCTTCATAAAATTACTTTTAATAATATATTAATTTTAATGAAAACTCAAATGTGTAAAATAAAAATAAAAATGAGAGAGTATGATAAAGATTTGGTTAGTTGGGCATAGATGGAATGCACTCACACCTGGTAGAGTTAACATAGGAAGCAATTAGTTGACCATCATTGTAAGTGACGTGTGCAGTAGGAACTGCACTTGGACTTTCCGGAAGCATATTTAATCCAGCATCTTTGTCATTTGCTATAATGAGGCCCACGGCTTCTACTTGACGGGCAACGAGGCTCTCTAAGCCAAGGGATGTTTTTCCTTTTAGACAAACTAATATCTTTCCCTTCACCTTTACTGGATCAATAGTGTCTTCCAACAATATGATCTGTATACATACATACATACATACAATCACGCACATATATGTGTGTCAGACAAAGAGAGAGATAGATAGAGAGATCGTTTACTAACTCAATAAAATAAATAGAGGAAAGTAAAATATATTGAATACTCACGCACTAGTTACATTTGCACTAGCTTTACGAGCATTTGAACCAATGACTATTGGGTAGTACGTTTCATTGTTTGGATAATCTAGAAAACGTATCGCCTACCATGCATAAATTAAAATATTTTTTTTAGTGTAAAAGTTAAAAAGTTAGACAATACAATATTTTGTTGACAAAAGCATTGGAATCTCCAAACATGTAAGCATGCATTGTGAAGAGATCGAAGCACTAGCTAGCTATGACAAAAATAGACATTTCATATATATATATGAAAACCAAAAGATGGTTGAAAATATTGGCTAAAAACCAAAAGATGATTGAAAACCAGACAAAAAATGGTTTAAAGGGGTACATTAGCAATCGCAGGGGTACATTAGGTGTTTAAAGGGGTACAAATGGTTTTTAGCGAAAGTTACTAATATTTACAAAGATTGCCATTAGTAATCACACGTGTACCCCTTTAAGTTCTAATGTGGGGATTTTTAGGTTGAAAACGTTTTTAGTTGATCCTCTTCCTATATATATATATATATATGAGCTTGATAAGGGTTAATTAAGCTAAGTTTAGTTCCCATGCCATGAAGTGAGGCCAGGGAATTAACTTCGCGTATTCAATTCAAACAACCAAACAAGCTCTGAATAACATATAAGGTAATAAATGAGGTAATAGCCTGATCTAAAGGTCTAGTACTACTCACGCAAAAAGGTAGATAAATAGATAGATAGATAGATACATATACACATACATACCCTGATCTTTTGGTGGTTGCCTAAGGAGACATAACATGCAAATTGTCTATCCAAAGTACTGGCACCGACAGTGAGTATCCAAGGGGCAAGGTTAGTTATATAGCTAGGGGTAGGTCCGGAATTTCCAGAACCAGTAACCGTAAAGATGCCGTTAGCCATAGCATGAAAGCTACCAATTGAGATAACATCCTCAAAATAGAAATCTGCAGAGGTGATATTATTCTCCAAAAATTCTACAATCGAACTAAGTGACAAATTAATAATGTCTACGTCATCGCCTATGGCAGCTTCTAAACCAGCTAAGATATCTATTTGACTTCCCATCCCATCACAAATTTCTTTGAGTTCTCTCCACATAACCTTGTATGTCACCACTCTTGCCCGTGGTGCACCACCTTTTATCGTCCCATTTAATACCCCCAATTTGCTTAATAAGGATGTTGAATTTGAGATGTCCACAAAGTTCCCTCCGGCTATAGACAATGTATGAGTCCCGTGTCCATCCATGTCTCGAAGGTTTACAATTTTCGGGAAGCTTGCATTAGCTTTTACTTGAGCTTTTATCCCTTCGTAAAACATTCTTACTCTTATAAGCTTCCTGTACGTAATATAATATTATATATAATAATAATAATAATAATAATAATAATAATAATAATAATAATAATAACAATAATAATAATTCAAATTTCATACTAATAACATAATTACATTCATATAATTAAATTAATTAATAATTCAATACCTATTACATTTGAATGTTGGATCAAGCTCATTATCACATTGGCCTTTGAATTTTTTAGGAATTGGACCATACCCTTCTTCATCTGAGAAGCTCTTCGATTCGGGCCAAACACCTGTATAATCACTTTTATTTTTATAAATTGATTGAATGCATGGACTAGTAATGATTTTTCTTTTGACTAATTACGGCCACATGCAATATATATGTATGTATGTATGTGTACACATATAGCAAATCTTTGGTCAAAAGCTTTGGCCATTACAAGTTGAAAAGATAATAACCCTTCTTTTAAATTAGTTAAGCCGAATTATAAAGTTAATATCATAAGAGGAATGTTCTAAATTTTATTAACCAGTTCTAATTTCATATGAAATGTTCTTAATTTTATGTGAATGTTTGATTATGATGAGAGATGACACTTTCGTTCTAAATTTTATTATATTTTGTTATTAAAAAAAATAATTTTTTTAAAACCTTCAATGTATTCTGTACATGGTGGTATTTAATTAAATCCCTCACAAATGGGCGTCGGTTATGTAAGTCCTTTTTTATCCTAATATCATGTTAACATTAAAATTATAAAAATAATACAAAATAGGCCATGAAATTCTAACCATTAGATCTCACTGATTAAATTCTCTAGATGTATTCTCACATAACAACATTTCTCATCTAAACAACCCTTCTCACATGATCCGACTCTACATTTATAAGTTTTATATGCACGCCATGCATGCGGTGATTTTTTGTAATTAAAATATTTCATGATTTTAAGTTATATATCAAATGTATAAGATTTGATATACATGGTTATTCTCACAGTAGTTTAAGGATAAAATATTTCTTTGTTTAAATTAATTAATGTCATGAACAATGTATGCATTTATTCTTAAAATTTTATAGAATAGCAATTCAATTGAAACAACAATTAGATTGTTAATTAATTGAAGAAATTTCCATACCTTTGAAGTTTGAGAACGCCAAAGTTTCGATCTTTGTTCTAACATGAGAACTGTAAGTTGTTCTGGTTTAAGGGATTTAGGTATATATATATTATTGTTGTATTTTTTTTGGAATTGTATGTTTTGTTGTTAAATTTTTTTGGTTGATGAATGTGATATTTATGTATTTTTGGTTGATCAATTTTTATAATATACTCCCTCCGTATCTTAAAGAAAGCCCATACTGACTTTAATTACGGTTCATTTGTTAACTTTGACTTTCCATAATCTCTATTATATAAAGAAAAATATAGTCAAATAAGATCTCATTTTGTTCGGCTCAATGTGTATTTTTTTAATAATATGTAATTGTTATAAATTTTTTATCAAACATTTTAGAGAACAATTAGTCTTGCCTTAGGAACAGCAACAACAATAGGTGTTTGTAACAGTGGCAAGATTAGAAGGATCAATAAGAAATCGTGCACCAAATTGATTGATAAATTTTCCATTTGAAGTTTTATTAAGGAAAGTGATGTGAGGAAACAATCAATAGTTGATGAGTCTGTTTATACTCCATTTTGTTGCCCCTTTTGTGGATCAAGCATTGGAATTTAATTTCAATTTTCCTATTTTATTTTTAGAGGAGGATATTGATTTCACATTTTTAGAGGATCTACCTTTTTTTTTTGCAATCACTAGTAGAAAAATCCACATATATTGCGCCACATTGGATGCGGTTTCAAAAGAACCGCATCCAAAAGTACTGAAAATATTAAAAAAAAATGCACTACTTATGGCTGCGGGGTAAAAAACCGCAGCCATAAGTACTTATGGATGCGGTTCTTAAAACACGCATCCATAAATACGTATGGCTGCGGTTCCGAAACCAATGGTTGCGGGTTTTAGAACCGCAGCCATAGTAATTGAATTTTTTTTTAAAAAAACGGAATATTATAATTAATAGAGTATAATGCTGTCCTCACTCCATATTTTTTTTTTTTAAAACAAGCGCTCGATCTCCTCCTTCGCCTGAAATCGCTCCACCACCACCATCACTACTCCTTCGCCTGAAGTCGCTCTACCACCACCACTCCTCACCTGAAGTTGCTCCACCACCACCACCGCTCCTCCTTCGCAGAGAAGTCGCTCCACCACCTGGCTCGCAGAGAACTCCTCGCAAATCGAGAACCAGAAATCGCTCGCTCGCTCCTCCTCCTCGCCTGAACTCGATCCCGGAGACGGAGCCCAAGTCGCTCCTCCTCACCTAACCTTTCCAATCTCCGTCCTCCTTGCCAATCTAAAGGTAGCATTTTTTTTTGCCCCAAATTGATTTTGTTGGAGAAATTAAAACCCTAAAATTTGTCCTTATTTGATTTAGTTTTTGATTACAAATTTGATTTAGTTTTTGATTACAAAGTCAGAGGAAGCAGGTGAGAGGATCACACCAGATATTATAAGTAGAGAACTCCTTGCCGGCCCTCAGATGGTGGTTGTTCCACAAGGGACTAATTTGCGATCTGTTACTGCTGATTCTATTGAAGGTCGATCATCTTTGCATCAATATTTCAAGCTTTTCCATGAGAACTATGTGGAATATGCACATAAGGTAAAGAAAGTGTATAATACTTTGTAAATATATAGCAATTTAAATAACAATACTTTGTAAGCTTTTTCGATCCTTGGCGTTGTTGCTTGCTGCCATTCAAATTAAACTCGTCAATTTCATTCATAATCACATGTTATTCTTCCCCTCTCCTCCGGTCCTCCCAATTTTCCCCAAAAAAAAAAAACAGGGATTATATTTTAATATCGATCTCCTCTAGAAACAGGCTAGGTGAATGGCTTCAGCAAGTAGTAAACAACTAATCAGCAATTCACAAACATTAGATTTCAAGAAATGCTTCATTTCAGTTTCAGCTCATCATTCCCCAATAATTATTTCCAGTTCAGTAGTCTCATTCATTTCTCCTCAATTGAATGACAATAATCACTCTTCTTCTAAATTACTAGTTTGTTTTAGTGGCCATCACAATTTAATTGTTGCCATGAAATCTTTAACTGCAAAAGATGGCAACGTTTCTGTTGACAATGATAATCAAGACGACGACGGCATATCTCTTGGTACCATGAAATTGCCTCTTGACACTGATATTCCTAGATTTGAGACTTTTCTTTTTCAGGTTAATTTTTATTTTATTTAATTTCCTTCCAAGTTTACATATATATATATAAATTCTTTTCCATACATTACCACAATTTATAAACAGGCCAGGCCAGGCCATATGAGTTAGTTGAAGATAAATGAATCTCTAATATAATTATTGTTATTTATTGTTTTGTGTGGGATTATTATTGAATTTATGTGTAATTGATTTATATATAGCAATTTTATTAGTGATTAGATTAAGATGGCATTCTTGGTAACTCATTTGCTGTCAAGCTAATTTGTGAATTGTGCTCATGAAATTTATGTTCTTGACACTTTCAGGTTCTTCAAAGAAAAGCAGAAGAGGCGGCAATGGCTACCAAGAGATTGAAGGAGTTGCTAGAAGCACGGAAATCTTCAGCACGTGATAACTCAGGTATTAATCTGTAGGCATATTTTTATGGATTGTGCAAGTATAATGGGTTAATTTATACTAAAATTACCTCATTGCTGAAAATTTATGCAAGTATGATATGGTTTTGTGATTTGCTTTAGTTAAGTATTTTTTATGAATTGAATATTTGACTGCGAGATGCACTGAAATTAAAAGTAAAAATGAAATCCCAGTATACCACCAATTCACTAAGCAAAGCATATGAAGAGAAGTTTAAAAGATATGCCAAAGTTAAATTGGAACGTATATTTGTAATATACATTCTTATAATTATCTTCATGCACTAGGATGTAGTGTATTTAGTTTAACATTTGGAATACAATATTCGAAGTTTATTTATTTATTTTTAAATTCCTGCTGATGTTGGGCTTTCTGTGTGATCTCTGCAATTTTTCAGTTGTTGCTAACAGTAATGGAACAAATGGTCAGGTTGGTATCCATGTTTAATTTCTATTTATGTTTCTTTTTCAATTTTTCAAGTACATTTCTGCAAATATATTTTGCTGATGGATCCGTCCTTTTTTTTAATAAGAAAAACCTTAGACCAACGAGAAAACGTTGCAGCGTTGGCTTGAGCACGAGCTAAATGTCATGGTGAATGTCCATGAAGTTCGTTCCGAATATGAGAAACAAACTCAAGTGTATGTATTTAGCTGAAATTTTACTGCTTAAATATACTTGTGTGGAATGATATGCAAATTATTGAATGGTATTTATACCTTCTTCAGGCGTACTGCGTTGGCTGAAGAGTTGTCTGTGTTGAAACAATGAGAAGAGCTTGCTTCAAAAGGGTTGAGTACTCCTAAAGGAAAGCATGGATTTTCAAGGTGCTTTTCATGCAAATTCTTTACTAGTAATATGTTATTCTTGTCACTAAACAACAATAAAGGGAGCCTTAGCAGCATAGGAAAGGGTTGGTGCTTTTCATGCAAATTCTTTACTAGTAATAAAGGGTTGAGTACGCCTATTTGAGGTGTTTTAGGCATGTTTGAGTTTATTTGCATGATTTTGAAACTATTTAAATGCATTTGGGTATTTTTTTTGTTGTTTTGGCCACATATGGGTTGAATGTTGATTGTATGCGGATTTTTTCATGATTTCTTGTGTATTTGAGGTGTTTTAGGCATGTTTGAGTTTATTTGCATGATTTTGAATCTATTTAAATGCATTTGGCTATTTTTTTTGTTGTTTTGGCGGCATATGGGTTGAATGTTGCATGTTTGTGTATTTTTTCATGATTTCTTGTGTATTTGAGCCTTTGAGGTGCATTAGGCGTGCTTGAGTTTGTTTGCATGATTTTGAAGTTAATTAAATGCATTCGGGTCTTTTTGTGTTGTCTTGGCCACATTTTGTGTATTTTTTCATGATTTCATGCCTATTTGAGGTGTATTAAGCGTGCTTGAGTTTGTTTACATGATTTTGAAGTTAATTAAATGCATTCGGGTCTTTTTGTGTTGTTTTGGCCACATATGGGTTGAATGTTGAATTTATGCGTATTTTTTCATGATTTATTGCCCTTTTTTGGTGTATTAGGCGTATTTGAATTTGTTTACATGATTTTGAAGCTATTTAAATTCATTCGGGTCTTCTTGCGTGGTTTTGGCCACATTTATGTAGATTATTATAAGTTTGTGTATTTTTTTCTTGATTGCTTGCCTATTTGAGTTTTATTAAGCATATTTGAGTTTAATTCCATGATTTTGATGAACCATTTTTTTTTTTAACATTCGGGCATGTTTGGTACTTTTTGCGTATTCGTGGTCATATTTTTTGTTCTAACAATTATAATTTTTTTTTTGTTTTTTTTTTTTACACCTAGATTATTGATGCTGCAACAAGGGAAGGACATTTTACTGTTCAAGAAATTAGTGAGCGAGGTTCGAGACAAATGCGCTAGTTTTCTTGTAGAAAATTGTTTGTGATACTTATGGATTTATTTTGTATGTACAAAACATTATTATTGGTTAGTTTGAATGTTATATTTTGATAAGCGTTTGAGTTTTAGAGATGTTTGATCGACATTTTTATTTGTAATTACCTATATATATTGATGTATTTAATTATTAGTGCAGGATATATATTATAATTATATTTATATATAAAAAATTATTTGTTTTTTTTTTAAAAAAAGGAGGACTTATGGATGCGGTTTTGGAGGAGAGCCGCAGCCATAAGTCCTCCTTTTTTTTTGGAGGCAACCAAGCTTTGGATGCGGTTCCTACTAGAACCGCATCCAAAAGTGGACTTTTAGATGCGGTTCTTACTAGAACCGCATCCAAAAGTCACTTATGGATGCGGGTGGAACCGCAGCCAAAGGTCATAGACCTATGGCTGCTACGACATTGGCTGAGGGGCAGAACCGCATCCAAAGGGCCTAAAACCCCCGCATCCAATGACGATTTTTCTACTAGTGAATGCACAAACATGAATGCCTCCCATTATTTGTCTCTTTAGTCAGTGGTAGATTTATCTTACAAGTTCCATTCATTTACTAGATCAATAATCAAAAACCCATTTTAAATGAAGTACCTTTCCCATTTGTTTTATAAGTACATATAAGTATCAATTAATCAAACAATTAAGTTTTATATATATTGAAGAGAACATGCGCTGAATTTGACAGATAAAATTAATTGAAAAAAGGTCAAAAGCTAACGAGCATGTCGACTCTCGGCGTCGAGGACACTTGTCTATAACTTTATACTAAAACAGGTCACGCTGACATCATACCTACCTTATAAAAAGGAAACATGTCATTTTTACCTTTAATTTTCTCTCTCAAAAAGCTGCATTAATTAAAAGTTCTCCTCTTTTCAATTATGTTTTGTAGAAAAGTCCTTCTAAGCCTAATTAATTATTGGAAAAATTGGTCGTAAAAATTGATCGTAAATATTCTCCTCTTTTCAATTATGTTTTTCATGGTCGTAAATATGGTTTTCGGACCGACTTTCCCGACGAATTTTATGAAAAAAAATAATAATTAAAAAAATAAAAATAAATAATTAAAAAAATAATAAAAAAATATTAATATAAAAAACTAAAAAAATTAAAAATTAAAAAATAAATTAAAAAAGTAAAAAAAAAAAAAAAATTAAAATATTTTTTGTAAGTTAATTTCATTTCATTTCAGTTTATTTGATTTCGGTTTGTTTGATTTCAGTTCATTTCGTTTTAGTTCATTTCATTTTAGATCAGTTCATTTAATTTCATTTCAGTTCCTGAAATCTCAGTTCTACAGAATGGGCCTTAAGACGGCCCCGAGATTATCATATTTGAAAACAAAAAGGTTTTTTAGGCTCAAAGCAAATTCCAATTGGCTACATGTTACATGTCTGCAATTCTGCGTTGAAAGCGTTTCAATTTCAATATTAAAATGAAGGGGTTATAAAAGAAGCATTTAATATTAATTTAGGCATGCATGGGTTATGGCTATGGTATCATGCCATGTGCGATATGTAGTGTAGTAGTCACTTTTTATTTATTTATATTTATTTTTAATATATAGTTGGATAATGTAGGTGATATTAGCCACTAAGCTTTGAACTCGGCCTTACAATAGTTATTTGGGTTGTATGAATATGGGTACGGGTACAAAATGGGTACGGAATACGTCATTTTTAAAACTAAAGATACGGGTACGAATAAGAGAGTAATGCATAAGATATGTGAAAATATAAAAATTTTATGAAAATCTTCAATGTTACTTGGAAGTTATATTTGTAAAAACACAAATATTTAAGTAAAGTGATAAAATAATCCGTTTTTAAAGAATAATGAAAGTTAGAAAAATGACTAAAATAAGGTAAAACAAATTTTTCTTTTTAAAATAATAAAAAAACAGAGTGAAGTATCGGGTATGCGTGAAGTATCGGTATCGTATCGGTATCCGACATGAGTACGACTACCAAATTGAAGTATCCATACATCATAGGCAGTTACGTCCCAATATGGCGGACAAACACATTCGCAAGGGGAAAGATAAAAAGTCCTCACAAGCAAATGTGTCGTTCATGCAATGAGACTAAAACTAAAGATATCAGACTCAGATCAACGTTCGCATGCAAGACTTGACCAATCAATAGGCTTGGGTCATAACATTTGCATGCAAGACTTGACCAATCAATAGGCTTGGATCATAACGTTCGCATGCAAGACTTGACCAATCAATAGGCATGGGTCATAACGTTCGCAAGACTTGACCAATCAATAGGCCAGGCTTGGGTCATAAGGATACTGAATAGTGCGAGCATATATATATATACATATATATAAGGACTACCGAGCAACTTTTTTTCTTCAAACAAAAAAGAAGAAGAAGACTACTATCTATCTATCTATCTATCTTTTATTATTATTATTTTATCAACACGAGCGATGATGATGATACAAAAGAAAATGGGGAAGTCTCGTATAATCCAAGTGTTGGTGATTGTGTCACTGTTGATTCCTCTTTTGTTTGCTGAATCCATGATGTGCACGGCTATCAATAATACAAATCGTAAAATTATTAGTATCGGGCATAAATTTGATGATCAAAAGCGCTCCAAGATGAAAATGATGGGGAAAGCAGCTGACTTTACAGTAGATATGTTCCTCATTGCAAGCCAGCTTATATTGGGAAAATAAGGATCATCAGTTCATCACCTAGCCCGCCCGCATAAATTTTAGAGATCCACAAAGTTAGATCAAATATGATAAATAAAAACTACTTCCTTTTTCTTACAAGGGACACGTCATATATAATAACATCCATGAAATAATAACTAATAATCCATTTTAGTATTTTATTATATAAATATTTGTAATTTTATATATAATTTAACATATTTAATGATCGATAACTAAAAGAATATTATAAAATGTTTATGGTGTACCTCAGCTCAGCTCGTATTTGTTTTTGTGTATTATTTTTTTTTAGCTGACTTGAATTGGTTTTGGTTTCACTTGTTCTAGTTTACCCTAATTTGATTTGATTTAATTTGGTAATACCCCGAAATTTAGGGCCAGAAAATTTCGCGGTTATTAATTTTATTTATGCATTCTAAGTCCAAAAGGCCCAATTAAATTGGACTGTTTTATTTTATTTCCCTCTCTTTAAACTCAATTGGGCCAATGACCCAATCTTTTTCCTTTCTTTAAAGCTTGGCCGGCTCCCCCTTATGTTTTTGGGCCAAGTATTATTATCTATTCTATTTAATTTGATTAATTAAATTAATTTAATTAAATAATATTTTAATAATTCCTAAACTAATTCAAACCTAGCCCAAATCCATTTATTTGCTAGGCCCTTTAACCCCCTCTATTTCTCCCTTGTTCACGACAGCCTAGGGATTTTTCCTAGGGTTTGTTTGCTCTTTTACTTCTATATATATGCTTAGCAATTGTTATTTGTTCCTAATTGCTAAAGCTTTGAAACTCCAAAAAAAAAATATTTTCCTCCTTTTCCTCTCAAAAAGCCGAACTATATTCACCCAAAGTGGTGAATTTTTCCTTGGAAAATTTAAGCGATTTAAGGTAACTATGCTATTTCGTTTAATTTCGGTACAAGTTAATCACATAGTTAATTAGGATTAAAACATGAAAATTGTTAGGAATTAGTGTCATGATCACCTAGAAAATTTCGAATCATATGATAGGATATTATGTAATTTTTCTTGATGATAATATGTAATCTTTATGAATTATTATGAAATTTTCTTGATTATTTTATGTAGTTTCTTGAAATCTTTAATTGTTGAATAATTACTTGTATGAATTTATTTATTAATCAAATCTTGTTATTTCTTGATGAATTTTTCGTGGCAGTTTCTTTAATGTTTGATTATGAATCATGATTTATTTCGTGGCAAAATTCGTCCTTTTATTTCTTATAATAATTTAATCTTTCAAACCGGTAAAACTGTCCATATTTGGTTTACGAATTTATTAAGATACTTAATCAATTCGGATGGCTACGAAACTTTAGGTGAAAGTCATTCATAGTGTTTTACAGATTGTGTAAAATTTTCGTAATTTTTAAAGATCGTTTGATATGGCAGAAAAATCTGAAACTGAATTCAGTCTAATCTGATTTGTTAGTTATAAAATTCCTTAAAAATAGTAAAAGATGTTATTTTTAGACGAAATTTATGCACGTTAAACCATGAACCTACATCTAGCTCCCATCAAAATTTCCAGATTATTAGAGACCTTTTAATGGTGGTTCTTAATTTAATACTTTAAAATCAGATTGTGTAAAATATGGTGTTTTAAGGATAATTTTAATGTTTATTATAAAGTTCGCTATGATTTATTGGTTATTGAATTTAATTAATTAAAGACGTAATTTTTGGTATTGTTGTTCATGATTTTCGAGTGGTATAAAATATGAAAGGTAGAATTTTTATCATGTTTTATGCAATTTTTGGTGATAATTATTAATTATTCGAATTATTGTTAATTGAACTGATTTTGTTAATTATTATGTTGATGAATTTATCTAATTAGTAAAATAACCCTAAAATGTCGAGTAGGTTAGTTATTGTTGACCAATTTTAGTTTAATTATTTTGGCTTATAATAATATTGGAACAATTTTGGGAATTAGTATTATTATTATAATTATTAATATTTATAATTAGGGATAAGTTATAATATGAAAGGGTAATAATAATACGATTAAAGGACTTAGTTATTTTGGACAATAAGTTGTATTTATTATTTTTATAAGGAAGTCAGTAGGGATAAGTTACAATAAGGAATTAAAGATAATAAGATATTATAGGGAAGGAAAGGAAACAGAGTAAAAGGGTAATTATTTGTTTCGATTTCTGGCTAGGAAAGACTTGGTATTTAAGGTGGCCAATATACGTGCCGCACCTCTCTTTCCTGGGACTTCGAACATTTATTCCCGATTACGGTCACCTTGTAACGACCCGGAATTTTGGGCCAGAAAATTTCGCGGTTATTAATGATATGTCTTAATTCTAAGTCCAAAAGGCCCATTTAATTTTGGACTGTTTTATTTTGAGCCCTTTCTTTTTCATCAAATTGGGCCAAATACCCAATTTGTTCTTTTATTTCCTTTTGGCCGGTTCTGTTCTTCCATTTGGGCCAATGGGTATTTTTAATTTAGTTGGGTAATTATGTTAATTACCAATTAAGTAGGCCTAAGTAATTATCAACCAAGCCCATGACTTGGCCCCTTTGTTTTAGTCCACACGATCAGCTCCCCCTTCCCCTTATTTTAGGACTTGCAACCCTTCCTTTTGTTCTATAAATAGGGCTCTTGTCCCTTATTTTTCCATTATGCATTTAAGCACATAAACTCCAAATTCTAAAGATCATCATCCTCTCTTCTTCCCCTCTCAAAAGTCGAACCCCTTTAATTTTTCCTTGGATTAATTAAGCGAATCCAGGTAACTATGCTCTCCTCTTTAATCTATGGGTAGAAAAACACATAGTTAATTAGGAATTGAAGCATGAAAATTGTAGGAAGTTTAATATTGTTTTCATATGAACATGTCGAGCATGAAGCATGAATTTCTTGATTGATTTTTATGTATTTTCTTGATTTTATGTATGATCTTGTATGAATTTATTTACCAATCAAATCTTGTTATTTCTTAATGAATTTTTCATGGTATCTGGTTTACTGTTTGATTATTAACCATGATTTATTTCGTGGCAAAATTCGTCCGTTTATTATTTATAAAAATTTAATCTTTCAAACCGGTAAAACTGTCCAGAATAGGTTTACGAATTTATTAGTGTACTTAATCAATTCGGAATGCTACGAAATTTTATATGGAAGTCAGTGATAATGTTTTACAGCTTGTGTTAAATTTTCGTAATTTTTAAAGATCGTTTGATATGGCATAAAATTCTGAAACCGAATTCAGCCTAATCTGACTGGTTAGTTATAAAATCACTTAAAAATAGTAAAAGATGTTATTTTTAGACGAAATTTATGCACGTAAATACTTGAACCCATATTTAGCTCCCATAAAAATTTCCAGATTTTTAGAGATCTTTAGATGGTCGTTTTTAATTTAATTCTTTAAAAATCAGATTGTATAAAATAGGGCAATTGAATTATTAAAATATGCTATTATTAATTATTGAATTTTCGAGTGGTACAAAATTTAAAGGAGGAAATAAAAATGTTATTTTTATACTAATCTTGAACATGCTAGATTAAATATGTGAATCTTTATTTTAAATCCTTATTTAATTCCATGAATCTTTAAATTCTTGAATATGTAAATTTGTTCTTGAATTATATTCTAAAATCTACTTACTCTCGGGATTCTCCCGAGTGAGCTAAAGATTAAAACATTAAAAGTTGTGTTATTTCTTGTTTATATGTATATGCCGTGTATGTATGATTTTAATCTTGTTATGTTATGTTAAGTATAATTTTTCGTAAGAATTGTTTATTTAATTTAATTGTTTGCTGTAGATTAAATTATATGAATTAATTAAATAATTTTATTTAAAAGATATTAAAACGTCGTGTGGAAGAAAATTAGGAAAAAATATGATTTTTATTTTAATTTGCTAATTTTTAGTAATTAGTTGTTTAATTAAAATAAATTAAGAAATTAATTAAATTTTGTTAACATTCTGGGAATGCCGTGTAAAATTGCTGGAAATAGTCAAATTTAGTTGATTTTGAATTGTTATTAATTTAGGAATAATTTAGTAATATAAGTTACGGATAAAATAATTATTGGGGATAAGTTGTAAAGTGTAGGGATAAAAAGGAATAATAATATTAGTAACATGTTTATTAGGGCCAAATACTAATAGTGTTATTAATACAATTATCTTACTTTGGATAATGTTACAAATTAGTATATGATATAATATTAAAATTAGTATCCGAAAGGGTAAGATTATAAGTATATGATATATATATTTTAAGGATAATATATTATATGAGTTTTGAAGATATATAAGATATTACTAGGGATAAGAAAGGAAACAGAGTAATAGATATACATGTTATGTTTCGGTCTCTGGCTAGGAAAGACTTGGTATTTAAGGTGGCCAATATACGTGCCGCACCTCTCTTTCCTGGGACTCCGAACATTTCATTTCCTATTACGGTCACCTAGTATTTCCCAATATATGATATGATATGATTAAATAAAGATATAAGATACAATATAAAGATCGCCCCTGCGATGACGCAAAGGTCATCAATCGGGTTAAATAGGATAGGACGCCCTTGCGATAACGCAAAGGTTACCAATTGGGTTTAGTCGATGCCACTGCTCACATGGGACGAACGCAAAGGTTCCCCCGCGCAGTTCTTGGTCTTAGAACATGTAGCCGTCTGGTAACCGTATCTGCGAGCCGCTACCAGGAGTTATGGCCATAGCTTAGGCTTAGTTCTCGCAAAGGAGGGCTACGGGTGGGACGCAAAGGTTCACCCCGACATGTTTTAGGAAAGTTGCGAACGCATTGGTTCGCTACGAGCTGTAGAAGACAGTCCGCAAAGATTTATGTTATGTTGTGATAATAAGTGCATGTGTAAAGATCAGAAGTTATTATGCCTTATTATAAGATCGATGTGAATTTACGATATGATTATGATGATGTAAGATAAGATGTGATTATGTATAATAGGATATGTTATGGAGAATCATGTTAAGTATGAATTTGATATGATCAGTATATTATCAGATGAGTATAATATAAGCTAAGGGTTAAGCTAAGTAAAGATGTATAATATTGAGTATAAGAATTGTATTTTTATAAGTCTTCCGCTGTGTTTATTTTGGTATTTATACGTGTATGTATGCGTATGTTGATACGTGAATGATGTATGTATTTTATACGTATTTCTAACCGTATTTCTGCAGGTGTATTTATACGTATTTTCGTACGTACTTTATACGTATTATTATACGTATTTTTATACGTAGATTTATACGTACTTTTTATTTGGATTTTGTACGTTTTGTGTGTAAGACTTGCATTATGTTTCTTTACGGTTTTTATGTACTTTTTCTATGATATTATGTGTTTGGCGGTCCCTTGATTAAATGGGACAGCCTAGTTACTCGCCACTGACGGTGGACCCCCCCATAATTCCAGGTGAAGATGCAGCTGAATAGAGCGGGCTTCGCAGGATGGGCCTGAGAGATTAGTTTTACTTCTTGAGTTTTTAGTTATACCCAGAACAATTTGGTTATAATTTAGTTATTTTAATGATCCCAGCATGTTGGGACCGTACTTTCAGTTTTTCATTGTAATACTTATTATTGGATTTTATGGATTTTTAGTAGCCATTTAATAAAAGATATTTTTCCCATCTATTTTATTTAACTTTAAAGTATAATTTGGTTTAAGTGATGATCCGAATGTCGATTCCCTTCGTAAATCGACAAGCTAAAAAGTCGGGTCGTTACACACCTAGTACTTCTAGTTATAAGAAAGATAATAAGTTAAGATCGCCCGTGCGATGACGCAAAGGTCATCAATCGGGTTAATAAGATAGGACGCCCTTTTTGATGATACACGAGTCATCAGATCGGGTTAAGTCGATGCCACTGCCCCATGGGATGAATACACGAGTTCACCCGGACAGTTCTGGGTCTTAAAATATGTAGTCGTCTAAGTAGTAGTACACGAGCTGCTATTTAGGAGTTATGGCCATAGCTTAGGCTTAGTGGTGCACACGGGATCCACTACGGGCTGAATACACGAGTTCACCCCGGCATGTTTTAGGAAAGTTGTGGTGCACACGGGATCCACAACGAGCTATAAAGACCGGTCCGCTAAGAAGTGAAGATAAATGATAAGATGAATGATATGATATGATTATAAAGTTAAGATGAATATGATATGATTATAAAGTTAAGAGGAATGATATCATATGATTACGAAGTTAAGCTAATATAGGGTTCATGATGATAATTAAAGTATAAGATTGTATATAGTATAAGTTAAGTATTAGATGTAATGTAAAATGGTTGGTATAAGTCTTCCGCTGTGTATGTCCGTATAAGTATAACTCTGGTATATATAAATGTATTTCGTATGTATGCTTGTATTGTACACGTATTTGTACGTATTTCTAACCGTATTTTACAGGTATTATTATACGTATTGTATACGTATTCTTATACGTATTTTTGTACGTATTTTTATACGCACCTTGTATGTATATGTGTATGGAATTTTATTTGTTTACATGTATTTTCGTGTATTATCCTATGCTATTATGTGGTTAGCGGTCCCTTACTTAAACGGGGCAGCCTAGTTACTCGCCACTGACGGTGGACCCCCCCCCCCAGTTTCAGGTGACGATGCAGCTGCTTAGTCGGGCTTCCGCTGGATGGGCTTTTGAGTGGATGAGAACTATAGTACTACCTTAGTATTTCTAGAGTTGCAATAAGACATTATTTCTTTTACTATCCCAGCATGTTGGGAAAACATTATTTCAGTTTATGTAAATTTTTTTAAGTATTCTATCCTTGTTGACTTTTGGGATTAATTTCAGACTTTTAAGTTAATAAAAGATGTTTCTATTCTGAATATATAATTAATGTTTAATTTAATGCTTAAGTAATGATCCGCAAGTCGTTTTCCTTCGTCAAACGACAGCTTAAGAAGTCGGGTCGTTACAAATTTGCTCTTATTTTTTATTTTATTTTTATATGCAAATGGTTTCATCTTTCATGAATAAATTGATATATAAACGTAATCTTAATAGTGAAAGTCTTTTTTTTTTGGCAAAATTATAAGTATGTTTATTATATTCAAAAAAAGAAAAAAAGAAAAAAAAAAAAGAAAGTCAAAACATACAAGGCACAACCTTAATAACTGATAATCATTTATAAGTGGCAAAAACAACACATATTTATTCCTAATTGGTCAGCATCCATCAAAATGACAGACGTGAGTAAGATTGTTACAAAAATTTATAATAATTATTGCATGCTTCATCTATATATATCCATCAAATTAAAGATGAGAATATTTTGGTTTGACTAAAATAGGGCTTCTAACATTATGTTTTCCATCTGACCACACTAAGCTTCCGAATACATAGTCATTTGGTAGCTGATGATTGGGTTCAGCAGAAAAGACAAGTTTGAAGATGATCTCTTGATCCACTTTGGAGAAGACCAAAGTTTTGGGTTCGACCACTATGGAGATCCCACGTGGTGCTTGTACATGAGCAGTATAAGTGCCTGGTTGTCCAACATTCTTTAACCTTCGAGTCGCAGTTATAGTACCACTTAATTCGGGTATACTAATTGCAGGATAATTGAAGTCCATTATGTTAAAGGATTTGGGTTTGGGACACTCATAATTGTGTTGCTTTGTGAATGTTTTGATGCCTTTAGTGTCAAATGAGCATAGGAAGTTAAGATAATCATAATGGTTCATGTCGTACACTAGCCCCGGGTCCATGGCTAGTTCTGGTTGTATGAGGCCTGCCCCAATTTCAAAAGGAGTCGCCTCTGTCACCATATCTTGTTTAAGTATTGGCTTCCCATTTTTGTCCACAGGCCTTGCTGCATCCATGTACATATACACATACATACATACATACATACATACATATTTGTCAATTTTATATTCAAATTTGCTGTTACACCGTATGAAACATGTTTTATTATATTATATATATATATATATATATAGTTTCTATAGTAGCTCTACATAATTAAAAAAAAATTAACGTTTAACAATGTTAAATGGTTTTAACACATGACTTTTTTAGGTAAAATAAACTTTTACTCTACATGATATCACTATGTTTTTGTCTTTTCTACTTGCTACAAAATCAAATGCTAAACCCACTTAATATTGTTAAATTTTAAATTTTTGATAGAGTATATAACATATTCCCGGGCCTCAACTATCAGCTTAAACTTTTGGTTGAGTTGGTTGCTCTAACATAGCATCAGAGTCAACATGACGTAGAGTTTATAACATATTTTCGGGCCTCAGCTATGAGATCAAACTTTTAATTATATACGTACGATTATATAATTAAAAATATTTTTTAGTGAAAGATGCTTAGGTGGCATTTAATTTGTTAAGGTTTTGTTGTTAGATAAATAATGAGGGTAGAATGAAGGAGGAAAAAAACAATAAAAAACAAAAAGAATGCATTGAGTTTTGTGCCACACATGATTTTAAGGGTGTCTTTAATATAATAGTTATACTTCCTCCGTTTTTGAATTCTTGTAACAAATGAATTTTTTATCTCTCACAAATAATACCCATTTGTTGCAAGAATTCAAAAACGGATGAAGTATATAGATTTGTAAGGTGGACTTGTACCTGTAGTCATTATAGAGGATTTGATAGCAGCGGTTGTCCAGTGAGGATGTATTTTTCGAAGAAGAGCAGCAACACCAGCAACATGTGGAGTTGCCATTGATGTCCTGCTGAGTGGTAAATATTTTGTAACCTTTGCTACATTTGGATTGGATGGATTTTCACTATAAGCAGATATAATGCTTACCCCTGGAGCTATCACGTCAGGCTGCATGCAATGTGCGTGGAAGATTAAATTTATATTCATATAACTAGCTAGATTAATTATTTCTCTTAATGTATATATAGTACATACAGAGTAGTATGTTTTCTATTACTATACTATACTATATACTGAAATATATTAGGGGAGTGATTTTGGGACTCCCCAATTTGATTTTGTTACTCATCAATGCTACGTACTGTTCATGTGAGAGGGGGAGGAGTGCCAAAATCAAATTGGGGAGTGCTAAAATCATTTCCCATATATTACCATCTACATTTCAAAATAAGTGCTCAATTTGCTTTTTCACATTTCACAAGATAACTTTAAATATTAATATCTTTAATTATAAATAAAATTATAAAAATTACATGTTTGGAAAGTACGTAGCGAGACGAATTAAAAGAGATCACACATGACTATGTTTTTCCTTACATATATAAAACTAGACTTTTGTGCACGCTATGCGTGCTGATATTTTGGGCTTAGTGTTACTCGATAGTAATGAACCAAGTCCATATTGAAATTTTGTAACTAATTTGACATCTATGTTGGTATAGAATAAAGAACCATTGATTTACTTTAAAATAGTAATTAAAACAAATTTTTAATTCTTTATGCATCTATTTGTGCTGCTTGCAACAACAGTTTATTGTTAGTATCAAAATCAAAGCTTTACTTGGGGGCACCATGTAAAGATTTACAAAAAAATTAATATTGACTGAATTTTTTAAAAATAAAAAAAATAGCAATATATTTAATAATGACAGTCAAACCATAATAAGATATTGTATTAAAAAATAAAAAGTTACACTAAACATAAAAAACCTATTTTTTTGCATGATCTAACTCATAATATTGAATTAATTCAAAACATTAAAATTGAATATGATAAAGGTAAAGTTACCTTTTTATTGAATTAATTAAAGAATCAATTGTTAATTGTAATTGATTGAAGCACAAATAAGGTAATTTTTTCATAATTGTTTTAACTTAAGGCTATATAATTATTTTTGTGAGGAACATCATAATTCCTCCATTGACTTATATAATAGAGATATTTTTTCTATGCACGTTATATGTGCGGCGAAATTTTTTATATAATTTTTATACAATAGTAAAACAAACAAAGGAAGAAATAAGGTTTGAATATGAGTTCTCATCCATTTTTTGATATTATAAAAATAGGGAAATAGTATAAAAATTGAATTTCTTTCATATCAAAAAATGAACAAAGAAAAAGTTGATCCACTATATAGATTTTTTTTCTCTACTACCAAATTTCCATTATAATATAAAGGTAAAAAATTTTATGTCAAAAAAATATCAATATGGGTATCAATTTGTAGAGAATTAAAAAATTTATATATTTTTATTTTATTTTTTTGAACTATGTATTTTGTATTATTTTAATTTAAAAGAATAAAAAATTTATAAGAATTTTCCTTAATTATGTAGTTTGTGTTTTTAGAAAAATCCAACGGTATTTAAGACTTTTCTAGGGTGGACACCATAGCTCCCCTTGGCTTATATAATAGAGATTAAATAGAGTCAAAGTTATGAAGTGAATAGTGCCTAAAGTCAAAGTGGAAAATTTTTTATGGGACAGAGGGAATCCGTAAAAAGATTATATAGCTTACAAAATCAAATAAAATTTTCGTTTCCTATTTTATATGAATTTCTTCTTTCTTTTTATTTTTTATATGAATTTCGGAAGAATAGGTAGTAAACAAAAATAATTAATGAAAAGGAATAATATTTTGGAGACATGAAAATGGTTCATATATAAAAATATATAACGGGAAAATTAAATAAAGAGGTTATAAACGAATAACAAACCTTAAGAATTTCGGGATTGAGTGGGTTGGGACCTCTAGATGAGAAATCGGGAATAACAGGGGATGGCTTTATTCCAATCTCTGGCTTTGTTTTAGTAATCAGTGCTGTTGGACTCCTGCATGTATATCATCAATTTTTAGTAATCTCTCTGTAACATAAAACTTTTAACATTTAGGGCTATGAAAATCTTTTATGTGATGACATTTTTGCAGAGCCGTTACTTAGTAGTAAAAAAAACTATAACAAATGAATGATTGTATTTGAGTTTACATTCATGTAGCGACAATTAAAAATAGGAAAAGACGTACTATGAATTCTTTACAGAAGTATTGTAATATTTATAGTAATCCTAGTTGATCTTCATAAAATTACTTTTAATAATATATTAATTTTAATGAAAACTCAAAATGTGTGAAATAAAAATAAAAATGAGAGAGTATGATAAAGATTTGGTTAGTTGGGCATGGATGGAATGCACTCACACCTGGTAGAGTTAACATAGGAAGCAATTAGTTGACCATCATTGTAAGTGACGTGTGCAGTAGGAACTGCACTTGGACTTTCCGGAAGCATATTTAATCCAGCATCTTTGTCATTTGCTATAATGAGGCCCACGGCTTCTACTTGACGGGCAACGAGGCTCTCTAAGCCAAGGGATGTTTTTCCTTTTAGACAAACTAATATCTTTCCCTTCACCTTTACTGGATCAATAGTGTCTTCCAAACAATATGATCTGTATACATACATACATACATACAAACAATCACGCACATATATGTGTGTCAGACAAAGAGAGAGATAGATAGAGAGATCGTTTACTAACTCAATAAAATAAATAGAGGAAAGTAAAATATATTGAATACTCACGCACTAGTTACATTTGCACTAGCTTTACGAGCATTTGAACCAATGACTATTGGGTAGTACGTTTCATTGTTTGGATTATCTAGAAAACGTATCGCCTGCCATGCATAAATTAAAATATTTTTTTTAGTGTAAAAGTTAAAAAGTTAGACAATACAATATTTTGTTGACAAAAGCATTGGAATTTCCAAACATGTAAGCATGCATTGTGAAGAGATCGAAGCACTAGCTAGCTATGACAAAAATAGACATTTCATATATATATATATATATATATATATATATATAGGAGCTTGATAAGAGTTAATTGAGCTAAGGGAATTTAGTTCCCATGCCATGAAGTGAGGCTAGGGAATTAACTTCACCCATTTAATTCAAACAACCAAACAAGCTCTTAATAACATATAAGCTAATAAATAAGGTAATAGCCTGATCTAAAGGTCTAGTACTACTCACGCAAAAACGTAGATAAATAGATAGATAGATAGATAGATACATATACATATACACATACATACCCTGATCTTTTGGTGGTTGCCTAAGGAGACATAACATGCAAATTGTCTATCCAAAGTACTGGCACCGACAGTGAGTATCCAAGGGGCAAGGTTAGCTATATGGCTAGGGGTAGGTCCGGAATTTCCAGAACCAGTAACAGTAAAGATGCCGTTAGCCATAGCATGAAAGCTACCAATTGAGATAACATCCTTAAAATAGAAATCTGCAGAGGTGATATTATTCTCCAAAATTTCTACAATCGAACTAAGTGACAAATTAATAATGTCTACGTTATCGCCTATGGCAGCTTCTAAACCAGCTAAGATATCTATTTGACTTCCCATCCCATCACAAATTTCTTTGAGTTCTCTCCACATAACCTTGTATGTCACCACTCTTGCCCGTGGTGCACCACCTTTTATCGTTCCATTTAATACCCCCAATTTGCTTAATAAGGATGTTGAATTTGAGATGTCCACAAAGTTCCCTCCGGCTATAGACAATGTATGAGTCCCGTGTCCATCCATGTCTCGAAGGTTTACAATTTTCGGGAAGCTTGCATTAGCTTTTACTTGAGCTTTTATCCCTTCGTAAAACATTCTTACTCCTATAAGCTTCCTGTACGTAATATTATATTATATAATAATAATAATAATAATAATAATAATAATAATAACAATAATAATTCAAATTTCATACTAATAACATAATTACATTCATATAGTTAAATTAATTAATAATTCAATACCTATTACATTTGAATGTTGGATCAAGCTCATTATCACATTGGCCTTTGAATTTTTTAGGAATTGGACCATACCCTTCTTCATCTGAGAAGCTCTTCGATTCGGGCCAAACACCTGTATAATCACTTTTATTTTTATAAATTGATTGAATGCATGGACTAGTAATGATTTTTCTTTTGACTAATTACGGCCACATGCAATATATATGTATGTATGTATGTGTACACATATAGCAAATCTTTGGTCAAAAGCTTTGGCCATTACAAGTTGAAAATATAATAACCCTTCTTTTAAATTAGTTAAGCCGAATTATAAAGTTAATATCATAAGAGAAATGTTCTAAATTTTATTAACCAGTTTTAATTTCATATGAAATGTTCTTAATTTTATGTGAATGTTTGATTATGATGAGAGATGACACTTTCGTTCTAAATTTTATTATATTTTGTTATTAAAAAAAATTTTTTTTTTTAAAACCTTCAATGTATTCTGTACATGGTGGTATTTAATTAAATCCCTCACAAATGGGCGTCGGTTATGTAAGTCCTTTTTTATCCTAATATCATGTTAACATTAAAATTATAAAAATAATACAAAATAGGCCATGAAATTCTAACCATTAGATCTCACTGATTAAATTCTCTAGATGTATTCTCACATAACAACATTTCTCATCTAAACAACCCTTCTCACATGATCCGACTCTACATTTATAAGTTTTATATGCACGCCATGCATGCGGTGATTTTTTGTAATTAAAATATTTCATGATTTTAAGTTATATATCAAATGTATAAGATTTGATATACATGGTTATTCTCACAGTAGTTTAAGGATAAAATATTTCTTTGTTTAAATTAATTAATGTCATGAACAATGTATGCATTTATTCTTAAAATTTTATAGAATAGCAATTCAATTGAAACAACAATTAGATTGTTAATTAATTGAAGAAATTTCCATACCTTTGAAGTTTGAGAACGCCAAAGTTTCGATCTTTGTTCTAACATGAGAATTGTAAGTTGTTCTGGTTTAAGGGATTTAGGTATATATATATATTATTGTTGTATTTTTTTTTTGGAATTGTATGTTTTGTTGTTAAATTTTTTTGGTTGATGAATGTGATATTTATGTATTTTTGGTTGATCAATTTTTATAATATACTCCCTCCGTATCTTAAAGAAAGCCCATACTGACTTTAATTACTGTTCATTTGTTAACTTTGACTTTTCATAATCTCTATTATATAAAGAAAAATATAGTCAAATAAGATCTCATTTTGTTCGGCTCAATGTGTATTATTTTTAATAATATGTATTGTTATAAATTTTTTATCAAACATATCCAAAGATATTTTCACTTAATTGAATGGACATTTTTTAAGGGACGAATGGTATATAAGTTTTGGTGTTACTCATATAAGGGAGCAATGTCAGCTGTTTAATTTGTCCAACAATTTTAGCCGTATTATATCTACTTTTGTCCAACAATCTTTGCATATAGCACTTGTCATAAAGTTGTTTCAAGTTAGCTAGGTTATTGACAAAGTGAGAAAATCCTTAGCTTTTATATATGTTGATAGTCTTGAAAGATTTGATATATTTCACAAAATATATTCAAGTTGGAACTTCATTCTCACTTAGTTTATTTTAGGATCATTATTCGAATTTTCATGATTCTTGTTTTTGAAGGAGTCCAGAGTAGTTGTATTAATCGTAGACGTTGTTTAAATGTTCATCGTATAGATATCTCATACAAATTAAAGCTGCTTTGTATCTAATTGGCCTGGCCAGTCTAGAAGTATTTGTTTGGTCTAGCGCGCATGCATACTGTTCCATAATTATGATTTTATGACTTTGTATCTCATATGAAACTTTTAAGTTTATTAGCTCAATTGGTAGAGCATTATATCGATGCACAAAGACGTTTGTTCAAATTCTACATAGGTCATATAAGGGTAATGTTATGATTTTAGCCATTTTATATCAATTGTATCCTTGTTAATTAGTTAAATGTACCTTTTTCAGTATATACCTCTTGATTTTAGCCATAATAGGATCGTGTGAGAAAGGGTGCTTTAGGTGAGAAAGACTTTTATGTGAGAAAACATCTGCACCGCTTATAATTTTAGATCTAAGGGTTGTTATTTGATCTTGTGTTTTTGTTAGTAATGGCAACTTGGTAATTTAATTTAAGTAGTATATTTCTATTTTTTATAGCAAAAAAAAAAATGTTTTTTTTTTGGTTTTTTTAAAATTGTTTTTTTTTTTAATTCAAAAAATTGGTTTTTTTTTCATAAAATAAAAAATATTTAAAATTCAAGTTATTTGTTTATTTGTTCGTAAGTACTCGTGTTCCAAATTCTATAAGTCATGTTCAAAATTTTATAAGCCAAGTTCAAAATTTTATAAGCCATGTTCAAAATTTTATAAGCCATGTTCAAAATTTATAAGCTTTGTTCTAATTTTTAAATGCTATGTTATAAATTTAACAACCTATTTTTAAAATTTTATAAGTCATGTTCTAATATGTGTATGTATGCAGAAAATGCCAGTTTATTGATGGATTTATTTTAAGTATATGAACTAAAGATAAAAAAAAGTATATGAAATATTAAAATTTTTATAAGTCATATTCTAAATTTTATGATTCATATTCTGAATTGTACGGGTCATGTTTTAAATTCTTATAATATAGTTTCCAAACCATATAAGATAGAACTAGAGCGTTGATTTATTTTGAACTAATGTTGATTATTTTATGAGCTTGAAAAATTTATTAAAAAAAAAACCCAGCAAATTACAACTTTTTAAAAAAAAATTAAGCCTTAAAATTATGATTTTTTTAATAACATAACTTTTTTAAAAAATTAAGCCTTAAATTATAATTTTTTTAAATAAAAAAATGTAAATTTCTATTTTTTAGTTGAATATTGAGTTATATATGTATATGCTCTAAAGTTTATAGCCATGTTCTAAATTTTAGGAACTATGTTCTAAATTTCATTAGTCATACTCTAAATTATGTTCTAAAAAATCCTAATCCTACGTATTATAAGGAAGGGAAGGGAGAAATTTTAGGGTTTTTTTTAAGATTATTTTAAATTAAAAAATCCATAAAATCTAAGCCTTTAGATCAAAATAAATTAACGCTCAAGATTTTTTCTCAAATAAACAAACCTTCTCACCTAAAGAACCTTTCTCACATGATCCTGACCCTATGTATATATATATATATACATATATATATATGTATATGTATATGTATATATATGTATATGTATATATATATATATATATGTATATATATATATATATGTATATGTATATATATGTATATGTATATGTATATATATGTATATATATAATATATATATGTATATATATAATATATATATATATGTATATATATATATATTATATATATATATACATATACATATATATATATATACATATATATATATATATATATATATATATATAATCCTTTTATTGGGAAAATGTGAAAGGATAAATTCATTCATGATCTTATGTGTTTATATAAATATTGAACATGTATACATAGTTGGGGAGAAAAGAAAACAGTAAAACTCATCTCCATTAGTTCTTTTTTACTCATAAGGAAAATCTAGAGTAACTTTCATTGTGAGTTATCACAATTGTTTCCAATAAGATAATTGGTTTAATTTCTTTTATTGTAGAATTATAAAGGAAATCATTTTCTTTTCAATATATATACCCCATTAGTTTATCGTGATACCTGATGTTCCGTAGTGGGTCGATAAAAATTAAATTATATACAATTTTCATTATAGCATTTGGTTCAACTATGTCATCGTTACATCCTATGCAATTTACTGGTTTCTGATTCTTGGGAGGAGGGGGGTGATATTAGTGTTTACACTGTATAGGTTGAGATATACACTTGTTAGTAGGATTACAAAGCCTTCAATACAACTGATTTACATAATTTTGTTGTGAATATTTCTTAAGCATATAAGTCACTATATGTAATATAGTGATGATTATATAAAGATTAAAGGTTAATATACGTCGAAATTGATATAATTAAATTACATAAATCGCTATATTGGCAAAGTTGTTACTCTGGTAAAGGTTATTATGATATTATTTTAAAAGTTCATTATAAATTTGGTGCACAGTGAAATTGTTCCAGATACACCAGGACTTTATGTGGTGGGATCTCCGGTCCGAATCTACTTCTGTATTATTTAAAAAAAATGTTCGAATGCATACAATAAAACTTACCGGTATCCAAGTTTGCTATGATCATGTCTTCCCCATGGTTTGCTTTCTCCAAGACCGATTCTTTAATTTTGACAGGGGAATTCCCTTGATTCGAGAATGATTCTAGGAAGTCCCATGAGCGCGTTGTGTGTAGAGTAACATCACGACTTTCAAATATTGATATTACATCCGGATGACCTGATATGAAAATAATTAATATAATAATATTTTAAATTTTTAAATAAAAAATGATTGCTAAAATTGGTAGTATCCTTTACTGGCAAGCTCCTTTGCCTCTTCTTCTTCTAGAGTTGCAGCAAAAGCGTTAAATGCTTTTGTGAATGAATAAATCATCTTTTTTGAAGGGTTAGAATCATTGTCGTTCCTACATGTTGATAAAAATACACACATAAGGAAAATAAACAATGCTAAATATTACGGGACCTAATACTATATATATACACAAAAATGATCAGCTAAGATTGTTTTCACCGTAAAAATCCCTACATTGGATGATCGAAGGAGTACATGAGAGATCACAAATTATAAATTTATATATACTGGCAACTTTGATATCACAATCACCTGTTTAATTTAAATGTCTAATGTACCCCTTTAACCGTGACATGCAACTCATTTAGTTGGTTTTTAGTTTTGTTTGTTTTTAACCAATCGTCTGTGTGTGTGCACGTACGTGTTTGTATATTAAGAAAAATATAGATATTATAAACCTTAGTGTGGTGTCAATAGTGGAGATAATATTAACTTAAATAAAACATTGGCCACATACATCGATTCAAGCATGACTTAAACATTCATTCCAAGATTTTTTAGCCCTTTATTGAATAAGATTTTAATTTCTATAGAAAACTTACAATTGCTTATATATATATGTATCCCTAAATAGTGTATATACCATTGTCCTTTGAAGTTTCTAATTTTTTTTGTGTGTTTAGAGAGCCACAAGGGTAGGGATGGGATTATATCCCAAGATGTCCCAGAACTAGGAGAGAAGCACTTATCACATGAGTTGTCCCTCACTCTCATTTTCTAAATACCCGATAAAGTTGTTGCGGCTACATTATTCACTTTTTTTTTGGGTTGACTATGATGCCAATTGAGCAAATAGAAATTAAATTAAATTGGACATATGAAAATTAATTTGTTCATAATATGTTGTTACCATTAGAAGTTAGAATTTGGGTGTATTATTGTAGTAATTATTAAATGATGTGTTTGTATTCATGACTCATGAGGCGCTACGCTAAATGGTCCCTTTGCACAGTTCTATTTAGCCACCGTACATAAATAAAATGTTGCTAAAAATAATTAATTGTATATGTACCTCTTTGACACAAGGGAAAGCAATTGGTGGTGTGATTTTGTTACAGCCTCAGCATCACCTGATAGTGGAAGCCCACCATTGTGGGATCCTAAATAAACGATGTAATGCTGTAGATTAAAAAATGAAACAACAATATTAAATCGATAGATCACTTGCAATATTTAACTTAATATATTGATAAAGAGTGTGTGCAGAAGAAACAATATACAAAAGTATAATTTTTTCACCATAATTCGATAACTTTTTATAAAATTAGTTAAGTTTTATATAAAAAAAAAGGTTATATTTTTATAATAAAAAATTTGTAACATTTTAGAGAACAATTAGTCTTGCCTTAGGAACAGCAACAACAATAGGTGTTTGTAACAGTGGCAAGATTAGAAGGATCAATAAGAAATCGTGCACCAAATTGATTGATAAATTTTCCATTTGAAGTTTAATTAAGGAAAGTGATGTGAGGAAACAATCAATAGTTGATGAGTCTCTTTATACTCCATTTTGTTGCCCCTTTTGTGGATCAAGCATTGGAATTTAATTTCAATTTTCCTGTTTTATTTTTAGAGGAGGATATTGATTTCACATTTTTAGAGGATCTGCCTTTTTTTTTTTTGCAATGCACAAACATGAATGCCTCCCATTATTTGTCTCTTTAGTCAGTGGTAGATTTATCTTACAAGTTCCATTCATTTACTAGATCAATAATCAAAAACCCATTTTAAATGAAGTACCTTTCCCATTTGTTTTATAAGTACATATAAGTATCAATTAATCAAACAATTAAGTTTTATATATATTGAAGAGAACATGCGCTGAATTTGACAGATAAAATTAATTAAAAAAAGGTCAAAAGCTAACGAGCATGTCGACTCTCGGCGTCGAGGACACTTGTCTATAACTTTATACTAAAACAGGTCACGCTGACATCATACCTACCTTACAAAAAGGAAACATGTCATTTTTACCTTTAATTTTCTCTCTCAAAAAGCTGCATTAATTAAAAGTTCTCCTCTTTTCAATTATGTTTTGTAGAAAAGTCCTTCTAAGCCTAATTAATTATTGGAAAAATTGGTCGTAAAAATTGATCGTAAATATTCTCCTCTTTTCAATTATGTTTTTCATGGTCGTAAATATGGTTTTCGGACCGACTTTCTCGACGAATTTTATGAAAAAAATAAATAATTAAAAAAATAAAAATAAATAATCAAAAAAATAATAAAAAAATATTAATATAAAAAACTAAAAAAAATTTAAAAAATTAAAAATTAAAAAATATATTAAAAAAGTTAAAAAAAAAATTAAAATATTTTTTGTAAGTTAATTTCATTTCAGTTTATTTGATTTCGGTTTGTTTGATTTCAGTTCATTTCGTTTTAGTTCATTTCATTTTAGATCAGTTCATTTAATTTCATTTCAGTTCCTGAAATCTCAGTTCTATAGAATGGGCCTTAAGACGGCCCGAGATTATCATATTTGAAAACAAAACGGTTTTTTAGGCTCAAAGCAAATTCCAATTGGCTACATGTTACATGTCCGCAAGTCTGCGTTGAAAGCGTTTCAATTTCAATATTAAATTGAAGGGGTTATAAAAGAAGCATTTAATATTAATTTAGGCATGCATGGGTTATGGCTATGGTATCATGCCATGTGCGATATGTAGTGTAGTAGTCACTTTTTATTTGTTTATATTTATTTTTAATATATAGTTGGATAATGTAGGTGATATTAGCCACTAAGCTTTGAACTCGGCCTTACAATAGTTATTTGGGTTGTATGAATATGGGTACGGGTTCGAGAACGGGTACAAAATGGGTACGGAATACGTCATTTAAGTAAAGTGATAAAATAATCCGTTTTTAAAGAATAATGAAAGTTAGAAAAATGGCTAAAATAAGGTAAAACAAATTTTTTTTTTTTAAAATAATAAAAAAACAGAGTGAAGTATCGGGTATGCGTGAAGTATCGGTATCGTATCGGTATCCGACATGAGTACGACTACCAAATTGAAGTATCCATGCATCATAGGCAGTTACGTCCCAATATGGCGGACAAACACATTCGCAAGGGGAAAGATAAAAAGTCCTCACAAGCAAATGTGTCGTTCATGCAATGAGACTAAAACTAAAGATATCAGACTCAGATCAACGTTCGCATGCAAGACTTGACCAATCAATAGGCTTGGGTCATAACGTTTGCATGCAAGACTTGACCAATCCAAGTGTTGGTGATTGTGTCACTGTTGATTCCTCTTTTGTTTGCTGAATCCATGATGTGCACGGCTATCAATAATAAAAATCGTAAAATTATTAGTATCGGGCACAAATTTGACGATCAAAAGCGCTCCAAGATGAAAATGATGGGGAAAGCAGCTGACTTTACAGTAGATATGTTCCTCATTGCAAGCCAGCTTATATTGGGAAAATAAGGATCATCAGTTCATCACCTAGCCCGCCCGCATAAATTTTAGAGATCCACAAAGTTAGATCAAATATGATAAATAAAAACTACTTCCTTTTTCTTACAAGGGACACGTCATATATAATAACATCCATGAAATAATAACTAATAATCCATTTTAGTATTTTATTATATAAATATTTGTAATTTTATATATAATTTAACATATTTAATGATCGATAACTAAAAGATATTATAACATGTTTATACTATACCTCAGCTCAGCTCGTATTTGTTTTTGTGTATTATTTATTTTTTTTAGCTGACTTGAATTGGTTTTGGTTTCACTTGTTCTAGTTTACCCTAATTTTATTTGATTTAATTTGCTCTTATTTTTTATTTTATTTTTATATGCAAATGGTTTTATCTTTCATGAATAAATTGATATATAAACGTAATCTTAATAGTGAAAGTCTTTTTTTTTGGCAAAATTATAAGTATGTTTATTATATTCACAAAAAGAAAAAAAGAAAAAAAAAAAAAAAAGAAAGTCAAAACATACAAGGCACAACCTTAATAACTGATAATCATTTATATGTGGCAAAAACAACACATATTTATTCCTAATTGGTCAGCATCCATCAAAATGACCGACGTGAGTAAGATTATTACAAAAATTTATAATAATTATTGCATGCTTCATCTATATATATCCATCAAATTAAAGATGAGAATATTTTGGTTTGACTAAAATAGGGCTTCTAACATTATGTTTTCCATCTGACCACACTAAGCTTTCGAATACATAGTCAGTAGGTAGATGATGATTGGGTTCAGCAGAAAAGACAAGTTTGAAGATGATCTCTTGATCCACTTTGGAGAAGACCAAAGTTTTGGGTTCGACCACTATGGAGATCCCACGTGGTGCTTGTACATGAGCAGTATAAGTGCCTGGTTGTCCAACATTCTTTAACCTTCGAGTCGCAGTTATAGTACCACTTAATTCGGGTATACTAATTGCAGGATAATTGAAGTCCATTATGTTAAAGGATTTGGGTTTGGGACACTCATAGTTGTGTTGCTTTGTGAATGTTTTGATGCCTTTAGTGTCAAATGACCATAGGAAGTTAAGATAATCATAATGGTTCATGTCGTACACTAGCCCCGGGTCCATGGCTAGTTCTGGTTGTATGAGGCCTGCCCCAATTTCAAAAGGAGTCGCCTCTGTCACCATATCTTGTTTAAGTATTGGCTTCCCATTTTTACCCACAGGCCTTGCTGCATCCATGTATATATACACATACATACATACATACATACATATTTGTCAATGTTATATTTAAATTTACTGTTACACCGTATGAAACATGTTTTATTATATTATATATGTAATACCCCGTATTTTTATACCTTAATATATGTATTTTATACGTATTTTATACACTTGTACACGTATTTTATACACCAAAAGAATATTTTAGATGCTTTACGAATTATAAGTAATAAAATGATTTAAAGTAAATATTTACGAAAATATTATTATTGGAGTATTTAAATAATTTATAAATATTTACAAAGAAATTTTATAATATCATATTTGAAAATAATGCTAAAGGTTTTTTATTATGTATTTTGGGTGTCGTTTATAAAGTAAAGTATTCCGGTTCGAAAAAGGGTAAAAGTATTTATTCGTATTATCGCAAGCCCAACCTGGTAGGAAACTCAAATTGGACCCAAGCTGTATATGTACCCATAACGTAAACCAAAACAGATCAAAACCCTGAATCAGAAAAAGGAAAAAAAAAAAAAATCTCTCCCTCACTTTGTTTCTCCCGTGAAACAACACAGAAAGGAAAAAAAAAAAAGTTTTCTTCTTCTTCCACATCACCACCGCAACGCATCAACATTCCACCACCATTGGGACCTGCCGCCGCGTCTCGCCAGCCACCGGACCGCCGCCGCCCCGCTGCCGTCCCTGCTGATGCGTGAGACTTCTTTAAAAAAAAAAATCTTTGTTTATTTTAATTCTTGATTTAAAGGTTTATAAATTATTATATTTGGTTAATTTCTTACTTGATGTTGTTATTTAATCATGTTTTAGATTAAAGTTTTATGATTAAAGTTGGGGTTTGAATCTTTGAAGTTTGAGGTTTTAATTTAAAATTTTCAGATTTAAATTATTTATTAAACTTGATTAAAAACATGTTATTTTGACTAGTTTTCATGTTTTAAATAGTTGGAATTGATTTTAAGTTGTAAAGGATTGATTTTATAAAGTTTTAAAGCTCTTGGGTATGTATTAATGGAGGTTTTCATGGAGTTTTGGGAAAAAGGTTGAAGATGAAGTGTTGTAGTTGGATTATTTTTATATATTTTAATGGGTTTTATGAAATTATTAATTAAACTTGATTAGTATTGTCAATTAGATTATATTTTTGAAGTTTTATTAATTTTATTATTGCTGTGATTTTTGGAAAAATAATATAATTTTAAAGATTTTAATTATTTGTGGCGTATAATTACTTCCGGTAGTGTTAGGAATCTGTCGGGTGTTGTTAAAACTTTAAAAATTGATTTTCGGGACGTTTCGGAAGGGTTTTTAAATTTTATTAGAGGCTGGAATTTTGTAATATGTACTTAGAGTAGTTTTGGGTTTTGATTAGTTGTAATGTTTAATTGTAGGAGATTTTGAATTCCGAGAATTCAATTAAAAGTGGCTAGTCGGATTTATTATACCAGGTACGTATGTACTCAGTAAACTGTCTGCATGTAGTAGCATGTCTAGGACATGATGTGAACTGTGATGATTGGTTATGTGTTATATCTGTGATTGTGGAAGAAGGAAAAATATATATTGTTACAGCATGTTGGTCTGAATTGGCTATTTTATCACAGTTTGGAATAGGAGTTCAATCATGAACCTTTACACCACGTAATGTGGGGCCAGTAAGCATTAATATTATTTTACCACCATTGTGTGGGGCCATGGGCATTAAAGAACTGGGTAGGATCTTTACTCGCTCCCTCTGGGAGAATGAGACTCGGTAGGAAGATTGGCTAAATAAAATTGGTTATGTGATCACCTAGACCTGGAGGATTTAAAGACGGAAAGTGTGTTGTGTGTTGCATTGATGTTGTGTGATGTCTTGTGTGGGGTAAGTCTTCACAATTACTAATTAAATATGATAAATCACGTAAAGCGAAAGAGGATTCACACCAAAACTCTTGGAACGTATACACCTTGAGTATGAACACATGGGGGAAGCTAAATAGCTTCCTACGAGGAGTACAAGACGTTGTTCACCCTTGTTTATTTTTATTATTTTGGCCTGGGATCCCGCCACTCTTATGTGGCATCGTTTTTACCACTCGACTTCCAACCGAGTGGGGCTCTGGTGGGCATGGTTACTTATCTTTGGAAACCCGTTCGATGTTGAATCCAAATCTCCTTATAAACCGATAGAGTCTAGGAGTGTAGGGGGATTGATCATGTAGGGTGTTTAGCAGGTTATCATTGCATTGTTTAATCTTGTTATTCATTTATTTAATGTTTGCATATCTTGTTGTATACATGTACTCAGCTTTTGCTGATTACGTGCTTTTGTATGTGTTTTCTTTGGTCATGGCCCTCGCCTTAATGACCCTGTGATGAACCAATTTATACACTTGTATTATTGGGGAGCAGAATTGCACAGGTTAACTTGATGATGTGAAGTTCAAGTTTTCAGCATACGCATGGTCTTGGGATTGGTGTGAAGAGAGAGTTTACGATTATTGAATTTGAGCTTGTTTTAAAATGTATTTCATTTAATTTAGTTGGTTTAAATAACTGTTAAAGTTTTCCGCTGCAAAATTCTGAATAAGCCGAAACGTTTTCACACGTGGCGGTAATGCTTTGGAAATTTCCTTTCAAATATATTTTATGTCATAATTTTAAATAATGTTTAGAGTTTTCAAGTAGGGAATTTTCAGGGTGTTACAAAGTGGTATCAGTTTAGCAAGGTCGATTCTGAAAATACGTTAGGATCTTCATATCTTAACGAAAGTTTTTGTTCTTCTAAAACATTTTTTCTTAATTCAAATTTTGTTGTTTAATTATAATTTTCTTAAATTTTGAAATGTATACTTTCAAAATAAATATATTTTGGAATAAACTTTTCGTTCGATTTTGGTGAGAAAGGGTAGATTTTAGAAAGGGCATATAAGATAGAAAAGTCATTTCTGCATTTATATCTTGTATGATTTTGTATGTTATTGATTCTGACAGTGAATTGTTCTTATTCTTTTTCTTTTATTGTTGGATGTTGTAAGTTAGATTTAAAAGTTCATTTCATTAACAGAGTCCCATTTAAGGGTATAGAATTAGTGAAGATTAAAGTTACATATTTGATGTGATTTAACCAATATCATGTCAAGTTGGATTTAAGTAAGAATTAAAATTAATTACTATTCAGAGGACATTGATGTTATTGAATGTTATATATGTTTGGGAAGTAAGGTTGCGATTTAGGTTTTTATTTAATGAGAGTAAAAATTTGTCATAATATTTTGTGGTTATTGTGATTTGTGTGGTCGTAATACAAGTTTATTGGATGTCTATTCTTATGGTACAATTATTTTCTTATTTCACTTTTTATCATAGGAGGTAGAGTGCGATAAATTTATTTTTATTAATTTAACAATTATTTTCTTTATAATATATAGTTTAACAATGTTATATATAGTTTCTATAGTAGCTCTACATAATTAAAAAAAATTAACGTTAAACAATGTTAAATGGTTTTAACACATGACTTTTTTAGGTAAAATAAACTTTTACTCTACATGATATCACTATGTTTTTGTCTTTTCTACTTGCTACAAAATCAAATGCTAAACCCACTTAATATTGTTAAATTTTAAATTTTTGATAGAGTATATAACATATTCCCGGGCCTCAACTATCAGCTTAAACTTTTGGTTGAGTTGGTTGCTCTAACATAGCATCAGAGTCAACATGACGTAGAGTTTATAACATATTTTCGGGCCTCAACTATGAGATCAAACTTTTAATTATATACGTACGATTATATAATTAAAAATATTTTTTAGTGAAAGATGCTTAGGTGGCATTTAATTTGTTAAGGTTTTGTTGTTAGATAAATAATGAGGGTAGAATGAAGGAGGAAAAAAACAATAAAAAACAAAAAGAATGCATTGAGTTTTGTGCCACACATGATTTTAAGGGTGTCTTTAATATAATAGTTATACTTCCTCCGTTTTTGAATTCTTGTAACAAATGAATTTTTTATCTCTCACAAATAATACCCATTTGTTGCAAGAATTCAAAAACGGATGAAGTATATAGATTTGTAAGGTGGACTTGTACCTGTAGTCATTATAGAGGATTTGATAGCAGCGGTTGTCCAGTGAGGATGTATTTTTCGAAGAAGAGCAGCAACACCAGCAACATGTGGAGTTGCCATTGATGTCCCGCTGAGTGGTAAATATTTTGTAACCTTTGCTACATTTGGATTGGATGGATTTTCACTATAAGCAGATATAATGCTTACCCCTGGAGCTATCACGTCAGGCTGCATGCAATGTGCGTGGAAGATTAAATTTATATTCATATAACTAGCTAGATTAATTATTTCTCTTAATGTATATATAGTACATACAGAGTAGTATGTTTTCTATTACTATACTATACTATATATTGAAATATATTAGGGGAGTGATTTTGGCACTCCCCAATTTGATTTTGTTACTCATCAATGCTACGTACTGTTCATGTGAGAGGGGGAGGAGTGCCAAAATCAAATTGGGGAGTGCTAAAATCATTTCCCATATATTACCATCTACATTTCAAAATAAGTGCTCAATTTGCTTTTTCACATCTCACAAGATAACTTTAAATATTAATATCTTTAATTATAAATAAAATTATAAAAATTACATGTTTGGAAAGTACGTAGCGAGACGAATTAAAAGAGATCACACATGACTATGTTTTTCCTTACATATATAAAACTAGACTTTTGTGCACGCTATGTGTGCTGATATTTTGGGCTTAGTGCTGAAATTTTGTAACTAATTTGACATCTATGTTGGTATAGAATAAAGAACCATTGATTTACTTTAAAATAGTAATTAAAACAAATTTTTTAATTCTTTATGCATCCATTTGTGCTGCTTGCAACAACAGTTTATTGTTAGTATTAAAATCAAAGCTTTACTTGGGGGCACCATGTAAAGATTTACAAAAAAATTAGTATTGATTGAATTTTTTGAAAATAAAAAAATAATAGCAATATATTTAATAATGACAGTCAAACCATAATAAGATATTGTATTAAAAAATAAAAAGTTACACTAAACATAAAAAACCTATTTTTTTGCATGATCTAATTACTCATAATATTGAATTAATTCAAAACATTAAAATTGAATATGATAAAGGTAAAGTTACCTTTTTATTGAATTAATTAAAGAATCAATTGTTAATTGTAATTGATTGAAGCACAAATAAGGTAATTTTTTCATAATTGTTTTAACTTAAGGCTATATAATTATTTTCGTGGGGAACATCATAATTCCTCCATTGACTTATATAATAGAGATATTTTTTCTATGCACGTTATATGTGCGGCGATATTTTTTATATAATTTTTATACAATAGTAAAACAAACAAAGAAGAAATAAGGTTTGAATAAGAGTTCTCATCCATTTTTTGATATTATAAAAATAGGGAAATAGTATAAAAATTGAATTTCTTTCATATCAAAAAATGAACAAAGAAAAAGTTGATCAACTATATAGATTTTTTTTTCTCTACTACCACATTTCCATTATAATATAAAGGTAAAAAATTTTATGTCAAAAAAATATATAAATTTATATATTTTTATTTTATTTTTTTGAACTATGTATTTTGTATTATTTTAATTTAAAAGAATAAAAAATTTACAAGAATTTTCCTTAATTATGTAGTTTGTGTTTTTAGAAAAATCCAACGGTATTTAAGACTTTTCTAGGGTGGACACCATAGCTCCCCCTTGGCTTATATAATAGAGATTAAATAGAGTCAAAGTTATAAAGTGAATAGTGCCTAAAGTCAAAGTGGAACATTTTTTATGGGACAGAGGGAATCCGTAAAAAGATTATATAGCTTACAAAATCAAATAAAATTTTCGTTTCCTATTTTATATGAATTTCTTCTTTCTTTTATTTTTTATATGAATTTCGGAAGAATAAGTAGTAAACAAAAATAATTAATGAAAAGGAATAATATTTTGGAGACATGAAAATGGTTCATATATAAAAATATATAACGGGAAAATTAAATAAAGAGGTTATAAACGAATAACAAACCTTAAGAATTTCGGGATTGAGTGGGTTGGGACCTCTGGATGAGAAATCGGGAATAACAGGGGATGGCTTTATTCCAACCTCTGGCTTTGTTTTTAGTACTCTCTCTGTAACATAAAACTTTTAACATTTAGGGCTATAAAAATCTTTTATGTGATGACATTTTTGCAGAGCTGTTACTTAGTAGTAAAAAAAAAACTATAACAAATGAATGATTGTATTTGAGTTTACATTCATGTAGCGACAATTAAAAATAGGAAAAGACGTACTATGAATTTTTTACAGAAGTATTGTAATATTTATAGTAATCCTAGTTGATCTTCATAAAATTACTTTTAATAATATATTAATTTTAATGAAAACTCAAATGTGTAAAATAAAAATAAAAATGAGAGAGTATGATAAAGATTTGGTTAGTTGGGCATAGATGGAATGCACTCACACCTGGTAGAGTTAACATAGGAAGCAATTAGTTGACCATCATTGTAAGTGACGTGTGCAGTAGGAACTGCACTTGGACTTTCCGGAAGCATATTTAATCCAGCATCTTTGTCATTTGCTATAATGAGGCCCACGGCTTCTACTTGACGGGCAACGAGGCTCTCTAAGCCAAGGGATGTTTTTCCTTTTAGACAAACTAATATCTTTCCCTTCACCTTTACTGGATCAATAGTGTCTTCCAACAATATGATCTGTATACATACATACATACATACAATCACGCACATATATGTGTGTCAGACAAAGAGAGAGATAGATAGAGAGATCGTTTACTAACTCAATAAAATAAATAGAGGAAAGTAAAATATATTGAATACTCACGCACTAGTTACATTTGCACTAGCTTTACGAGCATTTGAACCAATGACTATTGGGTAGTACGTTTCATTGTTTGGATAATCTAGAAAACGTATCGCCTACCATGCATAAATTAAAATATTTTTTTTAGTGTAAAAGTTAAAAAGTTAGACAATACAATATTTTGTTGACAAAAGCATTGGAATCTCCAAACATGTAAGCATGCATTGTGAAGAGATCGAAGCACTAGCTAGCTATGACAAAAATAGACATTTCATATATATATATGAAAACCAAAAGATGGTTGAAAATATTGGCTAAAAACCAAAAGATGATTGAAAACCAGACAAAAAATGGTTTAAAGGGGTACATTAGCAATCGCAGGGGTACATTAGGTGTTTAAAGGGGTACAAATGGTTTTTAGCGAAAGTTACTAATATTTACAAAGATTGCCATTAGTAATCACACGTGTACCCCTTTAAGTTCTAATGTGGGGATTTTTAGGTTGAAAACGTTTTTAGTTGATCCTCTTCCTATATATATATATATATATGAGCTTGATAAGGGTTAATTAAGCTAAGTTTAGTTCCCATGCCATGAAGTGAGGCCAGGGAATTAACTTCGCGTATTCAATTCAAACAACCAAACAAGCTCTGAATAACATATAAGGTAATAAATGAGGTAATAGCCTGATCTAAAGGTCTAGTACTACTCACGCAAAAAGGTAGATAAATAGATAGATAGATAGATACATATACACATACATACCCTGATCTTTTGGTGGTTGCCTAAGGAGACATAACATGCAAATTGTCTATCCAAAGTACTGGCACCGACAGTGAGTATCCAAGGGGCAAGGTTAGTTATATAGCTAGGGGTAGGTCCGGAATTTCCAGAACCAGTAACCGTAAAGATGCCGTTAGCCATAGCATGAAAGCTACCAATTGAGATAACATCCTCAAAATAGAAATCTGCAGAGGTGATATTATTCTCCAAAAATTCTACAATCGAACTAAGTGACAAATTAATAATGTCTACGTCATCGCCTATGGCAGCTTCTAAACCAGCTAAGATATCTATTTGACTTCCCATCCCATCACAAATTTCTTTGAGTTCTCTCCACATAACCTTGTATGTCACCACTCTTGCCCGTGGTGCACCACCTTTTATCGTCCCATTTAATACCCCCAATTTGCTTAATAAGGATGTTGAATTTGAGATGTCCACAAAGTTCCCTCCGGCTATAGACAATGTATGAGTCCCGTGTCCATCCATGTCTCGAAGGTTTACAATTTTCGGGAAGCTTGCATTAGCTTTTACTTGAGCTTTTATCCCTTCGTAAAACATTCTTACTCTTATAAGCTTCCTGTACGTAATATAATATTATATATAATAATAATAATAATAATAATAATAATAATAATAATAATAATAATAATAACAATAATAATAATTCAAATTTCATACTAATAACATAATTACATTCATATAATTAAATTAATTAATAATTCAATACCTATTACATTTGAATGTTGGATCAAGCTCATTATCACATTGGCCTTTGAATTTTTTAGGAATTGGACCATACCCTTCTTCATCTGAGAAGCTCTTCGATTCGGGCCAAACACCTGTATAATCACTTTTATTTTTATAAATTGATTGAATGCATGGACTAGTAATGATTTTTCTTTTGACTAATTACGGCCACATGCAATATATATGTATGTATGTATGTGTACACATATAGCAAATCTTTGGTCAAAAGCTTTGGCCATTACAAGTTGAAAAGATAATAACCCTTCTTTTAAATTAGTTAAGCCGAATTATAAAGTTAATATCATAAGAGGAATGTTCTAAATTTTATTAACCAGTTCTAATTTCATATGAAATGTTCTTAATTTTATGTGAATGTTTGATTATGATGAGAGATGACACTTTCGTTCTAAATTTTATTATATTTTGTTATTAAAAAAAATAATTTTTTTAAAACCTTCAATGTATTCTGTACATGGTGGTATTTAATTAAATCCCTCACAAATGGGCGTCGGTTATGTAAGTCCTTTTTTATCCTAATATCATGTTAACATTAAAATTATAAAAATAATACAAAATAGGCCATGAAATTCTAACCATTAGATCTCACTGATTAAATTCTCTAGATGTATTCTCACATAACAACATTTCTCATCTAAACAACCCTTCTCACATGATCCGACTCTACATTTATAAGTTTTATATGCACGCCATGCATGCGGTGATTTTTTGTAATTAAAATATTTCATGATTTTAAGTTATATATCAAATGTATAAGATTTGATATACATGGTTATTCTCACAGTAGTTTAAGGATAAAATATTTCTTTGTTTAAATTAATTAATGTCATGAACAATGTATGCATTTATTCTTAAAATTTTATAGAATAGCAATTCAATTGAAACAACAATTAGATTGTTAATTAATTGAAGAAATTTCCATACCTTTGAAGTTTGAGAACGCCAAAGTTTCGATCTTTGTTCTAACATGAGAACTGTAAGTTGTTCTGGTTTAAGGGATTTAGGTATATATATATTATTGTTGTATTTTTTTTGGAATTGTATGTTTTGTTGTTAAATTTTTTTGGTTGATGAATGTGATATTTATGTATTTTTGGTTGATCAATTTTTATAATATACTCCCTCCGTATCTTAAAGAAAGCCCATACTGACTTTAATTACGGTTCATTTGTTAACTTTGACTTTCCATAATCTCTATTATATAAAGAAAAATATAGTCAAATAAGATCTCATTTTGTTCGGCTCAATGTGTATTTTTTTAATAATATGTAATTGTTATAAATTTTTTATCAAACATTTTAGAGAACAATTAGTCTTGCCTTAGGAACAGCAACAACAATAGGTGTTTGTAACAGTGGCAAGATTAGAAGGATCAATAAGAAATCGTGCACCAAATTGATTGATAAATTTTCCATTTGAAGTTTTATTAAGGAAAGTGATGTGAGGAAACAATCAATAGTTGATGAGTCTGTTTATACTCCATTTTGTTGCCCCTTTTGTGGATCAAGCATTGGAATTTAATTTCAATTTTCCTATTTTATTTTTAGAGGAGGATATTGATTTCACATTTTTAGAGGATCTACGTTTTTTTTTTGCAATCACTAGTAGAAAAATCCACATATATTGCGCCACATTGGATGCGGTTCCAAAAGAACCGCATCCAAAAGTACTGAAAATATTAAAAAAAAATGCACTACTTATGGCTGCGGGGTAAAAAACCGCAGCCATAAGTACTTATGGATACGGTTCTTAAAACACGCATCCATAAATACGTATGGCTGCGGTTCCGAAACCAATGGTTGCGGGTTTTAGAACCGCAGCCATAGTAATTGAATTTTTTTTTAAAAAAACGGAATATTATAATTAATAGAGTATAATGCTGTCCTCACTCCATATTTTTTTTTTTTAAAACAAGCGCTCGATCTCCTCCTTCGCCTGAAATCGCTCCACCACCACCATCACTACTCCTTCGCCTGAAGTCGCTCTACCACCACCACTCCTCACCTGAAGTTGCTCCACCACCACCACCGCTCCTCCTTCGCAGAGAAGTCGCTCCACCACCTGGCTCGCAGAGAACTCCTCGCAAATCGAGAACCAGAAATCGCTCGCTCGCTCCTCCTCCTCGCCTGAACTCGATCCCGGAGACGGAGCCCAAGTCGCTCCTCCTCACCTAACCTTTCCAATCTCCGTCCTCCTTGCCAATCTAAAGGTAGCATTTTTTTTTGCCCCAAATTGATTTTGTTGGAGAAATTAAAACCCTAAAATTTGTCCTTATTTGATTTAGTTTTTGATTACAAATTTGATTTAGTTTTTGATTACAAAGTCAGAGGAAGCAGGTGAGAGGATCACACCAGATATTATAAGTAGAGAACTCCTTGCCGGCCCTCAGATGGTGGTTGTTCCACAAGGGACTAATTTGCGATCTGTTACTGCTGATTCTATTGAAGGTCGATCATCTTTGCATCAATATTTCAAGCTTTTCCATGAGAACTATGTGGAATATGCACATAAGGTAAAGAAAGTGTATAATACTTTGTAAATATATAGCAATTTAAATAACAATACTTTGTAAGCTTTTTCGATCCTTGGCGTTGTTGCTTGCTGCCATTCAAATTAAACTCGTCAATTTCATTCATAATCACATGTTATTCTTCCCCTCTCCTCCGGTCCTCCCAATTTTCCCCAAAAAAAAAAACAGGGATTATATTTTAATATCGATCTCCTCTAGAAACAGGCTAGGTGAATGGCTTCAGCAAGTAGTAAACAACTAATCAGCAATTCACAAACATTAGATTTCAAGAAATGCTTCATTTCAGTTTCAGCTCATCATTCCCCAATAATTATTTCCAGTTCAGTAGTCTCATTCATTTCTCCTCAATTGAATGACAATAATCACTCTTCTTCTAAATTACTAGTTTGTTTTAGTGGCCATCACAATTTAATTGTTGCCATGAAATCTTTAACTGCAAAAGATGGCAACGTTTCTGTTGACAATGATAATCAAGACGACGACGGCATATCTCTTGGTACCATGAAATTGCCTCTTGACACTGATATTCCTAGATTTGAGACTTTTCTTTTTCAGGTTAATTTTTATTTTATTTAATTTCCTTCCAAGTTTACATATATATATATAAATTCTTTTCCATACATTACCACAATTTATAAACAGGCCAGGCCAGGCCATATGAGTTAGTTGAAGATAAATGAATCTCTAATATAATTATTGTTATTTATTGTTTTGTGTGGGATTATTATTGAATTTATGTGTAATTGATTTATATATAGCAATTTTATTAGTGATTAGATTAAGATGGCATTCTTGGTAACTCATTTGCTGTCAAGCTAATTTGTGAATTGTGCTCATGAAATTTATGTTCTTGACACTTTCAGGTTCTTCAAAGAAAAGCAGAAGAGGCGGCAATGGCTACCAAGAGATTGAAGGAGTTGCTAGAAGCACGGAAATCTTCAGCACGTGATAACTCAGGTATTAATCTGTAGGCATATTTTTATGGATTGTGCAAGTATAATGGGTTAATTTATACTAAAATTACCTCATTGCTGAAAATTTATGCAAGTATGATATGGTTTTGTGATTTGCTTTAGTTAAGTATTTTTTATGAATTGAATATTTGACTGCGAGATGCACTGAAATTAAAAGTAAAAATGAAATCCCAGTATACCACCAATTCACTAAGCAAAGCATATGAAGAGAAGTTTAAAAGATATGCCAAAGTTAAATTGGAACGTATATTTGTAATATACATTCTTATAATTATCTTCATGCACTAGGATGTAGTGTATTTAGTTTAACATTTGGAATACAATATTCGAAGTTTATTTATTTATTTTTAAATTCCTGCTGATGTTGGGCTTTCTGTGTGATCTCTGCAATTTTTCAGTTGTTGCTAACAGTAATGGAACAAATGGTCAGGTTGGTATCCATGTTTAATTTCTATTTATGTTTCTTTTTCAATTTTTCAAGTACATTTCTGCAAATATATTTTGCTGATGGATCCGTCCTTTTTTTTAATAAGAAAAACCTTAGACCAACGAGAAAACGTTGCAGCGTTGGCTTGAGCACGAGCTAAATGTCATGGTGAATGTCCATGAAGTTCGTTCCGAATATGAGAAACAAACTCAAGTGTATGTATTTAGCTGAAATTTTACTGCTTAAATATACTTGTGTGGAATGATATGCAAATTATTGAATGGTATTTATACCTTCTTCAGGCGTACTGCGTTGGCTGAAGAGTTGTCTGTGTTGAAACAATGAGAAGAGCTTGCTTCAAAAGGGTTGAGTACTCCTAAAGGAAAGCATGGATTTTCAAGGTGCTTTTCATGCAAATTCTTTACTAGTAATATGTTATTCTTGTCACTAAACAACAATAAAGGGAGCCTTAGCAGCATAGGAAAGGGTTGGTGCTTTTCATGCAAATTCTTTACTAGTAATAAAGGGTTGAGTACGCCTATTTGAGGTGTTTTAGGCATGTTTGAGTTTATTTGCATGATTTTGAAACTATTTAAATGCATTTGGGTATTTTTTTTGTTGTTTTGGCCACATATGGGTTGAATGTTGATTGTATGCGGATTTTTTCATGATTTCTTGTGTATTTGAGGTGTTTTAGGCATGTTTGAGTTTATTTGCATGATTTTGAATCTATTTAAATGCATTTGGCTATTTTTTTTGTTGTTTTGGCGGCATATGGGTTGAATGTTGCATGTTTGTGTATTTTTTCATGATTTCTTGTGTATTTGAGCCTTTGAGGTGCATTAGGCGTGCTTGAGTTTGTTTGCATGATTTTGAAGTTAATTAAATGCATTCGGGTCTTTTTGTGTTGTCTTGGCCACATTTTGTGTATTTTTTCATGATTTCATGCCTATTTGAGGTGTATTAAGCGTGCTTGAGTTTGTTTACATGATTTTGAAGTTAATTAAATGCATTCGGGTCTTTTTGTGTTGTTTTGGCCACATATGGGTTGAATGTTGAATTTATGCGTATTTTTTCATGATTTATTGCCCTTTTTTGGTGTATTAGGCGTATTTGAATTTGTTTACATGATTTTGAAGCTATTTAAATTCATTCGGGTCTTCTTGCGTGGTTTTGGCCACATTTATGTAGATTATTATAAGTTTGTGTATTTTTTTCTTGATTGCTTGCCTATTTGAGTTTTATTAAGCATATTTGAGTTTAATTCCATGATTTTGATGAACCATTTTTTTTTTTAACATTCGGGCATGTTTGGTACTTTTTGCGTATTCGTGGTCATATTTTTTGTTCTAACAATTATAATTTTTTTTTTGTTTTTTTTTTTTACACCTAGATTATTGATGCTGCAACAAGGGAAGGACATTTTACTGTTCAAGAAATTAGTGAGCGAGGTTCGAGACAAATGCGCTAGTTTTCTTGTAGAAAATTGTTTGTGATACTTATGGATTTATTTTGTATGTACAAAACATTATTATTGGTTAGTTTGAATGTTATATTTTGATAAGCGTTTGAGTTTTAGAGATGTTTGATCGACATTTTTATTTGTAATTACCTATATATATTGATGTATTTAATTATTAGTGCAGGATATATATTATAATTATATTTATATATAAAAAATTATTTGTTTTTTTTTTAAAAAAAGGAGGACTTATGGATGCGGTTTTGGAGGAGAGCCGCAGCCATAAGTCCTCCTTTTTTTTTGGAGGCAACCAAGCTTTGGATGCGGTTCCTACTAGAACCGCATCCAAAAGTGGACTTTTAGATGCGGTTCTTACTAGAACCGCATCCAAAAGTCACTTATGGATGCGGGTGGAACCGCAGCCAAAGGTCATAGACCTATGGCTGCTACGACATTGGCTGAGGGGCAGAACCGCATCCAAAGGGCCTAAAACCCCCGCATCCAATGACGATTTTTCTACTAGTGAATGCACAAACATGAATGCCTCCCATTATTTGTCTCTTTAGTCAGTGGTAGATTTATCTTACAAGTTCCATTCATTTACTAGATCAATAATCAAAAACCCATTTTAAATGAAGTACCTTTCCCATTTGTTTTATAAGTACATATAAGTATCAATTAATCAAACAATTAAGTTTTATATATATTGAAGAGAACATGCGCTGAATTTGACAGATAAAATTAATTGAAAAAAGGTCAAAAGCTAACGAGCATGTCGACTCTCGGCGTCGAGGACACTTGTCTATAACTTTATACTAAAACAGGTCACGCTGACATCATACCTACCTTATAAAAAGGAAACATGTCATTTTTACCTTTAATTTTCTCTCTCAAAAAGCTGCATTAATTAAAAGTTCTCCTCTTTTCAATTATGTTTTGTAGAAAAGTCCTTCTAAGCCTAATTAATTATTGGAAAAATTGGTCGTAAAAATTGATCGTAAATATTCTCCTCTTTTCAATTATGTTTTTCATGGTCGTAAATATGGTTTTCGGACCGACTTTCCCGACGAATTTTATGAAAAAAAATAATAATTAAAAAAATAAAAATAAATAATTAAAAAAATAATAAAAAAATATTAATATAAAAAACTAAAAAAATTAAAAATTAAAAAATAAATTAAAAAAGTAAAAAAAAAAAAAAAATTAAAATATTTTTTGTAAGTTAATTTCATTTCATTTCAGTTTATTTGATTTCGGTTTGTTTGATTTCAGTTCATTTCGTTTTAGTTCATTTCATTTTAGATCAGTTCATTTAATTTCATTTCAGTTCCTGAAATCTCAGTTCTACAGAATGGGCCTTAAGACGGCCCCGAGATTATCATATTTGAAAACAAAAAGGTTTTTTAGGCTCAAAGCAAATTCCAATTGGCTACATGTTACATGTCTGCAATTCTGCGTTGAAAGCGTTTCAATTTCAATATTAAAATGAAGGGGTTATAAAAGAAGCATTTAATATTAATTTAGGCATGCATGGGTTATGGCTATGGTATCATGCCATGTGCGATATGTAGTGTAGTAGTCACTTTTTATTTATTTATATTTATTTTTAATATATAGTTGGATAATGTAGGTGATATTAGCCACTAAGCTTTGAACTCGGCCTTACAATAGTTATTTGGGTTGTATGAATATGGGTACGGGTACAAAATGGGTACGGAATACGTCATTTTTAAAACTAAAGATACGGGTACGAATAAGAGAGTAATGCATAAGATATGTGAAAATATAAAAATTTTATGAAAATCTTCAATGTTACTTGGAAGTTATATTTGTAAAAACACAAATATTTAAGTAAAGTGATAAAATAATCCGTTTTTAAAGAATAATGAAAGTTAGAAAAATGACTAAAATAAGGTAAAACAAATTTTTCTTTTTAAAATAATAAAAAAACAGAGTGAAGTATCGGGTATGCGTGAAGTATCGGTATCGTATCGGTATCCGACATGAGTACGACTACCAAATTGAAGTATCCATACATTGTAACGACCCGGAATTTTGGGCCAGAAAATTCGCGGTTGTTAGTATTATTTATTCAATTTTAGTCCAAAAGGCCCATTAAATTGGACTGTTTTATTTTTAGCCAAACTCTTTTCTTTTTCCAAATTGGGCCAAAGACCCAATTCCTCTTCTTATAGGGCATGGCCGGTCCTCTTTTGATCTCTTGGGCCAATTTTGTCTTGGGGCTGTTTAATTAATTACTAGTTAATATTTGAATTAGTTAATTTAATTAATTTTAAATATTACTAATACTTATTCAAATGGGTGGTTGTTGACTTAGCATTTTTTTTTCCTCTTCTTTTGTTGCTTCTCTACGGCAGCAGCTTTAGTTTAGGAATGTGTTTGTTTTTTTTTGTTTTTTTTTATTTTCTTTATATATAGGACCCCTTCACTTCTTTTGGGTCCTATTTTGTTAATTGCTCCAAAACCCTAAAGATTTTCTCCTCCTTCTCCCCTTCTAAAGTCAGCCGTGAAACCCCTAGTGTTGCCTTGGATTAATTTTGCGATTTAAGGTAACTAAGCTTTTCTATTTAATTTGTGGGTAGCTTTTCACATAGTTAATTAGGATTATATCATGAAAATTGTAGGATTTATGTTTGCTTGTTTATTCAAGAATTTCGAACCATATGAAATATTGATCACGTTATTCTCTTGATGTATTCATGTAATATTTATGAATTATTATGAAATTTCTTTTGATTATATTATGTAGTTTATTGAAATCTGAAATTGTTGAATAATTACTTGTATGAATTTATTTACCAATCAAATATTGTTATTTCTTGATGAATTTTTCATGGTATCTTGTTTACTGTTTGATTATTAACCATGATTTATTTCGTGGCAAAATTCGTCCTTTTATTATTTATAATAATTTAATCTTTCAAACCGGTAAAACTGCCCAGAATAGGTTTACGAATTTATTAGTGTACTTAATCAATTCGGAATGCTACAAAATTTTATATGGAAGTCAGTGATAATGTTTTACAGCTTGTGTTAAATTTTCGTAATTTTTAAAGATCGTTTGATATGGCATAAAATTCTGAAACCGAATTCAGCCTAATCTGACTGGTTAGTTATAAAATCACTTAAAAATAGTAAAAGATGTTATTTTTAGACGAAATTTACGCACGTAAATACTTGAACCCATATTTAGCTCCCATAAAAATTTCCAGATTTTTAGAGATCTTTAGATGGTCGTTTTTAATTTAATTCTTTAAAAATCAGATTGTATAAAATAGGGCAATTGAATTATTAAAATATGCTATTATTAATTATTGAATTTTCGAGTGGTACAAAATTTAAAGGAGGAAATAAAAATGTTATTTTTTTTATACTAATCTTGAACATGCTAGATTAAATATGTGAATCTTTATTTTAAATCTTTATTATTATCATGAAATCTTTAAATCTTGAGATTGTAATTTTTGTTCTTGAATACATATTTATGAATGCCGTGTATTTTGAGCATTTGGGCATGATTATTTTGATGATGCTTGATTGATTTAATTGTATCACATGTAAACTTTAAAAGCTACTTGTTCTCGGAATTAATCCGAGTGAGCCAAAGATTATAAAGGTATATAAAAATGTTATTTTTATGTGTATGATTATATTATTTTATTTTGTCCTTTATTCCATATTTTCGAGTGGTATAAAATAAAAAGAATAGATTTTTATTGTTAATTTGGTATTTTTAGTAATTAAATTGATTAATTAAGTTAGTTAGGAAATTAATTCAATTTTTTGTAATTTTCGAAAATGCCGTGTGGTAATTTAGGTTTGGTCAAAGTTTGTTAATTTTTTGGTTATTATTATTTGGGAATATTTTAATAAAATAATTATTAGGGATAAGTTGTAAAGTGTAGGATAAAAAGGAATAATATTGTTGTTATGATTGGGCCGAATATTATTATTGTATTACTATAAATATATTTATTTTGGGATAATATCCGAATGGATAAAGTATAAGTTTGTGGATAATGTTTGAGGATAGTTTATGATAAGCTTGAAGATACCTAAGATATTACTAGGGATAAGAAAGGAAACAGGGTAATAGATATACATGTTATGTTTCGGTTTCTGGCTAGGAAAGACTTGGTATTTAAGGTGGCCAACATACGTGCCGCACCTCTCTTTCCTGGGACTCCGAACATTTCATTTCCTATTACTGTCACCTAGTATTTCCCAATATATAATATGATATGAATTAATAAAGATATAAGATACAATATAAAGTTCGCCCTTGCGATGACGCAAAGGTCATCAATTGGGTTAATAAGATAAGGACGCCCTTGCGATAACGCATTGGTTATCAATTGGGTTTAGTCGATGCCACTGCTCAATTGGGTCGGACGCATTGGTTCCCCCGAGCAGTTCTGGGTTCTAGAATATGGAGTCGTCTAGGTAGTTCTCGCATTGGAGGACTATTTAGGAGTTATGGCCATAGCTTAGGCTTAGTTCTCGCATTGGAGGGCTACGGGTGGGACGCATTGGTTCACCCCGACATGTTTTAGGAAAGTTGCGAACGCATTGGTTCGCTACGAGCTGTAGAAGACAGTCCGCAAAGATTTATGTTATGTTGTGATAATAAGTGCATGTGTAAAGATCAGAAGTTATTATGCCTTATTATAAGATCGATGTGAATTTACGATATGATTATGATGATGTAAGATAAGATGTGATTATGTATAATAAGATATGTTATGGAGAATCATGTTAAGTATGAATTTGATATGATCAGTATATTATCAGATGAGTATAATATAAGCTAAGGGTTAAGCTAAGTAAAGATGTATAATATTGAGTATAAGAATTGTATTTTTATAAGTCTTCCGCTGTGTTTATTTTGGTATTTATACGTGTATGTATGCGTATGTTGATACGTGAATGATGTATGTATTTTGTATGTATTCTAACCGTATCTGCAGGGTGGTTGTACGTATTTTTATACGTAGAATATACGTATTTCTAACCGTATTTCTGCAGGTGTATTTATACGTATTTTCGTACGTACTTTATACGTATTGTTATACGTATTTTTATACGTAGATTTATACGTACTTTTTATATGGATTTTGTACGTTTTGTGTGTAAGACTTGCATTATGTTTCTTTACAGTTTTTATGTACTTTTTCTATGCTATTATGTGTTTGGCGGTCCCTTGATTAAATGGGACAGCCTAGTTACTCGCCACTGACGGTGGACCCCCCCATAATTCCAGGTGAAGATGCAGCTGAATAGAGCGGGCTTCGCAGGATGGGCCTGAGAGATTGGTTTTACTTCTTGAGTTTTTAGTTATACCCAGAACAATTTGGTTATAATTTAGTTATTTTAATGATCCCAGCATGTTGGGACCGTACTTTCAGTTTTTCATTGTAATACTTATTATTGGATTTTATGGATTTTTAGTAGCCATTTAATAAAAGATATTTTTCCCATCTATTTTATTTAACTTTAAAGTATAATTTGGTTTAAGTGATGATCCGAATGTCGATTCCCTTCGTAAATCGACAAGCTAAAAAGTCGGGTCGTTACAGTTGGTATCAGAGCCAAGGTTAAATCCTAAGTTACTTCCTCACAAGTAACTTCGAAAGTTGAGTGCTTTATGAACCCGAGTGAAACTTGGCCTAATATGGAAACCCTAGGTGAGAGAAACCATGGGTAGTAGCCTGGGTTAGGACGTTTTATCGTTTCGTTTCAGTGTGCCGTACGTGTGCATTGCTCGAAGGAAGGCAAGTCCGGAACCATCACTTAGTGGTTGTGACCGGCGTTGTGTATCAGAGTGGCGCAGCGGAAGTGTGATGAGCCATAATCCACAGGTCTCCGCCTCGATCAGATCGTTTCATGTTCTTGATGTCTTTGTTGATCCATTGTTTTCTTACGTGAGCTTCTTTAAGTAAATTTCGAGGACGAAATTTATATAAGGAGGGGTGATTGTAACGACCCGGAATTTTGGGCCAGAAAATTCGCGGTTGTTAGTATTATTTATTCAATTTTAGTCCAAAAGGCCCATTAAATTGGACTGTTTTATTTTTAGCCAAACTCTTTTCTTTTTCCAAATTGGGCCAAAGACCCAATTCCTCTTCTTATAGGGCATGGCCGGTCCTCTTTTGATCTCTTGGGCCAATTTTGTCTTGGGGCTGTTTAATTAATTACTAGTTAATATTTGAATTAGTTAATTTAATTAATTTTAAATATTACTAATACTTATTCAAATGGGTGGTTGTTGACTTAGCATTTTTTTTTCCTCTTCTTTTGTTGCTTCTCTACGGCAGCAGCTTTAGTTTAGGAATGTGTTTGTTTTTTTTTGTTTTTTTTTATTTTCTTTATATATAGGACCCCTTCACTTCTTTTGGGTCCTATTTTGTTAATTGCTCCAAAACCCTAAAGATTTTCTCCTCCTTCTCCCCTTCTAAAGTCAGCCGTGAAACCCCTAGTGTTGCCTTGGATTAATTTTGCGATTTAAGGTAACTAAGCTTTTCTATTTAATTTGTGGGTAGCTTTTCACATAGTTAATTAGGATTATATCATGAAAATTGTAGGATTTATGTTTGCTTGTTTATTCAAGAATTTCGAACCATATGAAATATTGATCACGTTATTCTCTTGATGTATTCATGTAATATTTATGAATTATTATGAAATTTCTTTTGATTATATTATGTAGTTTATTGAAATCTGAAATTGTTGAATAATTACTTGTATGAATTTATTTACCAATCAAATATTGTTATTTCTTGATGAATTTTTCATGGTATCTTGTTTACTGTTTGATTATTAACCATGATTTATTTCGTGGCAAAATTCGTCCTTTTATTATTTATAATAATTTAATCTTTCAAACCGGTAAAACTGCCCAGAATAGGTTTACGAATTTATTAGTGTACTTAATCAATTCGGAATGCTACAAAATTTTATATGGAAGTCAGTGATAATGTTTTACAGCTTGTGTTAAATTTTCGTAATTTTTAAAGATCGTTTGATATGGCATAAAATTCTGAAACCGAATTCAGCCTAATCTGACTGGTTAGTTATAAAATCACTTAAAAATAGTAAAAGATGTTATTTTTAGACGAAATTTACGCACGTAAATACTTGAACCCATATTTAGCTCCCATAAAAATTTCCAGATTTTTAGAGATCTTTAGATGGTCGTTTTTAATTTAATTCTTTAAAAATCAGATTGTATAAAATAGGGCAATTGAATTATTAAAATATGCTATTATTAATTATTGAATTTTCGAGTGGTACAAAATTTAAAGGAGGAAATAAAAATGTTATTTTTTTTATACTAATCTTGAACATGCTAGATTAAATATGTGAATCTTTATTTTAAATCTTTATTATTATCATGAAATCTTTAAATCTTGAGATTGTAATTTTTGTTCTTGAATACATATTTATGAATGCCGTGTATTTTGAGCATTTGGGCATGATTATTTTGATGATGCTTGATTGATTTAATTGTATCACATGTAAACTTTAAAAGCTACTTGTTCTCGGAATTAATCCGAGTGAGCCAAAGATTATAAAGGTATATAAAAATGTTATTTTTATGTGTATGATTATATTATTTTATTTTGTCCTTTATTCCATATTTTCGAGTGGTATAAAATAAAAAGAATAGATTTTTATTGTTAATTTGGTATTTTTAGTAATTAAATTGATTAATTAAGTTAGTTAGGAAATTAATTCAATTTGTTGTAATTTTCGAAAATGCCGTGTGGTAATTTAGGTTTGGTCAAAGTTTGTTAATTTTTTGGTTATTATTATTTGGGAATATTTTAATAAAATAATTATTAGGGATAAGTTGTAAAGTGTAGGATAAAAAGGAATAATATTGTTGTTATGATTGGGCCGAATATTATTATTGTATTACTATAAATATATTTATTTTGGGATAATATCCGAATGGATAAAGTATAAGTTTGTGGATAATGTTTGAGGATAGTTTATGATAAGCTTGAAGATACCTAAGATATTACTAGGGATAAGAAAGGAAACAGGGTAATAGATATACATGTTATGTTTCGGTTTCTGGCTAGGAAAGACTTGGTATTTAAGGTGGCCAACATACGTGCCGCACCTCTCTTTCCTGGGACTCCGAACATTTCATTTCCTATTACTGTCACCTAGTATTTCCCAATATATAATATGATATGAATTAATAAAGATATAAGATACAATATAAAGTTCGCCCTTGCGATGACGCAAAGGTCATCAATTGGGTTAATAAGATAAGGACGCCCTTGCGATAACGCATTGGTTATCAATTGGGTTTAGTCGATGCCACTGCTCAATTGGGTCGGACGCATTGGTTCCCCCGAGCAGTTCTGGGTTCTAGAATATGGAGTCGTCTAGGTAGTTCTCGCATTGGAGGACTATTTAGGAGTTATGGCCATAGCTTAGGCTTAGTTCTCGCATTGGAGGGCTACGGGTGGGACGCATTGGTTCACCCCGACATGTTTTAGGAAAGTTGCGAACGCATTGGTTCGCTACGAGCTGTAGAAGACAGTCCGCAAAGATTTATGTTATGTTGTGATAATAAGTGCATGTGTAAAGATCAGAAGTTATTATGCCTTATTATAAGATCGATGTGAATTTACGATATGATTATGATGATGTAAGATAAGATGTGATTATGTATAATAAGATATGTTATGGAGAATCATGTTAAGTATGAATTTGATATGATCAGTATATTATCAGATGAGTATAATATAAGCTAAGGGTTAAGCTAAGTAAAGATGTATAATATTGAGTATAAGAATTGTATTTTTATAAGTCTTCCGCTGTGTTTATTTTGGTATTTATACGTGTATGTATGCGTATGTTGATACGTGAATGATGTATGTATTTTGTATGTATTCTAACCGTATCTGCAGGGTGGTTGTACGTATTTTTATACGTAGAATATACGTATTTCTAACCGTATTTCTGCAGGTGTATTTATACGTATTTTCGTACGTACTTTATACGTATTGTTATACGTATTTTTATACGTAGATTTATACGTACTTTTTATATGGATTTTGTACGTTTTGTGTGTAAGACTTGCATTATGTTTCTTTACAGTTTTTATGTACTTTTTCTATGCTATTATGTGTTTGGCGGTCCCTTGATTAAATGGGACAGCCTAGTTACTCGCCACTGACGGTGGACCCCCCCATAATTCCAGGTGAAGATGCAGCTGAATAGAGCGGGCTTCGCAGGATGGGCCTGAGAGATTGGTTTTACTTCTTGAGTTTTTAGTTATACCCAGAACAATTTGGTTATAATTTAGTTATTTTAATGATCCCAGCATGTTGGGACCGTACTTTCAGTTTTTCATTGTAATACTTATTATTGGATTTTATGGATTTTTAGTAGCCATTTAATAAAAGATATTTTTCCCATCTATTTTATTTAACTTTAAAGTATAATTTGGTTTAAGTGATGATCCGAATGTCGATTCCCTTCGTAAATCGACAAGCTAAAAAGTCGGGTCGTTACATACATCATAGGCAGTTACGTCCCAATATGGCGGACAAACACATTCGCAAGGGGAAAGATAAAAAGTCCTCACAAGCAAATGTGTCGTTCATGCAATGAGACTAAAACTAAAGATATCAGACTCAGATCAACGTTCGCATGCAAGACTTGACCAATCAATAGGCTTGGGTCATAACATTTGCATGCAAGACTTGACCAATCAATAGGCTTGGATCATAACGTTCGCATGCAAGACTTGACCAATCAATAGGCATGGGTCATAACGTTCGCAAGACTTGACCAATCAATAGGCCAGGCTTGGGTCATAAGGATACTGAATAGTGCGAGCATATATATATATACATATATATAAGGACTACCGAGCAACTTTTTTTCTTCAAACAAAAAAGAAGAAGAAGACTACTATCTATCTATCTATCTATCTTTTATTATTATTATTTTATCAACACGAGCGATGATGATGATACAAAAGAAAATGGGGAAGTCTCGTATAATCCAAGTGTTGGTGATTGTGTCACTGTTGATTCCTCTTTTGTTTGCTGAATCCATGATGTGCACGGCTATCAATAATACAAATCGTAAAATTATTAGTATCGGGCATAAATTTGATGATCAAAAGCGCTCCAAGATGAAAATGATGGGGAAAGCAGCTGACTTTACAGTAGATATGTTCCTCATTGCAAGCCAGCTTATATTGGGAAAATAAGGATCATCAGTTCATCACCTAGCCCGCCCGCATAAATTTTAGAGATCCACAAAGTTAGATCAAATATGATAAATAAAAACTACTTCCTTTTTCTTACAAGGGACACGTCATATATAATAACATCCATGAAATAATAACTAATAATCCATTTTAGTATTTTATTATATAAATATTTGTAATTTTATATATAATTTAACATATTTAATGATCGATAACTAAAAGAATATTATAAAATGTTTATGGTGTACCTCAGCTCAGCTCGTATTTGTTTTTGTGTATTATTTTTTTTTAGCTGACTTGAATTGGTTTTGGTTTCACTTGTTCTAGTTTACCCTAATTTGATTTGATTTAATTTGGTAATACCCCGAAATTTAGGGCCAGAAAATTTCGCGGTTATTAATTTTATTTATGCATTCTAAGTCCAAAAGGCCCAATTAAATTGGACTGTTTTATTTTATTTCCCTCTCTTTAAACTCAATTGGGCCAATGACCCAATCTTTTTCCTTTCTTTAAAGCTTGGCCGGCTCCCCCTTATGTTTTTGGGCCAAGTATTATTATCTATTCTATTTAATTTGATTAATTAAATTAATTTAATTAAATAATATTTTAATAATTCCTAAACTAATTCAAACCTAGCCCAAATCCATTTATTTGCTAGGCCCTTTAACCCCCTCTATTTCTCCCTTGTTCACGACAGCCTAGGGATTTTTCCTAGGGTTTGTTTGCTCTTTTACTTCTATATATATGCTTAGCAATTGTTATTTGTTCCTAATTGCTAAAGCTTTGAAACTCCAAAAAAAAAATATTTTCCTCCTTTTCCTCTCAAAAAGCCGAACTATATTCACCCAAAGTGGTGAATTTTTCCTTGGAAAATTTAAGCGATTTAAGGTAACTATGCTATTTCGTTTAATTTCGGTACAAGTTAATCACATAGTTAATTAGGATTAAAACATGAAAATTGTTAGGAATTAGTGTCATGATCACCTAGAAAATTTCGAATCATATGATAGGATATTATGTAATTTTTCTTGATGATAATATGTAATCTTTATGAATTATTATGAAATTTTCTTGATTATTTTATGTAGTTTCTTGAAATCTTTAATTGTTGAATAATTACTTGTATGAATTTATTTATTAATCAAATCTTGTTATTTCTTGATGAATTTTTCGTGGCAGTTTCTTTAATGTTTGATTATGAATCATGATTTATTTCGTGGCAAAATTCGTCCTTTTATTTCTTATAATAATTTAATCTTTCAAACCGGTAAAACTGTCCATATTTGGTTTACGAATTTATTAAGATACTTAATCAATTCGGATGGCTACGAAACTTTAGGTGAAAGTCATTCATAGTGTTTTACAGATTGTGTAAAATTTTCGTAATTTTTAAAGATCGTTTGATATGGCAGAAAAATCTGAAACTGAATTCAGTCTAATCTGATTTGTTAGTTATAAAATTCCTTAAAAATAGTAAAAGATGTTATTTTTAGACGAAATTTATGCACGTTAAACCATGAACCTACATCTAGCTCCCATCAAAATTTCCAGATTATTAGAGACCTTTTAATGGTGGTTCTTAATTTAATACTTTAAAATCAGATTGTGTAAAATATGGTGTTTTAAGGATAATTTTAATGTTTATTATAAAGTTCGCTATGATTTATTGGTTATTGAATTTAATTAATTAAAGACGTAATTTTTGGTATTGTTGTTCATGATTTTCGAGTGGTATAAAATATGAAAGGTAGAATTTTTATCATGTTTTATGCAATTTTTGGTGATAATTATTAATTATTCGAATTATTGTTAATTGAACTGATTTTGTTAATTATTATGTTGATGAATTTATCTAATTAGTAAAATAACCCTAAAATGTCGAGTAGGTTAGTTATTGTTGACCAATTTTAGTTTAATTATTTTGGCTTATAATAATATTGGAACAATTTTGGGAATTAGTATTATTATTATAATTATTAATATTTATAATTAGGGATAAGTTATAATATGAAAGGGTAATAATAATACGATTAAAGGACTTAGTTATTTTGGACAATAAGTTGTATTTATTATTTTTATAAGGAAGTCAGTAGGGATAAGTTACAATAAGGAATTAAAGATAATAAGATATTATAGGGAAGGAAAGGAAACAGAGTAAAAGGGTAATTATTTGTTTCGATTTCTGGCTAGGAAAGACTTGGTATTTAAGGTGGCCAATATACGTGCCGCACCTCTCTTTCCTGGGACTTCGAACATTTATTCCCGATTACGGTCACCTAGTACTTCTAGTTATAAGAAAGATAATAAGTTAAGATCGCCCGTGCGATGACGCAAAGGTCATCAATCGGGTTAATAAGATAGGACGCCCTTTTTGATGATACACGAGTCATCAGATCGGGTTAAGTCGATGCCACTGCCCCATGGGATGAATACACGAGTTCACCCGGACAGTTCTGGGTCTTAAAATATGTAGTCGTCTAAGTAGTAGTACACGAGCTGCTATTTAGGAGTTATGGCCATAGCTTAGGCTTAGTGGTGCACACGGGATCCACTACGGGCTGAATACACGAGTTCACCCCGGCATGTTTTAGGAAAGTTGTGGTGCACACGGGATCCACAACGAGCTATAAAGACCGGTCCGCTAAGAAGTGAAGATAAATGATAAGATGAATGATATGATATGATTATAAAGTTAAGATGAATATGATATGATTATAAAGTTAAGAGGAATGATATCATATGATTACGAAGTTAAGATAATATAGGGTTCATGATGATAATTAAAGTATAAGATTGTATATAGTATAAGTTAAGTATTAGATGTAATGTAAAATGGTTGGTATAAGTCTTCCGCTGTGTATGTCCGTATAAGTATAACTCTGGTATATATAAATGTATTTCGTATGTATGCTTGTATTGTACACGTATTTGTACGTATTTCTAACCGTATTTTACAGGTATTATTATACGTATTGTATACGTATTCTTATACGTATTTTTGTACGTATTTTTATACGCACCTTGTATGTATATGTGTATGGAATTTTATTTGTTTACATGTATTTTCGTGTATTATCCTATGCTATTATGTGGTTAGCGGTCCCTTACTTAAACGGGGCAGCCTAGTTACTCGCCACTGACGGTGGACCCCCCCCCCCCAGTTTCAGGTGACGATGCAGCTGCTTAGTCGGGCTTCCGCTGGATGGGCTTTTGAGTGGATGAGAACTATAGTACTACCTTAGTATTTCTAGAGTTGCAATAAGACATTATTTCTTTTACTATCCCAGCATGTTGGGAAAACATTATTTCAGTTTATGTAAATTTTTTTAAGTATTCTATCCTTGTTGACTTTTGGGATTAATTTCAGACTTTTAAGTTAATAAAAGATGTTTCTATTCTGAATATATAATTAATGTTTAATTTAATGCTTAAGTAATGATCCGCAAGTCGTTTTCCTTCGTCAAACGACAGCTTAAGAAGTCGGGTCGTTACAAATTTGCTCTTATTTTTTATTTTATTTTTATATGCAAATGGTTTCATCTTTCATGAATAAATTGATATATAAACGTAATCTTAATAGTGAAAGTCTTTTTTTTTTGGCAAAATTATAAGTATGTTTATTATATTCAAAAAAAGAAAAAAAGAAAAAAAAAAAAAGAAAGTCAAAACATACAAGGCACAACCTTAATAACTGATAATCATTTATAAGTGGCAAAAACAACACATATTTATTCCTAATTGGTCAGCATCCATCAAAATGACAGACGTGAGTAAGATTATTACAAAAATTTATAATAATTATTGCATGCTTCATCTATATATATCCATCAAATTAAAGATGAGAATATTTTGGTTTGACTAAAATAGGGCTTCTAACATTATGTTTTCCATCTGACCACACTAAGCTTCCGAATACATAGTCATTTGGTAGCTGATGATTGGGTTCAGCAGAAAAGACAAGTTTGAAGATGATCTCTTGATCCACTTTGGAGAAGACCAAAGTTTTGGGTTCGACCACTATGGAGATCCCACGTGGTGCTTGTACATGAGCAGTATAAGTGCCTGGTTGTCCAACATTCTTTAACCTTCGAGTCGCAGTTATAGTACCACTTAATTCGGGTATACTAATTGCAGGATAATTGAAGTCCATTATGTTAAAGGATTTGGGTTTGGGACACTCATAATTGTGTTGCTTTGTGAATGTTTTGATGCCTTTAGTGTCAAATGAGCATAGGAAGTTAAGATAATCATAATGGTTCATGTCGTACACTAGCCCCGGGTCCATGGCTAGTTCTGGTTGTATGAGGCCTGCCCCAATTTCAAAAGGAGTCGCCTCTGTCACCATATCTTGTTTAAGTATTGGCTTCCCATTTTTGTCCACAGGCCTTGCTGCATCCATGTACATATACACATACATACATACATACATACATACATATTTGTCAATTTTATATTCAAATTTGCTGTTACACCGTATGAAACATGTTTTATTATATTATATATATATATATATAGTTTCTATAGTAGCTCTACATAATTAAAAAAAAATTAACGTTTAACAATGTTAAATGGTTTTAACACATGACTTTTTTAGGTAAAATAAACTTTTACTCTACATGATATCACTATGTTTTTGTCTTTTCTACTTGCTACAAAATCAAATGCTAAACCCACTTAATATTGTTAAATTTTAAATTTTTGATAGAGTATATAACATATTCCCGGGCCTCAACTATCAGCTTAAACTTTTGGTTGAGTTGGTTGCTCTAACATAGCATCAGAGTCAACATGACGTAGAGTTTATAACATATTTTCGGGCCTCAGCTATGAGATCAAACTTTTAATTATATACGTACGATTATATAATTAAAAATATTTTTTAGTGAAAGATGCTTAGGTGGCATTTAATTTGTTAAGGTTTTGTTGTTAGATAAATAATGAGGGTAGAATGAAGGAGGAAAAAAACAATAAAAAACAAAAAGAATGCATTGAGTTTTGTGCCACACATGATTTTAAGGGTGTCTTTAATATAATAGTTATACTTCCTCCGTTTTTGAATTCTTGTAACAAATGAATTTTTTATCTCTCACAAATAATACCCATTTGTTGCAAGAATTCAAAAACGGATGAAGTATATAGATTTGTAAGGTGGACTTGTACCTGTAGTCATTATAGAGGATTTGATAGCAGCGGTTGTCCAGTGAGGATGTATTTTTCGAAGAAGAGCAGCAACACCAGCAACATGTGGAGTTGCCATTGATGTCCCGCTGAGTGGTAAATATTTTGTAACCTTTGCTACATTTGGATTGGATGGATTTTCACTATAAGCAGATATAATGCTTACCCCTGGAGCTATCACGTCAGGCTGCATGCAATGTGCGTGGAAGATTAAATTTATATTCATATAACTAGCTAGATTAATTATTTCTCTTAATGTATATATAGTACATACAGAGTAGTATGTTTTCTATTACTATACTATACTATATACTGAAATATATTAGGGGAGTGATTTTGGGACTCCCCAATTTGATTTTGTTACTCATCAATGCTACGTACTGTTCATGTGAGAGGGGGAGGAGTGCCAAAATCAAATTGGGGAGTGCTAAAATCATTTCCCATATATTACCATCTACATTTCAAAATAAGTGCTCAATTTGCTTTTTCACATTTCACAAGATAACTTTAAATATTAATATCTTTAATTATAAATAAAATTATAAAAATTACATGTTTGGAAAGTACGTAGCGAGACGAATTAAAAGAGATCACACATGACTATGTTTTTCCTTACATATATAAAACTAGACTTTTGTGCACGCTATGCGTGCTGATATTTTGGGCTTAGTGTTACTCGATAGTAATGAACCAAGTCCATATTGAAATTTTGTAACTAATTTGACATCTATGTTGGTATAGAATAAAGAACCATTGATTTACTTTAAAATAGTAATTAAAACAAATTTTTAATTCTTTATGCATCTATTTGTGCTGCTTGCAACAACAGTTTATTGTTAGTATCAAAATCAAAGCTTTACTTGGGGGCACCATGTAAAGATTTACAAAAAAATTAATATTGACTGAATTTTTTAAAAATAAAAAAAATAGCAATATATTTAATAATGACAGTCAAACCATAATAAGATATTGTATTAAAAAATAAAAAGTTACACTAAACATAAAAAACCTATTTTTTTGCATGATCTAACTCATAATATTGAATTAATTCAAAACATTAAAATTGAATATGATAAAGGTAAAGTTACCTTTTTATTGAATTAATTAAAGAATCAATTGTTAATTGTAATTGATTGAAGCACAAATAAGGTAATTTTTTCATAATTGTTTTAACTTAAGGCTATATAATTATTTTTGTGAGGAACATCATAATTCCTCCATTGACTTATATAATAGAGATATTTTTTCTATGCACGTTATATGTGCGGCGAAATTTTTTATATAATTTTTATACAATAGTAAAACAAACAAAGGAAGAAATAAGGTTTGAATATGAGTTCTCATCCATTTTTTGATATTATAAAAATAGGGAAATAGTATAAAAATTGAATTTCTTTCATATCAAAAAATGAACAAAGAAAAAGTTGATCCACTATATAGATTTTTTTTCTCTACTACCAAATTTCCATTATAATATAAAGGTAAAAAATTTTATGTCAAAAAAATATCAATATGGGTATCAATTTGTAGAGAATTAAAAAATTTATATATTTTTATTTTATTTTTTTGAACTATGTATTTTGTATTATTTTAATTTAAAAGAATAAAAAATTTATAAGAATTTTCCTTAATTATGTAGTTTGTGTTTTTAGAAAAATCCAACGGTATTTAAGACTTTTCTAGGGTGGACACCATAGCTCCCCTTGGCTTATATAATAGAGATTAAATAGAGTCAAAGTTATGAAGTGAATAGTGCCTAAAGTCAAAGTGGAAAATTTTTTATGGGACAGAGGGAATCCGTAAAAAGATTATATAGCTTACAAAATCAAATAAAATTTTCGTTTCCTATTTTATATGAATTTCTTCTTTCTTTTTATTTTTTATATGAATTTCGGAAGAATAGGTAGTAAACAAAAATAATTAATGAAAAGGAATAATATTTTGGAGACATGAAAATGGTTCATATATAAAAATATATAACGGGAAAATTAAATAAAGAGGTTATAAACGAATAACAAACCTTAAGAATTTCGGGATTGAGTGGGTTGGGACCTCTAGATGAGAAATCGGGAATAACAGGGGATGGCTTTATTCCAATCTCTGGCTTTGTTTTAGTAATCAGTGCTGTTGGACTCCTGCATGTATATCATCAATTTTTAGTAATCTCTCTGTAACATAAAACTTTTAACATTTAGGGCTATGAAAATCTTTTATGTGATGACATTTTTGCAGAGCCGTTACTTAGTAGTAAAAAAAACTATAACAAATGAATGATTGTATTTGAGTTTACATTCATGTAGCGACAATTAAAAATAGGAAAAGACGTACTATGAATTCTTTACAGAAGTATTGTAATATTTATAGTAATCCTAGTTGATCTTCATAAAATTACTTTTAATAATATATTAATTTTAATGAAAACTCAAAATGTGTGAAATAAAAATAAAAATGAGAGAGTATGATAAAGATTTGGTTAGTTGGGCATGGATGGAATGCACTCACACCTGGTAGAGTTAACATAGGAAGCAATTAGTTGACCATCATTGTAAGTGACGTGTGCAGTAGGAACTGCACTTGGACTTTCCGGAAGCATATTTAATCCAGCATCTTTGTCATTTGCTATAATGAGGCCCACGGCTTCTACTTGACGGGCAACGAGGCTCTCTAAGCCAAGGGATGTTTTTCCTTTTAGACAAACTAATATCTTTCCCTTCACCTTTACTGGATCAATAGTGTCTTCCAAACAATATGATCTGTATACATACATACATACATACAAACAATCACGCACATATATGTGTGTCAGACAAAGAGAGAGATAGATAGAGAGATCGTTTACTAACTCAATAAAATAAATAGAGGAAAGTAAAATATATTGAATACTCACGCACTAGTTACATTTGCACTAGCTTTACGAGCATTTGAACCAATGACTATTGGGTAGTACGTTTCATTGTTTGGATTATCTAGAAAACGTATCGCCTGCCATGCATAAATTAAAATATTTTTTTTAGTGTAAAAGTTAAAAAGTTAGACAATACAATATTTTGTTGACAAAAGCATTGGAATTTCCAAACATGTAAGCATGCATTGTGAAGAGATCGAAGCACTAGCTAGCTATGACAAAAATAGACATTTCATATATATATATATATATATATATATATATATATATATAGGAGCTTGATAAGAGTTAATTGAGCTAAGGGAATTTAGTTCCCATGCCATGAAGTGAGGCTAGGGAATTAACTTCACCCATTTAATTCAAACAACCAAACAAGCTCTTAATAACATATAAGCTAATAAATAAGGTAATAGCCTGATCTAAAGGTCTAGTACTACTCACGCAAAAACGTAGATAAATAGATAGATAGATAGATAGATACATATACATATACACATACATACCCTGATCTTTTGGTGGTTGCCTAAGGAGACATAACATGCAAATTGTCTATCCAAAGTACTGGCACCGACAGTGAGTATCCAAGGGGCAAGGTTAGCTATATGGCTAGGGGTAGGTCCGGAATTTCCAGAACCAGTAACAGTAAAGATGCCGTTAGCCATAGCATGAAAGCTACCAATTGAGATAACATCCTTAAAATAGAAATCTGCAGAGGTGATATTATTCTCCAAAATTTCTACAATCGAACTAAGTGACAAATTAATAATGTCTACGTTATCGCCTATGGCAGCTTCTAAACCAGCTAAGATATCTATTTGACTTCCCATCCCATCACAAATTTCTTTGAGTTCTCTCCACATAACCTTGTATGTCACCACTCTTGCCCGTGGTGCACCACCTTTTATCGTTCCATTTAATACCCCCAATTTGCTTAATAAGGATGTTGAATTTGAGATGTCCACAAAGTTCCCTCCGGCTATAGACAATGTATGAGTCCCGTGTCCATCCATGTCTCGAAGGTTTACAATTTTCGGGAAGCTTGCATTAGCTTTTACTTGAGCTTTTATCCCTTCGTAAAACATTCTTACTCCTATAAGCTTCCTGTACGTAATATTATATTATATAATAATAATAATAATAATAATAATAATAATAATAATAATAATAACAATAATAATTCAAATTTCATACTAATAACATAATTACATTCATATAGTTAAATTAATTAATAATTCAATACCTATTACATTTGAATGTTGGATCAAGCTCATTATCACATTGGCCTTTGAATTTTTTAGGAATTGGACCATACCCTTCTTCATCTGAGAAGCTCTTCGATTCGGGCCAAACACCTGTATAATCACTTTTATTTTTATAAATTGATTGAATGCATGGACTAGTAATGATTTTTCTTTTGACTAATTACGGCCACATGCAATATATATGTATGTATGTATGTGTACACATATAGCAAATCTTTGGTCAAAAGCTTTGGCCATTACAAGTTGAAAATATAATAACCCTTCTTTTAAATTAGTTAAGCCGAATTATAAAGTTAATATCATAAGAGAAATGTTCTAAATTTTATTAACCAGTTTTAATTTCATATGAAATGTTCTTAATTTTATGTGAATGTTTGATTATGATGAGAGATGACACTTTCGTTCTAAATTTTATTATATTTTGTTATTAAAAAAAATTTTTTTTTTTAAAACCTTCAATGTATTCTGTACATGGTGGTATTTAATTAAATCCCTCACAAATGGGCGTCGGTTATGTAAGTCCTTTTTTATCCTAATATCATGTTAACATTAAAATTATAAAAATAATACAAAATAGGCCATGAAATTCTAACCATTAGATCTCACTGATTAAATTCTCTAGATGTATTCTCACATAACAACATTTCTCATCTAAACAACCCTTCTCACATGATCCGACTCTACATTTATAAGTTTTATATGCACGCCATGCATGCGGTGATTTTTTGTAATTAAAATATTTCATGATTTTAAGTTATATATCAAATGTATAAGATTTGATATACATGGTTATTCTCACAGTAGTTTAAGGATAAAATATTTCTTTGTTTAAATTAATTAATGTCATGAACAATGTATGCATTTATTCTTAAAATTTTATAGAATAGCAATTCAATTGAAACAACAATTAGATTGTTAATTAATTGAAGAAATTTCCATACCTTTGAAGTTTGAGAACGCCAAAGTTTCGATCTTTGTTCTAACATGAGAATTGTAAGTTGTTCTGGTTTAAGGGATTTAGGTATATATATATATTATTGTTGTATTTTTTTTTTGGAATTGTATGTTTTGTTGTTAAATTTTTTTGGTTGATGAATGTGATATTTATGTATTTTTGGTTGATCAATTTTTATAATATACTCCCTCCGTATCTTAAAGAAAGCCCATACTGACTTTAATTACTGTTCATTTGTTAACTTTGACTTTTCATAATCTCTATTATATAAAGAAAAATATAGTCAAATAAGATCTCATTTTGTTCGGCTCAATGTGTATTATTTTTAATAATATGTATTGTTATAAATTTTTTATCAAACATATCCAAAGATATTTTCACTTAATTGAATGGACATTTTTTAAGGGACGAATGGTATATAAGTTTTGGTGTTACTCATATAAGGGAGCAATGTCAGCTGTTTAATTTGTCCAACAATTTTAGCCGTATTATATCTACTTTTGTCCAACAATCTTTGCATATAGCACTTGTCATAAAGTTGTTTCAAGTTAGCTAGGTTATTGACAAAGTGAGAAAATCCTTAGCTTTTATATATGTTGATAGTCTTGAAAGATTTGATATATTTCACAAAATATATTCAAGTTGGAACTTCATTCTCACTTAGTTTATTTTAGGATCATTATTCGAATTTTCATGATTCTTGTTTTTGAAGGAGTCCAGAGTAGTTGTATTAATCGTAGACGTTGTTTAAATGTTCATCGTATAGATATCTCATACAAATTAAAGCTGCTTTGTATCTAATTGGCCTGGCCAGTCTAGAAGTATTTGTTTGGTCTAGCGCGCATGCATACTGTTCCATAATTATGATTTTATGACTTTGTATCTCATATGAAACTTTTAAGTTTATTAGCTCAATTGGTAGAGCATTATATCGATGCACAAAGACGTTTGTTCAAATTCTACATAGGTCATATAAGGGTAATGTTATGATTTTAGCCATTTTATATCAATTGTATCCTTGTTAATTAGTTAAATGTACCTTTTTCAGTATATACCTCTTGATTTTAGCCATAATAGGATCGTGTGAGAAAGGGTGCTTTAGGTGAGAAAGACTTTTATGTGAGAAAACATCTGCACCGCTTATAATTTTAGATCTAAGGGTTGTTATTTGATCTTGTGTTTTTGTTAGTAATGGCAACTTGGTAATTTAATTTAAGTAGTATATTTCTATTTTTTATAGCAAAAAAAAAAATGTTTTTTTTTTGGTTTTTTTAAAATTGTTTTTTTTTTTAATTCAAAAAATTGGTTTTTTTTTCATAAAATAAAAAATATTTAAAATTCAAGTTATTTGTTTATTTGTTCGTAAGTACTCGTGTTCCAAATTCTATAAGTCATGTTCAAAATTTTATAAGCCAAGTTCAAAATTTTATAAGCCATGTTCAAAATTTTATAAGCCATGTTCAAAATTTATAAGCTTTGTTCTAATTTTTAAATGCTATGTTATAAATTTAACAACCTATTTTTAAAATTTTATAAGTCATGTTCTAATATGTGTATGTATGCAGAAAATGCCAGTTTATTGATGGATTTATTTTAAGTATATGAACTAAAGATAAAAAAAAGTATATGAAATATTAAAATTTTTATAAGTCATATTCTAAATTTTATGATTCATATTCTGAATTGTACGGGTCATGTTTTAAATTCTTATAATATAGTTTCCAAACCATATAAGATAGAACTAGAGCGTTGATTTATTTTGAACTAATGTTGATTATTTTATGAGCTTGAAAAATTTATTAAAAAAAAAACCCAGCAAATTACAACTTTTTAAAAAAAAATTAAGCCTTAAAATTATGATTTTTTTAATAACATAACTTTTTTAAAAAATTAAGCCTTAAATTATAATTTTTTTAAATAAAAAAATGTAAATTTCTATTTTTTAGTTGAATATTGAGTTATATATGTATATGCTCTAAAGTTTATAGCCATGTTCTAAATTTTAGGAACTATGTTCTAAATTTCATTAGTCATACTCTAAATTATGTTCTAAAAAATCCTAATCCTACGTATTATAAGGAAGGGAAGGGAGAAATTTTAGGGTTTTTTTTAAGATTATTTTAAATTAAAAAATCCATAAAATCTAAGCCTTTAGATCAAAATAAATTAACGCTCAAGATTTTTTCTCAAATAAACAAACCTTCTCACCTAAAGAACCTTTCTCACATGATCCTGACCCTATGTATATATATATATATACATATATATATATGTATATGTATATGTATATATATGTATATGTATATATATATATATATATATGTATATATATATATATATGTATATGTATATATATGTATATGTATATATATGTATATATATAATATATATATGTATATATATAATATATATATATATATATGTATATATATATATATTATATATATATATACATATACATATATATATATATATACATATATATATATATATATATATATATATATAATCCTTTTATTGGGAAAATGTGAAAGGATAAATTCATTCATGATCTTATGTGTTTATATAAATATTGAACATGTATACATAGTTGGGGAGAAAAGAAAACAGTAAAACTCATCTCCATTAGTTCTTTTTTACTCATAAGGAAAATCTAGAGTAACTTTCATTGTGAGTTATCACAATTGTTTCCAATAAGATAATTGGTTTAATTTCTTTTATTGTAGAATTATAAAGGAAATCATTTTCTTTTCAATATATATACCCCATTAGTTTATCGTGATACCTGATGTTCCGTAGTGGGTCGATAAAAATTAAATTATATACAATTTTCATTATAGCATTTGGTTCAACTATGTCATCGTTACATCCTATGCAATTTACTGGTTTCTGATTCTTGGGAGGAGGGGGGTGATATTAGTGTTTACACTGTATAGGTTGAGATATACACTTGTTAGTAGGATTACAAAGCCTTCAATACAACTGATTTACATAATTTTGTTGTGAATATTTCTTAAGCATATAAGTCACTATATGTAATATAGTGATGATTATATAAAGATTAAAGGTTAATATACGTCGAAATTGATATAATTAAATTACATAAATCGCTATATTGGCAAAGTTGTTACTCTGGTAAAGGTTATTATGATATTATTTTAAAAGTTCATTATAAATTTGGTGCACAGTGAAATTGTTCCAGATACACCAGGACTTTATGTGGTGGGATCTCCGGTCCGAATCTACTTCTGTATTATTTAAAAAAAATGTTCGAATGCATACAATAAAACTTACCGGTATCCAAGTTTGCTATGATCATGTCTTCCCCATGGTTTGCTTTCTCCAAGACCGATTCTTTAATTTTGACAGGGGAATTCCCTTGATTCGAGAATGATTCTAGGAAGTCCCATGAGCGCGTTGTGTGTAGAGTAACATCACGACTTTCAAATATTGATATTACATCCGGATGACCTGATATGAAAATAATTAATATAATAATATTTTAAATTTTTAAATAAAAAATGATTGCTAAAATTGGTAGTATCCTTTACTGGCAAGCTCCTTTGCCTCTTCTTCTTCTAGAGTTGCAGCAAAAGCGTTAAATGCTTTTGTGAATGAATAAATCATCTTTTTTGAAGGGTTAGAATCATTGTCGTTCCTACATGTTGATAAAAATACACACATAAGGAAAATAAACAATGCTAAATATTACGGGACCTAATACTATATATATACACAAAAATGATCAGCTAAGATTGTTTTCACCGTAAAAATCCCTACATTGGATGATCGAAGGAGTACATGAGAGATCACAAATTATAAATTTATATATACTGGCAACTTTGATATCACAATCACCTGTTTAATTTAAATGTCTAATGTACCCCTTTAACCGTGACATGCAACTCATTTAGTTGGTTTTTAGTTTTGTTTGTTTTTAACCAATCGTCTGTGTGTGTGCACGTACGTGTTTGTATATTAAGAAAAATATAGATATTATAAACCTTAGTGTGGTGTCAATAGTGGAGATAATATTAACTTAAATAAAACATTGGCCACATACATCGATTCAAGCATGACTTAAACATTCATTCCAAGATTTTTTAGCCCTTTATTGAATAAGATTTTAATTTCTATAGAAAACTTACAATTGCTTATATATATATGTATCCCTAAATAGTGTATATACCATTGTCCTTTGAAGTTTCTAATTTTTTTTGTGTGTTTAGAGAGCCACAAGGGTAGGGATGGGATTATATCCCAAGATGTCCCAGAACTAGGAGAGAAGCACTTATCACATGAGTTGTCCCTCACTCTCATTTTCTAAATACCCGATAAAGTTGTTGCGGCTACATTATTCACTTTTTTTTTGGGTTGACTATGATGCCAATTGAGCAAATAGAAATTAAATTAAATTGGACATATGAAAATTAATTTGTTCATAATATGTTGTTACCATTAGAAGTTAGAATTTGGGTGTATTATTGTAGTAATTATTAAATGATGTGTTTGTATTCATGACTCATGAGGCGCTACGCTAAATGGTCCCTTTGCACAGTTCTATTTAGCCACCGTACATAAATAAAATGTTGCTAAAAATAATTAATTGTATATGTACCTCTTTGACACAAGGGAAAGCAATTGGTGGTGTGATTTTGTTACAGCCTCAGCATCACCTGATAGTGGAAGCCCACCATTGTGGGATCCTAAATAAACGATGTAATGCTGTAGATTAAAAAATGAAACAACAATATTAAATCGATAGATCACTTGCAATATTTAACTTAATATATTGATAAAGAGTGTGTGCAGAAGAAACAATATACAAAAGTATAATTTTTTCACCATAATTCGATAACTTTTTATAAAATTAGTTAAGTTTTATATAAAAAAAAAGGTTATATTTTTATAATAAAAAATTTGTAACATTTTAGAGAACAATTAGTCTTGCCTTAGGAACAGCAACAACAATAGGTGTTTGTAACAGTGGCAAGATTAGAAGGATCAATAAGAAATCGTGCACCAAATTGATTGATAAATTTTCCATTTGAAGTTTAATTAAGGAAAGTGATGTGAGGAAACAATCAATAGTTGATGAGTCTCTTTATACTCCATTTTGTTGCCCCTTTTGTGGATCAAGCATTGGAATTTAATTTCAATTTTCCTGTTTTATTTTTAGAGGAGGATATTGATTTCACATTTTTAGAGGATCTGCCTTTTTTTTTTTTGCAATGCACAAACATGAATGCCTCCCATTATTTGTCTCTTTAGTCAGTGGTAGATTTATCTTACAAGTTCCATTCATTTACTAGATCAATAATCAAAAACCCATTTTAAATGAAGTACCTTTCCCATTTGTTTTATAAGTACATATAAGTATCAATTAATCAAACAATTAAGTTTTATATATATTGAAGAGAACATGCGCTGAATTTGACAGATAAAATTAATTAAAAAAAGGTCAAAAGCTAACGAGCATGTCGACTCTCGGCGTCGAGGACACTTGTCTATAACTTTATACTAAAACAGGTCACGCTGACATCATACCTACCTTACAAAAAGGAAACATGTCATTTTTACCTTTAATTTTCTCTCTCAAAAAGCTGCATTAATTAAAAGTTCTCCTCTTTTCAATTATGTTTTGTAGAAAAGTCCTTCTAAGCCTAATTAATTATTGGAAAAATTGGTCGTAAAAATTGATCGTAAATATTCTCCTCTTTTCAATTATGTTTTTCATGGTCGTAAATATGGTTTTCGGACCGACTTTCCCGACGAATTTTATGAAAAAAATAAATAATTAAAAAAATAAAAATAAATAATCAAAAAAATAATAAAAAAATATTAATATAAAAAACTAAAAAAAATTTAAAAAATTAAAAATTAAAAAATATATTAAAAAAGTTAAAAAAAAAATTAAAATATTTTTTGTAAGTTAATTTCATTTCAGTTTATTTGATTTCGGTTTGTTTGATTTCAGTTCATTTCGTTTTAGTTCATTTCATTTTAGATCAGTTCATTTAATTTCATTTCAGTTCCTGAAATCTCAGTTCTATAGAATGGGCCTTAAGACGGCCCGAGATTATCATATTTGAAAACAAAACGGTTTTTTAGGCTCAAAGCAAATTCCAATTGGCTACATGTTACATGTCCGCAAGTCTGCGTTGAAAGCGTTTCAATTTCAATATTAAATTGAAGGGGTTATAAAAGAAGCATTTAATATTAATTTAGGCATGCATGGGTTATGGCTATGGTATCATGCCATGTGCGATATGTAGTGTAGTAGTCACTTTTTATTTGTTTATATTTATTTTTAATATATAGTTGGATAATGTAGGTGATATTAGCCACTAAGCTTTGAACTCGGCCTTACAATAGTTATTTGGGTTGTATGAATATGGGTACGGGTTCGAGAACGGGTACAAAATGGGTACGGAATACGTCATTTAAGTAAAGTGATAAAATAATCCGTTTTTAAAGAATAATGAAAGTTAGAAAAATGGCTAAAATAAGGTAAAACAAATTTTTTTTTTTTAAAATAATAAAAAAACAGAGTGAAGTATCGGGTATGCGTGAAGTATCGGTATCGTATCGGTATCCGACATGAGTACGACTACCAAATTGAAGTATCCATGCATCATAGGCAGTTACGTCCCAATATGGCGGACAAACACATTCGCAAGGGGAAAGATAAAAAGTCCTCACAAGCAAATGTGTCGTTCATGCAATGAGACTAAAACTAAAGATATCAGACTCAGATCAACGTTCGCATGCAAGACTTGACCAATCAATAGGCTTGGGTCATAACGTTTGCATGCAAGACTTGACCAATCCAAGTGTTGGTGATTGTGTCACTGTTGATTCCTCTTTTGTTTGCTGAATCCATGATGTGCACGGCTATCAATAATAAAAATCGTAAAATTATTAGTATCGGGCACAAATTTGACGATCAAAAGCGCTCCAAGATGAAAATGATGGGGAAAGCAGCTGACTTTACAGTAGATATGTTCCTCATTGCAAGCCAGCTTATATTGGGAAAATAAGGATCATCAGTTCATCACCTAGCCCGCCCGCATAAATTTTAGAGATCCACAAAGTTAGATCAAATATGATAAATAAAAACTACTTCCTTTTTCTTACAAGGGACACGTCATATATAATAACATCCATGAAATAATAACTAATAATCCATTTTAGTATTTTATTATATAAATATTTGTAATTTTATATATAATTTAACATATTTAATGATCGATAACTAAAAGATATTATAACATGTTTATACTATACCTCAGCTCAGCTCGTATTTGTTTTTGTGTATTATTTATTTTTTTTAGCTGACTTGAATTGGTTTTGGTTTCACTTGTTCTAGTTTACCCTAATTTTATTTGATTTAATTTGCTCTTATTTTTTATTTTATTTTTATATGCAAATGGTTTTATCTTTCATGAATAAATTGATATATAAACGTAATCTTAATAGTGAAAGTCTTTTTTTTTGGCAAAATTATAAGTATGTTTATTATATTCACAAAAAGAAAAAAAGAAAAAAAAAAAAAAAAGAAAGTCAAAACATACAAGGCACAACCTTAATAACTGATAATCATTTATATGTGGCAAAAACAACACATATTTATTCCTAATTGGTCAGCATCCATCAAAATGACCGACGTGAGTAAGATTATTACAAAAATTTATAATAATTATTGCATGCTTCATCTATATATATCCATCAAATTAAAGATGAGAATATTTTGGTTTGACTAAAATAGGGCTTCTAACATTATGTTTTCCATCTGACCACACTAAGCTTTCGAATACATAGTCAGTAGGTAGATGATGATTGGGTTCAGCAGAAAAGACAAGTTTGAAGATGATCTCTTGATCCACTTTGGAGAAGACCAAAGTTTTGGGTTCGACCACTATGGAGATCCCACGTGGTGCTTGTACATGAGCAGTATAAGTGCCTGGTTGTCCAACATTCTTTAACCTTCGAGTCGCAGTTATAGTACCACTTAATTCGGGTATACTAATTGCAGGATAATTGAAGTCCATTATGTTAAAGGATTTGGGTTTGGGACACTCATAGTTGTGTTGCTTTGTGAATGTTTTGATGCCTTTAGTGTCAAATGACCATAGGAAGTTAAGATAATCATAATGGTTCATGTCGTACACTAGCCCCGGGTCCATGGCTAGTTCTGGTTGTATGAGGCCTGCCCCAATTTCAAAAGGAGTCGCCTCTGTCACCATATCTTGTTTAAGTATTGGCTTCCCATTTTTACCCACAGGCCTTGCTGCATCCATGTATATATACACATACATACATACATACATACATATTTGTCAATGTTATATTTAAATTTACTGTTACACCGTATGAAACATGTTTTATTATATTATATATGTAATACCCCGTATTTTTATACCTTAATATATGTATTTTATACGTATTTTATACACTTGTACACGTATTTTATACACCAAAAGAATATTTTAGATGCTTTACGAATTATAAGTAATAAAATGATTTAAAGTAAATATTTACGAAAATATTATTATTGGAGTATTTAAATAATTTATAAATATTTACAAAGAAATTTTATAATATCATATTTGAAAATAATGCTAAAGGTTTTTTATTATGTATTTTGGGTGTCGTTTATAAAGTAAAGTATTCCGGTTCGAAAAAGGGTAAAAGTATTTATTCGTATTATCGCAAGCCCAACCTGGTAGGAAACTCAAATTGGACCCAAGCTGTATATGTACCCATAACGTAAACCAAAACAGATCAAAACCCTGAATCAGAAAAAGGAAAAAAAAAAAAAATCTCTCCCTCACTTTGTTTCTCCTGTGAAACAACACAGAAAGGAAAAAAAAAAAGTTTTCTTCTTCTTCCACATCACCACCGCAACGCATCAACATTCCACCACCATTGGGACCTGCCGCCGCGTCTCGCCAGCCACCGGACCGCCGCCGCCCCGCTGCCGTCCCTGCTGATGCGTGAGACTTCTTTAAAAAAAAAAATCTTTGTTTATTTTAATTCTTGATTTAAAGGTTTATAAATTATTATATTTGGTTAATTTCTTACTTGATGTTGTTATTTAATCATGTTTTAGATTAAAGTTTTATGATTAAAGTTGGGGTTTGAATCTTTGAAGTTTGAGGTTTTAATTTAAAATTTTCAGATTTAAATTATTTATTAAACTTGATTAAAAACATGTTATTTTGACTAGTTTTCATGTTTTAAATAGTTGGAATTGATTTTAAGTTGTAAAGGATTGATTTTATAAAGTTTTAAAGCTCTTGGGTATGTATTAATGGAGGTTTTCATGGAGTTTTGGGAAAAAGGTTGAAGATGAAGTGTTGTAGTTGGATTATTTTTATATATTTTAATGGGTTTTATGAAATTATTAATTAAACTTGATTAGTATTGTCAATTAGATTATATTTTTGAAGTTTTATTAATTTTATTATTGCTGTGATTTTTGGAAAAATAATATAATTTTAAAGATTTTAATTATTTGTGGCGTATAATTACTTCCGGTAGTGTTAGGAATCTGTCGGGTGTTGTTAAAACTTTAAAAATTGATTTTCGGGACGTTTCGGAAGGGTTTTTAAATTTTATTAGAGGCTGGAATTTTGTAATATGTACTTAGAGTAGTTTTGGGTTTTGATTAGTTGTAATGTTTAATTGTAGGAGATTTTGAATTCCGAGAATTCAATTAAAAGTGGCTAGTCGGATTTATTATACCAGGTACGTATGTACTCAGTAAACTGTCTGCATGTAGTAGCATGTCTAGGACATGATGTGAACTGTGATGATTGGTTATGTGTTATATCTGTGATTGTGGAAGAAGGAAAAATATATATTGTTACAGCATGTTGGTCTGAATTGGCTATTTTATCACAGTTTGGAATAGGAGTTCAATCATGAACCTTTACACCACGTAATGTGGGGCCAGTAAGCATTAATATTATTTTACCACCATTGTGTGGGGCCATGGGCATTAAAGAACTGGGTAGGATCTTTACTCGCTCCCTCTGGGAGAATGAGACTCGGTAGGAAGATTGGCTAAATAAAATTGGTTATGTGATCACCTAGACCTGGAGGATTTAAAGACGGAAAGTGTGTTGTGTGTTGCATTGATGTTGTGTGATGTCTTGTGTGGGGTAAGTCTTCACAATTACTAATTAAATATGATAAATCACGTAAAGCGAAAGAGGATTCACACCAAAACTCTTGGAACGTATACACCTTGAGTATGAACACATGGGGGAAGCTAAATAGCTTCCTACGAGGAGTACAAGACGTTGTTCACCCTTGTTTATTTTTATTATTTTGGCCTGGGATCCCGCCACTCTTATGTGGCATCGTTTTTACCACTCGACTTCCAACCGAGTGGGGCTCTGGTGGGCATGGTTACTTATCTTTGGAAACCCGTTCGATGTTGAATCCAAATCTCCTTATAAACCGATAGAGTCTAGGAGTGTAGGGGGATTGATCATGTAGGGTGTTTAGCAGGTTATCATTGCATTGTTTAATCTTGTTATTCATTTATTTAATGTTTGCATATCTTGTTGTATACATGTACTCAGCTTTTGCTGATTACGTGCTTTTGTATGTGTTTTCTTTGGTCATGGCCCTCGCCTTAATGACCCTGTGATGAACCAATTTATACACTTGTATTATTGGGGAGCAGAATTGCACAGGTTAACTTGATGATGTGAAGTTCAAGTTTTCAGCATACGCATGGTCTTGGGATTGGTGTGAAGAGAGAGTTTACGATTATTGAATTTGAGCTTGTTTTAAAATGTATTTCATTTAATTTAGTTGGTTTAAATAACTGTTAAAGTTTTCCGCTGCAAAATTCTGAATAAGCCGAAACGTTTTCACACGTGGCGGTAATGCTTTGGAAATTTCCTTTCAAATATATTTTATGTCATAATTTTAAATAATGTTTAGAGTTTTCAAGTAGGGAATTTTCAGGGTGTTACAAAGTGGTATCAGTTTAGCAAGGTCGATTCTGAAAATACGTTAGGATCTTCATATCTTAACGAAAGTTTTTGTTCTTCTAAAACATTTTTTCTTAATTCAAATTTTGTTGTTTAATTATAATTTTCTTAAATTTTGAAATGTATACTTTCAAAATAAATATATTTTGGAATAAACTTTTCGTTCGATTTTGGTGAGAAAGGGTAGATTTTAGAAAGGGCATATAAGATAGAAAAGTCATTTCTGCATTTATATCTTGTATGATTTTGTATGTTATTGATTCTGACAGTGAATTGTTCTTATTCTTTTTCTTTTATTGTTGGATGTTGTAAGTTAGATTTAAAAGTTCATTTCATTAACAGAGTCCCATTTAAGGGTATAGAATTAGTGAAGATTAAAGTTACATATTTGATGTGATTTAACCAATATCATGTCAAGTTGGATTTAAGTAAGAATTAAAATTAATTACTATTCAGAGGACATTGATGTTATTGAATGTTATATATGTTTGGGAAGTAAGGTTGCGATTTAGGTTTTTATTTAATGAGAGTAAAAATTTGTCATAATATTTTGTGGTTATTGTGATTTGTGTGGTCGTAATACAAGTTTATTGGATGTCTATTCTTATGGTACAATTATTTTCTTATTTCACTTTTTATCATAGGAGGTAGAGTGCGATAAATTTATTTTTATTAATTTAACAATTATTTTCTTTATAATATATAGTTTAACAATGTTATATATAGTTTCTATAGTAGCTCTACATAATTAAAAAAAATTAACGTTAAACAATGTTAAATGGTTTTAACACATGACTTTTTTAGGTAAAATAAACTTTTACTCTACATGATATCACTATGTTTTTGTCTTTTCTACTTGCTACAAAATCAAATGCTAAACCCACTTAATATTGTTAAATTTTAAATTTTTGATAGAGTATATAACATATTCCCGGGCCTCAACTATCAGCTTAAACTTTTGGTTGAGTTGGTTGCTCTAACATAGCATCAGAGTCAACATGACGTAGAGTTTATAACATATTTTCGGGCCTCAACTATGAGATCAAACTTTTAATTATATACGTACGATTATATAATTAAAAATATTTTTTAGTGAAAGATGCTTAGGTGGCATTTAATTTGTTAAGGTTTTGTTGTTAGATAAATAATGAGGGTAGAATGAAGGAGGAAAAAAACAATAAAAAACAAAAAGAATGCATTGAGTTTTGTGCCACACATGATTTTAAGGGTGTCTTTAATATAATAGTTATACTTCCTCCGTTTTTGAATTCTTGTAACAAATGAATTTTTTATCTCTCACAAATAATACCCATTTGTTGCAAGAATTCAAAAACGGATGAAGTATATAGATTTGTAAGGTGGACTTGTACCTGTAGTCATTATAGAGGATTTGATAGCAGCGGTTGTCCAGTGAGGATGTATTTTTCGAAGAAGAGCAGCAACACCAGCAACATGTGGAGTTGCCATTGATGTCCCGCTGAGTGGTAAATATTTTGTAACCTTTGCTACATTTGGATTGGATGGATTTTCACTATAAGCAGATATAATGCTTACCCCTGGAGCTATCACGTCAGGCTGCATGCAATGTGCGTGGAAGATTAAATTTATATTCATATAACTAGCTAGATTAATTATTTCTCTTAATGTATATATAGTACATACAGAGTAGTATGTTTTCTATTACTATACTATACTATATATTGAAATATATTAGGGGAGTGATTTTGGCACTCCCCAATTTGATTTTGTTACTCATCAATGCTACGTACTGTTCATGTGAGAGGGGGAGGAGTGCCAAAATCAAATTGGGGAGTGCTAAAATCATTTCCCATATATTACCATCTACATTTCAAAATAAGTGCTCAATTTGCTTTTTCACATCTCACAAGATAACTTTAAATATTAATATCTTTAATTATAAATAAAATTATAAAAATTACATGTTTGGAAAGTACGTAGCGAGACGAATTAAAAGAGATCACACATGACTATGTTTTTCCTTACATATATAAAACTAGACTTTTGTGCACGCTATGTGTGCTGATATTTTGGGCTTAGTGCTGAAATTTTGTAACTAATTTGACATCTATGTTGGTATAGAATAAAGAACCATTGATTTACTTTAAAATAGTAATTAAAACAAATTTTTTAATTCTTTATGCATCCATTTGTGCTGCTTGCAACAACAGTTTATTGTTAGTATTAAAATCAAAGCTTTACTTGGGGGCACCATGTAAAGATTTACAAAAAAATTAGTATTGATTGAATTTTTTGAAAATAAAAAAATAATAGCAATATATTTAATAATGACAGTCAAACCATAATAAGATATTGTATTAAAAAATAAAAAGTTACACTAAACATAAAAAAACCTATTTTTTTGCATGATCTAATTACTCATAATATTGAATTAATTCAAAACATTAAAATTGAATATGATAAAGGTAAAGTTACCTTTTTATTGAATTAATTAAAGAATCAATTGTTAATTGTAATTGATTGAAGCACAAATAAGGTAATTTTTTCATAATTGTTTTAACTTAAGGCTATATAATTATTTTCGTGGGGAACATCATAATTCCTCCATTGACTTATATAATAGAGATATTTTTTCTATGCACGTTATATGTGCGGCGATATTTTTTATATAATTTTTATACAATAGTAAAACAAACAAAGAAGAAATAAGGTTTGAATAAGAGTTCTCATCCATTTTTTGATATTATAAAAATAGGGAAATAGTATAAAAATTGAATTTCTTTCATATCAAAAAATGAACAAAGAAAAAGTTGATCAACTATATAGATTTTTTTTTCTCTACTACCACATTTCCATTATAATATAAAGGTAAAAAATTTTATGTCAAAAAAATATATAAATTTATATATTTTTATTTTATTTTTTTGAACTATGTATTTTGTATTATTTTAATTTAAAAGAATAAAAAATTTACAAGAATTTTCCTTAATTATGTAGTTTGTGTTTTTAGAAAAATCCAACGGTATTTAAGACTTTTCTAGGGTGGACACCATAGCTCCCCCTTGGCTTATATAATAGAGATTAAATAGAGTCAAAGTTATAAAGTGAATAGTGCCTAAAGTCAAAGTGGAACATTTTTTATGGGACAGAGGGAATCCGTAAAAAGATTATATAGCTTACAAAATCAAATAAAATTTTCGTTTCCTATTTTATATGAATTTCTTCTTTCTTTTATTTTTTATATGAATTTCGGAAGAATAAGTAGTAAACAAAAATAATTAATGAAAAGGAATAATATTTTGGAGACATGAAAATGGTTCATATATAAAAATATATAACGGGAAAATTAAATAAAGAGGTTATAAACGAATAACAAACCTTAAGAATTTCGGGATTGAGTGGGTTGGGACCTCTGGATGAGAAATCGGGAATAACAGGGGATGGCTTTATTCCAACCTCTGGCTTTGTTTTTAGTACTCTCTCTGTAACATAAAACTTTTAACATTTAGGGCTATAAAAATCTTTTATGTGATGACATTTTTGCAGAGCTGTTACTTAGTAGTAAAAAAAAACTATAACAAATGAATGATTGTATTTGAGTTTACATTCATGTAGCGACAATTAAAAATAGGAAAAGACGTACTATGAATTTTTTACAGAAGTATTGTAATATTTATAGTAATCCTAGTTGATCTTCATAAAATTACTTTTAATAATATATTAATTTTAATGAAAACTCAAATGTGTAAAATAAAAATAAAAATGAGAGAGTATGATAAAGATTTGGTTAGTTGGGCATAGATGGAATGCACTCACACCTGGTAGAGTTAACATAGGAAACAATTAGTTGACCATCATTGTAAGTGACGTGTGCAGTAGGAACTGCACTTGGACTTTCCGGAAGCATATTTAATCCAGCATCTTTGTCATTTGCTATAATGAGGCCCACGGCTTCTACTTGACGGGCAACGAGGCTCTCTAAGCCAAGGGATGTTTTTCCTTTTAGACAAACTAATATCTTTCCCTTCACCTTTACTGGATCAATAGTGTCTTCCAACAATATGATCTGTATACATACATACATACATACAATCACGCACATATATGTGTGTCAGACAAAGAGAGAGATAGATAGAGAGATCGTTTACTAACTCAATAAAATAATTAGAGGAAAGTAAAATATATTGAATACTCACACACTAGTTACATTTGCACTAGCTTTACGAGCATTTGAACCAATGACTATTGGGTAGTACGTTTCATTGTTTGGATAATCTAGAAAACGTATCGCCTACCATGCATAAATTAAAATATTTTTTTTAGTGTAAAAGTTAAAAAGTTAGACAATACAATATTTTGTTGACAAAAGCATTGGAATCTCCAAACATGTAAGCATGCATTGTGAAGAGATCGAAGCACTAGCTAGCTATGACAAAAATAGACATTTCATATATATATATGAAAACCAAAAGATGGTTGAAAATATTGGCTAAAAACCAAAAGATGATTGAAAACCAGACAAAAAATGGTTTAAAGGGGTACATTAGCAATCGCAGGGGTACATTAGGTGTTTAAAGGGGTACAAATGGTTTTTAGCGAAAGTTACTAATATTTACAAAGATTGCCATTAGTAATCACACGTGTACCCCTTTAAGTTCTAATGTGGGGATTTTTAGGTTGAAAACGTTTTTAGTTGATCCTCTTCCTATATATATATATATATATGAGCTTGATAAGGGTTAATTAAGCTAAGTTTAGTTCCCATGCCATGAAGTGAGGCCAGGGAATTAACTTCGCGTATTCAATTCAAACAACCAAACAAGCTCTGAATAACATATAAGGTAATAAATGAGGTAATAGCCTGATTTAAAGGTCTAGTACTACTCACGCAAAAAGGTAGATAAATAGATAGATAGATAGATACATATACACATACATACCCTGATCTTTTGGTGGTTGCCTAAGGAGACATAACATGCAAATTGTCTATCCAAAGTACTGGCACCGACAGTGAGTATCCAAGGGGCAAGGTTAGTTATATAGCTAGGGGTAGGTCCAGAATTTCCAGAACCAGTAACCGTAAAGATGCCGTTAGCCATAGCATGAAAGCTACCAATTGAGATAACATCCTCAAAATAGAAATCTGCAGAGGTGATATTATTCTCCAAAAATTCTACAATCGAACTAAGTGACAAATTAATAATGTCTACGTCATCGCCTATGGCAGCTTCTAAACCAGCTAAGATATCTATTTGACTTCCCATCCCATCACAAATTTCTTTGAGTTCTCTCCACATAACCTTGTATGTCACCACTCTTGCCCGTGGTGCACCACCTTTTATCGTCCCATTTAATACCCCCAATTTGCTTAATAAGGATGTTGAATTTGAGATGTCCACAAAGTTCCCTCCGGCTATAGACAATGTATGAGTCCCGTGTCCATCCATGTCTCGAAGGTTTACAATTTTCGGGAAGCTTGCATTAGCTTTTACTTGAGCTTTTATCCCTTCGTAAAACATTCTTACTCTTATAAGCTTCCTGTACGTAATATAATATTATATATAATAATAATAATAATAATAATAATAATAATAATAACAATAATAATAATTCAAATTTCATACTAATAACATAATTACATTCATATAATTAAATTAATTAATAATTCAATACCTATTACATTTGAATGTTGGATCAAGCTCATTATCACATTGGCCTTTGAATTTTTTAGGAATTGGACCATACCCTTCTTCATCTGAGAAGCTCTTCGATTCGGGCCAAACACCTGTATAATCACTTTTATTTTTATAAATTGATTGAATGCATGGACTAGTAATGATTTTTCTTTTGACTAATTACGGCCACATGCAATATATATGTATGTATGTATGTGTACACATATAGCAAATCTTTGGTCAAAAGCTTTGGCCATTACAAGTTGAAAAGATAATAACCCTTCTTTTAAATTAGTTAAGCCGAATTATAAAGTTAATATCATAAGAGGAATGTTCTAAATTTTATTAACCAGTTCTAATTTCATATGAAATGTTCTTAATTTTATGTGAATGTTTGATTATGATGAGAGATGACACTTTCGTTCTAAATTTTATTATATTTTGTTATTAAAAAAAATAATTTTTTTAAAACCTTCAATGTATTCTGTACATGGTGGTATTTAATTAAATCCCTCACAAATGGGCGTCGGTTATGTAAGTCCTTTTTTATCCTAATATCATGTTAACATTAAAATTATAAAAATAATACAAAATAGGCCATGAAATTCTAACCATTAGATCTCACTGATTAAATTCTCTAGATGTATTCTCACATAACAACATTTCTCATCTAAACAACCCTTCTCACATGATCCGACTCTACATTTATAAGTTTTATATGCACGCCATGCATGCGGTGATTTTTTGTAATTAAAATATTTCATGATTTTAAGTTATATATCAAATGTATAAGATTTGATATACATGGTTATTCTCACAGTAGTTTAAGGATAAAATATTTCTTTGTTTAAATTAATTAATGTCATGAACAATGTATGCATTTATTCTTAAAATTTTATAGAATAGCAATTCAATTGAAACAACAATTAGATTGTTAATTAATTGAAGAAATTTCCATACCTTTGAAGTTTGAGAACGCCAAAGTTTCGATCTTTGTTCTAACATGAGAACTGTAAGTTGTTCTGGTTTAAGGGATTTAGGTATATATATATTATTGTTGTATTTTTTTTTGGAATTGTATGTTTTGTTGTTAAATTTTTTTGGTTGATGAATGTGATATTTATGTATTTTTGGTTGATCAATTTTTATAATATACTCCCTCCGTATCTTAAAGAAAGCCCATACTGACTTTAATTACGGTTCATTTGTTAACTTTGACTTTCCATAATCTCTATTATATAAAGAAAAATATAGTCAAATAAGATCTCATTTTGTTCGGCTCAATGTGTATTCTTTAATAATATGTAATTGTTATAAATTTTTTATCAAACATTTTAGAGAACAATTAGTCTTGCCTTAGGAACAGCAACAACAATAGGTGTTTGTAACAGTGGCAAGATTAGAAGGATCAATAAGAAATCGTGCACCAAATTGATTGATAAATTTTCCATTTGAAGTTTAATTAAGGAAAGTGATGTGAGGAAACAATCAATAGTTGATGAGTCTGTTTATACTCCATTTTGTTGCCCCTTTTGTGGATCAAGCATTGGAATTTAATTTCAATTTTCCTATTTTATTTTTAGAGGAGGATATTGATTTCACATTTTTAGAGGATCTACCTTTTTTTTTTGCAATCACTAGTAGAAAAATCCACATATACTGCGCCACATTGGATGCGGTTCCAAAAGAACCGCATCCAAAAGTACTGAAAATATTAAAAAAAAATGCACTACTTATGGCTGCGGGGTAAAAAACCGCAGCCATAAGTACTTATGGATGCGGTTCTTAAAACACGCATCCATAAATACGTATGGCTGCGGTTCCGAAACCAATGGTTGCGGGTTTTAGAACCGCAGCCATAGTAATTGAATTTTTTTTTAAAAAAACGGAATATTATAATTAATAGAGTATAATGCTGTCCTCACTCCATATTTTTTTTTTTTAAAACAAGCGCTCGATCTCCTCCTTCGCCTGAAATCGCTCCACCACCACCATCACTACTCCTTCGCCTGAAGTCGCTCTACCACCACCACTCCTCACCTGAAGTTGCTCCACCACCACCACCGCTCCTCCTTCGCAGAGAAGTCGCTCCACCACCTGGCTCGCAGAGAACTCCTCGCAAATCGAGAACCAGAAATCGCTCGCTCGCTCCTCCTCCTCGCCTGAACTCGATCCCGGAGACGGAGCCCAAGTCGCTCCTCCTCACCTAACCTTTCCAATCTCCGTCCTCCTTGCCAATCTAAAGGTAGCATTTTTTTTTGCCCCAAATTGATTTTGTTGGAGAAATTAAAACCCTAAAATTTGTCCTTATTTGATTTAGTTTTTGATTACAAATTTGATTTAGTTTTTGATTACAAAGTCAGAGGAAGCAGGTGAGAGGATCACACCAGATATTATAAGTAGAGAACTCCTTGCCGGCCCTCAGATGGTGGTTGTTCCACAAGGGACTAATTTGCGATCTGTTACTGCTGATTCTATTGAAGGTCGATCATCTTTGCATCAATATTTCAAGCTTTTCCATGAGAACTATGTGGAATATGCACATAAGGTAAAGAAAGTGTATAATACTTTGTAAATATATAGCAATTTAAATAACAATACTTTGTAAGCTTTTTCGATCCTTGGCGTTGTTGCTTGCTGCCATTCAAATTAAACTCGTCAATTTCATTCATAATCACATGTTATTCTTCCCCTCTCCTCCGGTCCTCCCAATTTTCCCCAAAAAAAAAAACAGGGATTATATTTTAATATCGATCTCCTCTAGAAACAGGCTAGGTGAATGGCTTCAGCAAGTAGTAAACAACTAATCAGCAATTCACAAACATTAGATTTCAAGAAATGCTTCATTTCAGTTTCAGCTCATCATTCCCCAATAATTATTTCCAGTTCAGTAGTCTCATTCATTTCTCCTCAATTGAATGACAATAATCACTCTTCTTCTAAATTACTAGTTTGTTTTAGTGGCCATCACAATTTAATTGTTGCCATGAAATCTTTAACTGCAAAAGATGGCAACGTTTCTGTTGACAATGATAATCAAGACGACGACGGCATATCTCTTGGTACCATGAAATTGCCTCTTGACACTGATATTCCTAGATTTGAGACTTTTCTTTTTCAGGTTAATTTTTATTTTATTTAATTTCCTTCCAAGTTTACATATATATATATAAATTCTTTTCCATACATTACCACAATTTATAAACAGGCCGGGCCAGGCCATATGAGTTAGTTGAAGATAAATGAATCTCTAATATAATTATTGTTATTTATTGTTTTGTGTGGGATTATTATTGAATTTATGTGTAATTGATTTATATATAGCAATTTTATTAGTGATTAGATTAAGATGGCATTCTTGGTAACTCATTTGCTGTCAAGCTAATTTGTGAATTGTGCTCATGAAATTTATGTTCTTGACACTTTCAGGTTCTTCAAAGAAAAGCAGAAGAGGCGGCAATGGCTACCAAGAGATTGAAGGAGTTGCTAGAAGCACGGAAATCTTCAGCACGTGATAACTCAGGTATTAATCTGTAGGCATATTTTTATGGATTGTGCAAGTATAATGGGTTAATTTATACTAAAATTACCTCATTGCTGAAAATTTATGCAAGTATGATATGGTTTTGTGATTTGCTTTAGTTATGTATTTTTTATGAATTGAATATTTGACTGCGAGATGCACTGAAATTAAAAGTAAAAATGAAATCCCAGTATACCACCAATTCACTAAGCAAAGCATATGAAGAGAAGTTTAAAAGATATGCCAAAGTTAAATTGGAACGTATATTTGTAATATACATTCTTATAATTATCTTCATGCACTAGGATGTAGTGTATTTAGTTTAACATTTGGAATACAATATTCGAAGTTTATTTATTTATTTTTAAATTCCTGCTGATGTTGGGCTTTCTGTGTGATCTCTGCAATTTTTCAGTTGTTGCTAACAGTAATGGAACAAATGGTCAGGTTGGTATCCATGTTTAATTTCTATTTATGTTTCTTTTTCAATTTTTCAAGTACATTTCTGCAAATATATTTTGCTGATGGATCCGTCCTTTTTTTTAATAAGAAAAACCTTAGACCAACGAGAAAACGTTGCAGCGTTGGCTTGAGCACGAGCTAAATGTCATGGTGAATGTCCATGAAGTTCGTTCCGAATATGAGAAACAAACTCAAGTGTATGTATTTAGCTGAAATTTTACTGCTTAAATATACTTGTGTGGAATGATATGCAAATTATTGAATGGTATTTATACCTTCTTCAGGCGTACTGCGTTGGCTGAAGAGTTGTCTGTGTTGAAACAATGAGAAGAGCTTGCTTCAAAAGGGTTGAGTACTCCTAAAGGAAAGCATGGATTTTCAAGGTGCTTTTCATGCAAATTCTTTACTAGTAATATGTTATTCTTGTCACTAAACAACAATAAAGGGAGCCTTAGCAGCATAGGAAAGGGTTGGTGCTTTTCATGCAAATTCTTTACTAGTAATAAAGGGTTGAGTACGCCTATTTGAGGTGTTTTAGGCATGTTTGAGTTTATTTGCATGATTTTGAAACTATTTAAATGCATTTGGGTATTTTTTTTGTTGTTTTGGCCACATATGGGTTGAATGTTGATTGTATGCGGATTTTTTCATGATTTCTTGTGTATTTGAGGTGTTTTAGGCATGTTTGAGTTTATTTGCATGATTTTGAATCTATTTAAATGCATTTGGCTATTTTTTTTGTTGTTTTGGCGGCATATGGGTTGAATGTTGCATGTTTGTGTATTTTTTCATGATTTCTTGTGTATTTGAGCCTTTGAGGTGCATTAGGCGTGCTTGAGTTTGTTTGCATGATTTTGAAGTTAATTAAATGCATTCGGGTCTTTTTGTGTTGTCTTGGCCACATTTTGTGTATTTTTTCATGATTTCATGCCTATTTGAGGTGTATTAAGCGTGCTTGAGTTTGTTTACATGATTTTGAAGTTAATTAAATGCATTCGGGTCTTTTTGTGTTGTTTTGGCCACATATGGGTTGAATGTTGAATTTATGCGTATTTTTTCATGATTTATTGCCCTTTTTTGGTGTATTAGGCGTATTTGAATTTGTTTACATGATTTTGAAGCTATTTAAATTCATTCGGGTCTTCTTGCGTGGTTTTGGCCACATTTATGTAGATTATTATAAGTTTGTGTATTTTTTTCTTGATTGCTTGCCTATTTGAGTTTTATTAAGCATATTTGAGTTTAATTCCATGATTTTGATGAACCATTTTTTTTTTTAACATTCGGGCATATTTGGTACTTTTTGCGTATTCGTGGTCATATTTTTTGTTCTAACAATTATAATTTTTTTTTGTTTTTTTTTTTACACCTAGATTATTGATGCTGCAACAAGGGAAGGACATTTTACTGTTCAAGAAATTAGTGAGCGAGGTTCGAGACAAATGCGCTAGTTTTCTTGCAGAAAATTGTTTGTGATACTTATGGATTTATTTTGTATGTACAAAACATTATTATTGGTTAGTTTGAATGTTATATTTGATAAGCGTTTGAGTTTTAGAGATGTTTGATCGACATTTTTATTTGTAATTATCTATATATATCGATGTATTTAATTATTAGTGCAGGATATATATTATAATTATATTTATATATAAAAAATTATTTGTTTTTTTTTTTAAAAAAGGAGGACTTATGGATGCGGTTCTGGAGGAGAGCCGCAGCCATAAGTCCTCCTTTTTTTTGGAGGCAACCAAGCTTTGGATGCGGTTTTAGTAGGAACCGCATCCAAAGGTCCACTTTTGGATGCGGTTCCTACTAGAACCGCATCCAAAAGTGGACTTTTAGATGCGGTTCCTACTAGAACCGCATCCAAAAGTCACTTATGGATGCGGGTGGAACCGCAGCCAAAGGTCATAGACCTATGGCTGCTACGACATTGGCTGAGGGGCAGAACTGAATCCAAAGGGCCTAAAACCCCCTCATCTAATGACGATTTTTCTACTAGTGAATGCACAAACATGAATGCCTCCCATTATTTGTCTCTTTAGTCAGTGGTAGATTTATCTTACAAGTTCCATTCATTTACTAGATCAATAATCAAAAACCCATTTTAAATGAAGTACCTTTCCCATTTGTTTTATAAGTACATATAAGTATCAATTAATCAAACAGTTAAGTTTTATATATATTGAAGAGAACATGCACTGAATTTGACAGATAAAATCTAACAAGTTCCATTCATTTACTAGATCAATAATCAAAAACCCATTTTAAATGAAGTACCTTTCCCATTTGTTTTATAAGTACATATAAGTATCAATTAATCAAACAGCTAAGTTTTATATATATTGAAGAGAACATGCGCTGAATTTGACAGATAAAATTAATTAAAAAAAGGTTAAAAGCTAACGAGCATGTCGATTCTCGGCGTCGAGGACACTTGTCTATAACTTTATACTAAAACAGGTCACGCTGACATCATACCTACCTTATAAAAAGGAAACATGTCATTTTTACCTTTAATTTTCTCTCTCAAAAAGCTGCATTAATTAAAAGTTCTCCTCTTTTCAATTATGTTTTGTACAAAAGTCCTTCTAAGCCTAATTAATTATTGGAAAAATTGGTCGTAAAAATTGATCGTAAATATTCTCCTCTTTTCAATTATGTTTTTCATGGTCGTAAATATGGTTTTCGGATCGACTTTCCCGACGAATTTTATGAAAAAAAAAATAATTAAAAAAAAAATAATTAAAAAAATAATAAAAAAATATTAATATAAAAAACTAAAAAAATTAAAAATTAAAATAATTAAAAAATAAATTAAAAAAGTAAAAAAAAAAAAAAATTAAAATATTTTTTGTAAGTTAATTTCATTTCATTTCAGTTTATTTGATTTCGGTTTGTTTGATTTCAATTCATTTCGTTTTAGTTCATTTCATTTTAGATCAGTTCATTTAGTTTCATTTCAGTTCCTAAAATCTCAGTTCTATAGAATGGGCCTTAAGACGGCCCGGAGATTATCATATTTGAAAACAAAACGGTTTTTTAGGCTCAAAGCAAATTCCAATTGGCTACATGTTACATGTCTGCAATTCTGCGTTGAAAGCGTTTCAATTTCAATATTAAAATGAAGGGGTTATAAAAGAAGCATTTAATATTAATTTAGGCATGCATGGGTTATGGCTATGGTATCATGCCATGTGCGATATGTAGTGTAGTAGTCACTTTTTATTTATTTATATTTATTTTTAATATATAGTTGGATAATGTAGGTGATATTAGCCACTAAGCTTTGAACTCGGCCTTACAATAGTTATTTGGGTTGTATGAATATGGGTACGGGTTCGAGAACGGGTACAAAATGGGTACGGAATACGTCATTTTTAAAACTAAAGATACGGGTACGAATAAGAGAGTAATGCATAAGATATGTGAAAATATAAAAATTTTATGAAAATCTTCAATGTTACTTGGAAGTTATATTTGTAACAACACAAATATTTAAGTAAAGTGATAAAATAATCCGTTTTTAAAGAATAATGAAAGTTAGAAAAATGGCTAAAATAAGGTAAAACAAATTTTTTTTTTTTAAAATAATAAAAAAACAGAGTGAAGTATCGGGTATGCGTGAAGTATCGGTATCGTATCGGTATCCGACATGAGTACGACTACCAAATTGAAGTATCCATGCATCATAGGCAGTTACGTCCCAATATGGCGGACAAACACATTCGCAAGGGGAAAGATAAAAAGTCCTCACAAGCAAATGTGTCGTTCATGCAATGAGACTAAAACTAAAGATATCAGACTCAGATCAACGTTCGCATGCAAGACTTGACCAATCAATAGGCTTGGGTCATAACGTTCGCATGCAAGACTTGACCAATCAATAGGCATGGGTCATAACGTTCGCAAGACTTGACCAATCAATAGGCCAGGCTTGGGTCATAAGGACACTGAATAGTGCGAGCATATATATATACATATATATAAGGACTACCGAGCAACTTTTTTTCTTCAAACAAAAAAGAAGAAGAAGACTACTATCTATCTATCTATCTATCTTTTATTATTATTATTATTTTATCAACACGAGCGATGATGATGATACAAAAGAAAATGGGGAAGTCTCGTATAATCCAAGTGTTGGTGATTGTGTCACTGTTGATTCCTCTTTTGTTTGCTGAATCCATGATGTGCACGGCTATCAATAATAAAAATCGTAAAATTATTAGTATCGGGCACAAATTTGACGATCAAAAGCGCTCCAAGATGAAAATGATGGGGAAAGCAGCTGACTTTACAGTAGATATGTTCCTCATTGCAAGCCAGCTTATATTGGGAAAATAAGGATCATCAGTTCATCACCTAGCCCGCCCGCATAAATTTTAGAGATCCACAAAGTTAGATCAAATATGATAAATAAAAACTACTTCCTTTTTCTTACAAGGGACACGTCATATATAATAACATCCATGAAATAATAACTAATAATCCATTTTAGTATTTTATTATATAAATATTTGTAATTTTATATATAATTTAACATATTTAATGATCGATAACTAAAAGAATATTATAAAATGTTTATAGTATACCTCAGCTCAGCTCTTATTTGTTTTTGTGTATTATTTTTTTTTTTAGCTGACTTGAATTGGTTTTGGTTTCACTTGTTCTAGTTTACCCTAATTTGATTTGATTTAATTTGCTCTTATTTTTTATTTTATTTTTATATGCAAATGGTTTCATCTTTCATGAATAAATTGATATATAAACGTAATCTTAATAGTGAAAGTCTTTTTTTTTGGCAAAATTATAAGTATGTTTATTATATTCACAAAAAGAAAAAAAGAAAAAAAAAGAAAAAGAAAGTCAAAACATACAAGGCACAACCTTAATAACTGATAATCATTTATAAGTGGCAAAAACAACACATATTTATTCCTAATTGGTCAGCATCCATCAAAATGACAGACATGAGTAAGATTATTACAAAAATTTATAATAATTATTGCATGCTTCATCTATATATATCCATCAAATTAAAGATGAGAATATTTTGGTTTGACTAAAATAGTGCTTCTAACATTATATTTTCCATCTGACCACACTAAGCTTACGAATACATAGTCAGTAGGTAGATGATGATTGGGTTCAGCAGAAAAGACAAGTTTGAAGATGATCTCTTGATCCACTTTGGAGAAGACCAAAGTTTTGGGTTCGACCACTATGGAGATCCCACGTGGTGCTTGTACATGAGCAGTATAAGTGCCTGGTTGTCCAACATTCTTTAACCTTCGAGTCGCAGTTATAGTACCACTTAATTCGGGTATACTAATTGCAGGATAATTGAAGTCCATTATGTTAAAGGATTTGGGTTTGGGACACTCATAATTGTGTTGCTTTGTGAATGTTTTGATGCCTTTAGTGTCAAATGAGCATAGGAAGTTAAGATAATCATAATGGTTCATGTCGTACACAAGCCCCGGGTCCATGGCTAGTTCTGGTTGTATGAGGCCTGCCCCAATTTCAAAAGGAGTCGCCTCTGTCACCATATCTTGTTTAAGTATTGGCTTTCCATTTTTGTCCACAGGCCTTGCTGCATCAATGTACATATACACATACATACATACATACATACATACATACGTATTTGTCAATTTTATATTCAAATTTGCTGTTACACCGTATGAAACATGTTTTATTATATTATATATATATATATAGTTTCTATAGTAGCTCTACATAATTAAAAAAAAATTAACGTTTAACAATGTTAAATGGTTTTAACATATGACTTTTTTAGGTAAAATAAACTTTTACTCTACATGATATCACTATGTTTTTGTCTTTTCTACTTGCTACAAAATCAAATGCTAAACCCACTTAATATTGTTAAATTTTAAATTTTTGATAGAGTATATAACATATTCTCGGGCCTCAACTATCAGCTTAAACTTTTGGTTGAGTTGGTTGCTCTAACATAGCATCAGAGTCAACATGACGTAAAGTTTATAACATATTTTCGGGCCTCAACTATGAGATCAAACTTTTAATTATATACGTACGATTATATAATTAAAAATATTTTTTAGTGAAAGATGCTTAGGTGGCATTTAATTTGTTAAGGTTTTGTTGTTAGATAAATAATGAGGGTAGAATGAAGGAGGAAAAAAACAATAAAAAACAAAATGCATTGAGTTTTGTGTCACACATGATTTTAAGGGTGTCTTTAATATAATATTTATACTTCCTCCGTTTTTGAATTCTTGTAACAAATGAATTTTTTATTTCTCACAAATAATACCCATTTGTTGCAAGAATTCAAAAACGGATGAAGTATATAGATTTGTAAGGTGGACTTGTACCTGTAGTCATTATAGAGGATTTGATAGCAGCGGTTGTCCAGTGAGGATGTATTTTTCGAAGAAGAGCAGCAACACTAGCAACATGTGGAGTTGCCATTGATGTCCCGCTGAGTGGTAAATATTTTGCATCCTTTGCTACATTTGGATTGGATGGATTTTCACTATAAGCAGATATAATGCTTACCCCTGGAGCTATCACGTCAGGCTGCATGCAATGTGCGTGGAAGATTAAATTTATTTTCATATAACTAGCTAGATTAATTATTTCTCTTAATATAATGTATATATAGTACATACAGAGTAGTATGTTTTCTATTACTATACTATACTATATATTGAAATATATTAGGGGAGTGATTTTGGGACTCCCCAATTTGATTTTGTTACTTCTCAATGCTACGTATTGTTCATGTGAGAGGGGGAGGAGTGCCAAAATCAAATTGGGGAGTGCTAAAATCATTTCCCATATATTACTATCTACATTTCAAAATAAGTGCTCAATTTGCTTTTTCACATCTCACAAGATAACTTTAAATATTAATATCTTTAATTATAAATAAAATTATAAAAATTACATGTTTGGAAAGTACGTAGCGAGACGAATTAAAAGAGATCACACATGACTATGTTTTTCCTTACATATATAAAACTAGACTTTTGTGCACGCTATGCGTGCTGATATTTTGGGCTTAGTGTTACTCGATAGTAATGAACCAAGTCCATATTGAAATTTTGTAACTAATTTGACATCTATGTTGGTATAGAATAAAGAACCATTGATTTACTTTTAAATAGTAATTAAAACAAATTTTTAATTCTTTATGCATCCATTTGTGCTGCTTGTAACAACAGTTTATTGTTAGTATTAAAATCAAAGCTTTACTTGGGGGCACCATGTAAAAATTTACAAAAAAATTAGTATTGATTGAATTTTTTAAAAATAAAAAAATAATAGCAATATATTTAATAATGACAGTCAAACCATAATAAGATATTGTATTCAAAAATAAAAAGTTACACTAAACATAAAAAACCTATTTTTTTGCATGATCTAACTCATAATATTGAATTAATTCAAAACATTAAAATTGAATATGATAAAGGTAAAGTTACCTTTTTATTGAATTAATTAAAGAATCAATTGTTAATTGTAATTGATTGAAGCACAAATAAGGTAATTTTTTCATAATTGTTTTAACTTAAGGCTATATAATTATTTTCGTGGGGAACATCATAATTCCTCCATTGACTTATATAATAGAGATATTTTTTCTATGCACGTTATATGTGCGGCGATATTTTTTATATAATTTTTATACAATAGTAAAACAAACAAAGAAGAAATAAGGTTTGAATATGAGTTCTCATCCATTTTTTGATATTATAAAAATAGGGAAATAGTATAAAAATTGAATTTCTTTCATATCAAAAAATGAACAAAGAAAAAGTTGATCCACTATATAGATTTTTTTTCTCTACTACCAAATTTCCATTATAATATAAAGGTAAAAAATTTTATGTCAAAAAAATATCAATATGGGTATCAATTTGTAGAGAATTAAAAAATATATAAATTTATATATTTTTATTTTATTTTTTTGAACTATGTTTTTTGTATTATTTTAATTTAAAAGAATAAAAAATTTATAAGAATTTTCCTTAATTATGTAGTTTGTGTTTTTAGAAAAATCCAAGAGTATTTAAGACTTTTCAAGGGTGGACACCATAGCTCCCCCTTGGCTTATATAATAGAGATTAAATAGAGTCAAAGTTATAAAGTGAATAGTGCCTAAAGTCAAAGTGGAACATTTTTTTATGGGACAAAGGGAATCCGTAAAAAGATTATATAGCTTACAAAATCAAATAAAATTTTCGTTTCCTATTTTATATGAATTTCTTCTTTCTTTTTATTTTTTATATGAATTTCGGAAGAATAGGTAGTAAACAAAAATAATTAATGAAAAGGAATAATATTTTGGAGACATGAAAATGGTTCATATATAAAAATATATAACGGGAAAATTAAATAAAGAGGTTATAAACGAATAACAAACCTTAAGAATTTCGGGATTGAGTGGGTTAGGACCTCTGGATGAGAAATCGGGAATAACAGGGGATGGCTTTATTCCAACCACTGGCTTTGTTTTAGTAATCAGTGTTGTTGGACTCCTGCATGTATATCATCAATTTTTAGTACTCTCTCTGTAACATAAAACTTTTAACATTTAGGGCTATAAAAATCTTTTATGTGATGACATTTTTGCAGAGCCGTTACTTAGTAGTAAAAAAAACTATAACAAATGAACGATTGTATTTGAGTTTACATTCATGTAGCGACAATTAAAAATAGGAAAAGATGTATGAATTTTGTACAGAAGTATTGTAATATTTATAGTAATCATAGTTGATCTCATAATGTGTAAAATAAAAATAAAAATGAGAGAGTATGATAAAGATTTGGTTAGTTGGGCATGGATGGAATGCACACACACACCTGGTAGAATTAACATAGGAAAAAATTAGTTGACCATCATTGTAAGTGACGTGTGCAGTAGGAACTGCACTTGGACTATCCGGAAGCATATTTAATCCAGTATCTTTGTCATTTGCTATAATGAGGCCCACGGCTTCTACTTGACGGGCAGCGACGAGGCTCTCTAATAAGCCAAGGGATGTTTTTCCTTTTAGACAAACTAATATCTTTCCCTTCACCTTTACTAGCTGGATCAAGAGTGTCTTCCAAACAATATGATCTGTATACATACATACATACATACAATCACGCACATATATGCGTGTCAAGAGTCAAGACAAAGAGAGAGATAGATAGAGAGATCGTTTACTAACTCAATAAAATAAATAGAGGAAAGTAAAATATATTGAATACTCACGCACTAGTTATATTTGCACTAGCTTTACGAGCATTTGAACCAATGACTATTGGGTAGTACGTTTCATTGTTTGGATAATCTAGAAAACGTGTCGCCTTCCATGCATAAATTAAAATAATTTTTTTTAGTGTAAAAGTTAAAAAGTTAGAAAATACAATATTTTGTTGACAAAAGCATTGGAATCTCCAAACATGTAAGCATGGATTGTGAAGAGATCGAAGCACTAGCTAGCAATGACAAAAATAGACATTTCATATATATATATATAGGAGCTTGATAAGGATTAATTAAGCTAAGGGAATTTAGTTCCCATGCCATGAAGTGAGGCCAGGGAATTAACTTGGCGTATTCAATTCAAACAACCAAACAAGCTCTTAATAACATATAAGATAATAAATGAGGTAAAAGCTTGATCTAAAGGTCTAGTACTACTCACGCAAAAAGGTAGATAAATAGATATATAGATACATATACATATACATACCCTGATCTTTTGGTGGTTGCCTAAGGAGACATAACATGCAAATTGTCTATCCAAAGTACTGGCACCGACAGTGAGTATCCAAGGGGCAAGGTTAGTTATATGGCTAGGGGTAGTGTAACGACCCGGAATTTTGGGCCAGAAAATTTCGCGGTTGTTAATAGTATTTATTCGATTTTAGTCCAAAAAGGCCCATTAAATTGGACTGTTTTATTTTTAGCCCAACCTTTCTTTCTCCGAATTGGGCCAAGGACCCAATTTTTCTTTCTTTTTCTATTGGGGCCGGTTGGATCTTGGTTGCTTGGGCCAAATTTTTGACCTTGTTTAATTAGTTGAATATTAGTTAATATTTAATTAATTAATTTAATTAAATTTAAATTAAGTCAAACCCACCTACTTACCTATTCAAATGGTTGTTGTAAACCAACAACTTTCCTCCCTTTTTTCCTCATTGTTCACGGCAGTTTTGAGTTTCTTGGAGCTTGATTGTTTTTTTTTTATTTATTTTTTTCTTTATATATAGGACCCCTTGTTTTATTTTGGGTCCTATTTGCTAATTGCATCAAAACCCTAAAAAAAAATATATACAACTTTTCTCCTTCTTCCCCTCTCAAAGAACCGTGCACAATTCACCATCTTTGGTGAATTTTCATTGGAATTTTTAAGCGAATTAAGGTAACTTCGCTTTCCCATTTAATTAAAGGGTAGCAAATCACATAGTTAATTAGGAATTAATCATGAAAGTTGTAGGAATTTAATCTTTGTTTTTATTCAAGAATGTCGAGTATATGGATGATGATGTTCTTGATTTATTTTCATGTATTTTCATGATTTGATGTTTTTCTTGAAATCTCTAATTGTTGAATAATTACTTGTATGAATTTATCTATTAATCAAATCTTGTTATTTCTTGATGAATTTTTCGTGGCAGTTTGTTTACTGTTTTATTTTGAATCATAATTTATTTCGTGGCAAAATTCGATCTTTTCTTGCTTGAAATAATCTAATCTTTCAAACTGATAAAACTGTCCAGTTTTAGTTTACGAATTAATTAGTATACTTAATCAAATCTAATGGCTACGAAATTTTAGGTGGAAGTCAGTAATACTGTTTTGAAGATTTTGTAAATTTTTTGTAATTTTTAAAGATCGTTTGCTATGGCAGAAAATTCTGAAACCGAATTCAGCCTAATCTGACTGGTTAGTTATAAAATCACTTAAAAATAGTAAAAGATGTTATTTTTAGACGAAATTTATGCACGTTAATCCTTGAACCCATATTTAGCTCCCATAAAAATTTCCAGATTTTTAGAGATCTTTAGATGGTCGTTTTTAATTTAATTCTTTAAAAATCAGATTGTATAAAATAGGGCAATTGAATTATTAAAATATGCTATTATTAATTATTGAATTTTCGAGTGACTTAAGTATTAAAAGGGAACTAAAAATATGATTTTTATGATGAATCTTGATAGTATTGAATTATATTGATTAATCTTGAATTAAAAATTAAATCTTGTTATTATCTTCTAATTGTCGAGTGTATAGAAATTAAAAGAAGAGTTAAAAATATTATTTTTATGTTAATCTTGATGAATGTTGTTGAAAAATATGATTTTTATCTTATTTTGGTAATTTTTGTAATTATATTGATTAATTAAATTAATTCAAGAAAATAGTTAATTATTGTTGTTATTTTAATGTTGCCGTGTGGGATATATGAAATAGTCAAATTTTGGTTAATTTTGGATTATTATTAATTTAGGGAATAGTTAATAATAAAAGTTACGGACAAAATAATTATCAGGGATAAGTTGTAAAGTGAAGGGATAGATAATATGACTATTATTATTACTATTAGTATTCGGCTATTACAATTATTAATAATAATATCTACAAGTTAGTATATGATATTAAGGTTAGTATCCGAAAGGATAGGATTATAAGTATATGATAGTATATTATAAGATTTAAAGTTGCATAAGATACTACTAGGGATAAGAAAGGAAACAGAGTAATAGCTATACATGTTATGTTTCGGTCTCTGGCTAGGAAAGACTTGGTATTTAAGGTGGCCAATATACGTGCCGCACCTCTCTTTCCTGGGACTCCGAACATTTCATTTCCTATTACGGTCACCTAGTATTATCCTAATATATGATATGATTAAATTAAATGAAGATATAAGATACAATATGGACGCCCACCTGATGATACACGAGTCGTTAGTGGGTTAAGTCAGAGCCACTGCTCAATGGGACGAACACACGAGTTCCCCCGAGTAGTTTTGAGTCTTAGGATATGTAGTCGTCTGGTAGTGGTACACGAGCCGCTACTAGGAGTTATGGCCATAGCTTAGACTTAGTGGTGAAACACGGGATCCGCTACGGGATTGAGTACACGAGCTCCTCCCGGCATGTTCTAGGAAGTTATGGTGAAACACGAGATCCATAACGAGTTATAGTGACCGGTCCAACAAAGATGTTATATTATGATTATACGATTGATATGTTAAGATGAAATCATAAGATGAAGATTAAGATGATTTCAAAGATGATAAGATAAGTTATGATCGTATATGGTATGATGTGTTAAGAATATGATAAGATATGATTACGACAAGAAATGAATGATGATATGATAAGATATGAATTATGATATGATAAGATTAAGATAATGTAATGATGATGATAAATTAATGATATAAATTAAGAAGGGATAAGTATAGGTTAAAGATTGGGATAATTCAAGATGTATAGTATAAAGTATAAGTTTAGTATAATGAAAGTTTTCCGCTGTGTATTTTCCTGAAATTATACGATTATGTACGTGTGTATGTATATACGGACGATGTATGTATTTGGTATGTATTCTAACCGTATTTGCAGGGTTGAATGTACGTATTTTTATACGTAATTATACGTATTCTAACCGTATTTCTGCAGGGGTATCTATACGTATTTTTATACGTATTTGTATACGTATTTTATACGTACTTTTATACGTAATATTATACGTACGTTTTTATGGAATTTGTGTATCTTGTGTAAAGCATGTATTAATTCTTTTACAGTTTTTATGATATTTTTCTATGATATTATGTGTTTGGTGGTCCCTCGATTAAATGGGACAGCCTAGTTACTCGCCACTGACGGTGGACCCCCCCCTCAGTTTCAGGAGATGTTGCAGCAGAATAGAGCGGGCTTCGCCGGATGGGCTTGAGAGATTTAGTCTTTATTTAAAGTTTCTAGTATTTTCCAGAACAGTATAAACCTTTATTTAGTTTATAATATGATCCCAGCATGTTGGGACAGTAATTCTAGACTTTTGGATGTAATAACAATTAGTGGATTATTATGGTTTTCAGCGGTTAAATTAATAAAAGATAATTTCTTCCAGTTATTTTGTTGATTTATTGTTTAATATGATTAAGTAATGATCCGAATGTCGATTTCCCTTCGTAAATCGACAAGCTAAAAGTCGGGTCGTTACAGGTAGGTCCGGAATTTTCAGAACCAGCAACCGTAAAGATGCCGTTAGCCATAGCATGAAAGCTACCAATTGAGATAGAATCCTCAAAATAGAAATCTGCAGAGGTGATATTATTCTCCAAAAATTCTAAAATCGAACTAAGTGACAAATTAATAATGTCGACGTCATCGACTATGGCAGCTTCTAAACCAGCTAAGATATCTATTTGACTTCCAACCCCATCACAAATTTCTTTGAGTTCTTTCCACATAACCTTGTATGCCACCACTCTTGCCCGTGGTTTACCGCCTTTTATCGTCCTATTTAATACCCCCAAGTCGCTTGATACGGATGTTGAATTTGAGATGTCCACAAAGTTCCCTCCGGCTGTAGACAATGTATGAGTCCCGTGTCCAGCCATGTCTCGAAGGCTTACAATTTTCGGGAAGTTGCATTAGCTTTTACTTGAGCTTTTATCCCTTCGTAAAACATTCTTACTCCTATAAGCTTCCTGTACGTAATATTATATTATATTATAATAATAATAATAATAATAATTTAAATTTCATACTAATAACATAATTACATTCATATAATTAAATTAATTAATAATTCAATACCTATTACATTTGAATGTTGGATCAAGCTTATTATCACATTGGCCTTTGAATTTTTTAGGAATTGGACCATACCCTTCTTCATCTGAGAAGCTCTTCGATTCAGGCCAAACACCTGTATAATCACTTTTATTTTTATAAATTGATTGAATGCATGGACTAGTAATGATTTTTCTTTTGACTAATTACGGCCACATGCAATATATATGTATGTATGTGTACACATATAGCAAATCTTTGGTCGAAAGCTTTGGCCATTACTAAGTTGAAAAGATAGTAACCCTATATATATATGGTTGGGTTTCAGTAAAAAAAAATTACCGTGAGAAGGTAAAAAAGAGATAGATACATTAACAATGACCTATAGGTATATTGACCCCAAACTATAAAAGCAATTAATAGGTAAAAACAAAGGCCAAACTATAGGTATAAAGAAAAATATAGTCAAATAGGATCTCATTTTGTTCGGCTGAATGTGTATTTTTTAAATAATATGTAATTGTTATAATTTTTTTATCAAACATATCCAAAGATATTTTCATTTAATTGAATGGACATTTTTTAAGGGATGAATGGTATATAATTTTTGGTAGCTTAAATGTTCATCGTATAGATATCTCATACAAATTAAAGCTGCTTTGTTAGCTCAATTGGTAGAGCATTATATCGATGCACAAAGACGTTTGTTCAAATTCTACATAGGTTATATAAGGGTAATGTTATGATTTTAGCCATTTTATAACAATTGTATCCTTGTTAATTAGTTACATGTACCTTTTTTAGTATATACCTCCTGATTTTAATATGTAACCCCTTATTTTAATATGTATCTTGTCTAGTTTTTATAGATTAGGTGTAGATAGATAAGTGAATAAATTCAAGTTATTGTCCTGTAATTTAATATGTATTATCTAATTTTAATATGTACCCCCTTAATTTCATATGTACCCCTTGTATTTAATATATATTCCTTAATTTTAATATGTAAATTAATATGTACCCTTTGAATTTAATACATACCCCCCTTGATTTAATATGTACCCCTAAGTTTTAATATGCATCGCTGATTTATTTTAATATGTACCATCTAAATTTAGTATGTAACACCTGAATTTAATATGTACCCCATGTACTGCATATTGTTTTTCCTTTTTTACAAAATCAATATCAGCTGTTGATCTAAATCTTACAATCATAAATGAAAGTTTTTTTTTTTTGTTTTCGGCTAATTTTAGATTTTTAGCAGATCCCGATTATATATATATATATATATAAACCTTTTATTAGGAAAATGTGAAAGGATAAATTCATTCATGATCTTATGTGTTTCTATAAATATTAAACATGTATCCATAGTTGGGGAGAAAAGAAAACAGTAAAACTCATCTCCATTAGTTCTTTTTTACTCATAAGGAAAATCTAGCGTAACTTTCATTGTGAGTTATCACAATTGTTTCCAATAAGATAATTGGTTTAATTTCTTTTATTGTAGAATTATAAAGGAAATCATTTTCTTTTCAATATATCTACCCCATTAGTTTATCGTGATACCTGATGTTCCGTAGTGGGTCGATAAAAATTAAATTATATACAATTTTCATTATAGCATTTGGTTCAACTCATCGTTTTTTTTTTTTTTTTTTTGGTAAACTCATCGTTACTTCCTATGGAATTTACTGGTTTCTGATTCTTGGGAGGAGGGGGTGATATTAGTGTTTACACTGTATAGTTTGAGATATACACTTGTTAGTAGGATTACAAAGCCTTCAATACAACTGATTTACATAATTTTGTTGTGAATATTTCTTAAGCATATAAGTCACTATATGTAATATAGTGATGATTATATAAAGATTAAAGGTTAATATACGTCGAAATTGATATCATTAAATTACATAAATCGTTATATTGGCAAAGTTGTTACTCTGGTAAAGGTTATTATGATATTATTTTAAAAGTTCATTATAAATTTGGTGCACAGTGAAATTGTTCCAGATACACCAGGACTTTATGTGGTGAGATCTCCGGTCCAAATCTACTTCTGTATTATTTTTAAAAAAATGTTCGAATGTATACAATAAAACTTACCAGTATCCAAGTTTGCTATGATCATGTCTTCCCCATGGTTTGCTTTCTCCAAGACCAATTCTTTAATTTTGACAGGGGAATTCCCTTGATTCGAGAATGATTCTAGGAAGTCCCATGAGTGTGTTGTGTGTAGAGTAACATCACGACTTTCAAATATTGATATTACATCCGGATGACCTGATATGAAAATAATTAATATAATAATATTTTAAATTTTTATATAAAAAATGATTGCTAAAATTGGTAGTATCCTTTACTGGCAAGCTCCTTTGCCTCTTCTTCTTCTAGAGTTGCAGCAAAAGCGTTAAATGCTTTTGTGAATGAATAAATCATCTTTTTTGAAGGGTTAGAATCATTGTCGTTCCTACATATTGATAAAAATACACACATAAGGAAAATAAACAAAGCTAAATATTACGGGACCTAATACTATATATATACACAAAAATGATCAGCTAAAAATGTTTTCACCGTAAAAATTCCTACATTGGATGATCGAAGGAGTACATGAGAGATCACAAATTATAAATTTATATATACTGGCAACTTTGATATCACAATTACCTATTTAATTTAAATGTCTAATGTACCCCTTTAACCGTGACATGCAACTCATTTAGTTGGTTTTTAGTTTTGTTTGTTTTTAACCAATCGTCTGTGTGTGCACGTACGTGTTTGTATATTAAGAAAAATATAGATATTATAAACCTTAGTGTGGTGTCAATAGTGGTGATAATATTAACTTAAATAAAACATTGGCCACATACATCGATTCAAGCATGACTTAAACATTGATTCCAAGATTTTTTAGCCCTTTATTAAATAAGATTTTAATTTCTATAGAAAACTTACAATTGCTTATATATATATGTATCCCTAAATAGTGTATATACCATTGTCCTTTGAAGTTTCTAATTTTTTTTGTGTGTTTAGAGAGCCACAAGGGTAGGGATGTGATTATATCCCAAGATGTCCCAGAACTAGGAGAGAAGCACTTATCACATGAGTTGTCCCTCACTCTCATTTTCTAAATACCCGATAAAGTTGTTGCGGCTACATTATTCACTTTTTTTTTGGGTTGATTATGATGCCAATTGAGCAAATAGAAATTAAATTAAATTGGACATATGGAAATTAATTTGTTCATAATATGTTGTTACCATTAGAAGTTAGAATTTGGGTGTATTGTTGTAGTAATTATTAAATGATGTGTTTGTATTCATAACTCATGAGGCGCTACGCTAAATGGTCCCTTTGCACAGTTCTATTTAGCCACCGTACATAAATAAAATGTTGCTAAAAATAATTAATTGTATATGTACCTCTTTGACACAATGGAAAGCAATTGGTGGTGTGATTTTGTTACAGCCTCAGGATCACCTCATAGTGGAAGCCCACCATTGTGGGATCCTAAATAAACGATGTAATGCTGTAGATAAAAAAAATGAAACAACAATATTAAATCGATAGATCACTTGCAATATTTAACTTAATATATTGATAAAGAGTGTGTGCAGAAGAAACAATATACAAAAGTATAATTTTTTCACCATAATTCGATAACTTTTTACAAAATTAGTTAAGTTTTATAAAAAAAAAAAGGTTATATTTTTATAATAAAAAATTTGTAACATTTTAGAGAACAATTAGTCTTGCCTTAGGAACAGCAACAACAATAGGTGTTTGTAACAGTGGCAAGATTAGAAGGATCAATAAGAAATCGTGCACCAAATTGATTGATAAATTTTCCATTTGAAGTTTAATTAAGGAAAGTGATGTGAGGAAACAATCAATAGTTGATGAGTCTCTTTATACTCCATTTTGTTGCCCCTTTTGTGGATCAAGCATTGGAATTTAATTTCAATTTTCCTGTTTTTTAGAGGAGGATATTGATTTCACATTTTTAGAGGATCTGCCTTTCTTTTTTGCAATGCACAAACATGAATGCCTCCCATTATTTGTCTCTTTAGTTAGTGGTAGATTTATCTTACAAGTTCCATTCATTTACTAGATCAATAATAAAAAACCCATTTTAAATGAAGTACCTTTCCCATTTGTTTTATAAGTACATATAAGTATCAATTAATCAAACAATTAAGTTTTATATATATTGAAGAGAACATGCCCTGCATGAGACAGATAAAATTAATTAAAAAAGGACAAAAGCTAACAAGCATGTCGACTCTCGGCGTCGAGGACACTTGTCTATAACTTTATACTAAAACAGGTCACGCTGACATCATCCCTATCTTATATAAAGGAAACATGTCATTTTTACCTTTAAATTTTTTCTCTCAAAAAAATGCATTAATTAAATGTTCTCCTCTTTTCAATTATGTTTTGTACAAAAGTCCTTCTAAGCATAATTAATTATTGGAAAAATTGGTCACATCAACACCTACCACCTTGGGGTTGGGCAGAGGACAGCACGACCTTGTGCCAAGGGTGCAAAAGGCAAAATGACTTTGTATAAAGGGTGTGAAGGGCAACACGACCTTTCCTTTTAATTTCACGAAGTGTGTATCATTTATGCTACTTGTATCGTTTGCACAAGTTCATGATTCCCTCCACACCCAATTTAGATGGTTTTGTTTTTTAACTCAACCCAATGGTGGTGCTGATATGGCCAATTTTTTCGTAATTATTTAGTTGAGTTTATTACTCCTTATCTATAACTAAAATAATGGATGTTTCTTCTATGGTCGCTGAAAAAACGACCACCAAAATCAAAATAATTTAGTTATTAAAGAATTTTGACTTTTTTAAAAATTAACATTTGTATCTTGTTTTAATGTAACATTAATTCATTTTTATTTTTTTTGGATTTATCTAAATTAATTTAGGTGAATCCAAAAATATTAAAAATGAATTAATATTACAAAAAAAATTAAATGTATATTTTTATTTACAATAAAAGTTAAATCTAATTATCAAAATCAATGTAACTAAAATAAAAAAATCAATGGTCTAAATTATTTTGATTTTGGTGGTCGTTTTTTCAACTACCATAGAAGAATTTTCATAAAATAATTGGCCATTGCTAACATCATCAATAAACAAATGCTTTAACATCACCAATAAACAAATGCTAATCTCTATGAAATTTTTCCCTGCACAACAATTTAAGAAATCATTCTTTCCTTATTACAATATATCCTCTCACAAATTTCAAAGATCCCTGAATAATTATTTTTTCCACCTAAACATATTATGACAAGCAAACATTATTTTGTTTCATTTTTTTTTTTAAATCTTCATACAAGTTTCAAAACTGAATAAATATTTCATCAAAAAATTAACTAATAAGATTATGTAAGTCCATGTTTTTTCCCACACATTTGATGACTAATGGAAAAAATTACTTAAATCATGCAATGCACTAGGTTAACCTAGTTGTATAAATTAAAATCATGAGAACTCGATCTTTAGCTTAAAATCTACAATACACTATCTAAAATACACTAATTAGTAATGTAGTTACACAGAATAATAACAACTAGCTACACATAATGAAAATAAAATCATCATGTAAAAAAAAAAAAAAATCAAAATGAGAGAAAGTAGGGGATGTTAGTGGGAAGTAGTCAATGGTTATTTACATATAATCTTGGTATATTCTTAATATTAGAATAGGTTTGACTTTGGGATATATGCTTAGCTTTTGTTATTATTATTATTATTAGAATATATACACAATATCCTAATAATTATACTTACAAAATGCTGATTTTAGTTGCAAGTAGTACCTCTATTCATAAGCTAATTTAAAGAAGACTTCAGATATGCTTGAACAGATGAAAACTGAGATGAATGCAATTTTATGTTTTTTTTGTGGAATATGAATCAAGGTTACCTTTTTTAGCTTCCTTGTTATTAATATATGTAAGACCTTTTTTATTTGGACTATTGGAAGAATATCATGTTGTAAACTTTGCTCTTTGCTGGAAATGCTCAAATACAATTATTAAGGCCTTAAAATTTGTTTAGCTTTGCATTTATTATTGTAAGATTTCACCTGAAATTAATTTACTTGCTGCAAAGTTTAGTCCCTGAAATACAATTATTAAGGTATTGAGTGAGCAAGTTGCAACTTTTGCAATTACGGTGAGTAACTTGAAACTTTGTTCAAAGTTTAAGGCCCTAAAGTATGCATAACTCTTTACTAGATCAATTAATTAATCAAAGAAAAAACTGTTCAAAAATACAAAAAAAAGGAAGACTTTTGAAAAATAGACGTGTTTTTTATTTTTTGATGTTATACCAAATAAACTCTATTATATTAGCAATAGATTCAGCCATGAAATCAACAAAAAATATATATATTTGTATTGGTATCGACCTATGACATTGTTGAACATATATAGATAAGGCAAGGACATAACAAATTTTAATAGCGATTTATGTAAAAGTTTCAGGCGTTGACTCTGGTAAGAGTTTTTTTTATTTTTTTTTTCACTTGCTCCATTTTCAATTCCTCCTTCCCTACCACTTCTTAACTTCATTTCTTTCATGAATTTCAATGATGGAAAATCACAAAAAGGTTTTACCTCACAATAAAATTTGGAGTTTGGGTTTTAACTTGAAAAAATACACTCCTTTTTATTTAATACACCCCCACTTTTGTCTATTTTTCTCGACTGAAATAAATCAATTAGAGTGTATTGATAAGTAAAAAGGGAGTGTATTTATCATTTCCTGGAGATCGAACCCCTAGTTAACTCTTGCATGAGTTTGCTATCTCTCTTTATGAGTATTAGATCCAAGATAATTTAAGTCATAACATACTCTTGTTGTCCTTCGGGATATACCCTTATACTCTTTTTATACTTCCTCCGTTTCGAAAAAAACGCAACAAATTGGATGGCACGGACTCCTAGTCCATTTTTTAGAAGAGTAAAAGGGATAGAGAGAGAAAGTGGGGTATGTGATGATGTGAGAGATATGAAGAAAAGATTTACAAAAATAGAAAGATTAAAATTGTTGCATTTATTTTGAAACTTCCTGAAATGGAAATTGTTGCATTTATTTCGAAACGGATGAAGTATGTTAAATTATTAGTGAATGTGGGTTTTTACCTCTTTTTATTTGTGGGAGTTTCCCACATTATATTGGGTTTTATTTTTTCAATTGTCTTGTCTATCTTTATATATATCTAAGTTTCTCTTTATTTGTTGAAATTACGTGCCCACACATAATACCGTGAATCTCGATATTGCTGAAATTTTGTTTTCAAGTAAATAGATCATTTCACCGGAACATAAAATCAAGTTCTTATTTCATCTTGTTAATTTTATTAGTATTATTCCTTGTCACGTACGTACGTAAAAACAATGTAAATAATTTCCTATGGTTTCTTTTCTTTTTCCTATGTAAACAAAAGACCAAGGCAAGAAGAATACATAAGATGTGGTGCCTGAAGAGGACCGTAATCAAGAGATATCCCTTGGCCGTTCTTTTCTTTTCTTTTTCGTATTTTAATTGTAGACAAGGCATTTAACAATGTATTTGACCATATAATTTTCAGCTACATATTAATAAAAAAATTATAGCAATCTAAAATTAATAAAGTATTCATTAAAATAAATCAAATAGGTTTTTTCGTGATTACGTTTTTAAAAATATATGACTAGATCGAGATAAGAGTTTAAATAAAAAATTCAATACAAAATAATGCATGGGAGTACATTGTTCATTTCAGCGAGTGAATATTTTGCTTCAAAATATCAAAATTTTGTATCCTTTCTAAATTTCTAATGCACAATTAAAATATTAATGGTCAAGTAACATATAAGAGCTGAAGTGTGTGAGACTAGGTGAAAATTTTAGTGCACAATTAAAATACTACTGACTACCGTAGTGAATGATTAGGATTGCACGATTTTTAATTTATTTTTAATTGCTAAATCGAGTTAATTTTTTTTAAAAAAAAAAAATACTTTAAATAGATTTCTTAATTATTTTAGGAAAATAATTTCTGATTTTTCCTGAAATAAGTTTTTATTCTCGAAAAATTAGAAAATATTTTTCTAAAATAAGAAATCTAATTAAAGTATTTTAAAAAGATTTTAAATTAGATTTAGAAATTAAAAATAAATCAAAAATCGTGTGATCCTAGCCATCCACTACAACGTTAGTCAATAGTCATAAGACAACTAGAAGCATCCGAAAGTAAGATGAATTAGATAAAAGAATCTCACAATTTTTACAGTTTTACTTATATAAATAATTGTATTGGATTTACAACGCGCTGATTTAAGCTATTCCAAAAGCAGGAAAAAAACACCAATATTAGTTAGTGTAGTTGGAGGGAGTTTGAAGGCAACTTTCATTTGTAATATTATTACAAAATTTTTGAAGGGAAGTTCCTTTTAATTCAAAACCCCGATATTTTAAAAAACTTTCATTTTGAAACCGTAATGGACGGCTATGGTAATATACATCCCAATTAATTCAAAATCCCAATAATAATATTGATACAATTCCTTTTAATTGGATTTGGTGGATCAACTCTTCTTCAAAAATCAAAGAAAATCTTTAGAAAGTATGTGTGGATGCCCTCCCCACGAAAGAAAGGCTCACAAGATGCAATGTAACAGTCCCTCAGTATTGTCAGTTCTGCAATCATCAAAGTGAATCCCTTAAACATCTTATATTTGATTGTCCCTATACAAAGGATGTATTCTCCTCTTTAAATAATCACAATTCTCCAATTTATTGTTACAATCATGATCTTTCTATTGTTGCTAACCTATGTCAACTTAAACACAAAATAGGTCTTATATGTTATGATCTTAATTCATTAGTTTTTCATGAGAACATAATCCCATTCAACAAATTACTCGCCAAATTAATTGTCACATTAACAACTGACATAAAGTCTTAGAGGAAGATAAACATGTCTATACACAGAAATGTCATGTTCCCCAAAAGACTCAAACTAAAGTTAGTTGGACTCCTCCAAACTTGCACTCTTACAAATTAAATTTTGATCGTTCTAATAAATATGTTAACAATACTACATCCATAGGGTCTATCATTAGAAATCACGAAAGAAATATTCTTAATTCAGGAGCTATGAAAATCCATAGTTCTAATTCTATTCTCTATGCTAAGGTGATGGATCTTAGGGAATGCATTAAAATGCCCTCTTTCTATAGCTAGGAATAAACAATATCCAAATAGAGGGGATAATTTTGCAGTAATTCATGCTGTTAGAAGAACTTGGTATATTCTGTGGGAAATCTACAACATCATTCAGGATACTATATATTATTGATCTTAATAAATTTGACCATGAATCACATTTATAGAGAAGCCAATTATGTAGTAGATCTATCTTGCTAATAAAGACTATAGTTGTCAACACATGACATACTGGTATTATACTTTCAACCACAATCTTTCCTTAATTGTCCGCAAAGATGCCTATAATTGTTCTCCTGTAGTGGATAACCAATTTTCCCTTTCCTTATAAAAAAACAAATAGATTTTCAATTTATTATTTCAATTTGATTAAAAAATGGCCTTTGAGAAACCTTAGAGACTAGAGAGGGATAGATTTGTACCGGCGTCACTTTTGCGTAAGACTAATGTGTGTCATGGGGCGTACGAAAATTCTGAACTTCTAAACTTTCTACAACTTGTTAGTACTTAGTGATTTCTTGCAAACTTTGCTAAGTGTGTTCTAAACACAAAACAAACACAAGTTCTTTTAAGGTACACGCCTATAGATCAAATAGAGTGTACATCTTTCTCCATTGTATCTCATTAAACATTTCGTGAATTCCCGGTGATCTGAGGGGCGAAATAGTTTAGAAGGAAAGTGTAGTTTTCACACCTTGGAGGGTTACATCAATAATCTCCACACAATTTCCTAACATCTGTGTCACGTTGATTCTGATACCATGTTAAAAGACCATCTCAACCAAAAATTTAAGCTAATAGTTGAGGTCCAGGAATATGTTATATACTCTATCACAATGGAAAACTTATTTTGCAATTGTGTTTTCCATTGTAAATTATTTTCCATGTAAATAAATTTACATTAAATTAAATGGGGCCTAAGAGTACCTAATTAATTATATATAAACTTTATTGTCCAAGATCAAATATCACGTGGGAAAATGATAAAGGCACACCCAAAATCGATATGGGCACACCTCATTGTGAAAGACATCTTCATGTGCTCCTCTCACAAAGAGTACGCCCATATCAATTTTAGATGTACCAATATCAATCCCCACTCTATGTGTTTCCTATTTACATTGCTTCTTAAGGCTTAACATCGAATTGTTAAGTTCTGTTTTGGCTAGTGATAATAATCCCATGTCAGTTTTTATAAGCGCACACCAATTTTAACCAAGAATAGCACTCACTTAATTGGATTTTAGGGTGTGCAGTTATCAAATTAAGTTGTGCATGAAGCATTTCTCGTTTGTTTTGGACAAGATTAAGAGAGAGAAATCTATCTAATCTTGTGAAAAGACTTTTGATTACATGTTTATTGTAACCCAAAAAAAAGCTATTGAATTATTTGACGACTCTCATTGTGCAAGGGGGGCCTAAACTAGATGTTGGTACTTTATCTATTTGTTTTTATAAATGATATTTATGGTAGTAGGCTTTCAACCGGGCCCTAATACATACAGATGTATGTGATAATGAGGTTCCAACCCAAAGAGAGTTTAATTATTGGTTTAAATCTGATTATTAATTTCGTTCAACAATTCTAGTTTGTCTTTTGTTTGGATGAGGTTCGTTTGGGTCAATTTCATTATCGAATTATATTGATTAGTTTTATATTATCATTCTAGACTAAAACATAAGAAAAAATAAAGTAAAGATTAACAAGATCAACCCATATTTATGCGCTTCGCCGATAATATGTGGACTATATTCACATGTAGAGGAGAAAGGAAGTTTCATTGATCTTGAGGAATTCCGGAACACAATAATTATTTATCAAATGGGGTGTTTGTTTCAAGGGATGGGGATTAGAGGGACTAAAGAGAGGGATAAGGACAAGAAATTGGTGGGTGGGAATAGACGAATATAATATGTAACCTTTGTTTGACATTTGATAGGATTAAAAAAGGAGACTATTCATCCCATGTTTGTTTTGTAGGATTATCATAGGAAATTATGAGTTCTCATAATAGAATTAATCTTACTTTTAATCCCTCTCATAATACCTGCCCCCTTCCCCAGGTATTAATTTAGTGGGATTAAAGAGGTTTTAATCTTTATCCCATTCCCCTTGAAAAATACCAAGTCCCTTACAAAAACAAGGGATAACTTCATTTAAAGGATTATAATCCTTATCGCCATATCTAATGTCCCATGAGGTTACAAGGATTAGGTGTATATATATAGATCCTAGTCATAGAATTTTGAAGGGGGCATAAATCAGATTAAAAGGCACAAACTAACAACCAGATTAAGTATGAGATATATAAAACTAGAGACGGACATATGACAGACTGGCATGAGGGTTTGATAGACCTAGCACGAGTTGAGCCGAGCCCAACATGAGGTCTCCAACGGCTTAACACGTCACGAGACACATGCTCATGCACTAGTGGAAAAATCTCTATTAGCATTGTGCATTTTAGCCTATTAGCATCGTGCATTTGGCGTTACAAATGAAGCCATTACAAATAGCAAACTTATTTGGACCGTGCCTTTGAATGCACGATCCAAATAATTAGTCTATTTGGATCGTGCCTTTCAAATGCACGATCCAAATAAGCAACTATTTGGGCACGATCCAAATAGTTGATTATTTGGATCATGCATTTGAAAGGCACGATCCAAATAGGAAAATATAAAATGAAATTATATTTATTTATTTATTTATTTATTTTGAAAAAGAAATTATATTTAGTATAATAAAATAAAATAAAATAATATTTAATATTATAATACAATCGAATTGTGCCTTTTGCATAGAGTTCTAGGCTACACTCGGGCAATTTGGAACCCGGCCTTTAGGCACGCATACATATCATAATACAATTGAATTGTGCCTTTTGCATAGAGTTCTAGGCTACACTCGGGCAATTTGGAACCCGGCCTTTAGGCACGCATACATATCATACACCAAGTATATTCATTAATAAAATTGATCATATATATTTTTATATATAAATATGTACAGTATATATAGTAGTACAAACACCAATTCCATACAAAAAGTACACCGAATACAGTTTACTAAAAGGTTCGATAAGTAGCATGTCAAAAACGATTCGGCAATAATTGAGTTACATATACAATTTTTTTTTTAAAAAGCCACTACTAATAAAATCCTTAATTCAACATAAAGGGACGAAAGAACCTCACCCATTGCTCCCGTACTTCATCCATCTCCACTTTTGTGTATGGATCATTTCTTCGAACAAACTCCTTCCAAATAATGTAAATCAAATCAATTTAAACCAATAATCTTCATTGATGTACTATAACAATTTTATTATCAATTTAGAACTTATTGGCATGACACTAGGGCAATTTAGAACGAAAACAAGTGAAAAAGGTCATTTTTTGCTACTTTTGGTTGTTTCCGTTCCCATTTCCACACTAACGAACCTAATTCATGTTTCTAAGCTTCATTGATGTATTATAACAATTTTATTATCAATTTAGAACTTATTGGTACGACACTAGGGAAATTTAGAACGAAAATAAGTGAAAAAGGTCTTTTTCCCTACTTTTGGGTGTTTTCGTTCCCATTTCCACACTAATGAACCTATTTCATGTTTCTAAGCTTCGCTCATGTACAATAACATATGTATTATCAATTTAGAACTTATTGGCACGACTCTGGACAAGACTAGGGCATTTTGGAACGAGAAGTAGTGCAGCATGTCATTTTTGGTTACTTTTGGCTGTTTTCATTCCCATTTTGACACTAATCAACATATTTCATGTTTCTAAGCTTCATTTTTGTACAACAACATTCATATGAGTAATTGAGAACTTATTGGCACGATTCTAGGCAACAATAGGGCATTTTGGAACGAGAACTAGTGAAACAGGACATTTTTTGCTACTTTTGAGTGTTTTCGTTCACATGTGCACACTACACTACCTATTTCATGTTTCTAAGGTTCGTTCATGTACATTAACAATTATATTATCAATTTAGAACTTATTTACATGATTCTAGGCAACACTAGAGCATTTTGGAACGAGAACTAGTGAAACAGATCATTTTTGGCTACTTTTGGGTGTTTTCGTTCCCATTTCCACACTAATGAACCGATTTCATCTTTCTAAGCTTTGTTCATGTACATTAACAATTATATTATCAATTTAAAACTTATTTACATGATTTCAGGCAACACTAGGGCATTTTGGAACGAAAATGAAGCATGTCATTTTTGGTTACTTTTGGCAATAAAATTCCAACTACGATTCATTTCTACCAGAATAAAGTAAAAAAATACACTTAATGACAATAAAATTCTAAGACATAAGAAACGAACTCACGCAGTTAATGTACCCATCAACCAAACATTATAGGAGCACACAATATTTGAATGTATGTATTACCAATGAATGCAGTCATAGGGTCCCTTACCACTCGAACCCAAGCCGCCCTTGCACATGTAATCACACTAGTAAATATTCGACAAATTTTTTGTTCTAATAAAAATTCGGTAGTATCTCCCTATCGTTATTCTGGTGAGAATTGCTTCACTACATATGCACCCGAACAACAATAGAAAAATAACACACCGATATTTTCCTTTTGACCAAAAAGTAGCCAAACATATGCATCCTAAAGAGAGATTACATGTGCAAAGACAGTCCCAAACAGGGGACTATTAAAGACTTATTCCTAGTGAATAAGTCTTGAAAGGATATCTAGGCTTATGATAATGCAATAAAATACATTGAAAATATGAAGAGCTTTTTCAACATATATTTTCAATCACAAAATAAACGAATAATCCACGTTTAATAGAAAATTAAAAAAGATGAGTAAAAACACCAAAATTCATACCTTACGGTCAATTATACGAACAACCCAAAATGAAGAATAGATTTATGAATGAAGGAAATCTGCAAAAATAAAGATACAATCAATCATGCAATTCTAGCAAAACAAGACCTAATTAATTTGGATAATTTGTTTAGTTATCGTTTTAATTAAGAATTGAGTCCTTTTCAATTATTTTATCATTAAAAGGAAGAAAGGATTAAAAAATATTGCTAAAAAAGAGATCACATGTAATAGGAGCTCATTTCTATAGTTTAATTTAATATATGGATGTAAATCGTAGCTCTTTTATCGACATCATGTTAGGCAAATATTGACTCTTCATTATGCTCTCAATGAGGTAAAATTGAAAAACTAAACTTGGCATAGAATATGTAAAAACAAACTAAGCTACACACTATAAAATAATCACTTCTAAAGTGTTTTTATACTTATAAAAAAGTAGTTAATAATTTACTAATTAGCATTCAAGCATTTTAACAAACAACTTGTGGGCATGAACGAATAATGTTGTTTTCTATTCAAACAACACAATAAAAGTATATCAAAAGCATTTTAGACCAAAATTGAACCATAAATCAACAATTTTGCAACAAAACATTGAAACTAATTGAATAATTAACAATAAAACTTATTATCAATTCATGTACAATTACATTTACATTAATTACCATTGAAGAGGAAAGAACTCACTTTAATTTGTACCAAAATATCAAATAAATTAGTTCAAAATTTTTTACAAGTTAACCATAGCAAGCACACTTAAAAAGAATTGAAGATAAAATAGGAAAACTAATCTTGGCATACAATTTGTTAAAACAAGCTAATTTAAGTTACACACTATAAAGTCAACTCTTCTAAATTGTTTTTATACCCATAAAAAGTAGCTAGTAATATACTAATTAATCAATAAGACACGATCTAAATAGGTAGTTACAAATACAATTTTTTTCACTAGTGATCGATCTTGTGATTACCAATGACATAAATTCATAACTATCATAAAAACTAATCAAGAGACCTTCGTGTCCCAAAGCCGTATCACAAGAACCATAAATAGCTTTCTACGGGTTTCATATAATCCACAAATTAACTACATTCTTATCTAAACCACCTAATTTACCACTATTCTTTCACCTTCAATGTTCCGTTGTCAAAAAACATTCTTAATCCAAATAATAACTTCTAATATATTCATGACCCAAATATTAATTCATCCAATAATTCAAATATTATTTCCAATGTAGCCGTTGCATTCATATTTACATTTCAATATAAGCTCATACTAATTCTCACTATAATCAATCACATTTACATACTTATCTTCGCATTACTTATCTTCACATTTACATACTTATCTTGGATTTCTTGTGTTTGCATCAAAATTTTAGACAAATTTTTATTTCTTATGAAAAATCAACCAATAATACATCAATTATCATTCAAGCATTTTGTCAAACATCTTGTAGGCATAAACTTCTAGTGTGATTTTTCACATAAAGAACATAATAAGAGTAAATCTAAAACATTTTCCACTAAATCTCAACCACAAATCAACAAAAACAACCACAAATTGAAACTAATTGAACAATATAACAACAATAACAATTTGTTTAAAAGAAATAATAATAATAAAAAAAAAAGAACTAAACCTGCCTTCAATTAGGGAAAACGCAGCAGTATGCCAGCGCAGTGATTTCAGTTGTCTGCTGTGGTTGCCGTCGGGTCGCAATCAACGCACGTGAACCACCGAGCAGTAGCAGGAAAGAAGCAGCAGCAGAAGACTAGGGTAGCACGAAGGCTAGGGCAACAGCAGCGCAGTGACTTCAGCACGAACACTAGGGCAATAGCATGCCGGATCGACGAACACTAGGGCGGTGGTTGACGTTGCTCAGTGGTGGTGGGTGGGCGACATTGCTCAGTGGTGGTGGGTGGGCGACATTGCTCAGCACGAACACTAGGGCAACAGCAGGAAAGAAGCAGCAGCAGAAGAGGCAAGCACAAGTCGGTGGCGGTGGTTGATGTTGCTCAGTGGTGGTGGGTGCAGTGGGTGTCGCGACAGAGAGAAGTAAAAAGTGAGGGCAAAGCTCTTAATTTGTTCTCAGAAGTCAGAATTCAAATGTTGTGGAAAGAGGGAATTAAAAATTGGGAGATGTTCCATTTGTTTTGTTTGGGCTACAACAACTATTAGGATCGTGCGTATTAAGGCACGATGCTAATAGCAGTTATTTGGATCGTGCCATACTAGGCACGATCCAAATAAGTAGTTACAAATAACGATTTTTTTACTAGTGATGGATCATTGGCGATGCATGAACAATATTGTCAAAATTTGGCACGAGCTTGGCAAGAGCACGATAGGTCTGTCTGTCCGGTGGCATACTCATTATGAGCAAAAAATCATTAAACATAAAAATTATAACTAAAGCATGTTGCACGACAAAAATTAAGTCGAAAACCATAGGAGGATTGGGCACTTGAGCATGAGCTATCCTTTTCAATCAAAGCACAAGCCTGACTCTACACGACTTTATCTCAACCTATTTTATACATAGTCACATAACCTGCCGAAGACACGACCCGTGCTCACCCTTTTAATATAATATAACGATCCGATTATTGAGGTTAGGAGTCGGGACCATTGAACACTATATATGTTGTCACTTTTTACTTTTAAATTGTGAATACTTTACAAATTAATTGAGAAGACGGATGTGGAACACACTCCATAGTCACAATAACAAATTAAAGTACTCAAATAAAAAATAAAAAGATTATGCATTTGTTGCTTTACGCCATACGTACAAGTACTTCGTATTAGACAAATAGTATTATCCATACTTTTGGTAGTGTAGGTTTTGGTTGCTATGATAATTAGTCATTACCCTTTGTTTCCGCAAGGCATGATATAAATACCACACTCTCACTCATAATGCTTCCCACCATAACAAAAGTAATTTCATTTTTCTTTTAATTTTAATTTATTATCTGAATTTTAATTTATTAAATCTTATCTTATGAGAATAATTTTACAACTTTATTTTGCAAATTTTCACTTATTAGATCTAATTCTAGCATATAGTATGCATGAATTATTTAAAGTAGGTTGTCAATTTAGTCTGGATTCGACTCAAGTCCGATCCAATCCGATCCGCAAGAAAAATTCAATATAAATATGAAATGTAAAATCCGCATCCGACTCTGTCTAAAAAATCTATCTCCGACTAATGCAAGGTCAGAGTCGAATTATGCATAATCCGATCCAAGTCCGACTCGTTGCCAATCTTACATGACATGCGTTCTAGTCTGATCTCCAGCTTCGACTCTAGTCTCTATAGGAAAAAAATAATTAAAATCCGATTCAAATCTGAAAAAAAATCCTCACCCGACTCCGACTTCTGTCGGGTCGAAGTCAGATCATGCACAATCCAATCCACGTCCCACCATTATCATTCCTATTCAAAAGTTACGGTTTCTAAGCAAGAAGTTACCATGTTATAAAGTCATGATACTTCCTTTGAGAAAAAAAAAGAAGCATGAATAATATTTTATTTTTAAAGTAACTTTATGCATATGACACCCCCCCCCCCCCAAAAAAAAAAAAAACCCACCCACCAACCCCCTCGCCCCCCCGCCCCCCCCCCCCCCCCCCAAAAAAAAAAAAAAAAACTCACAAAAAAATCAACCTAGGAAAAAGTATGAAATGTTAATACCAAAATGTTCATATACATAAGTATATAACAACCATACACAAACGCACCCAATTCAATGAAGTTGATAATGTACATATCATGTTTGATAATAATGAAGTTTGTATACATCAGTAGTAACCCTAATGTATCATTAGGTTACACCTTCACCTTAGCCATCCCAAGTGAGTACAGTGAAGGTTTTAATGGGAAGGCTTATATTATGTTAGAAACTGATCATGTAATAACAATGCCAACCATGAATTTTCGGACCGCCATGAGTATTGAAGCCATTAATGGAAGGTATGCTTGCTCCCTAGATGTATACTTTGGTGATGTTAAGGTATGGAGTTCAGGCCATTTTAGTAAGTTCTTTACATCAGATATTTGTGTGCTTGAATTCTCAAATTTGGGTGATCTTCAGTTGAAAGGGGAAAATGATGAAGTTGGTTGGAGAACTGGGACTTCTGGACAAGGTGTGCAGGTAAATTCTAACAAATTATATATATGTTTAGTTCAATTCTGTTCAGCTAATCTCGAGTCATCTTAGATTTAGTTCAATTCTGTTCAAAATAACCGGGTCCTAATCTTTGCTTGTATTATATATTAATTGTTTTATGTTGTTTTTGATTGAGAATATTATGGAAATATTCACTTTCACCTAAAATGTATAAAGTTATAAACATATATATATATATAGATGTGTATTGTCTTAAGAAAAGATTAATTCCATGAACTTTTGTTTTTGTTTTGAAGGTCAAATTGATATTGGCATTCCTCACACTCATTGTGAGTACAATATTTAATTTAACATTCTAGCTTATCTCACAATGAGGAGTGTCAATATCACTATTGGCGAGGGATTCCTAGATTATCAATATGAGAAACATAACAAAAACAAATCAAATGACAAATTGATATAATTTTGAGTAGAATTAGGGGTATATGCATCAAAATTATTTTATATTTTGCATATGATTTTGTACATATTTAATTCCATAGTGTTTAGTCCTGAAATTAACTACTTGCAAGTTGCAATTATATCAAATTATTGAATGGAAGTTATTTTTTATTTTTTTGGCTGGATTCAATTCAATTTAGGAATTGAAGTTGCTTGACACTGGAAACCTAGTCCTAGTTGATCCTCAAGAAAACATCAAATGGCAAACATTCAATTTCCCAACAAATATATTACTCTTGGGCCAAGGATTAAGTGTAGCTACTCACTTGACCTCATTTCCTACTACCAATAATCATAGTAATAACCACACCTCTGCCTTTTTTTCGTTCGAGATCAATCATGACAAGGTTGTCCTCTACTTGAATCTGGTTCCCAACAACGCTAGCAACACCAACAACAAAAGCAACAACATCAACAACAAGAACAACAAGAAGTACTCATATTGGGAATTTCAACCTTCAGGGATAAAAAACATCACCTACATTGAGTTAGCAACAAGAGGGTTGGAGTTGTTTGATGAAAAATTTAAAAACTTGTCAAGAATCATCCCACCTCACAAACAACCCATAAGCTTCCTAGCCTTAGATAAGGAAACCGGAAACCTCGGTTTCTACTACTACTCACCCAACAAACACAAGTTTGAGGCATCATTTCAAGTCTTAAATACTACTTGTGATCTTCCCTTAGCTTGCCCTTCTTATGGAATTTGCACATTCTCTAATTCTTGTTCTTGCATTCGGTTTCCAACAACAAGGGATGACGTGGGTGATGGTTGTGATGAGGCCATCCATACACCATCATCATCATCAGAAGATGAGGTAGAGACAACAATAATGCTTGAGTTAGAAGATGCTACTAGTAGTTTACTAAAGAATGATGATGATGATGATGCTAGTTTAATGAGCAATGTTAGTAAGGAAAAATGCGCGAATTCTTGCTTAAATGATTGGGAATGTAATGCTGCATTGTACTCCATGAATACAAGAGAATGTATGTTTTATGGTGTTGTTAGAGGGGTTAAACAGGTTAATAGAGGAAGTGGGTTGAGTTATTTGGTTAAGGTTTCAAAGGCAAGTTTTGGGAAAAACAAGAATAGTGGTTTGAGAAAATGGGTTTTGATTTTGATACTTGTTGCTGATGGTGTTGTTCTGTTTTTGGTAGCTGGAGGTCTTGGGTTTTTCATCCTTTGGAAGAGGAAAAACAAATTCACGGATGGGAATTGTTCTTCATGAATCCAATTTTAATTGAAAAGCCCTGTTTTTTTATATAATTTTTTTTATTGAGAATACATTATTGTTTATTGTTCTTTTTATATTAACGATTTCACTAGTTAATTGACTGGTATAAGGTGAGAAAAGAATTCCCGCCAAAAGGCTGGGAGATGGGAGCAAGCTCAAAAATACACAAATGGTTGTTAACCTATTTTGATAGTTTTGTTGATTAAGCACCATTTATGGGGGGGGGGGGGGGAATGTAACATAATATATTTTCAGGGATTATTAATTTGTCCATTTATAAGAAAACAAATGGCATGCATCATGTTGAACTCTTCCTTAATTATCTCAATGATTGTTTATATATATATATATATATATATATATATATATATATATATATATATTAAAAGCATCAGCATAAATATGTACATTCAAAATTATAAATGACATAATAGAGCCATAGAGGTTAAATAACTTCGACTATCACTCCAAAAACTTAGCCCATTAATGATGGTAAATATTAATGACGAGTCTAAATTCTATAATAAAAGTAGATGTTTTGAGCTCTTTATTAAAATTCACCAAATACGTAATCCAAATTCTATTAAAATTGACTCATTTATGACTAAAAAAATTATTTCTGACCCCTTTTTCTAGAACAATGCAAGGTCGCATTTTTACAGACGAAAAAATCACTCACGACCTCCTTTTCTAGGAAGGGGTCACATTTTTACAACGAAAATTTAGGGCGCCAATAACATCTTTTCTGGTAGTGTATTTTTTTTATCAACTTATTTAATCAAGAATTTTTAAACCATATATAATACTACGGTACAACTTACATTTGTATCAATAGTAAAAATTTTAGGTTAAAAAATAAGGTTAAGGGATTAGTACAAAAAAGGGGGAAAATTCTCAATAATGGTAATCCTGTCCTTTTTAAGTTAATCATTCGTAACCTTGAATTTTAAAACACCAAAAAAATGTAATATCATATTGTCTTCGTTTCTTTTTAATTGTAACGACTTGACATTAAGTAGAAAGAAAAATTGTCTAATATTTGTAATTAAAAAAATGGAGGCAGCATATGTTTTCAAAGGTTGAGGATTCAAAACTTTTTGTGATTTTCGCCTTTAATAAAATTAACTAATCAGTGTAAACATATCACTTATATATACGAGGTGTCAAGCTTTCTATTGAAAATGAAGAGTGACACGTGGCGGAGGCTTAGTAAGGGCTACGTTTTATCAAAATACAACTAGCTTTCTCTGCACGCTATGCGTGCGTCAAATTTTGAGCTTAATTGTTATTCAGTATTTAAAAAAAATCAAAACCAATACTTTGAAATATATCTGTGAAAAATTATATCAATATGGGTGTCTAATTGTAGAGAATTCAAAATTATAAATTTTGGTGTTTGTATTTTATTTTTTAAAATTATATATTTTGTAATATTTACATTTTAAAAATATAAAAACTTTCCTTTATTGTTCATATTGATATAATTTGAATATTTAGAATGTTGCAGAGGGTGTTTTAGAATTTTCGAGGAGGACACCATAGCTCCCATTGGCTTATATAATAAAGATAATGATAGATTAGATTATATTAAGAATCTTGCTCGCGAAAAAAAAAATCTTGCTACAAATTGTGTGTGAAATAGTGTTCACACACATTAGGGTTAATTTCTCACAATTGCAACGCGAGTTGACTTAGCGTAATTGTTCATGTATTACTCCATTTTTAATGATGATCAATTACGATCTAATATTTAAATATGCACTTGCATAAACAATATTAAAAATAGTATGATTAGAAAATTTATTTGGACTTGATTACACGATTGAAAAAGTGACAAGATCTAATTGTTGTCTTCAAAAGTTATAGATTTTAATTACAAAATAGACTTAAAGTTAAGGCGACAATTTGTCACTTTCGTACGCGCCTCAACCTTCTTTCCCTGTAAGAAATAATGAGTCATCAATTTTTTTTTGGGTTTTTCTAAGATATGCCCCTAAGTTTTTCGCCTTTCTATTGCATCATTTACAGGGCAATGCATAATTTATTTTAGGGAAATACATCAATTATAAAGGGTGAAAATCAGCTAAAAATCTTAGAATTTTATAGGGGAAATTACCCTCCCACGAAATGCAACTTCTTTTAACGGATCTATTAACGTTGAGATAACAGAGTGGACACTGTTAATTAAAAAACCTAAGTTGAGGGGCATAGCTTAGAAGTTTCAAAAAGCATGGACATATACAACTTAGAAAGCCAAAAAATTCAAAGGTATAGCTTAAAAAACCCATATTGAAATCAATAGGACAAAAATCAACCAAAACAAAAGAAAGACATTAAAAATTAAGAGCTTAGAAATGCTAAACTCATCTCATATCACTAACATCAGAGTAGTACGGTGGACCCATCCTCCATAGAGGCACATTTTTCTTCACAACCAATGCTTAATTAGTCTCACTGTCTAATATATAAATGTTGTTCACGTCTGAGAAAGGCAATGTGGGACAAATAATGAGCCTCCGTCTAAAATCAGGGTACGGTTTTGTTTGTTGGTTTTTTTTTTTTTTTTTTTTTTCGAAAAGATAAAGGGTTTTTCTAAGCCATGCGCCTGAGTTTTTCGCCTTTCTAAGTTGTGCCTATATTTTTTGAAACTTCTAAGTTATGTCCCTCAACTTAGGTTTTTTTAATTAATAGTGTCCACTCCGTTATCTCAACGTTAATAGATTCGTTAAAAAAAGTTGTATTTTATGAGAGGGTAATTCTCACTCTAAAATTCTAGGGTTTTTAGATGAATTTTACCCTTTATTTTAGGGAAATGCATCATTTGCAGGGCAATGTATAATTTATTTTAGGAAAATACATCAATTATAAAGGGTGAAAATCAGCTAAAAACCTTAGAATTTTAGAAGGGAAATTACCCTCCCACGAAATGCAACTCCTTTTATCGGATCTATTAACGTTGAGTTAACGGAGTGGGCACTGTTAATTAAAAAACCTAAGTTAAGGGGCATAGCTTAGAAGTTTCAAAAAGCATGGGCACAACTTAAAAAGTCGAAAAACTCAAGGGCATAGCTTAGAAAAACCCAAAATAAATATATAGTTGAAAAAAATCTAAGATTTCAATGGGGGTATGTTTATATTTGCATATTAAGGTTGAACTACTTGCTGCTGAAATCGGTCTTGAAATGACAAAATATGCGGGAATAACTAAGCTATTGTACATCTTCAACTTGACAATCAAGCTTGTGCCGAAGCGCTCACCAACCAAAGCTATCCAAGAGGAGAGTAAATATACTAGTGGATAGGCAAGCTAATTTAATGTAGGTGCTATTAGAAATATTAATCTAGAAAAATCTATATATAGAAATATCTAAGTAAATTACATAAAACTCTTGTGACAAAAAGGTCTAGATAAATCTTAAAAAAGATTATGTAATGAAATTATCTAGAATTAAATATTCTCAATTCTTATGTAGAAAACTCTAGATTATGTCATGTAACCTTATAAATATGTGATAGTATTGTAAGTTGCAGAGTGTGGAGTCATATGTACATACCACCAACCAAGACTAGATTCCAGTATCATGGAACCTTAGAGTATCGCATGTAACTCCCCCAAGTTTTTAATAAAAATTATAATCAATTCACTTTCACATTTTACAATATTTAGGTCCATCAAAACATTCGCGTGTGCCCCAAAATTTTTATTAGGTGCAAGGCCATTTTTTATGCAAAAAAACTAATCGTACTTGTTGAAATGGCCCCAACATTCAAGAAGAGGGCCCAAAAATCCTTTTAATTTTCTAATATTTTCTAATTAAATCTCTTATTTCTTTCCCATATTTTTTTTTTAAATCTAAATTTTAGAATATTTATTTATTAATATTCTATAATAGTACTTAAATTATAAATAATGCATTAATTTTAATAATATGTTAAGGCCTAATTTTTATAACATGGCGCCAAAAATTATCGAGGTGGCCTTGTGTAGTTGTCTCTCTTAATGTGTTGTTCATTATGCTTAACCCCCACGAATAATAAATAACCTTTAAAAGGCAGCCGAGGAAATAATGGGTGTTAGTGTGTTACTACACCCAATTTATTTAAAAATTATTCATACTTGCCTTTTTTAAGGTCATATTTTAAAAATTCTATCTTCATTTTAGTGTCATATTAAAACTAATGTCTTATAATATTACGTAAAAGTTGGTAGAAATTGTCTTCTTATATATGTTCAATTTATTTGCCTTTAAAAAAATTACAAAGCTCAGATATGCCAACTCATCTATTAATCAGATTAGTATGATGGACCCTTCCACCATAGAGGCACATATTTCATCACTGCTTATACTATAACAGGCTAACTGTCTAATTTATAGCTATTCTTTACGTTTGAGAAGGCGATGTGGGACAAATGAACCTCTTTTCTACCGTCGTCCGTCGTCTACGTTATGGAATTTTGCGACTTGACCAAAAGTTATATTTTACATATATATATATATATATATATATATATATTATATATATATATATAAGAAAATAAATATAGTGAGTAGGGGTCTCGTTTGTTTCATCTCGTTAAATAATTTTATAATATGAAATTTTTATAATTTTTACTTGTAAAAAATAGTAGATATTAATGGTCAAAGTAACGCATTGACATGTATGCAAGTGAAATTATTGAGTTTAGCAAAAAAAAAAAAATGAGGACGGGGACATTTTGGGTGCAAGAGTAAAAAAAATGAGAAGGGGAAAACAAGTCTAATGTTTTGGGAAAAAAGGAGGGGCAAATTAAAAAATGTAATTATAAAATTAACATTAAAATTTTAATTAGGGTAGTGTAAATCATGTATGAAGTTCATTGGACTTTTTAAAAAAACATTTTGTGGCTTAAAAGTCGTCGGAGGCATTTATAATTGGAAAAATTGTCAAAAATAAGTCAATTTTTGGCAGATTTTCCACAATTAAGCTAACCTTTCAAAATCTAGCATTAAGCTAACCTTATTATCATTTAAGCCAAACATATGTTATTTTCTTTTGTTTTAGATCATTATTTTACAATAATTCAATGTATTTTTTATTTAAATAATAACATTAGCCTGAAGCAACAAGTAACTAATATATTAAATAATCATTTAACCTATTTTTGGTTTTAAATGATAACAAGGTTAGTTTAATTCTGAATTTTCAAAAGGTTGACTTAATTGTGGAACATCGACCTATGGTTCGTTTATTCTCGACAAATTTTCCTTTATAATTACTAAATTTTCGCATGAGTTTTTTTATTATAAAAAATCAAATTGTCGACATAGGACCATTTTTTTTTTCAGTCTTCTTAATTACTTCTCCCCCCAACATCCCCTACTAACTAATGTACATAGGAATTACAAGTCGATTCCACAAGGAAACACAAACATGCGGAAAAAACATAGTCTAGCTACCCACCGGGTTGACTACCCACAACTAATAAAAGCTATTGAGGGCATTGTTAAATTAATTGCTTTATTAATAGTGGGTTATCAACCCGGTGTGTAGGTGTAGCAATGTCCCAAACATTCTCCTGATTCTAAAAAGTTGATCCAAATTATATAAAGGGCCTTTGAAATCAAGAAGGTTTTCTTTTTTAATCCATAGGAGACAAAAGGATGATTAACCTTACTTTTATGATTCAAGAACTTCAAAAGATGTTTAAGACATACATTGACATGACATAATAATATTCTGTATTTGTATTCATCACCATTATATATACCAAGTTGAAGCTTGATTATTAGGGTTTTCTTCTTCTTGGCTCTTTTTTGTTTTTGTTTTGCTTTGTTTTTGGTGTTAACTCCACCCAATGAGGGAATATAAATGATGCAAATTTTGGACACCATTAGCTTTACATTTTGGACCTTAATGCAAAGAACACTGTATGGGAAAATAAAATTAGGCCAAGAGACAAAGGATTTCAGAGCAGGTTATGTTATATATATTGAGTAAGATTATTGTTTTCTTGTAATCTACTGTATATATCATCAATGAAGCACTGCATGTGAATCAGTGGGTACGTGATCTTTTTTGTTCTAGTTCCCATTGTCACAGTCAAATTGAGCACAAATTGTTCGTAATTAATTGAAATTAAAGTGGCCTGCAATTTGAAATAAGTTGAACCGATCGAAAATCAATTGAACAATTGTTGACATGAAAATCTAGAACCTAAACTGCATTAAATCCGAATAACGATCAACTTAGACTGTTATTTACCCACATGCACCATCCAAATCAAAATGAACTAAATTGAATAGGATTCATTGATTCGACATGAAAACTAATTTGTTCCAAATTAAATTGGTTTCTTGTTGGATTGCTCATATTCAAAACAAGCAAACAAATTAAATTCCATATGATAGGACACCTCGTTTGAACCTGAAATAACTCGAACCGAAACTAATCGAATGAACTGAAATTAAATGTTTCTTATAGCAACCTGAAATAGCATGATCTATTTTTGTCAATCTAAACCCACATTTGATCTACTTATGCGCGAATTGAACTGTCATTCAAAAAGTAAATTTTTTTCTTCATAAATTTGAAATGAAATGAATTAAATTAAATTAAAAACATTCAATAAATTAAACCGAATTGGCATGAGCCGATTCACCCTAAACTCATACAGCCCAGGAATTAAAATCAAAACTAATGAACTGATTTGGAAAAAGATATTTGGAAAATTTATACTATTGATTGTCTGCAGGGTTATTTCCTCACACATTGCATGCCTACAATTACTAACTATAAATAGGATATATGAAGATGATAAAGTTAATTATATTATACTCCCTCTGTTTTTAATTAAATGTAACACTTTGACTTTTGTTACTATTCATTCAACACACTTTGACTACTAATTACAATTTATACATTAGGTAAAATATAATCAAGCGGGGTCTTGTTGGATTTGTCTCAGTACACACTATCCAAATATATATTTTTAATAATTTTTATAATTATACAATTAAAGATATAGTTGGTCAAAATTGTGTCTCGACAAGTGTGAAAAGTCAAAGTGTTACATCTAATAAATACGGAGGGAGTATTATTTTAGTGATCGTATTTGTTTGCTAGAGAACAAGAATGACTAGTGGGCTAAAATTGATTGGGCCTACAACTAAAATAATTAATCTTATGAGGTCACACATAGTAGTCAAAGTGGAACAAAATAACTCAAGGCCATAAGATCTTTGAGTTAGTAAGTTGTGTAGGGTTAGAGGTGTTAACCTAGATAACTGATATTATATAGGATATAATATCAGTAGTCGCGAAAGTTTAACATAAAAAGTAACAATATCTTTGAGAGACTAAAAAAACTGAGTGAAGTGCAAACTTGGGTACTAAACTTTGATAAAAGTTGCAGTTTGAGTACCCAAGTTGTAAAAAGAGTACTCTCCACAAACACTGTTAAAAATTCCATTAGTTTCTTTTGTTAATATTATTACTGTAATATATAACCTTTGTATTATCATATTAAAAAAATGTGTGTACTGTCACTCTCTTCATTTTTTTCACTTTCCTTTTTTTGTTTCATTGCTTTGTCTTAATTTTGATTTCAGTACAACCCTCATCTTTTCAATTTTTCTCCCTCCAATCTATTTAATAATTTAGGAGACTCTTTGATTATAAGATCGAGCTCCAAATACATCATTCCTTTATACTTCGTAAAGCATAAAAGCAAGAGATTTTTCCCCTTCTGCTCTAACAGACATTTGTGTTCAACATCATTATTCCCTTATACTTAAGAGAGGTCATTCTACAAAGGTTGCGAGTTTCTAATCCTTATTCAGTGATTCATGTGTATTATTATGTTTTCAATCTCATGATACAAGTTCAGAAAAAATTATCTGAAATTCCGCTATATTAGTGCATCTATATTTCCTACATTGTCTTGGGTAATGACGGATTATTTAATTTGTCTCTAAAATAAGAATGTGTAATGATCGAAATTCTAACGAGACGTGAATATCAAATTGCGTTAATAAGACTTGAACTGTTAAAAAAGAAGTTAATATAAATAATCAAGAATACAAAGATTTACATAGTTTGTCAATAATGTTTCACGTAAAGGAGTGTTGCACGTAATGGTTCGTCAATATCAAGTGCGCTTTGTACGTAGTCACGTAGCTGGACATAACAAATTACAATTTAAGTCATTCTTACCTAAATTACAATTTTTGTACTCCCTATATTTTTTAGAGAAATGTAATAGGAGAAAATTACTATGCCGTATATTTTCGAACTCATTTAATTATATTTTTTTTTTTTTGAAAAAAAGGGGGGTTTTAATCATTCATAGTAATAGAGTAACTCATTTAATTATATAAGATACACGTACTTGTTGTATCGTCACGGCTAAATTTGTAATTTTACCTTTAAGCTTTATTGTTGTCCTAGTCAACATCAATAACTACCTAAGAAAATTTAAAATTTGTATGATTTTGTTTCACATAAATTAAATTAAAAAAAGCAAAGCCGACGGTTTTAGCCATGCTACAATCACAAGCAAAGTCGACGGTTTTAGCCATATTACGATCAATAACTTAACTGTTGTTAGCATCTTTTTATTATTCTATATATTAAAAAGGGTTACAATCAATACAAATTCTGATATGTGGCAAGCCACACCTATAAAAAGGTTGGGTTTTCCTCCACTAATAATCCTCCTCAAACTTATCAAATTCATCACTGTTTTTGTCCACGCCATATAACAACGGTTACAATTCCATAAAAATTGGGGAATTTTGTTAATAAGATAGAGTATAAAATTAATTTTCATACATCAAGTACCTATTAATTTAATCTTTTAATTGGGATGATTATATCATATGATGATATATGGTATTGTGGAGTTAATGTGATAGTAAGGTTACGGGTTTAAATCATATATATATATATATATATATATATATATATATCAATTCCATTTTTAAAGTGGAGTATTTAACATTAGCAAATGGGAGACTTATGTTGGATTCACACTTCAGATCCAATCGGCATCAGAGAGTATAAAACTAATTAAACATTCGTCTGAGGAGGCCGATGAGTCGATGACGCATCCACACTACAAGGCCTAACGTCTGAAGAGACAATAAAATATAAAATCAATAGTATAAGGTTCAACCATCAAATTAAACTTGTGGTTGAATGATATTTTCACATTTGATTTGGATTTCATTTGTTGTGTATGTCCGCCTTCTCTTTCCTCCTTGAATTGCTGCTGCTGTACGCAATTGTGCATGTGATGATGTGTATTGTGAACAAGTTTTAAACATTTCTAAATGTTACTATCATTGATTCATTGAGATGAGTACTACTAAGACCCTTTTTTATATAAAAACAACTAAGACCTTTTTTACTTAATTATTGAAATTTTAATTTAGTTTAGTTCACTTCCTAATGCGTCTAGGAGTTAGTTTAACTCAGTTCATTTTAGTTCAAACAAATTATGTGTAGTTTAGTTCAGATAATTAATTCAATTTAAATTAAAATAAGATGAACTAACGATCCGTTTCGTAGCCGATCATAAATGGTGGTAATGAGAATGGATTATTTATAACTAAATTAGGAAGAGAAATCAAATTCATTCCCATGGTGATGTTAGTTTAACACCAATGTATCTACTCCGTAATTTTCTTCACAAATATCCATTCCCATCTAATACCGCCCTCCCCCATGGTAATGGATGGTAATAGAAAATAGAAAGAAAATTCAAGTTTGGGAATGAAAATATGTTTTCCATGGGGATTATAAGATTCTTTCTTAACAAAATTACACTTTAAATCCATTATCATTACCACAATTTATTACCAGCAACTAAACGGGCCGTAAGTATCTTACTTGCTCTTGATTTTTTTTCTTGGTAAATTACTTGCTCTTTATTGTTTATGGTCCTGTGTGGCAATCGACTGTAGGCTGTATATATTTTGGCTGGTTTAATTGGCTTGAAGTATTGGTTGTATGTATTGCCTTTTTAAGTTGGTTGTTTAAGCTAGCTGTTTGGAATAGTGTTTGGTAAAATTAATTGTGGATGTTGGTTTTTATTAGAGAGTTTGTGGAGCAACAAGCCAAAAGCCAACCAAAAAAGCTGCTCTAAGCAGCCTTTTATTTTGTCTTAAAGCTTTTCAGATAACCAAAAGCTAATAACCAAACATATTTTTTGGCTGTTTGACCATATTGAAAAGTCAAAAGCCAGAAGCCAGAAGCCAGCCAAAAAACTATTTTCCAAATAGGGCATATAACTAACTATCATCCAAATAAAGTTAACATGTAAGCTTATACTTCCTCCGCTCCATATTAATTGCAACACTTTGACTAAAAAGCTCTCACATATTTGGTCAAAAATGTTACAACTAATGTGAAACGGAGGAAGTATACAGTATCATTAGTATGCTGTCATGGTTATTTTGTCTATCTCTAGATGTTTTGTATGTTAATTAAGTCTATCCATCCCTGAACGAACTATATCTAAGTTACGTGTGCATACATAAATAAATAAATAGTAGTCTAAGAACCTCTCCATTTCTTGTAAGTAATGGATAGTTTATTTCCTCAATCAATAGTTAAGAATGTACCAAGGGGGGAAATAGGTGGGTTTTTTTAGAGTTTTTCTTTTAATCTTAATTGAATGAGGTGTCAGGATCTTATTATATGAAACTAGATAATACCGAGCAAATGCTCGGTTTATTTAACTAAGGTAAGTATTTAGATCTAAATTCAAGCTTTCCATGCAAATTTCGTAAAAAGTTCTTGTAGATGAAAATTTATTTAAGTACTTTATTTTAGATATATTAGACAATATAGAATAACGAATAAGTAATAACCGAAATCTATATAATTTTAAAATTAACTTATTCAATACATTAAAATTAGTCATTCACTAACTATTATTTTTTCTATAGTCATTTCAAATTTAGATTGATATCAATCAAATCACTCTATTTTCATAAATTTATGTCTTCTAACATTGACAATACAATTTTCTACAAAATTTTTTTATCAAGATTATGCACTTATCTATACTATATAAACTTATACTATTTTCCAAAAAAAAAATAATAATAAAAAAATCTATGGTTATCCTGTTGTTCATTTTAATAACTTTCAGAATAAATTGTATTCATTTTCTCTTTCATATTTTGTTAATAATATAAAAACAAATATTTTCAAATGTAATAAGAAAATTAATAACAATCAAAACACTTATTTCAAACTTATATACAAAACAATAAGCTTATTTAATATAATGGTTCATTCATTTTAGTTTTTTTTTTTTTTGCAAAAATAGGGCAAGAAATAAGATGGAGACAAGCATGTTTAGTTAAAGAATTAAGACTAACAAAAAATACTTTAAAATAAAAATGAACACTGATATGATTTTTTTTTAAGATGGATCGATAGTATAGTTTTTATTAGAAAGTAAAGTACAAATAATTATAATTTTTTTAGAAAAAGAAATAAAATAAATGATTCTTGGAAAAGTGGGAAGCATATAATTATTATAATAAATAATAAGTAGGAGGGAAAATTAAGGGTTTAGGAGGGAAAAACTTTTTTAATGGATTGTATTTTAGTATATAGTATAGATGGAAACAAAGAAATGAAGAGGATCTTAATTCAATAAATATAGAGGAGCGGGGAGAGAGCAATTAATGTTGCAATGGCACAATCATATTACATCAAGATTCGGTGTTCAAAAATAAATAGATATGGAGCATACACAAAATCCTCATAAGTTATATTATTCCCTTTTGTATGGGGGCATACCGGTACAACGGTATGATCATCTTTCCCCGGAAACAACCCCGGGGTTAGCTCACCGTATTCCTTGTGTGCAGGAACCACCACGAGGATCACCTTGAAGAGGTTGCTCCATCGATCGAGCTAAACTAGGACGGAACACCTTTGTTTCGTAATATTAGTTACGTAATGACCTTCATTTTTATTAAAGGCGATAGTCTAACTATTATTCATGTTTTGCTAAATGTAAATTTAGTTGTCCTTGAAAAATTCAACTGCTTATGGATGATATTCGCTCCATCTTCCGAGACTTTGTAGACTCCTAACACGTCTTCCGTGAAACCAATTCAACCACACTGCAGATTATAATGTGTCCCACGTGACATTCAACCACTACGTGATAACTTAACTAGGATGCTCACTTGCGCGCTCTAGGGGAATTGATTTAGGACTCCTTAATTAATTCCTAGGAATATGTTGTATCAATTGAAATATGTGCTTTAGATGTGATAGAAAATATCCTTGTGGGTTTATCTTTTTATCCATTACTAGATAATACCCGTGCAAATGCACGGTTTAATTTTTTATAACTTACTATTATAGAGAAAATATGATAATAATGAAAGTGCACAAGTTGTCTCATATATAAAACAGAGATTTGAAGTTGTAATTTATAAGATTTAGAGAAGAATAATAACTTTAAGCATTAATTTATTGATTAGATGCAAGGGTATTTATAATACAAAGTAGAAGAGCAAAGTTAAAACAAACTACTAGAGTCTAGGAAACCCTAAACAAAACCTACGTTTGTTACAGAGGAAGCCTAACAACCTACATAAAAGTAGCTAGATTAATAACAATATTTGACTAAGTAATATTAGCATGTGTTAAATAGATTATTGACTTATATCCCCCCGCAAAATGGTGGGCCGAGAGAGCAGACCAATTTTGGTAAGAATAGTATGAAACCGTGCCAAAGGTAGAGGTTTTGTTGAACCATCTGCTAACTGACCAGAACCCGCAACATGTTGAACCCGAAGCTGGCCTTGCTGGACTTGTTCACGCACGAAATGAAAATCTAAGGCTAGATGCATGCTTCATTCATGAATGGAAAATGGTATTTTTAGAGTAATTTGTTGCACTTAGATTGTCACAATAGATAGTAGAAATGCTGGCAAGAGGAACGGGAAGTTCATGTAACAAGGAACGAAGCCAAATAAGCTCAGCTGTGGTGGAAGCAACAGCTCGAAATTCAGCTTCCATGGATGAGCGTGCCACACCTTTCTATTTCTTTGAGCTCCAAGACAAGGCATTTCGTCCTAGATAAACAATGTAGCCCGAGGTAGAAGTGAATGTATCACGATCACCTGCCCAATCAGCATCGGTATAAGCATGAAGATGCATTGGAGAGTTACGAAACAACTGAAGCCCATGTGATAATGTCCCATTGAGATAACGAAGGAGACGACGAAGGGCAGCCCAATGTGTGTCCAATGGATTATGCATGAATTGAGAGAGCTTATTGACGGCAAAGGCGATGTCAAGTCGAGTGAGAGACAAGCACTGCAAGGCACCAACAAGAGTACGATATTCACTGGGATTCGAAATGGGAGAACCATCATGAAGAGTTAGAGGAGGATGAGCCACCATTGGAGTTGAGGTTGGTTTGGTAGAGGACATATTTGCACGAGCCAATAAGTCAGTTATGTATTTATGTTGACTGAGAAATAACCCAAGAGAGGAGTGATGCACTTCGACCCCTAAGAAATAGGACAAAAGACCAAGGTCTTTTAAAGAGAAGCGACGATCTAAGAGATCAATAAATTGTTGAAGAGCATTTTTAGAAGGTCCGGTGACAATAATGTCGTCGACATAAACAAGTAAATAGAATGTTGTGCCACGATTATTGAAGATGAAGAGAGAAGAGTCAACCACTGAATTAATGAAACCAAAAGAAAGCAAAAATGTGCGTAGCTCATTATACCAAGCACGAGGAGCTTGTTCCAACCCATAAAGAGCCTTACGAAGCTTGCATACATAATCAGGTTTGGTGCTATCTATAAACCCCGAAGGTTGACTCATGAAGACATCCTCAGTGAGTGTACCTTGTAAGAAGGCATTATTGATGTCGAGTTGATGAAGGGACCAACCTTTAGTAACAGCAAGAGATAAGATAAGCCGAACAGTAGTGGGTTTGATCACAGGACTGAATGTTTCGGTGTAGTCAAGACCATAATAATGAAATTGTTGCATATTATTATAGTGAATGATTCTACATTAGAGACCAAAATCAATTTAAAAAATGGTATATATATACATATATAAACATGTAAGGAGACTGAAATCAGTTAATCACGTGTATAAACGATTTAAATAATTTTTCTTCTAATCATCAATTGTGTGGAAAAAACATGTAGTTCTAATTTCATTAATTTTTTTACTGAAGTATTACTTCTTTTTTACAGGGCCGCCCCGAAAATTTTAGGGGCCTATGCTAAAAATTAAACTTAGGCCCTTATATTATTAAAATTAATATATTATTTATAACTTAAGTAACAATATGTAATTTTAATAAACAAATATTCTAAAACTTAGAATTTTTTTAAGAAAATTATGTGAAAGAAATAAATATTTTAATAAGAACGGAAACTAGAAAAAAAATAAGAACAGAAAAATTGTATTTTTGAAAGCCACCCAAGTACGTTAAATTATTTCTTTTATTCATTTTAATTATTTACAAACTCAAAATAGTTAAAAAGTTGGATATGAGAAGGTGGATGTTATTAAGTAGTCATAAAGAAAACAAAAAAAAATTGTATTGGAAAAGATGAAAGCTAGAAAGTAGAAATAAGGAGGAAGCCTATTCCAAAAAAAAAAAAAAGAAAAAGAAATAAGGAGGGAGGAGGGAAAATTTTGGAATTGGGAGGGAAAAGGTTTTTTTAGTGGCAATAAATTTAGTAGATATAAAGAAGATTTGATAGACATTGCTACATCTATCCACCGGGTAAACTACTCGGTACTAATAAATGATTAAAATATTAATATTTAAGTCAAATTGAATTCCACTAAACTAATTATGATAACCTTACATATAAGGATGGGTAGTCTATCCGGTAGATCAACCAATTTTTTTCCTTATTTGATATACTGCATGTCAAAAAAAGGCAGGGGAGAGAAAGAGTGTGTCTTTACATTTGAAATTTCTAATTACATCCACATGATTAAGAAATAGAAGTTAGTCTGAATTACGCTTTGTTATTATTAAAACATAATTAATTTAAAGTGAATTAAAATGAACTAAATTAATTTTAGTTTAAAATCGAAAAAAAGTTGAGTTAGAATGGACTAAAGTGAATTGAATTGGACTGAAATAAACTAAAATAAATTGAATTAGATTAAATTGAATTGAGTTAAATGAAAAATAAGCCAAAGAAAATATTTTATCTCTTTAATTGTGCTCCTTTATTTTATTTTATTTTTTGATTTATGTGTTTTTGTTACGTGTTTATACACACACACATAAATATGCTCCCTCAGTTCTTCAAAATTTTCCTATTTACTATTTATACACTCCTCAATGTATATTTTGTATCATAAATATCTACAATTACGTAATATTAAATTATATACCAATAACTATTAAATATAAATCATATATGTACTTATTAGTATAAAAAAACAAAAGTCATATGACTCTGCTTACTTTTATATATCGAAATTTATTTTCTTCACTTATGAATAGTAAAAAAAAAATACAAATTTATTGAACTTTGAGAAACAAATGGAGTGTGCGTGCATATATATATATATATGTACAATCGAGATGTCAATTTTGTATCTATATGTTCAAAATCAATTGAACATTATGTTAGCTAGAGCACAAGGGTTGTCTAGCTATATATAGATGGACTCACCGACACACATATCATACAACGAAGGTTAGCTTAGTTGGGAGCAACTTTAATTTCCTTGAGCATAACCTAGAATTGAATATTGGTATATATATTCCCCTCCCACACTCCTTATATCTTGAGATAATATAAATATGTGGGACCAATATATGTACCTTGCCGTATAAGAAAAGATACACATAGATATATATAGTCACGCACCCAAACAATCAAACGTACAAGTATATAAACCAATATTATATACTTTCATTAATTCCACGACCGCCATGAATAAAAAATCAAATAATTAATAATATATAAAAAGTAAGAAAATTAAAATGACACCTAAAGAAAAATATAGAAACTTGTGTGGTGCATGCAGTAACGATGATATCATGCTAAATACCATTAAGTAAATAAATTGAATTTACAGATTTCATATAAATTAATACTTCATCCGTTTCGAAATAAACGCAACAATTTCTATTTTAGAAAGTTTTAAAATAAATGCAACAATTTTAATTTTTCCATTTTTGTATGTTTTTTCTTCATATCTCTCACATCATCACATACCCCACTTTCTCTCTCTATCCCTTTTACTCTCACAACAAAAAATGGACTAGAAGTCCGTGCCATCCAATTTGTTACGTTTTTTTCGAAACGGAGGAAGTATATTTTTATTAACTTATGATTATTATTTTATTCAGTTGAAGACAGTAATAAATTTAATTGCTCACATGTTTTTTCTTGAATATTACAAAATAAAAAAGATTGAGGAAATGAAGAGTTGATGATTATATTATTTCTTTATATATATATATATATATTTTGGAATAAATATAATATATTTATATCGCTAGAGGGTTGTTATATGTAAATTCCACCCGTGAGAAGTGTTTGGAGTCATTTACAGCTGCGGGCATGGAGAGGTTTGACAGCTTCTATGATATGGTTTCTATCAAAGTCTCTATCTCTCTCTAAAAAAAGCTTTCTCTCTCTATAATCTAAAATAAAAACTAGCATAGGTTGGATCACGAGCAGATTCTTTTTTTGTAATCGTGCATGTTTATTTGTATGCATTATTTGCTTTCATATTCCTCCATCACATCACTTCCTCCCTTCTTCATTTCTTTGCCCAACCCCATTATATTATATGTTATGTGTTTTAACCAAAACTTAAGCTGATAGTATAGGCCCAAGATTAAGTCATATCTGTTATCAATTACCACTACAAAAAATTGAACTATAGACGACGGGTAAACATTAATAACGGGCCTAAATCATGTCGTAAATGTAGATGTTTTATGATAGCTTTTGGGCATATCGTTAAAATTTACGTAATGCCCAGGCCAATCCAAACTCTATTAAAATTGACTCCGATGGGATCGCGGCGAGAAAAATCATAACGATTCCCCTTTTCTATAATGAGGTCACATTTTTACAATGGAGAATATCATTTACGACCTCCTTATCAACAACGACCGGGTCACATTTTTACAATGGGAACTATTCCCATCGTAAATGACTAAATGACATCTTTTCTAGCAGTGCTTCCGTAAAATTATAAGAAGTAAGTAACAGAAAAAAGTATGATTGGATCATAAAGATAAGTATTTAAGTGTGAATATATAAAAAAAAACATATGATACATTTACGATAAAGTAAGCATAAATTTTAAAAAGCATGGATTGTATACTAAATTCATATATGTAACATATTAAAAGTTACCCTAAAAAAATAAAAATTATACTTGATACAAGTACTCATGTTTTGTTATTTTATTAAGGGAGTAACTTTTATAAATTTTTAAGTAAATTTTATTCCATTCATTTTTAACAAATGTTATTTACGACGAGAATTCCTATCATAAAAATGTGATCCTGTCGTAAAAAATGATGGGAAGACTTTTATATGATCTTGGTATTATTAGACCAGATATATCATACTCAGTGCAACATGCATTTATCTTAGTTCATGCAATCTCCTAGATTGTCACATCTAAGGGATGCAATTCGTGTTTAATATAAAGTACCTCAAAGGTACTAACTACTATTGATTAAGCTAGGGTTTATATTACAAAGCAAAATCAACGCTTCAATTCTGAGCTAACAGTGATTCTAACTTTGGAGCAAATAGAACAGTGATTTCCTTTCTCTGTTCGTCTATAAATATAGCATAAAAAAAAGATCGTTGCTTAAATTTTCAGTTACCTAGCTTATCAGTTTAACTCTTTTCAGTTATATAATCAGTTTTAGCTAGTCTTAATTAGAGCTGGCAATCCTCGACATGACACGAATCCGACATGACAAATTTACTAAGAGAAACCCGAAATCGAAACGACACGACACGAAACTGACTCGTTTTGACACGATCGTCTTAGAAAGCAAGTATATATTTTACATCTGTATGTGTAACTTTTTACATAATTAATGGATTATCCGAAACTGACACGAAAGTTGACATGAACACAACCCGTTAACCCATTTTGCCACCTCTAGCCTTAATTAGTTAAAATCAGCTTTTTCTTTTTATGCATTGTATAATTTTATTTAGGAATATTACAATACCCGCGAGTATAAAACTGTATGTATGTAGAATCAAAAATAATATACCTTTGATTTTTGAATGTATAATAATGAACATCTTCTCAAAAGTGATTGGTAACTTTAACTAATTTTTTGAAAACAAAAAATCTAATTAGAAATTTATTCCGTTAAAAGGTTTGTTGTACAGTTTATTGGACTACATACACATACGTAAGTCGAAAAAAATCAGGGCAATGTATGTCATGGCTTGCTTAACCCAACTACCAGGCATGACCAAAGAATGTTATGGGCATTTAATTAAAAATAACCCAACTACCAGGCATGACCAAAGAGTTATATCGTGGATTAAAAGTAACCACGATATAACTCTATATATTGTAATGAATGCGAGAAACATAATAAAGATCAACAAGAATAAACACCCAATAATGTGTCGACTATGTCCAAAAGTAGAGGAGATTAGAACTCATAAGAGAAGTCTTATTAATCTTGAGGAATATCATAATACAGTAATAATTTAGGTTACAAAGATTATGTGTATATAAAATACTCCTAATAGAGGAAAAAAAGCCTAAAAAAAAGCCTAAAACAGAAAATCGACCCTAATCTACACAATATATTAAAAGGTGCGCGAAGCACCAGTTATGCGACACGTAAGCATCATCTCTCGCCTGAGTTCCGCCACATATGCAATATTTCCATGTAGGATTTTAGTTTGGGTGTTTAATTATTAAAAAAATGTTCATAGTGAGGTTCGAACTTAAGACTATAACACATTAATAGTATACACTTACCAACCCACCTAACATTCATTATTATCTCAAATTCCACTATTTTAAAACTTATTGTTTTATTGCTCGAGTACACTTAATGTTAGTTTATTATCTAACAATAAATTTAATAAATTTCTAGATCCTTTTTTTTAGGTGCAAACAAAAGAGACAATATTACTATTAATAAGGCAAAAACTGGACGTTGGATAAGATTTAATAATAATACTTACCTTCCATGATAACTATTTGACAAAAAAGTTAAATTTAAATCACTAATCCATACTAATTATTCATATTATTGTTCCTATAAAAAACTATTAATATTATTGTTACAAGTTTTACCATCATTATGAAATATCTTTTGTCATATTTAAATCAAGAGAAACAATGGTAGTAAAAACAATAACACCGATAACAATACTTTTTTTATTTTACAAATATTTTTTAAATTCAAAAGACTCGCACAAATTTTTTTCAAAAGGAAAAATGATGTGCATTTTTTCCATTTCAAATATTATGTAATTACTCGTCACAACATAATGTTACAATTATTAATTATGCCATGTAATCTATACTCTTATTCTAAAACGCATCTTCTAAGCATACTTGAACCCATAATCCCTTAAGTACAAAAGTCACAACTTAAGCACTAATCCATATTAATTTCATTATCAATTATTCCATAAAGAAGTATTATAAATTTCATTGTTAAAAATTTTTGTTTCATTTGTATTCTGGGCTTGAGTCTCAAAATAAAAAACGTAGTGTATCATTCGATCAAATTAATGATGATAATACTTCCTTTGTTTCATTTTAAACGCATGAAAGGGGTATTTTTTGTGAAATATAAAATATTCGTTTGTTGTGTTGAAAACGAAACGGAGGAAGCCATGATGATGATGATAACCAATTTTCAATACGTTAGTGAAAGTATCAAGTTCCATATTGTACTATCTTTCAAAATCTCGTTCGGTATTTTACAACCCTCATTATACTATATTACTTTCAAATCATAAAAAAATATTGAAGATTATGAAAAAATGTATGACCCGGGACAACATCCGGGCCTAAATACTAGTTATAACTCTAAAACCAAAGCGAATTTAAGATACAAATTAACAAATCTCCGTCTTGACTTAAATAATCCTCTCACCAACAGCCAAAAACACATAGATTTACTACCTACGAGTACCAAGCATAATTCATCTGCCTCAAATTAACCCGACTCAAAATAATTAGCTCATTTAGTCGTTTCGTGATTCGGTTACCTTAACCCGGTGGCCCGGTGTACACCGGGCCGGAGAGTCCATCGAAACATAACAAAATTTGTTACATTGTCTATCACCCATCATGATGAACACAAGACAAACCCCAAAAAAAAAAAAGAGAGAGAGAGAGAGAGGTTTGATTTAAAAGGCTCTCCCACCTTCCCACTCTCTCAGGGAAGCTAGCAAGCTAAGAAAGAAATTAAAGAGCAACAAAGACAAACAGAGATGTCAAGTAAGAAAAAGAAGGATGCTTTGGAACAAAAATACAACCTCCTTCGTTCACTCTCCAACTCCAACGCTGTATTATTTTCGATCTCTCTCCATAGCTCTCCCTCTATCTCCATCTTCATGTTGTTCGTTTTGACGACTGTCTGTCTGTCTTGAGAGAAGACAACCCTAATTTTTGCCCACAATAAATAATATCAATTAGAAAGAAAAAATAAAATTCCATGTAGTGTTTATTATTTGGATATCTTTTTTCTTTTTTGATTAATTGGGTTAAAAATTTCTTATGCAGGCCAACAAAGCATCAATCTTGGTTGATGCTTCAAAGCACATACAAGAGTTGAAGAAAAAGGTTGAAAATCTTAATCAAGATATCACTAGTTGTAGCTATCAAGTTAATCCTTCTATTCCCAATAGTGATGAAGATAATAATACTCCATTTCCTAAGGTATGCCACTTTTTTCCCCTTCATATATATTATTATATAAAATTTAATTTAATTAAGAGGAAACAAAAGTGAAAGGTTGTCCACAAACTAAACTAATTAATCACCTTTTTTTATTTTTTTTAGTTACTTGTATTTTTTATTCTTTTTCTTTATTTTCAAAAGTAATTCAATAAGTTTTTCAAATTTGATAGTTTTCATGAATAAGCCTAATAGTTATTAGAAATTTTCTGAAAATTGTTGCATTTAATTAGAAAGTTGTTGAAAGAGAACATAAAAACTTTTCAAAAAAAGGCAACGCTCCGATCCAATTGCTATGCTTCTAAATTTATGTGATTTTTGAGATTCTTAAGTTTGCCTTTAATTTGATGATTAGTTGAGCTTTATTCATTAAAAAAATAAAAATTATTCTATTAGATTTGTACTTAAAATGGGAAAATATTATTACATTTAGGAGGTCATCAATTATGAAAATAATCAGGTAATCTACTTAAATATGGGTAATGCTATATATAACCATTAGCTAGGCTGTAATATAGATACGTATTTAATATATTTCATAGTTAAGTTATGATCTGATTTAAGAATATATGCTTAAATCATACATCGTTCAACGTAATTAAATGCTTGATTTGATTTGAATTTTTTTTTCTCTCCGCACCGTAAAGATTATAATTAGTATTGCATTTAGTATTTTTTTAAAAATATATATATTAATTTTTTATATGTAGTCCAAAACTATGCTCATTTTCTTAACAAAGTTTATCCATATCATTTAAGTAGTACTACGATGCAAGTAAATTTATGGTCCCAAAATTTTTTTTTTTTTAAAAAAAAACGGATGGAAATATCACTTATCTATAGACATATACATAGTAAATATGCACTTTTATATTGTATGTGTCACCTGAACACAAAAAAAAATGTTCATTTGTATATATATTTATATTTATGATCTCAAATTAACAAAAAAAAAATAAAATTAAAAGTACTCATCCTAAATTGTTTGTAAAATAAATAAAAAATGGATTCGAACAAATTTTTTTTCTTTCATGCTAGGTGTCATTGCCTCATTGGATTGATAATTTGGATGTATAGTAAAAATTGCCCCATGGATATATATATGATACTCTGCATATAATATATCATCACTTTTGATTGGATAACCAGTGCAGTTGCATGCAAAAATAAAACTTTAAAGCTTAATATCTGTAATTATATATTTACAAAGATTATATAGAGAAAAATATGTAAAAAAAAAAAAATTATGTTGTGGCCATTATTCAAATATTCTTATAATGCGTGGCTAGGGCTAGGGTCCAGTTGTTCTTATCATGCTAAAAAAAAATTGAAAAAGAAGGATGGAGCATTATTTTCAAATGGTAAAATCACAATTCACTAAGTTAAACTTGATTCTTTTGGTATCTAAAACCACAATATTTAATTTGGCTTCATATTCCTATAGTAAGAAGCTCGTACGAAGATGATCTCTTAGCTTAGTGGTAAACTAAGAAATTCCGGAATAATGACTCGAGTTCAATTCTCAAATAAATTAGTGTATATAACATCTCAATAAAATGATACTGCAAAAATATTTACAATATGATTCCCTTCTGTTAAGACTTATTTTTCTTCTTCTCGTAATGTGGACGTAATTATCATACAATTGGGAGAATTTCCAACTAAATTTAGGGTTTAGTTGTGCCATATTAAATTTATACGCCCAAATATGGTTGTTGATCTTATCATGTGACAAAAGTTGTTTAGGTGGGAATAATTTTTATATGAAAATACATCTAGAACGTTGATTCAATGAGATCTTATGGTTGTGATTTTACCAAAAAACAAAAAACAAAAAAAGCCCCATGTGTAACTGACCCTATTTATGGGATCAATTAATTGAATGCAACAATTTTGCAAAGCAAAAAAAAAAATCTAAAATTTATTTTTTTATCCATAAAAAACTAAAATTTAGAAAGTATTAAAATATAAACATCTCTTACAACCTTAGAACAAAAAAAATTATACATATCACAAAAAATTTAGAACATATAAAAAAAATCAGAACTCAACACATAAAAATTTATAATACATCACATAAAATTTAAAACATTGCTCATAAAATTTAGAAATAAAATATAAAATTTGGAACATGTCTTATACAAGTAAAATTTAGATTATGGATTTTTTTTTTTCATCTATCTTAGTTAGGCTCATCAGTAATATTATTTTACGTAATTTTAAAATTAGTTCTTTTCCAGTGCAAAAACATTAACAAACAATTAGCTAAAAAATAATAATTTTTTTAATAAACAACAAATAGTAATATTTGAAGCAAATTATATAAAAAAAATACATTTCTTATATATTTGGAACATGGCTTATAAAAGTTAGAACATGACTCATAAAAGTTAGAACAAAACATATACGGAGTACTTGTAAAATTTAGAACATGAGTCATGAAATCTTGAACTTGGCTCACAAAATTTTGTACATAACTAGGGAGTACTTAGGAAAAAAACATTTACTTTTTTTATAAAAAAAGATTTTTTATTTAAAAAACATGTAATTTTAAAAAAAAAAACATAAAATAATTTTCTTAAAAGGAAAAAAAAATTAATTTTTTCAAAGAAAAAAAAATCTTTTAATATAAAGAAAAAAATACACTAATCAAATTAATTTACCAAATTGGCTTACTAACAAAAAATAAGGATCAAATATCAGCTTTTAGATCTAAAAATGTCAACGATGCAGATTTATTCTCACATAAAAATCCTTCTCACTTAAACAATCCATTCTAACATGATAAAAGGTTACACCAGTTTTTAAGATCAAAGTTTTAAGGAGTTACAAAAATTTGATCAATGAACACCGGTTATGCCTACTTTTCAGATCAAACTTTTCAATATTTACAAAAATGTCATTAGTGATCATTTACGTACTCCTTTAAGTGTCTAATATATAAAGTTGCACTCGTGAACACACAAACCCACTCACAAACATATATATTAATTAAGTTCAACTAAGCTCCAACCCTAAGTTCTTATCACAAAAATACTCGGTTAAGGTTGCCCAAAAACAGCAGATAGCGAGGATCGATCTCCCAATCTCATTGTTGTTGGGAGATCAATATTTTAGAGCAACTGTTCCAACAGTCGATCAGGGCCGGTCCTGAGGATAGGCCTTCGGGGCAACTATCCAGAGCCCAACATCTAAAGGGGCCCATTTTTATGAAAAAATTACATATATATTATGTATCTTGCTGAACATTTTGATATTCTGACAAAAAATTTAACTAGAAATGTTATAACTTGGCCATCAAAAAAGAAATGTTATACTCCGTAACTTTTTACCATTAATACATGGTTTTTATTTTTTTATTTTTTACATAAGAAGTTAAGTTTGTGTATTAAAAGTTATTGTAAAAGGTATATAACTTTGTTATTTTGTTTTACAACAATTCGAAAGAGGAAAACTGCTTTATAATTTCATTGGTCTTTCAACTTATTTTTTCAAAATCTTATGCCATTATTATTTCCATTTTTCATTAAATCCATCATTAATTAAAATGGAAAACACCAATTTCATTGCTCTAAAAAGCTACAACAATCAATTACAAATTTCTTTCTAAATTCAAAGCAACAAAAAAAAAAAAAAAAATTGGTATATATTACGAGGTTATAGATATTTGACAAAATATATTATATTTTATTTGAAAAATGGTTATTGTTTTAATAAAACATATTGTTTTTAATTTTTAAAACTTTTATGCAATTATATATTTTTCAAAATTTTAAATATAGGTCCTTTTATCATTTTGGTTAGCGCCCACAAATCAGTAACGGCACTGCAGTAGTGCAGTCGATCCTCATGATTTATATGTATATATGTATCACATGCTTATAGAAGAGGTCATCATGTACGTATAAAAATCCAACTCGGTGAAAAGAAAGGCCCACAGGCCATTGGCCACAGTTTATGTTCATCTATACACTATTAATTACTCCTTTTTCTTGGAGCATATTGTACAGAAATTTATTTTAGATTTTAGAATAGTTTATATATATATATATGTTATAATAATGTTAATTATTCACGGATATGAAGCACTTTAGCGAAATATAGAATAAGCCTAGTAAGAATGTAATCATGCTAAGTTCTTGAACTAGATGGAATTAATGCCAATTGGGGGGTCACATGTCCATTATCTATAGCAACTATTAAAAGGTGCGCAAAGCACCGTGAATATACACATAAGATACACACAAGCATCAACTTTCACCATTGCTGCGACACATAGGATTATCACACAAACATTATTTAAAAAATATGATTGCGTTAAGATTCAAACTCAGCACTTAGCTATCAAATCCATACACAATTACCACCTCAACCAACTCTAATTATTGCTTCAATGATCACTCTTTTTAAGAATATTCTTCTATTGTTAAGGCTCCCTTAAAAACAATTATATGTTGCACGACCTTTGACAAAAGTGTTAGATTTGACACACTAATCTATACGAAATCTAAATTTTATTAAGGTTTTGTGATACACAAATAAAAGAGGATATCATTATTTTTCATCAATAAGTTATTGAATCTTATAATTTTTTAACTTCTTCCATAACAAAATAAATGTTATACTTTGATAATAAACGTAAGTGAAATATTACTAAAGTGTAGCATTTATTTTATTATGGAGGAAGTAACTAGATTTTGTCCCGGACGATGTCTGGGGTCACTGAATCAATTTTTAATTTAAATATTCTTATTGTGCAAAATTAAAAATTAAACTCTTTTATTGGTTCATTCTTTTCATCTGATTTTTTTTAATGTAATCTTATAAGATCTGAAATTTTCTAATGTTTGATTGGCAATAATTTTGTTTAAGTTATATTGGTTTGATGAATTAATAATGAAAGAAGGTATGTGGATATGATTGATGGAAAATCGTGAATTTACACTTATTCGATTGGATGATTCTTTAATAAAAATTTAAACTTGTTTTTTTTTTTATACATGATATTATACATTTTGATATGTCAATTTGAATAATAAAATGGTGTAGATGAGATGGTAGAGTTACGGTATTATAGGGATGGTGAGTTCAAATCTTAGTAAACGCTTTTTTTTTTGTAAAAATTATGGTGAGTTCAAATCTTAATAAATAGTAAATTTATTTTTATTTTATTTTTTGTAAAAATTAATTTTATGAAAAATGGTGACACATGACAAAATATGACATGTGGTGTCATGTGATGACATATGTAATGATGACTTGTCCCGACACATGTTAGATTGTGAAAAAGCTCAACGCGTTTTAGAAAAAGAGTATTGATATTTGATTGTATATAGTGGAGGGAATGAATAATATTGATAATAAGTGAGAGTGTAGAGTAGTGGTTGTGTAGCTTTAGTTATTTCTCATGGTCATGGGTTCGAATTGAACCTTGTATAACTTTTTTTTCTCCTTTTTTAGAATTTACAATTCGGTTAGAGCATGCAACATAGGAATACATGTGGCGCCGGTGTCTTTGTCTAAGTTGCAGCGAAATGAGAGCTTACGTGTCATGACACTTGTCGCAAAGAGAGGAGGGAGGCGCTTTTTAGAAGAAGAGAATAGATTTTAAAGTGTGCACTTTTTTTAAAAATTAAAATATGTTATGATTACCTATGTTATAATGTTAAATTCATCAACTATGTCAAATCATTTAATAATTAAGAAATATAGTTAGAGGAATGTTGAATCCAACTTTATCCTACCAGATACCATACACTTACAAACTTAACTAACTTTCATTGTTGTTTTATATATCCCTCTTTATGAAAACATATTGATTTATTGTCCAATCATCTTTTTCAATTATAATTCTTATTACACGTATTCAAAATTAAATATTAAATGTAATTTTTTTTATCTCATAGTCAAACTTATAAATTAAATCATTTTTTAAAGTTGGGTCAATTACTGAAATTTACTTTAAAATACAACTCTCTTTTTTTTTAACCAACTTACAATTTTTTTTTTAAAAAAAATTAAATTTCTTAATTAGTGTATTAACTTTTAAAACTTTCTTCACAAATACTATTAGGTATCATTTGGGTATGTGGAATTCATTTCAAATTAATGAATTCAATTTATGAAATTGAAATGTTACAATTCAAATGGCAATTATTTGTTTGGGTTATTTTAGAATTTGAAATGACATGGTTGTGTTGAGTATTTAAAATACACAACATTTGCTTGTTAAGCATTTGGGTTGGGAATTGAGCCAAATCCAATTCCAAATCATTTAACTTGCCAAACATGTAATTTGGCCCAAATCCATCATTTCAAATGAATTGTTTGTATCCAAACATAGCATATATTGTTTTATGTTTCAAAACATGCATAACGATCTTTATAACCACAATTTCATTATATTGCTTTCTATAAATCACACACATGTATATATATATAAAAACGATAGAATCCAACAAACATAATAGAACCGTATGGCCCGGGGCAACGCCCGGCTACAATACTAGTTATAATTTATAAACAAAGAAAAACAAATTCATTTGTTATGAATCCTTGTGTTTTTCAATTACCTTTTGCTATTTTGGCAAGTAAAGAGCTCATAGACGATGTTAGGGTTCTTATCAATAATACAAACCACCGTTATGCACTCGTTAATATTCTGTCGATCGTATCGAGTAATATTGGCTCAGTTGGAATGTTTTAAGAATGCACTAAATATAGAATAAGGTCTTAAATAAATGTACCAGTACATTTTAAAAACATGTTATTTACGACAGAGAATTCTTGTCGTGAAACTCGTCCTAGAATATGGGGGCAGAATATGGGGAGAACCACGGTTCGATCCCCCGCAAACACGTTGGGATGAGTTTAAAACCTTAACCCCGGGACGCGCTCCGAATCCGGATTAGCCCAAAAGGGTGAACCGGGTGAGTACACACCAAAAAAAAAATATGGGGGCAGTAAATGATTATTCTCGATGTAAAAATGTGACATCGTCGTAGATAAAGGGGAGTTGTAAATGATTTTTTCTGTCGCGATTTTCCAATAAATGATTCAATTTTAATAAAATTTGAGTTAGGCATTATGTGAATTTTAATGATGGGCCCAACACTATCATAAAATATCTACATTTAGGATGAAATTTAGGCTCATCATTAATGTGTACCCGTCGTTAATTGATCATTTTGGTAGTGCATATGCCCTTCTCTGATTAAAACACCTTAGTTTTTATGTATTAGTTTAATATTTTTCAAATAATTTTTGGCATCGAAATATGGGTATAGAGAAAAGGTATGAATTGTTTTCAAATTATTGGAAAAATATCGGTGTTTGTTAGCAATAAAAAGGTACACGGAATTCCTAAAAAATTAGGGGTATCTCGTTAATTTTGATCCTATCTGATAAAAGGTGTTATCAATCGTGACAATTCATTTGTTCTTGTTACATTGGATGTGTTTTGATGAATTGGTAACATTATTATTATTATTGTTGTTTACCACGTAAAATGTAATTATTGTTGTTTTCACATTGACTCATACTTTGCTTCGTTCTTAACCAATAAGCTTGTTCAATAATCAACATTAAAGCTTTCAAATCAAAAAAATTATAATATGATCGATTAAGGCAGCGCTATCAGATTGGGTCAGAACTGATTTAATTGAACTGAACTAACTGAAATTAAACTATTTTGGGTCGACCTGAAATTACCTGAAACTGAAAGTGAACTGAACTGAATGAACTGATAACTGAAAGGCAACTGAAAAATATCAAACTGAACTGAACTGAATCTGAAACCAACTGAAACTGAAGTTAACTACTAAATATCTGAACATAGCTGAACTGAACTGAAACTGAACTGAAAATCGAGTATCTGAAAATAACTGAACTGAACTGAAAATCGAGTATCTGAAATTAACTGAACTAAAACTGAACTGAAAAGAGGACAACTGAAGCTAACTGAAACTGAACTGAAAATATGATAATTGGATCTAACTGAAACTAAAAATGACTTGAAACTAATTTAATTTGAATCAAAAAATGGTACAATATTATCCGAACTGTTTTGAAACTGAACAAATACAGCACTGAAATGAAATTGATCTGAACATTAACTGAAACCGATACTAATTTTAACCGAACTAAAAATGGAAATAAACTGAAATTGATTACGTAATTAACAATTTTATACAACCATGTGAATATGATCGATTTATTATAAAATTACTTGTGAATTGTGACATTTGTGAGTTGTGACTTGTAGTATGATTGGAAAAATTAATAATAATTCAAATTTTATTTTAAAAAATTATTTAATATCATTAATTAAATCAATATATTAAAAGTAATCATTGAAATTATAATATTAATTGGATGTTTAATGGGTAACATAAAATTAATCAATTAATGTTAGGTTTTAATTTTGTATAACATTTGGCGTACTTTTGTTTTCAATGATGAGTAGGTACAATTCAAAAGTAATTCCTAACAACAATTTAAAAATACAAAATAACACAAAACATAGAGAAAGAATTGTTTTATAGATCTTGATTAAGATACCCGCAAAACTTACAAGCTGATTAAAAAAATGTACAACTACAAAATTACAAATATTTAAAACTAGATACCTTTATGAACCTTGTTGAAAATTGAAAATTTTTTGAGCAACAACTATTTTTGTTTCTTTCTTCTGAGTTGACTTAACATCATTAGGTAAAGTTGCAAATATAAACCACAAAAGTGTTGTCTATATATCAATATATGGGCTCTCATGTCAAATAATAAAGTGAAAGCCAAAAGGCTTAATTATTGTTATAATAAGACACTCATCATCGAGCACTTGTACCAAAAAAACTCCAAATAGATAACCAAATAAAGGCTTCCAACTTAAATTTAGCTGAAATGAGATAGAACTGAAACTAATTGTTTTAAGAAAATATTTAAAATATTGAACTGAAATTGAAAATAACGGTTAAAATTTTGTATATATAAAAAAATTGAAACTAACCAAACTGAAACTAAATTAATAGGTTCAAAGGTTATATCCAAAAAAAAAAATTAACTGAAATTGAAATAAAACTAAACTGGAAATTAATTGTTACAAAATTATAATCTCAAATGACCTGAACTAAAGCTAACCGAACAAAAAAAACTGTAACCAAAATTGAACTGAACTATCGACATTTTGAACTGAACTGAACTGCACCCGTTCAAATTTTTAACTGATTGGTTAAACTGAATAATTAACTGAAACTGAACTGAATTGAAATATGTCCGTACAAAAACTGAACTGAAAAAAAAATTATCTGAAATTAACTGAACTGAAACAATCCAAATTGATTTATTAAAACCAAAACTTAACTGTTGACCTGAATTGACAATGTTGGACTCAGGTAATATAACAAATTAGCAATAAGATATCCGAAATATATTTTTTTTGGAAAATAAAGATACACCCTATGTTTGTCCTATATCGGGTACAAGCAAGGGGCCGGGGGAGGGGGATGAGGGATTGACCCCAGGTCTAAGCCTTCTACCTCAATAAGATATATTTGTTAACTAAATTTAATCATTATCATAAGATATTAGATATTTGAAAAATGTATGAGAAGTAAAGTTATTTAAACATTTTTTTAAAATTTTTATGCTTCTAAAAGTTTAATGTAATTAATTTTTTTTTAATTGTTAACGTGCTTGTTAATTAATGTGTTTGTTGTTTATTGAATACTTATTAGGTGAGTGTAGAAAAGGTAGAAAAGGGGTTCCTAGTGAATGTGATTTCAGAAAGAAGTTGCCCGGGATTGTTAGTTTCCATTCTTGAAGCCTTTGAAGAACTAGGGCTTGAAGTGCTTGATGCTAAAGCTTCTTGTTCTGATTTCTTTGAGCTCAATGCTCTTGGCGAAAAGGTATATATCCATGCCTTCATAATAATAAAATAATTATTATTTTTACGTTATAACACTCTGTATATTGTTTTACAACAAATTATTTTGCACACATTTTAATGAAAATATTAATTAACACCGCCAACATCTAAATTTGTTGTTGTTTGTGTTGAAATTGTATTAATTAAGTTTCCAACCTTAAATCTATTCCTTCAAAAATAACATGCAAAATAGTCTGTTGGAAATAAAAATGGAAAAAGTTGAAAAAAAAAATCCAAAATTTGGAGTGTCTTCGATCATTAAAAATGGTTTCAATATTTAACTTTATGTAGATCATGTTTCACTAGGTACCAATAAAGGAAGAAGTTGCACCAACTTTGAGAACGATAAAACTTGTTATTAAAGATGGAAGAAGTGCAAGGGTTTGAATTATTTTTGACAATTAATCCAATAAAAAAATGAACAAATATAAAATTTTACATAAAACTAATTTCGAGGTTCCTTTGTTTAAATTATGTTACTTTTGTTTACATCCTTAAATATATTCTTTAAAATACTTGTAAATTAAAAAAAAAGTTATGGAAAAAAAAAGAAACGGATGAAGTATAACATTTTGGGGGAAAAAAACTATAAAAAAGTTTACGATTTTTTAGGTATGGAGGAAGGAAATTACTTTTTGCTCTTTTTTGGTGCATTTTTAATTTATTTAACTCTTTCAATGTGAAACGATACAACTAAATATTCCCAAAATATAACACTGAAAAGCAAAATTAAGAAATAGAAGAATCAAATGAAATGAATTTTATTACTTGGAATCAAAAGTCTGCTACTGTAAACAAGGAAGCCATATATATAGGCAGAGAAGGAGCAGAATGCTCGAGCAGCCAGAAAACAAGAAAAAGAAAAGGAAAGTAAAGAAAGAAAGAAAGTCTAACTAACCTAAAACAACTAAAATAAAATAATTAAAAAAGAATAAACTACATATTCCCATACTCCCCCTTCAAGCTTGACTTGGGGACAAGACAAAGCTTGGAACATAAGAAATTATGCTGAGAAGAACTTAAAGGCTTAGTGAGAACATCAGCATATTGAAATTTAGTTGAAACATGGGAAGTGGTAAGAAAACCAGCCTCTATCTGCTCTCTGACATAATGCATATCACGCTTTAGGTGCTTGGTTTTCTCATGAAACTTAGGATTATGAGCTAAAGCCTCTGCTGATTTATTGTCACAATGAAGAGTAATTGGTAGCTTGACTTGCACACCCAGATCTTGAAGCAATCCTTCTATCCAGACCAATTCACTGGTTGTGTATGACATACACCTATATTCTGCTTCTGCAGAAGATTTGCTCACAGTTGTTTGTTTCTTGGTTTTCCAAGAAATAATATGAGAGCCTAAGAAGACAATATAGGCATTTAAAGACCTGGAAGTGAACTGGCATGACCCCCAGTCTGAATCACTAAAGGCACTAAGAGTTAAGTCATTGTTAGTTTTGTAATATAGCCCATAATCTGTTGTTCCTCTTAGATACTTTAAAGTATGCAATGCTGCCCTAAGATGTGGTGTTCTAGGCTTGTTCATAAATTGACTTAGATGATGTACTGTGTAAGACAAATCAGGTCTTGTGATGCTTAAATAAATTAGCTTTCCAATTAGTCTTCTATAGACCTCTGGATCCTGCAGCTCTTCTCCTTGATCCAAGGTTAGTTTCAGTCCAATGGTAAGAGGAGTGGTCACAGGCAAGCAATCTTTCATTCCTGCATCTTCCAAAATATCATCAGCATATTTCTTTTGAGACAAAAATACTCCTTTAGCATTTCTTTTAATTTCAATTCCAAGAAAATAATTCAACTCTCCTAAATCTTTAATAGTAAAGGCATGATCAAAGGCAACTTTAATTGAATTGATTTGAGATTGAGAAGTACCTGTAATGAGAATGTCATCCACATAAACCAAGAGAACTATAAATTCACCTTTCTTTGTCCTTGTGTATAAGGAGTAATCCTGTTTTGATTGCACAAATCCTAGGGACTTAAGGAATTTATTCAATTCTTTATTCCATTGCCTAGATGCTTGTCTTAAACCATACAATGATTTAAGTGATTTACACACTTGGCCTTCTTTGGCCTTATGATAACCTGCAGGAGGTCTCATATATACATCCTCATCAAGATAACCATGCAAGAAAGCATTATTCACATCCAATTAATGCATAACCCAATTTTTTGAAATAGCAAGTGAAATAACAACCCTAACTGTGGCTAATTTAGCTACAGGAGAAAAAGTTTGGTCAAAGTCTATCCCTTCCTTTTGTTGATAACCAATAGCAACTAATCTAGCTTTGTACCTATCTACAGACCCATCTGGCTTAAGCTTAGTCTTATACACCCATTTGCAATTAATGGCTTTCTTTCCTGTAGGTAAATCAGTCAATATCCAGGTTCCATTAGATTCTAAAGCCCTTAGTTCATCATTTATAGCATTTATCCATTCTGGTGAATTTTTGGCTTGATTATAGTTATTAGGCTCATGACTTACATTAACAGCAAAGGATTGGGATTCACTTGAAGTATCATCATGATTATTCCTATGAGGTGCATATGAAACAATAAAATCATTGTATTTAGATGGCCTTTGAATGTGCCTAGTATTAGGAACAAAATTATTCTGGTCTAATATCTGAGTATTGGAATCAACAGATTCTGTTCTGCTTGGAGACATATTTTGTTCTGTTATGTTTTCAGGTGTTAGATTCTGATCAGAATTCTGTTCTGAGATGGAATTTGGTGCAACATCAGTAGCATGATTATTGAAGTGTTCAGACAAGGTAGGTGTTCTAAGCAAGTCATTAGCATCAGCATTATCTCCTGACTCCACAGGATGGTCCAAGCAGGTTATGCCCTTATTTTGAATGTTTTCTGATCCATATGTCACTAAATCATGTTTCTCAGAAATATTTTGTATTTGTTCATTATTTTTGTTAAAAGGAAAGCAAGTTTCATAAAAAACAACATCCCTTGAAACAAATATTCTTTTGGTCTCCAAATCAAACAATTTATATGCCTTTTGACCATAAGGATATCCTATAAACATGCACTTTCTTGCTCTTTTGTCAAATTTATCCCTTGTTCTATCATTATTATGAGCATATGCCAAACATCCAAAAACTCTTAAATTTTCAAAAATAGGCAATTTATTAAACAAAACTTCATATAGAGATTTCCATTGTAAGATCTTAGTTGGCATCCTATTAATCAAATAAGTAGCTGTAAGTAAACATTCTCCCCAAAATTTTTTTGGCAAATTTGCTTGAAATCTCAAACATCTAGATACTTCTAATAGGTGCTTATGTTTTCTCTCCACCCTACTATTTTGTTGAGAAACCCCAGGGACACTTCTTTGATGATATATGCCCTTTTCTCCAAAAAATTTCAAGCATAACCTATTGATTATTTCAGTCCCATTATCTGATCTAACCCCTTTAACCTTGGTACAGAATTTTGTTTCCACCATAGCAAAGAATTCAATAATGCAAGCTAAAACTTGTTCTTTATTATGTATCAAATAAGTCCATGTAATTCTACTATGGTCATCCAAAATGGTCAAAAAATATCTAGCACCTCCTAAGGAATGTACCTTATAAGGTCCCCATAAGTCCATATGAACTAAATCAAAGCATTTGATAGCTCTATTTACACTATTATAGAAAGGTAATTTATGAAATTTGGAAATAGAACAAACATGGCAATTGTATTCCTTCAAGCTATCACACTTACAATCATTAATGTGTATCATTTTTGATAAAGAAGTATTGTAACGACCCGACTTTTTGGACTTGTCGATTTACGAAGGGAAATCGACAAACGGGTCATTACTTAAACAAATAAACTATAAATTAAATTAATCAATTAAAATTATGCAACTTTTATTAAATTACTGTTCTATAATCCAAAAGTCAAAAGACATAAAAATACCCTAAGTGTTACATTAACCAAAGATAATTGTCTTCCCAACAGGCTGGGATTATAAATTAAGAAAAAAACTGTAATACTGTCTTAAAAGTTCTGGAATAGCTAAAATAAATCTAAACTCCTAACACACTCGAGCCCATCCAACGGAAGCCCGTTCTATGCTGCTGCATCGTCACCTGAAACTGAGGGGGGGTCCACCGTCAGTGGCGAGTAACTAGGCTGTCCCGCTTAATTGAGGGACCGCTAAACACATAATATCATAGAATATACATATGAAAAAAAAAACATGCATACAACGTGATACAATGTATACCAAAAATATACGAGATACGTATAAAATACGTACAAAAATACGTATACGAATACGTATAAAAATACCTGCAGAAATACGGTTAGAAATACGTACAGAATACGTATACAATGAATACAAGTACGTACACATACAAATACAAATACACATAACATACATACACAGCGGAAGACTTATACAAATGTTTCTTAACTTATACCATATCAATATCATAAAACCCGTAGTCACATCATATCTTAACTTATATCATATCATAATTTTCATATCATCTTTAACATAACATATCATCTTTGCGGACTGTCTTCTTCAGCTCGTAGCGAACCTTTGCGTTCGCAACTTTCCTAAAACATGTCGGGGTGAACCTTTGCGTCCCACCCGTAGCCCTCCTTTGCGAGAACTAAGCCTAAGCTATGGCCATAACCCCTAAATAGCCCTCCTTTGCGAGCACTACCTAGACGACTCCATATTCTAGAACCAAGAACTGCGCGGGGGAACTCGTGTGTTCGTCCCATTGAGCAGTGGCGTCGACTAAACCCGATTGGTGACCTTTGCACCACTGCACAGGCGTCCTTATCTTACTTAAATCGGGAAGTACTAGGTGGCCGTAATCGGAAATAAAATGTTCGAAATCCCAGGAAAGAGAGGTGCGGCACGTATATTGGCCACCTTAAATACCAAGTCTTTCCTAGCCAGAGATCGAAACAAATTAATATCCTTTTACTCTGTTTCCTTTCCTACCCTTTTAATATCTTATTATAACTTAATATAACTTATCCCTATTGCTACTTAATAATATTAATAATACTAACAACTACACTACTAATATTATTCGTAAAATTAGTAATGATAGTATTATCTATCCTTCATATTACAACTTATCCCTAATAATTCCTTTAATAAAATAAATTCCTAAAATATTCCCAATATTATTGTAAGTCTAAATTAAACTAAATTGACCAAAACAAAAATAGGGCCACTCGTAAATTTATAATAACCATATAAAAATTAAATAAATTCGAAAATTCATCATATAATTACATAATTTACCTAAAACAAGATAAAAATTATCTCTTTTATACAACTAGTACACACGGCATGCTCAAGCAACAAGATCAAGAAATTAACAAATTTGTGCAATCATATAGTTAAATAGAATAAACATAAACATAAAACAATTAAAGATTAACAAGATTAATTATAATAAATCAAGATTCATCAAGATTTCACAATCAAAAATCAGATTTTTAATTCTCTCTAAAATTTCACATCACTCAAAAATTTTAAGAACAAGAACAAGATTCTATTTTATATCAAGTTTTAAATTATTCTAATTAAAGTTAATCATGAACATGCTTTTAAATTAAGGAAAAACATCTCAAAAATCATTACAAAAACATAATACCACTCGACAATTTTCATGAACAAAACAAAGCAAAATTTAACAATTATCATGCCAATTTCGAGTAATATACATAATTAAATAAAATTAATTTGTGCAATTTAATTAATAAAACAATCAAGATTAACATAGAAATTCAAGAAAATTACATAAAATAAATTAAGAACATACATGATCAAATTCTATATGGTTCGACAATTTCAAACTAACATGCTACTAAATTTCATATTTTAATCCTATTATATTATGTATAAAGTTTGTTCCAAAAATTAAACGGAGTAGCGTAGTTACCTTAATACGCTAAAAATCCAAGGCAAAAATTCACCAAACTAGGTGAATAGATTCGGCTATTTTGGAAGGGAAAAGAGAGGATGAAAATAATTTTAGGGTTTAAGAACAATTTGCAATTAGGGATTAAGGGTAAGGCTTAAGCCTTATTTATAGAAAAAGAAAGCAAAACAAACCCTAACAAACTAGGGGGGGCCGTGTGGGATGCTAAAATAAGGGAAAGCATAGACTAGGTAAATGGGCTTGGTTGAATAAGTTTAGGGCTAATGAATTTAATTGATTAATTAACATAATTATTAATTAAATTAAAACAAAATACTCATTGGCCCAAATGAGGAAGGAAAACCGGCCAAAGAGAAAGAAAAAGGAAGATTGGGTCTTTGGCCCAATTTGAGTAGAAAAGATTGCACAATAAAAGAAAACAGTCCAAATTAAATGGCCTATTTGGACTTAGAATTAAATAAATAATATTAATAACCGCGAAATTTTCTGGCCCTAAATTTCGGGTTATTACAAGTATGACCAAGCCTAGCATGTATTATATCCAAGTCTATTACATCTCTACATTTCTTGTCTATACTAGTTGTATTTTTTGATGGCAAAATAGAACCACCAAAACAAGCTATCTTATTATTCACTAATTCAATTACACTACTATTCTTGCTAGTAAAACAGAACAAGTTTCCTTGCTTTTGTCCATCACCAAGCACCTTCCCATTAGAATGGTCCTGAAACCAACATTTTTCATCATCAAAAATCACTTGTATTCCCATTTGTTTGATAAGTTTTCCAATAGAAATCAGGTTATACTTAAATTCTTCAATAAGCAAAACATTTTCAAGAATTAAATGATCATTCAAAATAGCATTTCCTATGGTGTAAACAAGTTTAAAAGTCCCATCTGGTAGACCAACTTTAACTGGTTTAATTAAATTTCTCTTATTAATCAACAAATTAGCATTGAAAGTTATGTGATATGAGGCTCCACTATCAATTATCCAAACATTCTTTGCATTTTCTAAATTTTTGCTAATAAAGGGATTTGGATTTATACCTGCACAATTCACTATGGCTCCATATCCTCCATCATTGATTCCTTCTTCCTTTATTGCTTTCAAGACTTCCTCCTTGATTGAACTTACTATTGCATGGTTCACCTTGTTCCCAGCACTCTTTAGCTCTTCATTATCATCCATTCAAATGGACTTTCTTCAATCTCAGTGTTAACATGTGCTGCTATCCTTGGCCCCTTGGTTGGTCCAATTTTCTTCATTTCAATATACCAATCTGGATAACCAACAATCTTGAAACAAGAATCCTTTGTATGACCTTTTCCACCACAATGATCACACTTCCTATCATATTTCTCTCTCTTCCAATCCCTCTTATATTGTCCTTCTACATAACCTCTTCCTGCTCCTTTACTCACTGTGTTCTTGGTAGACTTTGGAACCGCTAATGCCGTGGTATTTGCAGACACCACATTATCTCCTGTCACTTCTTTTTGTGCTTCAATTTGTAAGGTAATTGAATAAGCCTTGTTGATGTTAGGTAAAGGCTCCATTGCAAGTATGTTGGTCACAGTATTGTCATATCCCTGATTTAATCCGAGCAAGAATTGCATCAACTTGTCCTCAGATTCGACTTCTTCAAGCTTCTTGACATAACCACAAGTGCACCTTGCTAAGGCTCCACAACTACATATTGGCATCTTCCTCAAGCTTTGTGATTCGTCCCACATATTTTTAATCTTGCTATAATAACTCAATATGGACATATTCTCTTGCTTAAGAGCAGCCAATTCTTTCTTGAGTTGGTATATCAAAGGGCCATTGCTTTGCCCAAATCTCTCATTTATGTCAGCCCATAGTTCAAACGATGTCTGATCGTCTGATTCAAAATCTTCTGCTAAATCAGCTTGCATGGAACTCAGGATCCAACTCCCAACCATGAAATCTGCTCTTTGCCATCGAGCGTGGTCTTTGTTCGACTCCTCTGGTTCCTTTAATTTTCCAGTGATGAAGCCCAATTTGTTCTTTGCTGCAAGTGCCCTTCTAATCCCTTTCCTCCACCTATTAAAGTTCTTGCCATTAAAGACCTTTGCCACAAGAGAGCAGTTAGGATTGTCTGAATTAGTTACACACAACGGATCTGCAAACGCATCACTCGTCATTCCAGAAATCTCACTCGAATTGATCTACATTTGGAAAAATTAGGTTTAAACAAAAAAACAGAGGAGAAATTAACAACCAATTCTCAACTTGAGAAAGGGCTCAGATACCATGAAAAGCAAAATTAAGAAATAGAAGAATCAAATGAAATCAATTTTATTACTTGGAATCAAAAGTCTGCTACTGTAAACAAGGAAGCCATATATATAGGCATAGAAAGAGCAGAATGCTCGAGCAGCCAGAAAACAAGAAAAAGAAAAGGAAAGTAAAGAAAGAAAGAAAGTCTAACTAACCAAAAACAACTAAATAAAATAATTAAAAAAGAATAAACTACATATTCCCATAAACACTTAATTACTACTCATTTGCTAATCGATCATAATTGACAATAATTAATGAGGATGAATTTTTATGTAAACTTGGAAGGAAAATCAAAGTCATTTCCCATAATGGTGTTAGCTTACCTTCAATTTAACGAATTTTCTTCACAAATATTCATTCCCATTTAATACCACATTTTTTCAATGGTAATTGATGTGTTAATAGAATTGAAAAAAAATTAAGCTTCTACCTGGAATGATATTTTGTTTTGCATGGGGCTTATACACTTATACATGGTTTCTTCCTTTCTTAGTAAATTTTACTTTAAATTCATTGTCACTACCACAATTTATTACCAAGCAATAACCAATCGGACCGTTAAATTAAAGATTAACTTCAACAACAATCACATATTGACAAACATCCCGTAAAATAATAGATTATTCAACTTTGCAATAAGCATTGCACTTGCGTTAGTATTAATGTTTTTATTGTATTATTGTGAATACAATTAATTATGTGCAATAATACAGAATGAAGAAGTAAATAACTTGGATGCCCAAGTAGTAAAGCAAGCAGTCCTACAGGCTATCAACTCTTGGAGTGGGAATTAATAATATTGCAGATCAGATCGAATCTAAATTATGTATGTACGTATGTATTAATGTATCTATGTATAATTTATTTGTAAATCTATGTATGTATACATGTAATATGCCTTCATAATTGTATAGACACATATGTTGCATGAAATGCATTACATCACTACAACCTATATTTCATAAATTATTCATCTATGTATACAATATATATATATAATTTCCATTAGGTCGTCTTGGCAGATGCAGGGCAATTAGCTTGTCGTGTTTATGGTTGAATTGATTATGTGAAGAACTAAAGAACAGTAAAATAATGGAGAAAACTTATGAGAAAGGAGGAGATTTTTCTATCACTGATGATTGCTTTTTTGATACAATACTCGTGAGAATCAGATTATTCTTTTCCTCACCAACATACACACACAAACACACACATATATATATAGGATTAGGATCCTGTGAGAAGGGGTGGTTTAGGTGAGAATTTTTTTATGTGCGTGAGAAAATATTTTGGTCGTTGGTGTAAGTTGATCTAATGGTTAAGGATTATTGTAATTTTTTTATAAAAAAAATAAGAAGTCCTTGTATTTCATTTTTACTGCCTTGTATTTCGGTACTGTTGAAATACAAGCTAAGTCAAATAAAATTAGTTTTAAACTCATAAATTTTTGGGGAAAGAACAATAAATTAAAGTGAATATTGATTGAACATTCCATTAGGCAGATTCGTCAACCAGTCCAGACAGGGTGGATCCAAACCCTTTACACAAGCAGGCTTCCCTCATGTCCCTTGAGATGGGGATTGTCATCATCCTTTGTTTATACTGCTTTAAGTGTTCATTGGGATTGGTGGTTCCATCGTATTGTTTGATGTTTTGTGCTCCGAACATCTTGGGTATGTCAATGGTTGTGTGTCCATTTCAGTGTCTGAAATTATCTTATTTGCCATTAAATAGATAATATTGTCGTTTATAACTTTACAACTATGTATTCAATCCAAGGCCACCAAGGGACTTTAACTGAGAGGAAACTAGTCAAGTATGGTTCAGCTAACATTAATTATATGAACACGAGATGCATCCCAAAAAATTCCTAAGGATGGACACTAGGGATTGACACTAGGTACCATTACTAGGGGCGGGCATAAAAATCCGGTATCCGGTTTTCGATCCGATATCTGGTTTATTTTATCCAAAAAAGCGGATATCTGATTTAGTTTTTAAAACCAGATACCGAATCGAATTAGGACCACAAGTTTTAAAAACTGAATTATTTGGTATCCGGTTTTATTTTAAAACATATATTAAAAAAAATAATGTCTATGTTGCTTGATGGACAACATACTCCTATATATAGACTTATTATACTTAGAGTAAGTTAGTTGATACAATGAGCTAACTAATAGAGTAATAGGATTAGTTAGTTAGAGTTACTTATAGTAGAGATGTAATGCAACTACTAATTAGTCACACTTAATAATATATAGTAACTCTACATAATTCTGAAAATATTTTCTTTAATTAATCTCTATTGCATGTTTTCTTATCATATTATACACATATCAATTGATTACCGGGCATCCGGTACTTGTAATGCTAAATAAAAAAATATATAAAACCAGATCCGGATATCCGGGTTCCAAATCCAGATTTCTGGATATCCAAAAATCCGTGTATCCGGAATATCTGGATCGGATCCGGATCAGAAAACATGTGATCCGAAAAACTGAATATCCGATTTCTGGGTATCCCAAGATCCGGGTATGTATCCGGTTTTGCCCACCCCTAACCATAACCTAAATTTTTTGAGGAAAAATATGAATTATAGCCTTCACTTTTGAGGAATTTTTAACTATTCGAGGCCCGAAAGAGCCCCGTAGGTCTTAAAATATCATGGGTGTCTATTTTAGTGGCTAAAGCAATCTTATTTGCCATAAATAGCCAAATTTATTACTCTATAACTCTGTATCAAATTCAAGGCCACCACGGGACTTTAACTGAGAGGAAATTGGCCAGTTAAGGTTACTGATATCATTATATGACCCGGGATGCATCCCCAAAAATTTTGAGGTTTCCCAAGATCGGGTCCCGTAACCTCAAAATTTGCTAAAAGGTAGTAAAAGCGTGGATTAAAGCTTTTACTTTAGGGGGGAATTTGGACTATTCCGGAAGTCTTTTCCTAAATAATATTAAGAATAATCTTAATTTTCAAAATGTTATTACTTTTTCTTCAATTTTCAAATTATCGTCCATGTAGACAGTTCAATGAATTTTTTTTTCAATTTCCGTGACAAAACCTACTGAAGAAAACCGCTACTCCCAGTAGTGGTTTGTCCTAGTTAAAAAAAATACAAGTTTCTTAGGTAACCTATTGACTTTCAACCTTTATAAAAAAAAATACTGCACATCGTAAGTGAAAATACATATTTATTAAAACAACTTACATCGTAATTAAAAGGAAAAATTGCCAAGAATAAGTCAACCTTTGGCCGATCTTCCACAATTAAGCCAACCTTTTGAAAATCCAGAAATAAGCTAACCTTGTTATCATTTAAGCCAAAAATAGGTTAAAAAATTATTTAATCTATTACTTAGCTGTTGTTTCAAGTTACTCTTATCATTTAAAGCAAAAAATATGTTGAATGATTGTAAAATAGTGATAAAAAACAATAGAAAATAACATATTAAATAATCATTTGACTTATTTTTGGCTTAAATGATAACAAGGTTAGCTTATTTCTGGATTTTCAAAAGATTGGCTTATTTGTGAAAGATCGCCCAAATGTTGACTTATTCTTGACAATTTTTCCTAATTAAAAACGCTAGAAGGTTATCTAGTAAACTGTGAACTTACATTGTGGGCTAAGTCCTTGCTTATATTTTTTTCTTCTTGGGTTTCAATTTGGACCACATCCTATTAATATAACTAGTCCTAGTGGGCCGACATTGTGACCATTCTTTCAGTAGTAAGCCCAGCAGCAGTAGGTAAGAGGTCTATTTCATCTTTCAATAATAGGAGTTCATGCAATCAATTTTAGTAGATTTAGCTTTCCTTGATTTAATACCTTATTGGAAATTAACTTTAATCGATTAAGCTAGTTTATTAAAATTTAATTAATACAAGCTAGTAATTAGTGACACTACGTCTAAGCTTTTAGAGCATAGATTCAGGGTCGAACCTCACCCTCAACGTACAATTTTTGGGCATTCCAGTATTCCACCTTCCCCTGCCCTTACGGTCCGTTTGGTAGCCGATTATGGGAATGAATTTATAACTAAATTTGAATGGGAAATCAAAATTATTCATTCCCATGCATGGTGGTGCAACCTTAGCTCCAATTTATCTAATTTTTTTCACAAATATCCGTTCTCATCAAATACCACCCTCTCCAATGGTAATGGATGAGAATGAAAAATGCGAAGAAAATTGAAGCTTGGGAATGAAAATTTGTTTTCCATGGAGATTACAAGGTTCATCCTTAAAAAAATTACACTATAAATTCATTACCATTACCACGATGTATTATCAACAATCAAACGGTCCATTAGTGATTTTCATGAAAAAAATACACGTTACAAGAACTCTTTAGTTTACATTGTAGATTATATTACAATACTTATAACCTCACTTTCATATCCAAATAACATTCTACACGTACTGTAGCCCTAATGTGAATATGGCCCTAAAATTCTATTTTGCTAATATATTTAATGAATAAAAACATATGCGTTTAATTTGCCATTATTATTTTTTTTAAATCTAAATTTTAATAATATAAGAGCCTAATTTTTATTTTTAGAACTCGAACTCTAAAATTATGGCCTTGATCAAATAAAGTATATAATGGGCTGTCCCTGCTATCGTTTCATTAAGCTGTCGTGCTCACACACATGATCATAAACAAAAGAAGATTTAAGTAATTTTGAGGAAGATTTTTATGTAATCAGAATTAATAGTGAGCATAGAGAAAGTGCTAACAAGAAACTTGACTTTGCAAACTCACTATCGGATTATATACTCTATCAGGCTTGACAATATTCTTCATTGGAGATTACTTTAATTTCATTGGAAGAAACCTATCTTCGAATTTTCAAGAAAAAATGTCAATCATAACACAATTCTATTTATTAATTGTAACTAAACCCTATCATTGAACATGATATGTTTTCTTTTTCCCATACGTTTTGAATTATCATTACCAAATTAAATACCGCTTGATCTCTTAGTTGATAATTTTTTTTTCTTTTGGTGTACCTACCTGGTTCATCCTTTTGTGATAATTCGGATTTGGAGCGTGTTCCGAGATTAAGATTTTAAACTCCTCCCACCATGCTTGTGGAGGATTCGGAGCGTGTCCCTTGTTCTCTTAGGTGATAATTATGGTAATTAACAAATGAAATGTTATTTGAAAAATAATTTTATTTTCTTTTTATATGTAAAATTAAAAATATATATATATTATATGTTCCACTAAGGTAAAATTATGACACATTAATTATTAATTATCTCAAATTTGGTCGTTTTTTCCATTTACTCTTTTACTCATTCACATGAGATGTATTAGACCATTATAATATATATCCTTCAATAATCATCAATTCATTAAATATTAAAAAAAAAGTTAAAATAAAAAAAATATAGGTTATATCTAATCTAATTAGATCAATCATATACTATTGAAATACTATAATCTTATTTTAAGGTGTGGCTCGAATTAGGTTCGTGACTCGTAAAATTGTAAATTTGCGGAGTTTTTGGGCTGACGCGGTCAGTCGGGTCAGGTGACCCGATCGGTTCATGTGGTCGGATGACTTCACACGATCGGGTCCGCGAGCATGAGGCGAATTTTGGGGGGTCTAACCCGATCGGGTCAACCGGTTAATCGTTTGTTGCGAGTTTTACGATTTTTAGTTTTAAAGTTCTTATTTTTAGATCAGTTTGATATTTTCTAGATCTGTTTGTTAGAGGATATTCTTTATTCTTGGAGGCCATATATTCTGATAAAAATTATATTTTTAGGGTTTCTTTTATTCTATAAATATGTTATTTAGCTTCAAAGTTCAGTGTGCCAATAACAACATATTACATCAGTTATTTTGTTTAGAGAAAATAAGTTTTGTGAGCAGATTTTCGAGTGCTTTATTATGTGTGGGAGTAAAATTTCTCCCTTTAAGTTGTTCCTTCATATATGATATTAGTGAATTCATCCTCTTCCTCTGCCATATTATTGCTTGTTTTCTCTATTTCTCGAATTTCTATTATTTTCAATATTTTGCTTAAAGTGATTGAATTTACAATTAACAACTATTCAAAGGGAAAACTTTTTTCCGCATAATTCCTAACACTTATATAGTAAAAATTAATAATTTGATCGAGAAAAACATAACAGGAAAAACAATAAGAGATGAAGAGAGTATTATTCGTGGCACGTCGAATCCAAAAATGGTTAACTTATTATTGTGGGACAAGAAAAGGGTTTAGTTTGCCATAATCACGGCAATATCCAACCAAAAAACGCGTCGGAAAAAGAAACAATTAACTAAAATGGGTCCAATGATTGATAAAATTTAGTAAGGTGGCCACACACATGAACATGATATGATGTGCAAGTGTGTAACAAATAACAATTGAGCCCCAATAGAATACAAGTGGGCATGTCCAGTATACAAAAGAAATAGCATTACAAGTCATAGCCTAGTGAATATTACAACCCTTTAAACAAAATTGTGAAATAACTTTGACGGTAGCTCTACCACCGCATCGACAGGAGCAGGGTTCCTCATCCGTGACTTCGCCGGATCTGTCTCGCAGCTCATACTTTTAACCTTGGTCACTATTCTGCCATGCTTGTTGAAGTGACTGCAATGTGAAACGGTATTCGTCATCTAATTCAAGCCGGCTTCTTAAATGTTGAGATCGAATGAGACAACCTACTAGCTATCAACTCCGTCAACAACATTATCCGTTCTTCGTGGAAGATAGCGTTTTTGGTTAGTGAAATACAATCTCTTCTTCTGCAGTTTGAATCTTACATTGTTCGACATATCTATCGTAAAGGAAATCGCGCATATGTATTCAATGTTCTCCTCCTTCTCAAATATAAACTATTCTTGAGGAGTATATGTTAGGTATTACCTTGGTTAGAAGGGTTACCTAACTATTTGTAACAATTTCTTTATCCTGTTAAAAAAAGTGAATATATATATATGATGGGAACATCAAGTTTGAGTTGTCTTCTTTTTTTTCCGGTGTGTCAGCTAGATGACTTGTTGTAGGCCTGATTTAAGGCTAATATCCGATTCAGAATTTTCTAATCGGTAAAATATGATCGGAATCATATAAAAATATTTGATCCAAATTTTTATTCAAAATATTGGTTTAAGCCCTTTAAAAAAATATTAAAAATCTAATCCGGAAAATTCAGGCACCAATTCAAAATATCCAAAAAAATCCTAATATCAAACCATAAATAACCAAATATTCAGATATCCAATCCAAACTACAAAGAATTTCGAATATTTCAAATATCCCAAACTTCAAATTTACCATAAAAATTCGATCGATCCAAAACTTAAAAATTATCCATTTGAATCTGATCCTGAATTCCGACTCAAAAAACGGATCATATGTCTAAAATTTTCAAATCAAAAATGTGCTAAATCATGAATTGGATCAAGCTAAACACCGTAGTGGCACCCACATCATAATAAAAAGTCAGGGAAAAACAAGCTACTCTTACTACGGAGTACTAAATTAAATCAACTCGTTCGATCAACTGCCAATAATTTCGATTCTTCTTTTTCCAGAATCTACACTGACTTAGTCTCGAATTAAAGTGACCACTTTTCTTTATGCTTAATTAATTTTTGAGTAGTGCAGTAATAATATATATACGCGGTTAAGGTTTCACTCTTACATAATCCAAATTTGTCATTGTCCTTGAAATTTAATTTGTTTTGTATAATAAAGACAAACACTAATAATACAGCTAGTTACAACGAACATTTTCTACTCATCCTATAAATATAGCGGAATTAATTATATATAATCACTTTTCAGATTTATATATGCTGGTAATTACTAATTAGGCATTGTTCTTTTGGACTTAAAAACTATAGTAATCAGATCAGATTAGATTTTTTCAAATCAGATCAGTTCAGTTTTGTTTTAATTTTATACTCTCACAAAATAATACCCCACCTAATCAGATCAGTTCAGATCAGATCAGTCCTGAAGAATAGGGCCTTAAACGAACATAATTGTATGTGGTATGTGGTATGTGGATTATGTTATGTATAGTGGGATATTGCTATGGACTGAAACTCCTACATAAAGCTGATAGGTGGTTTGTGACTGAGGGAATACTATATATTTAGTAAAAATTGTCAACAACTACCACTACATTTTACCCTTTTTGATACAGCTACCACCTAAGTTTTTTATTTTATAAAATTAGCACAAAAGTTCTAACTTATATGAAACCACTATCAAAGTTGAGAGAGATGTTAATAGATCCCATATGAATAGTATTTAAAACAGGAAGTTAATCCAATGAAAAGAAGAAAAAAAATTCAATTTACCTTCAATTGAACAATGTTGCACGATTTCACCCACAAATTTTGACCAAGCTTCAATTGAATAGAAAGAAAACTCTAGAAAGATGAAATTTTGGAGGCAATTAAGGAATAATGAGGAATTGTAAAATTTTAGGAAAATCGTGCAATAAAAGAGGGTGGGGAAACAAAAAGTGATGGCTCAGTTAAGGGAGTTAGCCTTGGGTGTTAAATGGTAGTGGTTTTAAAGAAGTCATAACATTTGTGGTAGTTTTATATAATAAAAACTTTGGTAGTAGTTATATCAAAAATGATAAAAATTAATGGTCGTAGTTGTTGACATTTTTCCAACAATTTATAATAATAAGAGAATATATTGACAATATTTGGTATTATTTGTAAGAGATAAATTTTAATACTCCATGTGTCACACATTATTGACAACATTTGGTATTATTTGTAAGAGATAAAATATTCAATTTTCTGTCAATAATGTGACGGAGGGAGTACTATTTATAATAATAAGAGAATTATTATTTTATTTTTTTGGAGCAAAGGGAGGTTGATTTATTAATAGAAAATCATACAATATCTACAATAGAAATCGGTAAAAACTAAAGACATATCAAAATGGATCAAATTAATTTCAACTTTGACAAAACATAGGTTTCTATAAGAGATATCTGCTAATACAGTAGCTCATCTATCTTTCATATCGTTGTTTATTCAAACAACTTTTCGTGAGGGGTTTTATCGAGCTACAATAGTTTTGAACTAGATCTTGGTTCCATTATTTTGAATGTAGTAGAAGTACAAAAATCTGCTGTGATTCCACTCTAATCTCCATCAACAAATTAATTTTCAAAGAAAAACAAGCATACATGGATGAAAAAGATCTCATAAAAGAGAATGATAAATCCAATAAAAATGGAATAATAAGTTTATGAAGAGAATAAAACTGGGCCTTATTGCTTTGTGAACAATAAAAACAAAAGAAATAACAAAAATAGAGAGAAGAGAGAAGAGAGAAAGAGGCTTACCGTTAACCTTTAGAAGATTGATGGTAGCTCCAAAACCTCTAGGTTGTAGGGATGGGAAACAAGATCATCTGTCTACTTCCTCAACCTCAATACCAGGCCATGGACCGAGCAGAGTACGCTTTAAATCACAACCCAAAGTGTTTAAACATTCAGGTCAGATAATAAAATTTCATATCAGATCTGGTTAAGAAATTTCAGATCAGATAAAAACATTTCAGTCGAATCAAACGCACCCCCACTCTCAATGTTAAAGGACATAAGATAATATTGTGTTATTTGCATTTATTTTATATTTTCCTTTTGCAAATAATTGGAATAATATTTTACTAGTGTTAACAATTATTATAGAACAAGAATATTGCGGTTATATATTTGATATATAGAATAATTTAGAGTAATTAGAAGACTGTTTTGTTGGAATCCAATTCGATTAGACTAAAATAATAAAATCTATTTGGATTAAGTTTTAATAATTATGAAGGCATTACCATTGATTGCATGATTTATTGCAGAAATTAAGATAGATTTAATTACTAAAATTGTCTTAAGTAAAAATCTTGAGTAATCAAATTTCAATATATTGATTACGATCGATAAGGTTGAGCCTTTGAGTTATCAAATTTCGATATATGATGGAAATTCTACACAAACAACCACGTTAACTAGCTCCGGTGAGCTTTTGAGAAATGTCTCTCCTACTGTTAAATCAGTTGAGACTGAAACGAGGAACAATCTAAACAATGTAAAAGCTATTAGGTACTTACTCTATTTTTTAATAGTTGTAACATTAGATTTTTCACACTTGTCGAATTTGTAACGCCTAACAAACCCCATGTCATTGAATGGATCAACACGTGTTCTATTAGGTGTAGAGGGTCGATATAGTTCGCGAGCCAGCAGCTAGCTAGCTAGGCTCGGCTCATTAACACCCTTATTAAGGCTCCGTTTGTTTTGAAGGAAAACAATTTTATTTCATGGAAAATCATTTTCTAAGGAAAATAATTTTCAATAGAAAACATAAATGTAAACAAAGTTTTCTTTTGTTTGTTTGATTAAAGGAAAACTTGTGAAAGAAAGAAAAATTGAAATAGAAATGAAGGAAAGATTGGAGGAGTGAATAAGGGAGAATTCAAGAGTAAGAAGGAAAATGTGACATTCCTTATCCACAAAAGAAAATAGTTTTCCTTTTCCAAAGTGACATTTTGCACCTCAAGGAAAATTGTTTTCCATCCCTTTCCAAAACAAACAAAGAAAAATGGAAAGAGGGAGGAAAATCATATTCCGGAAAAACGTTTTCCATCAAAACAAACGGAGCCTAAAAACAATCGACTTTAGCGAAATCGACAATTAATGATTAATTAATCATTGTCACCTCCTACTTAAAAAGATACCTTGGTGATATTAAACAAAGATCAATTATCAATTTCATCCAAATTAAATGATAGTGACAACGTGTCCTTTTGTCCATACGCTACCAAACCCGTCAAAAAAAACTTGTAATTTTGTGAGCCTTACGTAATTTTCTCAAAGAATGTTGACTAGAATGGTTCGCAATAGGTGAGCTCTAAGCCTCTAACCGTTTAATTTATTACGAAGTAATATCATTATTATCATTATTATAATAATGATAAATAATGATAATATTATAAACTAAAATTTAAAATTTCTATAAGAAGTTAGTGGGAAGGCTAGATACAATTTGGGCCCCCACTCCCCTAGCTATTGCAAAGTCAATATGAGGGAAGATGTGAGCAGCAGCCCGCGCACCAATATCATGTGCTCTGGAAAATCTCTGAATCCGCTTCAGTAGTGCAACAACATCCTCCTCGAATTCGCCAAAAGTAGAAAAAGAGAAAGGAAGGAAACCATACCCAAGGGTAGCACACCGATCCGCATACTTACCCCGTTTTCAAGAAGCTGCATCCAGCACACCCGATGACAACTACACACCCGATGACGTAGAGGTATGTGCATCAAAACGTGCTTTATTGATCATTTTAAACTTTAAAATGGGAGCAAAAAAAATATAAAATAAGTAAAATTAACTTGGATCGGACGATGTACCATACACTCGGGTATATCAAAATTTCTAGGAAATCAGAACATCTTCTTCTAGAATACAAAACTTAACTTATCAAAAAGAAGGAAGAAGGAGAAGAATTTAACATCTAAAAAAGAATTAATATCAATATGTGTAAGGATCCAATGCCCTAAAAATGCGACAGGTCACCCTTTAATTATATCTTCACTTATAAATATACATCCACCCATCCTCTTTCAATACAAACCAATCATATCCAAAGACCAAAGTAAAAGTATCATCTTTATTTTCTTTCTTTCTTCTCAAGTATTGTGTCTTAACTCATAAAATAATAACAAAAAATGGCTTCTCTTATATCATCTTCAACATCAAGGTTTTGTAGTTTAAAGCTTCAATGCTACATATTATTTTTGTGGGTTTTAATAGGAGTAACTTCAGCTCAATTATCATCAAATTTCTATTCAAGTTCGTGCCCAAATGCTCTTTCCACTATTCAATCTGCAGTTCAAACTGCAGTCAATAATGAGGCTCGTATGGGAGCATCTTTGCTTCGGCTTCATTTTCATGATTGCTTTGTTAATGTAAGTCTTTCACTATATTATTTAACTCTTATTCTTTATTATGATGAATTTATTCCTTTCTTCTACCTAAATTTTATAGTTACTAACATAATCTTTGCTACGAAATTTGATGATCATATATACTCCATCCATTAGTTTCTTCTTGTTGTTCCCATTTCGAATCTTCGTACGATTCACAACTAGACATCATTATTATCTTCCAAGTTTCTCTCTGTCTATATATATAAAAAATATAGCTGGTCATTTGAGATTTTGTTTTATTCATTTAAATGAGTACTTTAGTAGTATTCAATATTTGCATAATACGTAATTATATATATTAATGGGTTGATCACGTGTATTAATTAGTAAGAATGCACAATCAAAATGGGAACAACAGAATAAATTGAAGGGAGTATATATAATCGTGTATGCAAGCTACTAGCTTTTGACTAATCTGAGAATTCGAAATTTCAATCTTTTTTAGAGTCACTACTTCACACCTCAATACTCGTGATAGAGTATATAACTAACATATTGTTGAATCTCAACTATCAGCTTAACTCGTAAAATCAATATATATGAGTATTTCGTGGACTCGATTTAATTTGTGAAGTGGATTAAGAAAACGCGTAGTGCTAGCTTTTTGTGGGTGTTTCATATATAAAACAAGAATGGTGTAAATTAGATTAGCTTTGTACGCACCCAAAACGTTAAAATTGCAATATGTTGGAAATAGGTGTATTATATTAGATTAGTTTGATACTTTGGGCATTAAAAGATGGTTATGGTACATTGTTAATCCATGCAACCCTAGCTTTGAGTTGCGTAAAGTATTGAATATTATTCTTTACAATGACATTAGCTTAGAAAAGTTTAAAATTAAATTAAAGAATCACATGTTTTTCAATGTTACTAATAATATTTAGTTAATGTTAAATATTTTCATTCATATAAGCTTTTTGCTGCGTAGGTAAAAATCTACGGCTACATAATTTACGCATGTCATGTAGATATTGATGTTTAGTCGAATTCTTCTTCGTTTTAACTTTTCTTTAGGGATAGTACAATTTAGCCAGTGGGTGAATATAGTCATCTCACCGACAATATATATCATTTTTTTCACATTACTATGTAAAAAAAAAAAAAGAGTGAGTTATTACATGTTGTTGGAATAATAGACCTTCTAAATTAATCACATGCAAGTGTTTCATATTGAAATATTAGTGAGATTATAACTAATACTTTCTCTGTTTCGAAAAAAACGCAACAGTCAACATTTCACGCATGATATGACATTACTTTGACCCCTTAATAACTATAATTATGAATAATTGAAAATTATAAAAAGTTGATATTAAGATAGTATTTTACAAGACGAATCTAATAAGATCTCACTTGAATATATTTTTTATAATGTGTAAAGCTTAAAACTTGGTCAAAGTATATAGTGTAAATAGTGCAAAATGTTGATTGTTGCGTTTTTTTCGAAACGGATAAAGTATATAAGTTTGGTGGTTACTCTTTATTTAACCAATTGATTTTATAATTGAACCCATCGAGCTTCTGTATGGTTAGACCCTCTCTTTGTTACGAGTGCGACCCAGACCCGTATTCAACATATATGATTGAAGCATGTAAAAACTGTTGAGATTTATTGATTTAGAATATAAATGTATATAATCAGAGGCAGTTTTTCTGTTCAGTTTTTGTGACGTTTGGGGAAAGGTTGTACGTTTTGGATAAGTTATGAAATAACTTATCTAATCAGAGAGAATATATATACATGATGTTACACTCATACTTTCTCTCTCTCTTACATAAACTAAGTAATTTTTCTCTCCATTGTTACAATAGAAGTGAAACACACACATTCATTCTTCATTTGTAGTAATTGAAACTAGGCTCGATTGTTACGGTTAATTGTTGTATCTTGTTAACGAATTTCCTTCAACCCCGCCTTAGTATATGGTAGAAATATTGTTTTCAGAAAAGTGCTTCGTACACGCCTCAATTGTTTATCATCATACTATTTACCTTAAAATTTGAAAATTCCCCAACAAAAACCTTTTAAAATCTATGAATTATTACTTTTATTTTTGTGCTTCATATGATTATATGAAATAGTGAATGTAGGTGGCATGAATTATTAGTAGTACTCCACGTTGGAAGAAGATTATGATGCTTTTACAGTTTACTTAAATATGAAGGCTTGATTTGTGGACCTTTTTCAAAGTAAGCAATTATTGGATATATATAATTATTATGCTACTTAATATGTATGGATGATCAACAGGGATGTGATGGATCAGTTTTGCTCGACGATACTGCAAATTTTACCGGAGAAAAAACCGCACCACCAAACTTAAATTCATTAAGGGGCTTCAATGTGATCGATACCATAAAATCTCAAGTGGAGAATGTGTGTGTTGGTGTTGTATCTTGTGCTGATATCTTAGCCGTTGCTGCTAGAGATTCCGTAGTTGCGGTAAGACATTCATTAATTAATTACTCCGTATTTTTTTAATTAGGTCCAACTAACATTGTTGTTTTATTTTTTATGTTTTATAAAATGATTTTTAGTTGGTTCCTAAAAATAGCATGTGCTTATGCCAAATAATCCTATATATAGAACTTTTTGTGCAGTTCTTGAAATAAATAGAACTTTCGTATCTAATTCTATCATGTATTATGTTCCCTACTTTATTTACAGCTTGGTGGACCAAGTTGGACAGTATTGTTAGGGAGAAGAGATTCGACAACTGCAAGTCAAAGTGCGGCTACTTCCAATATTCCTGCCCCAACTTTAAATCTAAACCAGCTAATTACTTCCTTCTCTAACCAAGGTTTATCTACCCAAGATTTGGTTGCCTTATCAGGTATATATTTTATACTTTATCCGTTTCTATATAATTACAACATTGATAATTTGGGCACTATTTATAATCACTTATATAATTCGTTTTTGTGCTAATTTATACATGTAAACAAACATAGTCATGTGAGATCTCTTCTGAATCCTCTCAATGTGTATTTTATTGTGATCTAATTTTTATAATTTTTGATAAAACATAATTAAAGATGTTACAATTATAAATTCCACATTAGCAAATGTGAAAAAGAGAACGTTGTAACTAATATGCAGCTGATGAAGTAGTTTATACTCTATTTTTTAAGATTCCACTATTAGAGCAACGTTCTCTGGGAGTGATAATAATCAAGGTTTGAGTCCTCATGCCCTCCCCTCCGTCCCCCCTGTCCCTTGATATTTTTGAGATAGAAATCTTGGTGGTAGGCCTTTTATGTCGTTAAAAATAAAAGACTTATGAAAAGTAATTTTCTCCTACTCTCCAATTACAACTAGTGTAAAGGGCAAGTAAGGTTCGTATCCACAGAGAACGGATTTATGTCGATTTAATTGTGTTAAAATGTATTTGGATTATTAAAGGGGGAATCACTAATTCCTTAGTGAAATTGGTAACAAAAGGGGGGGGGGGAATTTGAGATTTTAGTAACAAAAGAAACTAACAACTAAGTGATTACGGGAAAATTCTAGTTCTAAAGAATCTTAGGATTCGGTTACAACGACTCTGACTCGGCTAATTGAATTAGACTCTCAATTACCAAACCACTTCAATACTCAATTAATTATTGACAAGAGTAAACTCTTGTAGTCCCCTTAATTAGCTAGACAAGATAAATCGTAAATTGCCTAAAACCCTTAATGTTCAAAGAACACGCAGTGAACAAAAGCTTTAAGAACGGAGACACAATAAGAACGCAATTGTTTAGAGAATACGCAATAAACAATTAACGTTTAAACAAGCTCTACTAAATTGTTCACAATAAGAATACGCTTAAGCATGAACAAGATAGTTGCTACTCGAGGTTGAACACAATAATTGATTGTGTTCAAACCCTAGTAATGATTTTGTAAAATATAATAACAAGACAAAGATCAAGCTAAAACATTCAACAAAACCAATAACAATTCATATAAGAGCAAGTAAATAATTGGAGTAAGGAAATAGTTTAGAGTTAGAGAATCCTCACAAGGAGCCTTTTGGAATCATTGAAACCAATCCCAAGAACAAGTTTAAGCTACCATTTCCATTGATGAACAAAGATTCTTCATTGATTCCATGATAAAAGATCAAAAATACAAACTAAAGATTTAATAGTTTTGATGTAATCTAAGGAGAAACTAGAGAGAATTTAAGCTAAGGAACTACTTAAACATGAAAAACTACATTGAAATACAATGAGAATCAACTTTTATGTTTATACTAAACTAAAATATAACCTAGAAACCAAGTGGATGAAGCCGCGTACAAAACAGAGCAGAGGGGGCGCTGGCAGCGCCCTCAAAGGCGCTGGGCGCGCCATTCCTTGGAGGGATACTGTGATGGGGGCGCTGGGCGCGCCCCAAAGGGCGCTGGGCGCGCCTTCTTCTTGATGCTCACTGCAATGGGGGCGCTGACAGCGCCCTCTGAGGCGCGGGGCGCGCCCCTGTAGACTGTCTGCGCAGCTCGGACTAAAATAGCCATAACTCTCTTGTTCCTTAATGAAATAAGGCTTATTACCTACTGTTGGAAAGATCTTGAAGAGAGGTACAACCTCCAATTTGAATCACATAAATCCAATGAGTATATTGGGAGATATTTCCATTTGAAGTTGGACAAACTGCATTTGAAGGTTCACAATAAGGCTTTTCTTTCCCTCTAATGCTTAATGATTTCTTCAAGTGTGCTTGGCGCATGATCAATGACTCCAAAAATGCTCCTAATGATGTTTCGTAGCTCAAGACTACAAGAACACATAAAACCAAACCGCAACTACAAACTACACTTATCCTAAAAAGCATTAAAAACTGTAAATTGCACTACAACTTTACATTTCAAGCCAAACTCTCGTTTAAACTCAAAAGTAACAAAATGTGCAATCTTATGCTAAACTAATTACATGAAGGAACTAAAAAGAAGTTAAATAACTCGTACAAACTGGACACATCACTTGGCTTAGATCGTACACCTTAAATGGTAAAAAAGAAAAATATTTAAAAAATTATATGGAGTAGTCTATTATATATTATTTTCACCAATAAAAAAAAGATAAAATTAATAAATTTAAATAAGTTTAGAACAATTAAACTACTATTCCTTACAGATATGACTTGATAAATGATTAGGTCTGGTATATGTTCATCATTATTTATAAATAAACAATGATAAAATGGAGCAACAATAATTAATTGTACTCAATTAATTTGAATTTATTTAGGTGTACGTGATCGTTAATATCTATTTTTTTTAATTTCACGATTAATTGTACATACAGGTGCTCATACAATCGGGCAAGCTAGATGCACCACGTTCCGAACACATATCTACAATGAGACCAACATAAACTCAACATTTGCAACATCATTGCAAGCAAATTGCCCTAGTAGTGGTGGTGACAACAATACCTCACCACTAGACACAACAAGTCCAACATCTTTCGACAATGCCTACTACACCAACTTGTTGAGCTTTAAAGGGCTTCTTCATTCCGATCAAGAGTTGTTTAATGGGAATAATGGAACCACGGACTCTCGAGTGTCGTCTTATAGTTCGAGTTCTTCTACGTTTTTCACTGATTTCGCTAACGCAATGGTTAAGATGGGTAACATTAGTGTTCTTACCGGAACAAGTGGAGAAATTAGAACTAATTGTAGGATGACCAATTAATTTTTAATTTTCTTCATTTATATTTCATTTTGCTTTTGATCTCATTTGTCAACTTTAATTTTTTAAAGATAAAAAGGCAATAATTACATTTTTTTTTCCATGCTTGATTAGTTTCCCGTCCGAATGAATCGAAATGTATATTATTATATCTATGTTTATCATTTTTACACTTTGTTTTGAGTTGTGGAAAGGGTTGTAAAATCATGTATTGTATTTCATATATCAAGATACCATTTTTGTTTTCTTGTCTTGGCTATCAAATGATATTTTGTTGATCAAGCCATTTTATATTTGACTTTCTTATTTCAGAGTAATGATACTACATTCAAAAGTTCAGAAGTATTGTTCTATTTAGGATGCGTTTTACCTTAAAAAAAAAAATTCAGGTTTAATAAGTTCAAATAAGTTCCAATAAGTTTTGATAAGTTCAGGTCTAATAAGTTCTAGATACACCTTGAAATGATAAGTTTCAAGTTTAATAAGTTCAGATCAGTTAAGGTCTTATAAGTAGAAGAAATCATATATGAGAGGGTTGGCAACCCTTAAGGTTGCTCAAGCACTCCCCTTCAGATAAGTTAAGGTCTTTTAAGTTGAAGAGAGCATACCCTTAATTAGTACTCCCTCCGTTCCCATTTGTTTATCTTTGTTGGAATTTTGATACTATTCATAAGATGGGAGAAACTTTTTAATTACTCTCAACATATAAAACATAATATAGTCATGTATGTGGGAATGTAGGATCTTGCTTGATTCGTCTTCATAAATACGTTATTAATATCCAATTATTATAATTTTTTTACATATACAATAAATTAAAAGATATTTAAGGTCAAACAAAACACTGGTTTATGTGCAAAATCAAAACAAGACAACCAAATGAGAACGGAGGGATTAGAGATATTTTTTTTTTCAATATATTAAAAATAATAAGACTTTATTATTCTATCAATCTATCATGGGGACTAACAGGCCACTTCATGCCCATACATATACTGGTTTTGGACTCTTCTCCTCCTTTAATGGGTGTGGCCCAAAGGCCCCAACTCATGCACTAGCAACCCATATATATTAAAGCGGGCATTATTTATTTTTACTTATACAGTTATACCATAGTATAGAATATCAAATCAAAAAGCTTCACAATAACTTTATTACTCCGTATGGAGGTGCATACCAAAGGCCATACCGCCCATACGTACAATATAAATATTCGATTACATACCATATCATAATAATAACTTGCTAGCTTATTACATTATGATATCAAGCATAATAAGTACGTACTCAAAGCTACCATGCTCCAATTTTAATTCATTATTATAATCACTCTCCCTTAACTAAAAATCAAAAAGAGAAGTGATTAAATCAATAATCTTAGTATCAATAATGCTCAAGCCAGCTGAATTGACGCTCCTACAATTGGTTCTAATTTCGCCACTCGAACCCGTTAGAACACTCAAATTACCCATCTTCAACATTGCATTGGAGAAATCGGACAAAAATGCTGTCGAATTCGAGCTATATAATGATACGGTTGAGTTAGTTGATCCAGTACCGTTACTACTAAACAACTCTTGATCGGAGTGAAGAAGACCTTGGAGGCTTAATAAGTTGGTGAAGTAGGCATTGTCGAATGACGTTGGAGTTGTTGTGTCAAGTGGTGAGGTGTTGTTGCCACCACCACTACTAGGGCAATTTGCTTGTAAGTTTGTTGCAAATGTGGAGTTTATGTTGGTTTCATTGTAGATGCGTGACCGAAATGTGGTGCACCTTGCTTGACCTATTGTATGAGCACCTATAAATATATAGTAGAAACACGTTATTCGATCAATTGCTAAGGGAAATAACCAATTTCTCATACTGAGTACATAACAAAAAATTAAATGACATTTTTGGTAATTTTGTTAATTTTTTTTTCCTAAAATACCCCAATTCAATTTTAATCCGACATATATATTATTCCTTGATTTTCCTCAAAATTGGACTAACATGCAATTTGATTTATTCTTATATTTTCATTTTGAGAAACTAATTGATTACTGATCTCAAGTACTAAAACTCTTTTTAAAGCCGATCGATGTTTTATATTCGACATGTTTTCGCCTTTTGTATTAGTGTACGAAAGTAATTTGTACGGGACAATTAGTGTTAAAAATAATTCTATATACATTAATATAATCATGCATTGTATTGTATTTTTAAATGGGTAATTAATACAATATATATTTTTTAAAGTAATTAATAGAGTATTTAATTTAGAAATACCTGATAAAGCGACCAATTCTCGGGTGGTAAAGCCTTTGTTTGAGAACAATGAAATGAGCTGATTTAGATTAAAAGTTGGAGCTGGAAGGTCGGAATTAGCTCTACTTCTATTCGCTGTAGTTGAATCTCTTCTTCCTAATAGCACTGTATAATTTTGCCCACCAAGCTGGAAAAAAAAAATAATAAAGTTACAAAAAGCTCATAACTTCACAAGCTAAGGGGTTGTTTGATATTCTTAAAAATTAGCATAGAAAAACGTAATAACAAAACAATATCGATGGAAAAAACTTGTCATACCCATTGGGTAGACTGCCCACCACTAAATAAGTGTTGTGGTTAATATTGATAGTGGATTTCAACTCATATGATAAAATAATATTTTAATGTCTTTATTAGTATTGGCTAGTCTACTCACCAGGTTGATGTAACAATGTCCCAATATTGACATATTGTTACCAAGCCATTTGTTTGTTATGGGTTTTGGGAAACGGTTACAAATTTGTAGGGGAAACTGTAGGGCCTCACGACACCACCTGAACTCCGACATTAGTATGATATTGTCCGCTTTGGGTCAAGCCCGCACGGATTTGTTTTTGTACTCCTTTAATTTCCAAAAGGCCTCATACTAAATAATGGAGTTGGTGGACACTAATAAACAACACAACACTTTATTATTTTTTTGATATGGGACTTGGATTGCAAATAGTAGCTAGGTGCTACCCTTTGCTAATCTCATACCAAATACCTAGTTGATACTAATTCCCTTCCCTTAAGATCGATGGAATATGTTTTGGCTTGAGCTAAAATCGCTATTTTTTAAAGGCTTAAGTTCATTTTATCTTTTTTGTCAAAAAAGAAAAAAAAGTTCATTTTCTCTAATTTTATAATCATAATTTGTAGCGAAAATAGGTTTAATTAATTACTTTACTAAATTAAATGCAATCCCATAATATATATAATCTAAATTCACGAAGATTAATTTCAATTTGCTAAGATAACTTCAATTTAGTAAAAATTAGCTAATCTAAATAAAAAAAATAATACTTCCTTATTTGTTTCAATTGGAGATCGTGGTAACAATTGGACGAAATATTGTGAGATAGAAAATATTTTGCTAATTTTGAAAGGACATTATCCCAACCTTTTTTTAATTATGAAGAGGGAAAAAAAAGACAAAAATTGCTTGTATTATTTAATTTAAAGAATAGCTAGGAAGCTTCGTCCATGTGCTTTTTAATTACAAAGTCACCATGGAAACCTACTCCCTTTCTTTCAGTCAGCGCTACTTTGTTGATTTTACATTTTGGAATCTTAATCATGAATTCTAATTTTATATACTCCACTCACATGAAAGACCATTTCAACATAAGATGTGAATGTACTGTATATCATTATATTTATTTTGATACTCCTTACATCTACAAATAATTACTCCATTCGCCTTTTCATATCTCTCGAGTCGTAAATTTAAATATTTCCCCCGTAAATAAATTCTTGCAACAAGTGCACGTTTGACACTATTTACAGTTTTCACTTTGATCGTGATTTGTCACTTATACATAAATAAAAATATAGTCATGTGAGATCTCGTTGGATCTGTCTCAACTTGTAATTTTTTATTATTCAGTAATTATAATTTTTTAAAATACATAATTAGAAATATTAATCTTCAATGTTTTGTTTCGGCATACGTGAAAAGTCCTTTATTGTAAGAATTCATTTATGGAGGAAGTACTAATATCTTTAATTACATGTGAAAAAAATTATAAAATCTATATATTTGAAAAATATACTTCGAGACGAATCAAATAAGATCTCACATGAATATATTTTTCATTAACTACGGAGTATATCAAATTAAACAAAGTCAAAGTTATAATGTGAATAATATTAAAGTTAAAATGGAGCAATTATTTATGAACAAGTGAAGTAATTAATTTCACTTTATAAAAGAAGGCTTGTAAATAAGTGGACTCTTTTTCTATGTATTGGTTTGTTCACGCTTATTTATCATATTCTATCAAATTTAACGTAAAACACTACATACAAAAAGGCAGAAACATACCAACAACTAGTCCCATGTATATTGATGAGCATGCGTCATCTTTGCTTAAAAAATTGATTATAAAACAATAACCATTATCTCCAAACTCTAATTATATATTACCATTAAACAAATCAGCCAAAAGTAACGAACACATTGAAAAGAATGTGGGATGAACCAGAGTGACCACTTTAACATAGGCAGCATGTGATTATAATTTCAATTTGCTAAGATAACTTCGATTTAATAAAAGTAACGAACACATTGAAAAACCTAATGTTTTGAGATATAAAATTCACCCCCTAATTTGTCATAATTCCGTAAAATATATACTTGGAACACTTAATTTACGATTTCAGTTGAAATTTTTCTTTCATTAATTACTTGGTTATTTGAAAAGAATTTTACATTTAATTAATCTGGATTGAATTTTGATTTATAGCTTAATAGAACTTTTGAAAACTTTAGGGGTTGCATATGATAATATTTGGAAACTTTATGGAGAGCAATAATAATGTTAGGAAACTTTATGAGGTTTCATAAAATAAAATAAAAACTTTAAATTTGACGGAATATTGGTATTAGGGGGTGCATTTTTTAGTGAATTTTCCATTGCTTCCCTAGGTTTTCCTCAAATTGAGTGTTTTCTTTGGGACAGATGGAGTATTTATTATTTGTTGTTTTTTCATAATTAATTAATAAATATGGTGAAGATTTTTGAAATTATATATTATGATATTCTTTGATTTCCCATCACTTCCCTAGCATTACAATTAGCTTGCAGAAACTGTTTCAGACCAGATCAATTAACTTGCAGAAACAATTAAGGAGTATGATATTATTTGATTTCCCTTAAAAAGGTCATAAATGGAAGAGGAGAGTTAGATAACTTACAACCCATAGAAGGTTTCATCCTAAAACCAATTGATAATAGGAGGAGTGACTCCTAGACTTATAAATTAGTTTAGTCTCTCTTCATCTTCTGATGTGGGACACTCACTAGTGCATTATATGGGGTTCAATACATAGAGCTTTGCATATCATGTGAAATTAATCTAAAAGTGATTATGAACAAAATGTACTATTAAACTATCCATATATATAATTAGACCCTAATCTTTTGGACTTCATATCAATCAAATTGATTCAGGCCAAATTAATTCAATTCAAGTCGGTATCGTTTAGTTTAGGATTTAATTAATTTTTATTCATTTCATATTAGTGATCAATTCAAAAGATCACTGCCTTAATTAATACATTTAAGAAATCTATATATAATTATAAAATCAAATTATCAAGTGTAATAGTTAAATAAAAGGAGACTTACTGCAACAATAGAATCTCTAGCAGCAACAGCTAGAATATCAGCACACGACACAACACCAGCACATACATTCTCCACTTGAGATTTTATATTGTCAATTACATTAAACCCCCTTAATGAAAATTGATTTGGTGCTGCAGTTTTTTCTCCAGTAAAATTTGCGGTATCATCAAGCAAAACTGAACCATCACATCCCTGTATGTTCATATATATCCACAAGGAATAGAATCAATCCACTTTTGTAAATTATCTCAAACATCTATATCCCAAAAGCTTGAGACTCAATACTAGTGTAGGTACTCACAACATTTTCAATGCAATCATGAGTTTTATGTTAGTTTATGTTACACTTTTAAAACTTAAATAATCACCCAAATAAAACTATTTGCATACGTAATTTTTATAAAGAATTAATTAGAACCAAAACCAATCTTACTTTAGTAGAAGCCTTGTGCACTAGGTAAGCCATACTACTCTATATATAATATAAATATTATGTACTTTCATAGCATTTTCTTTTTCACCAAAGCCACTTAACTCAAATCATACTACCACTTAACTTTGTGTTCATCCATCCTATTTTGACCACCTATAATTTATGCATAGAGAAAAATATTATGTTTGATTTCGTTTGATTCGTCTTAACTAATACAACGCTTATTAATATCTAATTTCTTTAAATTTGCATATATAAGGAAAGTTATAAATGGATAAAAATATGTCAAAAAATGAACATTGCACTTAAAAACATACAAAAATTCATGTATATATGGTCAAAAGAACTAAATCCTTTGACAAATAATTTGTATTTGTTAGGGTTTACAATTCAAGTCCCACATAGAAAAATTATAAAATTGTACAAGATGCTCAAAAACAAATATTTACGACGGACTAAGACTAAAGAGGACAATAACATACTAATGTCGGAGTCCAGGTGATATCGTGTGGACAATATCATAATACCCAAATAAACTAGTTGCATACATGTATGATTAAAGAACACATAAATTGAACAATAAAATGAAATTACAAACAAATTAAAACATACAAAATCTAGAGTGGAATTTACAAAGAGATCGATACTTACATTAACAAAGCAATCATGAAAATGAAGGCGAAGCAAGGAGGCACCCATGCGTGACTCATTATTAACTGCAGATTGAACTGCAGATTGAATAGTGGAGAGTGCATTAGGGCAAGAACTTGAATAGAAATTTGGTGATAATTGAGCTGAAGCTACTCCAATTAGTACCCAAAATAAGCAAAATTCTAGCTTAATGAAGGAATTCATTTTTTTTTTTTTGGTATATTTCAAAATCAAATGTTTTTGTATGATTATTGATTGATGTATGAAAGGAAGAAAGCAAAGTCTAGATAGCTCTATAAAAGAAGATATAAGAGAAGCTTTGGGCTTTATTAATTATATATATAAGCCTTTGCCTTGTGATGATGGTTTTGCTATTCTCATGGATGCAATTTATATATAATACGACATGTGAAAAATGCTTTTTTCTACACCTTAAAAAGAAAAAGAAAAAGAAAAAGAAAATGTTCTTAATTGTGAGTGTATATATACATAAAAAGCCTCAATTTCAATTGACTGTCTAACATTATGATAAAACTTTTAACAATAAAATTGTAACTTTTTACCATAAATTTCGTTACATGTGATATAAAAAGACAGTACTCCATTCGTAACATATTAGCTGAAACGATTTAACATAAAGTAGAGATATTACAGTTAATATGTTACGAAAGGATTAATATCCACTTGTTAACATAGATTTAGTGTGAACAATAATTGTGTTCAACATTCCGCGAGAATATATGTTTGAAAACGAAGTATTAGTTATACACAAGTGGACAATTGTTGAATATTATTACATGGTGGGCCTATGGATTATTATTAGTAAATTTCTAGATGTTTTTTTAGTGCAATCTTGCACCACCCTGATTATTAGAGAGTACAAAAGTTTGAAGTCTTATTCAGATTTCACTTTTACTTTATACACTCCACTTTTACTTAAGATATATAAAATAAAAATCGAGTGTATAAGATAAAGGGAAGTGTGAATATCACAACCCCTTACAATTATGAAAAAAATAAGGAGATTTTAGGGATTAGAAAATCATTTAGGACAAATTTGTTCGGTTTATATCTACATCAGGTTGTATGTACACTAACTTTTATATTTTGCTTATTTAATATGAAATTTTACAAAATGAGTAATATAAAAAATTTAAATGAACGATCTAAAATATAAATATATATGCATGTAGTTCTACGTACACTACCTGATGCATAGTATATTAGTATAGAATGATAGGATCGATGCTGAGTACAAAGGTATGTGAGAATGAAGTCATAGTCCAGTGGTTAGGGCTTCACAATTTCAGGCACGAGGTCATGGGTTCGATTCTCACCGCACGCATTTGAAAGAATTCCTTATTATCCCCCTTACAGATGCGTGTGTTAGCTAAAGTTGGGCCAAATGACCTGCAGTAGGGTCCAGTTCCAATACTTAAGTATCCCACACATTATCCTAAAAAAAAAAAAAAAAGTACATAGGTATCTAGACAAAAGAACGTGGATTAGGTTAGTTACTTTGCATAACCTTTTTGTAAAATAATTATAAATCAAAAAGTGCCATACTTGGCATTTATTTATTTGGTTACATCACATATGATCTAGAAATAAATGTTGCAGGGGAAATAGTTTTTTAAGGGTCCAAATCTATAAATATCTAGCGACCAAATGCTTAATAAATGGTTGTAGGTTGTGGGCTTGTGGCGCATTGGTTACCCTAGTATTGATTGAGACCAACCAGCCCATATTTTATTGGGCTATGAACGAGTACAATCTAGTCTATAATCTATAACTAAATTGCTAAATACCGTCTATTTTTACCACGCACCGCCCAAAGATTAAGCCCATTAAGGTAGACTTCCAAAAATACCCCTTATTAAACCCCTCCCACCTAGGGGTGAGTAGAGTGCGGTCTGAACCAACCGCAAACCAAACCGCAATTGTGCGGTTTGGTTTGGTTTGCGGTTTGAAAAGTGCGGTTTGGTTTGCAATTTTGCCAAACTGTAATTTTGCGGTGCGGTGCGGTTTCCGAAAATTTTGAAACCGCACCAAACCGCAAATCGCAATTTTTTAAATTGTTCTAAAATATTTAATTTCGTACTTTTTATTTGGCTTACTACCCTACTGAAATTATGTCTTCTGTTTTTTCTTGGGCCTTACCTATTTGTTTAAACCCGCAACACTCTAAGGCTTCTCTAACTCTTTAAGGTTCTAACAAAAAATAAATCTAGGGTTTTTTTTCCTTATCAATTACTAATTATAAAATAAAAAAAATTTAAAAGTGGGTTAAACCGCAAACCGCACCGCACCAAACCGTATTTTGCGGTGCGGTTTGGTGTGGTTTGATATAAATTGCGGTGCGGTGCGATTTCAAAATATGGCAAACCGTAATTTTGCGATTTGGTGCAGTTTGACGTCCAAACCGCACCAAACCGCTCAGCGCTACTCCCACCCAACTTTCCCAACCCCAGCTCCATGAATGCTATACCCCCTCCCTACTATCCCATCCTACATAAATCAATAATAGGCCCAATCCAACTAATTTGATGCAAATTGATCCAATCCAAATGCGGCTTAATTGGATTCGTAATCTAAAAACTTAAATATTCAAAACATGAACTTTTAGCTGTCATATGTCAACCATTCATCACTCTTATATCATCTATGTCTTTAAAAACATTGTTTAATACCATCTACAATCAATTTACTCAACCTTTCAATTTTCTTCTTTTTTTTAAAATTTCATATAGTGAAAATTTGTCTCTTCTATTCTTTTGTACAGTTGATTGGTTTGACAACCCTTTATCTTCCTTTTTTAATTTGAATGATGTTCGATCTATGACAATATATATGCTAAAAAACTTCTTATAATCACATTAAAAAAAAAAAAGTCTTCTCAAATCAAATTATGGGTAATTCTCTTTCTCTTTATTTTATTTTTAAAATTGGATGGTAGGGATTCATTTTTTGATGATGAATTGATGAGTTTATGAAGACATCATTGTCCTTTTTTATTATTTTTTAGTCTATTTCTACTTCGTATTTTTTTTCTTCGTATCATTGCACAACCTCCTTTTGCTAATTTTATTGATGTGTTTGTCTATCCTTGAGTATCATATATGAATATGATTTTAGAGTTTCCCCATAAATGTGATAGAAAATTCAAACTTTATAATAAGAATTTTATATCATTTTCTAAAGTTAATTTTTATTTTTAATATTTTTTTAACATTAAAGATAATATATCAATTGATAATATCAATTGATAATATATCATATGTAAGCGTTATTTATAATGCCATAATTAATAGTGTATTGAACAAATTTCATTAAAGATAGGATAATAATTTCATGTTGTCACCACGCACTACTACTACCTTACCCATTCCCTTGTATAATAGAGATTATGGAGGTCCGATATCATGATATTTATAAAGATTATTGAACTTTTTGATGCATGTTTACATACATGTGTTAAATTTAGTGAGGTAAATATTAATTTAGAATTCTTACATATTCTCTCTGTTTTATAAAGTTGGATGTTTTGTTTGATTAAACTTTTTAAAATTTTTTTTTTTCCAGATGAACCCTCTTAAAAAAACTTTGGCTACTTAAAACCTTAAAACTATTTTTTTTTTTTTGTCAGATGAAACCTTGACCTTATTTTCCGTCGTTGACTACTTTTTTTCAGTGTTGACTCGTCTTTTGTAATATCGATTGACTGCACATAAATAGGTAACCCTTATTTTCCGTCGTTGACTAGTTTTTTCCAGTGTTGACTCGTCTTTTGTAATATCGATTGTTTGCACATAAATAGGTAGCCCTTTAGGGGACTGAGGGAGAAAGATATTTAATGAGGTAATTTTTAGCTTAAAATCATTCCAATTTGTAAGGATATTTTGTAATGAAATTACAAAGATTAAAACAATAGTTTAGATTGTTTAGTTTTTTACAAGTGATTGCATTGCCTCTTATTTTATGAAGACAGTTGTTGTTTTTTTTTTTTTTTTTTTTTAAAGGTATGAAGACAGTTGTTACCATTTGTTTTGGATTTAAAGTTCTTTGAGAACCATTAATCCAATCACTAATTAAAGTTCTATTATGCACCTCAATTAAATCGGCTATTATAGACATGTATTCTAAAAGCTAACCACATTTAATTTAATTTTCTATTCTAAGCATTTTCTTTAGCCTTGTAATATAGATATATATATATATATATTTTTTCATGGCTTCATTCTCTACACCATCCTTAATTCTTTAACATCCAAATCAAAATGCTTCAATGGATGGTGTTGTGCATACTCTTTGGTGCGGCATTCGCCGAATTGTCGGAGGATTTCTATTCAACATCATGCCCTAAGGCACTCTCCATTGTCGAATCCCGGGTTAAATCTACCATATCCAAGGAAGCTCGAATGGGAGCCTCATTGTTGCATCTTTACTTCCATGATTGCCTTGTTGGTGTAGGTATTCAATCTTTGAAATCAAATTATATGTTTGGATACAGGCATTTAATTTGAAATGCTGGATTTGGGCCAAATTACATATTTGGCAAGTAAAAAATTTGGAATTGTATTTGGCCCAATTCCCAACCCAAATGCTTAACAAGCAAATGTCGTGTATTTCAAATACTTAACAAAATCATGTCATTTCAAATTCTAAAAAAAACTAGATAAATAATTGTCATTTCAATTGTAACATTTCAATTTCAGAAATTGAATTCATCAATTTGAAATGGATTTCACATATCCAAACACTGCACTACCTTATTGTTATTGTTATTGTTCATTCATCCATTCATTGTAATGGCATGAACTTTAATGATCCTTAAAAATTATTATCTAATTCACATCAATTAAATTGCTATGAACCATGATAGAGTATAAAATCAATTCCAGATTTTCAGGCTTTAACTATTAGCTTAGGATTTTGGTAGCAGAGCCAATGTAATTAAAAAAAGGACTCATTTTAAAGTAAAAAAATAATTAATCCTGGGTATGGGGTTATTCTGCTTATACACTCCAAGCCCAATAAACGCTATCGTGTGAGTGGGCGTGATAGAATACCAAATTAATCCCTATGCTTCAACCGTCAGTTTAAGCTTTTGATGGTGAGGGTCATTTGACAAACCGCTAGTATATTCCAAATTTTATGTATTTTCAATATTAAGCCATATTAGGGATTGATTCAACATACAATTATAGCATAATTAGATTAATTATGTGAATGATTAGGGATGTGATGCTTCAATATTGCTGGATGATTGTGCGGATTTCACCGGAGAAAAAAATGAATTACCAAATCACAACTCTGCACGGGGATATGATGTTATTGATGAGATCAAAACCGAGCTAGAAAAAGAATGTCCTGGAACCGTGTCTTGTTCCGATATCTTAAGTTTGGCTGCTCGAGACTCCATCGTCACGGTAATTTTAATTGCAAGCAAATAAACTTCATGTTATGTTTGGTAGCCTAATGGTTGTTGGGTACTAGAAATACCGTTGAGAGTATATATATCTCACATGTGACATGTGTCCCACATTAAAATTTTGGGAAGATGTTGACTAATATATAAGTTTAGTTTGTTGTGTTAGTGTTTATATTACCAATTGATTTTATAATGGAACCCACCAGACTATTGTATTAGTCCAAATTTCTCTATAATTCAAACCAAAAAATCATAGCCTAATATCTCGAGTTATCTTGAGGTTCAGCAAAAATAAATTTTCTCTTATAAAATACTCCATTCGGTTCCTTTTTATTTGATGCATTTGGATTTTTGATGATAAAATGAAAATTATATAAAACTTTTTAAAAATGGATAGAGTATAACTTTGAATTACCTCAATCAAGTGTAAGTTATAATTTACTCTCAATTGTTTTATTGAAAATAATGATACCTTGACTAAAAACTCAAATCTCAAAGGTGTCCTAATAGCTCACAAACAAAGGATTAGTTTGATTCTCGATTTGTTTCACTTTTTTTGTTACGTTTGGAATTTTTTTTTTAAAGAAAAATGATCAAATTAAATTGTCACAAACAAAGTGAAACAGTGGACGCTTGCAAAAATCTACCGGCCGGACATGTTTGCAAATTTCTCTTTCTATATTTTTTATATATTTTTAAAAAGCTTTTAAATATAAAAAAAATATGATTAATTGTATATATTTTGGTGCTATATATATATATATATATAGCTTGGTGGACCAAATTGGACAGTGCCATTAGGGAGAAGAGATTCGATAAAACCGAGTAAATTTTTGGCTAATGCCGCAGTTGCATTCATTCTCGCGGGTTTAAGGGCACAAATTATAGCTTTTGAGCTCCAAGGTTTTACTAAAGAAGAATTCGTCGCTTTAACAGGTTTACTTCTTTAATTTCCTCTCATTTGTTACGTTATACCATGCATTATTTTTTTCAAGCATTTGCATGAGATTGTATTTAGAAATTGTTTTGGCACCATCAGGATTAATTCGGGAAAGAAAGAGGGTAATCAATCCAATATGTTTCTAAATATGAGTAATTATTGAAGATTGATATGTACTGGGATGAAAATTGACGAATAATGAGAAATAAATGTAAAATAAAATCGAGGAAGTGGGGGACACCCATTATAATACCCATAAGGTTAATTTAAGAGGATTTGATAAGTTATTCATGTCAAAAAGATGCATCTTCTTTTTAGGGAGTTCATATGCTAAGATATTTCACAGTTAAGTGTGCTCAGCTGGGAGTAGTCTTAGAATGGGTGATCTCCTGAGAAGTTTCCTAAGGTGCGTATGAATGAGGAAAAAATGCCCCGAAAGGACTCGTGTTGGCTTATGGGGTCAAGTTATCAGTCCAAAGTGCCCTTTGATTACAATAGACCATTAGACCCTGCCTAGTGTGGGGTCGAGGGGAAAGCAAATTAAACCTATTAAAGTCACGATGCTTTTTTTCACAAAAAAAAAAAAGACAAATTAAGCTTATTAAAGTCATTGTGATTTTAAAAACTCCCAATTGGAAAGTGCAAAACCATTTTTTTCCGGTACTTAATTTTAATTTTTTATTTTCAGAAATATTGAAAACTGAAAAACAAAAATGATCCAAGACAATAAACGACATTCCCTTATTAACATTATTTTTCGAACATATATATGTAGGTGGGCACACGGTGGGGATGGCGAGATGCCGATTTTACCGAAAACGTATCTACGGGAATAAAAACATAGACCCGGAATTCGCCGAGAAATTGAAAGAGAATTGCCCTGAAGAAGGGGGAGATGACAACGTTGCTCCAATTGACACAACAAGTCCAACTGTTTTTGACAACGCTTATTTCAACAACTTAATTCACAAAAAAGGGCTTTTAGAGTCGGACCAAAATCTTTATACTGGAAATGGAGGTACCACTGATGAAATTGTGTTATCTTTCAATTCAAGTAATGATAAATTCTTCGAGGTATTTACCAAAGCTATTACCAAAGTGGGAAATTTGAATGTTATCACGGGTGACAGTGGACAAGTTAGAACTAATTGCAGGAAGCTCAACAACTAACTACTCCATCGAAATTAAATCACCTTTAAACTACTACCCATATATATTGTATCATATTATTTGTTCTTTGATTTATACATCAGTATAAATTAATGTATTGTTTGTATATTGTATTTCAATTTATTATCAATGTATATATATATATATATATATATATATATATATATATAATTTAAAGAATACAAAAGTAAAATTATATTTACAAAGTATGTACTTCCTCCACTCCATATTAGTTGCAATGTTTTTTTTTCACGCTTGTCAATGTATAATTTATATTCGTCATATATATGTTTGATTACGTTTTACCAAAAATTATAAAAATTATATCACAATAAAAACCACATTAAAACGATTCAAAAGAGATCCACATGACCATATTTTCATACATGTATAAAGCACAAAAGTGAATTGTAAGAATGATTATGAATAGTGCCTAAATTGCAATTTATTTATTCTAGTTATACATGACCATATTTATATACATGTATATAAATTTATTTATTTATTTTTATACATGACCATAATTTTATACATGTATATAAATATATTTATCTATTCTAGTTATTATATATCAATAAACTAATAGAGTCTTATTGTTAAAATATTAACTCCAAAAACAGACATCTTCAAAAAAAATAGAGAAGATATATAAACTAAGAATAATATTAGGTGAAACATTCGTGAACATTTTAATAAGGGTTTGGTCAACGCTTGGTCAAAGCTCGGCTCATCAAGGTTTGAGCTCGGCTTGAGTTCGACTAAATTTAAATGAACACAAACCAAGCTAAGCAGAGTCCGGACTTTGCTCGCTCGATAATCCTATCACCCAAGTAATGTAAATGATATATAGCACAAATACATATATAATACCCTTAATATGTATCCAAAACAATTTATTGTTTGTACAACGTTTATTTATTTATTTTAATTATACATTTAGCACGTACGTATCGATAGATATATAGTAAATTTGCAATTTGTGCATTATTTAACACTCCATAAAACACCTCAATTACATTATACATACACAAATAAATCAACTGATCATGTCAACAATGTAAACCAATATTGATTATTCCTTAACCAGACCTGCACTTGTTGCGAATGGTGCCACTATCGCCTGTCAAAACACTAAGCCTACTCATCTTGAACATGGCACCAGAGAAATCATTGAAGAAAAATCTTTGTTGTTTTGCATATTGTCGAACCAACGCATCGGTTAGACTAAGGCGTCCGATGTATAGTACTTGGTCCGAGTGGAGTAGACCCTCGAATTTCGTTAAACCCACAAAATAGTCATTGTTGAAATCATTCGGGGATCGAAAATCCAACGAACCAAGATTGTTGTCGCCCGAATTTGCTGGGCATATATTTTGCAAATGTTGTGCGAATCCGGGAACTATGTTTCTTTCTGTATAGGCGCGATCACGGAACCGTATGCACCTTGCTTGTCCTACAGTGTGAGCACCTACGTACCAAAAAATATAAACGCAAATTTTATTTGTTAGCTAGTATGGATTTAATCTCTGTATGTGGCCGGAGTACCTTTCAGGTTTTTATTACCATCGTACTGCTTATCATGTTATTGGGTTACAATATATTTGCGTAAATGATCGACTATAAATATGTTTTTGTCTAATTAAAACATATTAAAATTTTGTCTAATTAACATCTCGGGACGTTACAATTTATCACCTACGTTCAAGTGTACAATAAACCTATATAATGTTTGTATTTTATTTTGCTCAATAAATGCTCATTTTTACCCATTTAATATCTAACCGGGTTTATATGAAATTGTTACAGATTCCATATTTAGTTATCTACATTCATTATTTTTAACTGGGTGTATATAAACCCAAGTGAAAGGTATACTATTTAGTGGGATACTTGTTAGCAAGATCCATTATATTAACATAGTACATTCGTGAGAGGGGAAAAAAGAATTCCTACATACAAATTTAACAATTAGGTCACTTTCATAAACATCATCCTTAATTTATTTTCCATTCAATGATGCATATTTTTTATGGCATCAGAACAAGAAATGGTCGAAGTTATATATGCATAATTGAGTAATATGCATGGGTTACTTTGAAGTTTTGGTAATTGTATTTATTTTATATTGAAAATTCTAGTGTAGTCTTATGACTACCAACTACTGTAGTGGATGGTTAGGAGTGCACGGATTTTGATTTATTTTTAATTCCTAAATCTAATTAAAAATCTTTTCTAAAATGCTTTTATTAGATTTTTTATTTTTGGAAAATAATTCATGATTTTTCCTAAAATCAGTTTTTATTCTTGAAAAATCAAAAATTCTTTTCCTAAAATAAGAAATGTAATAAAAGCATTTTATGAATTAAAAATAAATCAAAAATCATGCGATCTTAGCCATCCACTATGATAGTCAGTAGTCATAAGACTACACTAGAATCATCCATTTTATATTCTATGATAGAAATTTAGAAAAGACTATATATTTCTTTTACTGTAACAACGCAATCGATCGTAAAGGATGATATCACGTTAAAGACCTTTTCTAAGGCTTGACTTATGCAATATTCGTAGTTCTCCTAGCAAAAGTCAACTCAATCAATTGTTTCAAATTGGATGTGAACCTGAACTATATGCACTTGTTTTTCATTTATTTTACTGTTAAATCATGACAATATATATTAAGTTTACACTGTTGTAGAACGTATAGTGTGCAGAAAAGGCTAGTAATAAGATTACTAATAAATTAATTAGATCGATGGTTAAGAATAATTAATTTCAATTTTTCTTACATTAGGTAGGTGATTAAGAATAATTAATTTGTTAAATATATACCTGAAAGAGCAACCATATCTCTGACACTAAAACCTTTAGAGGCGAACAAAGAGACGAGATTTTGAACATCATCAGTAGCAAATGGAAGGTTAGCATCAGCTGATTCTGAACTTGGTCTTGAAGTTGAGTCTCTTCTTCCCAATCCTACATCCCAGCTTGGACCACCCATCTATATATACAAAGTCATGTTACAAAAACAATTATTAATATATAATTGTATATATAGTTTTTTATATTAACAAGTTGGTTACTGGACTCCGGCACACGACTAGCACTTATCTCATAAAAATATTGAGCTGACATTTTCCTTACATTTTATTAATTAGGGAGGGAGTTAGTCGGTGAGAATGAACTCGCAACATTTCGGTTACAAAATACACTCCAGCGCCACTATATATATATGCTAGAGCTCGATCCAAAATAAATTAATATAAGTAAGATCGAATATATAATGCATGCTATATTTCTTCTTAGTGAAAGCACGCATCGTGCAAGGCTAGGCTAACTAGCTACATACATCCAATTCAATTACTCCCTCCGTTTCAGTTCAGTTGCAACAATTTGATCATATTCATCACTCCATTAACCAAGGTATTTTTATTTTCTATAATTGATCACATATATGCAAGCAATAATCAAGACAGATTTTATTTGATTCTTCTTTGTATACAATTTTTTAGAATATTATTTTTTTAGAATACTTTGCAATACATAATTGTTAGTTATTGGTCAAAGTTTTATCTTCAAAACTGTTGGACTAGTGTATAAGGGAAAAAAAAAAGTTTTCTTAATTAGTCAAGGATAATTTTTTTTATTTCTCACCCTTTATCATGTTGTTTTTTTTTTTTTTTTTTGGAAATATTCCACCCTTTATCACTTGGGTTTGTTATTTTAATTTTTATCACATTATGGAATTAAAGTGGGAACCTATGGATGTAATGATTATTAGCTCACCTTAACAACTGATTCTTTAGCAGCAACCGCCAAAATATCTGCGCAAGAAACAACACCAGGACAAGCACTCTCCACTTGCTCTTTGATGAGGTCTATTACTTCAAATCCTCGCAAAGAATTTGCGTTGTGAACAGACTCCATTTCCCCACCTTGCACATCCAGTAATACTGATCCGTCACATCCCTGTATTTACACATGAACAAAAGCATCATTAATTAGTATGTTTGCTTGTAAGTTTGTCATCATAAAAACTAAATACATGGTATAGATAGATACAGATACTTACTTCGACAAAGCAATCATGAAAATGAAGTCGAAGCAAAGAAGCACCCATCCGACGATCACTAGAGATAGCATTGCCCACAATCGATCGAACAATTTCCTCAAATTTAGGGCAACTCTTGTCGTAAAAATCTGATGATAGCCAGCCTTGAGCCTGGACTAGAGTCGTGAAAGGCAAGAGAAGCAAGACTACGCAAAGACTAGAGTAGAGTGCCATGTTTAAGTTGGAAGAAACCATGATTAGTAAAATATATTAGCAAGGGATGGATGCTTAATTAGCTTGTTACTACAAAGATGCTCCAAGCTTACATTTATATGATTATTCTTGAACATAAAATAGATTATTATATCACAAATTGAAATTAAACTGCATACTATAGAAACGGTCCAAAAATAATTTATTATACGTATGTCTTTAGATCTCTAACAAAAAAACTCCTCCATATCATAAGGCATGATGTGAATACAATTAGGTTAGATTTCAATATCAACGAATAATTAAAAATATTTCGCTATCAATTATCGAGCTGTATAGAATGTTTCTTCTTGCTGTTGAATTAGTCGAGCACTACTGGATCAGCATGTCTCTCGTCTCATAATACGTCCGTTTCAAAATAAGTGCAATCAGGGATTTTACACGCATTTTAAAGTTTAGATGATTATGTAAATTGAAAAAATAGTTAATATAATATTAAATTAACACTAATAAGTTATATATAGTTCCATTCTTGTTGGTGCTTAAATTATTCTATCTAATAACCTCATTTAAACCCTTAAATGTCATCTCAACCTTAAAAAACGAGTCTTTATAGCACATATTTTGAAACAGGGTTAGTAATGGACTTGACTTTAAACCATATCTCTATTTCTCTCCCTCCTTGAATTACTATATCACATTATAACCCTAAATTTGTGTGGCGTATATATGTATAATAAACAATCTACTTATTTCATTTTATTTTTTTAAAAAAACCTAGCTAGTATACTAACAATGAGAATTGTGAATAGACTAATCAACTATTTGATTATTAAAAAACAGATCAGAAAAAAATTGATCAGATAAGACCAGATCAAGAAAAAATGATCTGACCAGATTAGAAAAAAAAAAATCTAATCTTATTATTTAATTTACTTTTATATATTACTAACTAAATGCTTTTAACATTGTAATAAAATAAATTTTGTACTACATAATTGAAAAGTACTTTCAATTCGGTCGACACTCATTAGTCTGGGAATTAGAATTTCCTAAGAGATAAGAGTAAGTTATATATTGTGTTATAGTTGACAAAATCATAGGAAATAATGGAACTTCCTAGGAAATTATATTTTCTACGAAATGAAAGAATTAAATCACTAAGACCACCATTGATAAATTAAAATTCCCATGGTCGGATTTTGATAGAGCATAATGAAAAAAGAGATCTGGATCTATACTAGTTTCATTAGTAACTGGTTTAAATCTTACAAGTATGTTGTCACCTCTAAATCCAACGACTCATTAGACCAAAAATGAGGAGTAGCTTTTGAGCCTTCTAAATTTAACAACTCGACTCATCACATGTGAGTTTTCTTTCTTGCTTTATTCCACTCACAACTCAAAAGAGGTTCATTTTTTCAATACAATAATAATAAAATGAATTGCATTTTAGGCTTTAGCGAATTAGCGTTATAAATTGAACATCACTTTTTTTAAATCAATGTAAAACATTCAAATTATGGCATGCATTAAATTAAGGAAACTAAATACAATGACTTTTTTAATCAAATTAAAACAACAATAATAGTTTTAATAGTAGCAATATAATGTTTTCTTCCTCCCTTTCGTCCAAGTTTCTGGTTTAGAGTCCGTTTAGTAGGGTATAAAACATTTTCAGATGAAAATGGTTTTTCATGTAAAATGATTATCCATTTTAAACATTTTTTGTTATTTGGTTGAACTGAAAATCAATTGTTTCAATTGTGACGTAAAATGTTTTCCTTTCAATTTGAGAGGAAAACGTTTTCAATGAAGTGGAAAATAATATTCCGCCCCAAATTTTACATTTTTATATTTTACTCAAAACCAAACAATGTAAAACGTAAAAACAGTTTTCTGAGAAAACGTTTTACACCTACCAAACGGACCCTTAATTTCAATAGTTTTGTCATCTAAAATCTAGATTTTGATGACACTATTTTTTTGGTGTATCCACCCGATTCACCCTTTTGGGCTAATCCGGATTCGGAGCGTGTCCCGGGGTTAAGGTTTTAAACTCCTTCCAACGTGCTTGTGGGGGATCGAACCGTGGTTCTCCCTACCAAGTCTAACCTCTTGCACCACTAGACCAAGACAACGTTGGTAGATTTTGATAACAATATAAAGACCATGACTTGCCCCATAAGAAAGACTCAGGGAAAAAATGTAGCACGCGGTTTCTTAGCTTATTACCTTCACTTGTATTCTAAAATATTGGGTTGACCTAGTTTGTGCTTTGTATTATGATAACAACAGCTCATATAATATTTTCTTCGAAAAGGTCTAGTAAGATTATGAGATAGAAATTAATATTTCCTCCATTTCAAAAAAAAAAAAAAAAAACTCAACTTATTTGCACGCATTTTAAGGAAGAGATTTAAAGGTCTAAACGATCAAATTAAGATTTGTAATTTTAAGACAAGTAACCTATAATATCATTCGTACTTTGTTAAAATTATTTTGATTAATTTGCTCATTTACACCCTTAGATCACTTCCTTAAAATGCGTGCAAAATGGTTTGTTGCGTTTTTTTTTTACGGGGGAAGTATTAGAAATGGTTATGACCACTAGCAATGGGAAAAGACATGAAATATACTATATTAAGTGATCCTAATCATAATACTTGCTCATATTCTTATTAGGGGTTTCTTTTTTTTATATAGTATTGAAATCTGTTCTTTTTTAGCTACATATATAGAGGAAGAAAATGTTAGTGATTAATAAGTTTTGGATCACATATTCCTAAATACGAGGTGGAAGTGAGTGCCACTTTGTCACTACTCTGTTTCTTAGGCTATGTTTACTTCATCTTATTTACACAATTATTCGCTTATGGTAAAAATACTTAGATCAAATCAGATAAAAAAAAATTAGATCAAAACTTTTTATTTGCTTTTATATATTACTAAATATATTTTAACTAATTCATACAAAAATAAGTTATGAAAATTACATAATTAAAAAGTACACATCAAAACTTATATCATTATAACCTATTTGATACATGTTTTATTAAATTCAAGAGAAGTGAGGCTTCTTCTTTATATTGGAATGGTCATAGATGATTATTTATAAGGGCTTCCGGTCAACTCATACATAAGTTAATATTAAACCCATCCAATATATAGGATTATTGTTTTAATAATATGATTGTTGTTTGATTTAACTATTCTAATAACTAAAATATATAGTTATTTAGGAAGTTTTCTAAGCTAGGATATGTTAAAAACTTATATTGCAGGGCGTTTATTAAAGATTTTTGGGCATGAATCAAATTAAATACAGGGTCGTTCATGACAATCTGAGGGCCCAGGGTGAAGTAAAAAAGTAAAGGGCCCTATAAGTTTGCTTACAAGCTACCCCCTCTACCCCCAATTGTTTCGTTTGCAACATTTACTTTTTCAATCTCCCAATACACGATTTTAAATGGAAATATCTTTAGATAAATCTAATAAAGAATTATAAAAAAAATTACATATTAAAAAACTACAAATCAGGCCGAATCAAACGAGATCTCATATGACTATTTTTTCTTATAGGTATAAAATTAGAAAGAGTCAAAGTTGTCCAATGAACAATAGCAAAAGTAAGATTGTTCCAAAAAAGGGGATGGAAGGAGTAGTATTGAATATTTATTATTATTTTAAAAAATAATTGATTAAATTGAGGATTTTTTTGGGACCATACTCTCTATTTCCCATTATATCTGCCCATGGGCCCACTGTTGAGGTAAAGATAATAGAATGTAAGCATCTAAGTTTTTAGCTTAAATAACAATAGAAGGTGATAGTTAATGTGAAATAAATTAAGGCTAAAGGAGATGCAAACAGAATATGATATTACTAAAATGATCAATTACGAATTATAAAAAATTAAGATTTAATGTAGCAAAATAATTAAATTATGAAGTAGTAACTAAGAAGGTAAATGTGATTAATAATTTTTTTAAAAGGAAAAATTGAATCTAATGATCCCACATTTACACTTCTTAAAATAATCTCATTTTTTATTAAAAAACAAAAAACACAAGTGAGAGAACTAGTTGCGTTTCATCCCAACTTCACAAGTTTACATTTTACATGACTGATAATCTACTCCTAATCTACTATAACTCTATCGTTAGTTTTGAATATAATCTACTCCTAATAACAAAAGTTACATGCTCAATCGTTTGGTCTACACTTTAGACAAAGAAATTCCCACACACCAAAATTATGGTAGTTGTTCACAACTTTTGGTACTTAGTGACAAATTTTTCTTCCAATAAATATTCAAATGCTAATATGGAAAGTATCATCTGTCTAAGTTTTAAATGTGGGATATACTGAAAATACTCCCCTCACATCTGATATCATGATAAATTTTACTGGGCTTAGTCGTGGGCCTAAATTTGAGGAGAATCTAACCATATACAAGGTCAGTGTGGTTCCATTATACCAAGCTTATATATTTGTCATCATCCATCTACTTTTTCAATGTGGGATATACACTCAATAAAACTTGTCTTTCCTTAGGAAGTAGATTTGGAGGATTGATGCAATATAATGGAGGATACATTAACATAGTTAATCACACCTTTAGACGACTAGACAATTTTTAATCCCACCTTTGAAATATCCAAAAATAATCCAATATTTTTTTTTTTACTCTGATCTTCAACTTGTGACTTGTCGACCCAAACTAATTTTAATTTGTGAAAATTCAAAATTGGCAATCCCGATTTATTTAAATATTACTAACTAGCAGTAAATTAAGGGTATTTGCGAACTAAATCATGCCCTCTATTAAAAATCACTAAATCAAGCTTTCTAGGTAATTGTTTTTAAAAAAAAATGTACATAGCCAGAAAAACCAGGCTCTTTTCTAATATTCAATCAAATTTAACAAACCAAAAACATGAAACTTGAAAAAGTAGTTTAATTTGCACTTTTCGGCTGTCGATTTTCAAGATTATAATAAACTTAATTGGTTTAACTTACTTTTGATTCCTTATTTGACATTTATCGATAAGACTATCATTTTATCAGAAAGACCATAGCGATACCGAACTTCTTACATTTCAATTGCAAAAGAAATTAAGCATGACCAAAAGCAAAATAATCCATGTAACTACCAGAAATTTCTGCCTCATTAGCTCCTATATCCATGGCCTTCACAAAATTTTGACCAGCACCCACAACCATTTCAATCAACACTCTAATCATTTCATTTCTTCCACTAATCCCATTCACTAAATTCAAATCTTTATCAAAAACTTTATTATTATCATTATTATTCACTATTTCTTCACATTTACCAATCTCATAATATGTTAATTCTTGAATCTTACCAAAAATTTCACCAACTTTAACCAAACTTTGAATAATTTTCCTGAATTTAATTACCTTTTTTCTTGCATCTTCAACCCCAATCTTCATTTCAAAGTAACTCCTCTCACAACAAGTAATAATGTCAAAATTAATCCCACTTTCATCATTTTCATAATTCAACTTCATTATCTTCTTCTTCTCACTTTGTATGTAATACATATTTTCATACATAAATTTCAACATTTCATCAATGGCTACCCTAGTCAAGACTTCCGGATCGGTTTCGGTTTCGGGTTCGGGTAAGTTGTTGATGAATATAGAGTTGCATGTTTCTGGATTGCTAGTTTTGTTGCAAATGTTTTGGATCAAGATTTTTGTATCTAGGTCAATTTGGTGCTCAATGTTGGACATTAATAATGAAGATGAATACAAGAGAATAATAATCACCATAATTAGTGAAATTGTTGGTAAGTGATTATAGTAAAAAATTACCATTTTTTTTTATAAAAATAAATTAAGGGATGGTGAAAAATATTATAGTGAAATTGTTGGACATTAATGGAGATATGGAAAGTAAGAATGGTCATATAGTGTAGTAGCAATATAGGGACCTAGGGAGTATATCATTTTTTGGAAAAGAAATATATAATTAAGGAATGGTTTAAAGATAATGCTAACTCATAAGATTTAGTGTTACATTTTCTAACATGGTATGAAATTGAGAATTTATATGACAAAATCACAAAATATTGGTGTAATCAAGGCTTACTCTTTTTTTAACTTTTATTTTTAAGCATCTAATACATATTTTGCAAACTTAGTATTTTGCAACTTTTTTTTTTCTAAGTTTATACAATTTTTTTTTCAAGTTTATATATATATATATATATATATCGCTACTTTTTTTCAATATAATTCATGATTGGTTTCTAGTTTAACCTTTTAATTGAAGTTTTATATATCCCTATCCGCCCTCCCTTTAAAGTTTATACTCATGAGCATCCAATACTAACATTGATACATTACCATCTAAGCTACATAATTAGTTTTGTAAACATATGCAATCATATATCCTTCTATTCTAACAAATTATTCATAATTAACTTGACACACATTTTCAGGGGAGGAAAAATTTGTGTTTTATTTCTAACTCTTACTAAGTTACAAATAGTTTTTGTTGATTAATTATGATAATTTGTTAGGATAATTTGTTAGGATATTTTTTTACGAGTTTAAACAAAAATAAAACATAGTCCTATAGAGATGTGTCATTCATTTGAAACAACTTTAGTTTTAGGGTTTTTCTCACTAATACTCGTGTTTTTGCATTTTTTCAGGTGTACCCACTTTTTTCCAACTTTCTCAGAGGTACCCATCAATTTAGCATCAATAATGATATATACCCTATTTAATGATGAAACGTTAACTTAAGGTAACAACATTAACTTTAGTTGGTATTATTATTTATATTATTATTTTTTTTCATTGTTATTATTATTGTTATTAATTTTTAATCGTCGTTTTTCTCCCCGACTTTTCCGACAACCTTTTTCCGGCCGATTTTTCCGGTGATGGTTTTCGACCAGTTTTTCCAAGACGGTTTCCAAGTGACTTTTCTGGTTACTTTTTCCGGTAGATTTTTCAGCGATGGTTTTCGTCCGACTTTTCTGGCCAGAACGCCATTACTACTAACTCAATACTAACGTCATTAGTTATTATTTTCAAATCAGGGCTAATCGGGTCGTTTTTTGTAAATTCCGAACTCAAATCTGACCCATAAGGGTTAAAATGACCTGTAAATCCTTAAGATAAATTTTTTTACTTATAATTAATGCGCGCAAATCGAGTCGAATTAGGAACGTAAATCAGGGCTAATCGGGTCATTTTTTCAAATTTCAACATCAAATATGACTCTTAAGTGTTAAAATGACCAGCATAAAACCTTCAAAGAGCATTTTTTTGACATATATATAAATAATTGCAAATTGAGGCAAATTGGAAACGCAAATCGGAACTAATCGGATCATTTTTTAAATTAATTTAAAATTTAAAATTTAAATAAAAAATATTCAAATTTAAAAAAAATAATAAGAAAAAAATTAAAAAATGGAAATATAAAAAAATAAAATTTCAGTTCAGCAAATTCAGTCCAAAGAAACAGTTCCTAATTCCCTCTTATTTTTTTATTTTTATTTTTAATTGCATTTGAACTTAACTAACGTAAGTAATTACTCTCACCTAACGTCGTTAGTGATGATGCAAATCAGGTTATGGTTGACTAATGGTGGATCAGCTGATTGGTACCTCTGAGAAAGCTGAGTAAAAGTGGGTACACTTGAGAAAATGCAAAAACACATGTGTATTAGTGAGAAAAACCCTTAGTTTTAAGTGGATGTTTAATTGATGATTATCTGTATTTAGCTAAACTTTTAAGGGCTCGTTTACATTAGCTGACTAAAGATGAATTGAACTGAACTGAATTAAAAACATTTAACTTTTGAATTAATGATTTTAAATAATGATTAATTTGATATTTTAAAGCTCTCCTTAATTTTTTGTAATAAATTTTAAATAATTTATTAAATAAATATTTAACTTTTGGATTAATGATTTTAAAGTACAAAATAATGAATTCTATTATATATTATTATCGTTGTTATTATTTTTTTTTTATTTTTTTTTGAAAGGTAAAGGAAATATATTAAGAAACCAGACAAAAAGGAGAATTTACATCAAAATTGCATGAGCTATGGGCTCAAGACCACAAAAAGAGCAAGCACAAAAACAGGAGTGCCTATCAGAGTTGCAGGAACCATCATTGGCATGCCATAAGCCACCTTCTAGGAAGGGTTCTTAGGCATCCCCAATCATTTGGAAGCAACTCCTTACAGTTGTTCTACCCAGGTTCTATCTACCCTACCCATCTTAGTTCCCACATGTAGGAGTCTATTTCTAACAGTGTATCTAATGTCATTCATGATCTGGTGAGTAGTAGTCTGCTTCCCTTGCCATATCTTCACATTCCTGGCTTGCCATATGCTATACACAAGTGCACTAAGAGCCACACTATAGGCCATGGATCTGATTTTGCTCCCTTTGACATCTCTGCTTAGCCATCTCACTACGCTACCAAGGTCTCCTGGGGCATCACAACCCAGCCAACCATATACCTGAAACAGGCAGGTACTACTAAAGTGGCATGAGAAGAACAGGTGTGAGTGGGATTCCATGCCATTGTCACACAAACTGCATGAGAGGTCACTTGTTATCCCCATTCTACTCAGCCTATCCTTGGTCATCATTCTTCCTTTCACAGCCATCCATGTAGCAAATTGGTGTTTAGGAATGCTTCCTCTGTTCCAGATAACCTTATCCCAGTAAACCTTGTTGCCATGAGGGGTTATTGTGTCATAGACCTGTTGGATCGAGTAGTTCCCCCTATATATGTCCACGTGGTAAGCCACTAGGTCATCCTTGACTCTACAGAAGTCCTTCCAAATCCAGCTACAAATCTGTGTGGGCTTGTAGTCAACCCAATCTTGGGTCTTGATATAAATAGAATGCACCCATCTCACCCATAAGTTGTCTTTTTTGTGTGCAATAGCCCAGACATGCTTACCAACTGCAGCCATATTCCACATGTGAATATTCCTTATACCTAGGCCACCCTCTTTCTTTGACTTGCAGATTTCATCCCATGCCACAGGGCTAGGCTTGGTGGAGCAGCTAGTCCCATGCCAAAGGAAGGATCTACAAATAGTAACAATACCTTGGAGCACCTGTTTTGGAAGTAAGAAGATCTGACACCAATAGGAACTAACTGCCATGAGCACTGAGTTCACCAGTTGGAGTCTACCTGCATAAGATAAGTTCCTAGAACTCCATCTCCTGACCCTGGCACACATCTTATCTACAAGTTTCTCACAGTCATTGGGGTGTATTTTCTTTGGGCTCATGGGGATGCCCAAGTAAGTGAAAGGTATCTTCCCCAATTTGAAACCAGAGAGAGCTTGGATTCTCTCTACTATAGGGGAATCCACACCTGCACAATAGAGTTCAGATTTTGCAGCACTGATTTCAAGGCCAGTGGTTTGTGAGAAGATCTGTAGGCTTGCCAGATTCATAGCAATAGTGTTGATGTCACCCCTCGAGAACATGAGGATGTCATCAGCAAAACAAAGGTGGTTGAGGCCCAACTGTTTGCAGAGAGGGTGATATTTGTATCCAGGGATCAGCCCTGTTCTCTTCATGCATCTAGAGAAGTACTCCATACAAAGTGTGAACAGGAGGGGGGAAAGGGGGTCACCTTGTCTTAGACCTCGACTAGGGCTAAGAGGGGGGGAAGGGATCCCATTGATCAAGAGTGAGTATTGAGGGGAGGTGATGCAGACCATGATAAGTTTAATAAAGTGTTCAGGGAAGCCCAAGGCTTGCATCATATCCCTCATAAATCCCCAGCTAACTGTATCATATGCCTTTTTCACATCTAGTTTAAACATGCAACAATCTTGAATTTGACTAGGTCTGTAGAATCTCATCATGTCCTGGCAGATTAGAGCATTGTGCATGATACTTCTTCCTGTGACAAAGGCTCCCTGGGTAGGGCTGATTATGTCAGGCAGCACAGTACTTAGTCTTTGGCATAATAATTTTGATATGCATTTATAGATGGTGGAGCAGCAAGCTATAGGTCTATATTCCCCTATGGTACTAGGGGTGGAAACCTTGGGCACCATAGTGAGGGTAGTGACACTTACTTCTTTGAGAAGCTTACCATTTGCAAAGAAATCCCTGATTGCTTTCACCACATCATCCCCAATAATGTTCCAAGTCTTTTTAAAGAAGTGACTGTTGAATCCATCTAGCCCTGGAGACTTGTTTGAAGGAATTGAGAACATTGCTTGTTTGATATCCTTCTCAGAGAAGTTACAGTTGAGTTGATCTCTATGGGTGTCAGAAAGAATATTACCCTGCTTGATGATGTCCTCAGAGATATGGATTCTGTTGTGATCATTGCCTCTAAGAAGCTCTGTATAGAAATCTGTGAATATCTCAGTTACACTGCTTATGTCTTCAATCCAAACCCCTTGAGCATTCTGGACCCTTGTAATGGAGTTCCTGCTGTTTCTCATTCTGAGGCTATTGTAGAAGACACTTGTGTTTGAATCCCCAGCTTGGAGCCAGTGGAGTTTAGCTTTTTGTTGAAGCCAGCTGCAATAGGCTTTCTTGGCCTCTCTGTAGTTATCATTTGCCATCTTTTCCTCAGAAGCAGCATTTGCATCCTCATGACAAGAGTGTAATCTAGTTTGGGCCTCCTCAAGTCTTCTCTGGGCTTTTTGATAATTTGCATGGATATCCTCTTTAAACATTCTTTTAAGCCTAGGTTTCAAAGCTTTGAGTTTTTGCATTATCTGGAACATGTGGCAGCCCCTGACCTCTGTCTTCCATGTATCCTGAACCACCTCTATGAACTCTGGGTTTGAGGCCCAGTAGTTGTAGAATCTGAAAGGCTTCTTCCCTACTGGGGTTGGGTAATTCTTGATGAGTTGAGGGGAGTGATCAAAGTCCTGTTCTGGGAGGTATATAGTTTGGGCTGTGGCATAGGCAGTGCACCAGTATCTATTGCAAAGGGTTCTGTCAATCTTGGTCATCACCCTGTCTTCCCCCCCTTGTTTATTCGTCCAAGTGAAGTGCCTCCCTGTGGCTCTCATATCCTCAAGCTCACACATGTTCATGCACTCCACCATTGGCTGCACCTCTGTCCATCGAACCACAGCACCCTTTCTGTCTTCCTTGTGCATGATAGCATTAAAATCTCCTGAGACACACCAGGGTTTATCCCCTATGGTATGATGGATCTGTTTTAGGGCTTCCCATAGGGGTTCCCTGCCTTGCTTATCATTGAACCCATAGACACATGTGAGGAAGAAGTCATGTGTGCCTTGCACAGGTTGAATGTGGCAGTGAATGTGTTGAGCACTGGACCCCAGGATATTAACATGGAAGGAGCTTGGGATCCATCCTATAACAATCCTTCCATTGTTATGCCAAGTATGATTTGAGTGAAAGCACCAACCTTGGCATAGGCTGAGGTAGAGTTTACCAAGGTTAGGAGCTTTAACTCTTGTTTCTAGGAGGCTGAAGAACTTGATATTTTGGGATGAGATGAGATTCCTCACCTCACTTTGCTTGCCCTTGTCATTCAGCCCCCTAACATTCCAGATTAGGATATTATCCATGATGAGTGGGGGTTTTCATACCCCCCCCCCCTTCATCATGTTTAGTCTTACAGGTTTCCTTTAGTTCATCCTCCAAGTCATCCTCATCACTGTCCATATGGTCTGATAAGGCACCAAAACTGTTATGTACAGGGGTTGGAGGTGTTGTTGTTTGCTTCCTCTCCTCTTGGACTGGAGTGAACTCCACATTGTGTTGCTGAGTTTCTTGAGCAGGGTGTTGTATCTGAGTAGTGAGTGTCTTAGTTTGGGGTTGTTTTGGTTTCCATATTTGCTTCCCCTTGTTAAGTTTCCTCTTGCAGTCTTGGGTGTTATGGCCATACTTCTTGCAGTGGGTGCATAGGGTAGGCTTCCACTCATATTCAATCAGCTGCTCCACTACTACTCCTTTTTCATTCTCAAAGTGCAAGCTCCCTGGCAGCTCTCTGTCTATTTCAATTTCCACCATCAGCCTTGCAAAAGCCAATCTCTCTCTCTGTTCAGTTAAGGCATCCACCTTGATCATCTTGCCCACACAGGCACCCAGTTTGTGCAGGGTCTTCTTACCCCAGTACTTGAGCTTCAATTTTGGTAGTCTAATCCATATGGGGACTGTTTTGATGGCCTCTTTGTGCACATCTAGGTCTGCTTCCCATTTCTTCCATATGAGTGGGTGGGAGTCGAAGAATTGTGGTTCCCCTGCTAGCACCTTATCACATTGATCTTCTGTATTGAATCGAACCAGAAAGGTCCCTTTACCCACCATAGTCACCTTATCAAGCCCCATTTTACCCCACTTCCTATTGCAATAGCCATTAAAGACTGAGAAAGGTGGGTTAGAGCCCAATGCATAGCATACAAAAGCAGAAGTCCAATAATTAACCTCTCCCTCTATATCATCTAAGTCAATTTTCACCAAAGGTGTAGCAGGTTTTGTGGATTTCTCCGGCATAACTTCTTCAGGAGTCACAGTTCGTTTCCCATTCGTCCCAACAATCACATTTAGCCATTTGTTCAACGTTTCTCTATCAGACAATGGGGGGGGGGAAGGCGATTGTCCTTCGATTGGAATGGTATTCACATTCGTAGGTATATTTGGTTCCTCAGCAGTATTAAGTTCTAGGTTTTCCTTTGAAGTTAGATTGTCCATTGCAAACAAGCTATCATCATCCTCAACCTTATTCGAGTCAGAAGATTTGGGGTTACCTGATGCTCCTGGAGATGCGATTTTGCCACCTCTTTGCCGCCGCGTCTTTGCCATGGCTCAGGCTGTTGCCGAGATCGCCGCCAAGGGGGGGTGGGCAGTCGCCACTCGAGGTTTTTCAATTCATTACTAATACTATTATAACATTCATCGTTGTTATTATTATTATTATTATTATTATTATTATTATTATTATTTATTATTATCGTTTATTATTATTATTATTATTATTATTATTATTATTATTGTTATTATTATTATTGTTATTATTATTATTATTGTTATTATTATTATTATTATTATTATTATTATTATTATTATTGTCATCATTTTCGTCGTCGTCATTATCATGCATCATCTAATTGAAATCAATATTATTATCATCATTTTTACTTTTATCATTGTTATCAACTTATCATTAGAGGTGGAAATTAAGTCGGGTTGGGTTCGTGTTAACCTTTTTACATAAATGGGTTTAATTCTTTGACCCTAACCCGACCCGTTTAATGAACGGATTGTGTTGTGTTGACTCGCTTATTTAAACGGGCCAAACCCCTCAACCCAAACACGTTAATAACTGGTCGATTTCATGTCGGGTTAGCGGGTCGTATCAATTTTTTCCATCTCTAGTTATTATTATTATCATTATTATTACTTAAATAATATAATAGAAAATAATTAGTAAAATTATTGAAAAAACCTGAACTGAACTGAATTGAATTGAACTGAATTTAATTTGAAGTAAACAAGGCCTAAGTGCAAAAAAACTAAACAAAGTAAGTGGGCGTAAATATAAAATTGGTAAATGCTAATAAGCACTAATAACACTTTCCAAAAAAATAGGAATAATAACACTTTCACACATGATAAGTAACTCCCTATAGGTTAATGAGACGTTATATTTCTATATTAAGAATATGCGAAATTAAGAATATGCGATCGATGAAATTAAGAATATGCGATCGATGAAATATATAGTTTTCTCTCTTATAAAAAGCTAATGAGACGTTATATTTCTATATTCGTTAAGATCTCAACTCTAAAGTCTTAAAAAAAGACCAACAAAATAGAAGACACTTTTTTTGTTTTGAAACTATATACTCCCTCCGTAACACAAAAATGTAAACTTTGTAGAAAACACAGATTCTCATGTAAAAGTTTTATGTGGGTTAATTGTGTTGTAATTGTATAGAGAAGAGATAAATAAATAAGAAAACACGGACCCCCATGTAAAAATAATGGCAAATGTGTAAATTGTATAAAGTTTTTTTTGCCATATATAGAAAGTTTTGTAAAAGTTGGTATTTTTGTGTTACACCCATATTTAGCAAAAGTTTACATTTTTGTGTTACAGAGGGAGTATAAGTAATAATAACGTTGTTTTATTTAGATCTGTTGAGCTGGAATGGGACCAAAAAGGGCTTCACTTCAGCATTTTCCCAATATTTTAAACATCTAATTAAACTAGCTAGCTTATATCTGTGTTTTTAATTTTTAATAATTAATCTCTTGCCTTTTATCAAAAAAATAAAATAATTAATAATGCGTTCTCCTAGGCTGAGGTTTAAAGATATCATTATGATTTGCCTATAATATTTCACTATTGCAAACTACGTTTTTTTTTTTTATGCTACTATTGCAAACTACGTTATGAATCACAAAACACGCATTTGTAATGATTCATTATCATCTCCTTTCACGTGTATGTATTGGCCAAATTGGGTCGAGTGACTTACATTTTGGCCCATTTAAAAGCCTAGTCTCTACCACTCAATTATAAAAAATGTTGCAGTAAGTCTTCTAATAAACTGTTTGACGAACATAACGGTCATATTGAATGACTTTTCTCTTGAAAAATGCAACTTTTGCGCATCAAATTATAACTTTTAATAGAAACTTAACTAGTTTTATAAAAAGTCAAAAATTTAGAATATAAATTTATAATTTTTTTAATTAAAAGTCATGTCATAACATCTGTTCCTCTTAAAAAAAAATGGTAAAAACTAAAAACCATGTCATAGATTATAGAGTAGATATACAATAGTTGTGTACTTATGTTTGACATATTATGAGGAAAAGGAAACTATATGGATAATTATGTGATGACAAAATGATTTTTATTTCTTATCAAATATTCAAATATGTTTTTTTAATCACTCAAATCTATACAATATATTAAAAGGTGTTCTTGACACCACATTGCGCCACGTAAGATTGTACACGTGGCACTCTCCAATATATGTGCGCCACATAAGCATGCCATATTGTTTAGTATTGAAAAAAATGCAAAGAGCTAGAATTGAACCCATTACCTCTTACAAATCAAAGTTATACATTTACCATCTCACCTAACTTTTATTAATGATGTAATTATCAATATAATTTTATATATTCCTTTTATTAAGTAAATTGGTGGTTAGTTTATATATATATATATATTCCTTTATTAAGTAATTTTATATATAATTTTATATATATTCCTTTTATTAAGAAAATGTATACATATCAAGTAAAAAAATTAACACCCAGAGCAACGCCCGGGATGACACACTAGTTAAACATTAAAAACAAAACAGAAGTACGTTGTATGGCTTGTTTAAATCGGACGGGTGGCGACTTGTAGTATTAACTAATGTTTTGGCCCATGTGTTACCCCGGGTCCAACAGTTTTATTGCTTTTATTTTACGCATTTGCTCTATCGGTTAAACGGAAAGAAATAGAGACATAAAGAAGCCTAAAAGGTATAGTGCACTACTAATAAATGCGCTATAATTAATAGACCTTTGGCATGGATGATAATCGTTGACTGTTGAAACACCAAGAACAATCCAACCAAACTCGAATCAGTAAAATTACCCTCAATTTACATCTATCTCAAATGAAATATCAACATGATGGGAAAACGTCAACAACAAATCTAGGTATTATGATGAACAAAATAAATTGAAAATTATAAGTTGCATTGTAGATGAATTTTATGGACGAGTTGAAATTCAATTAGAAAAAAAAAACCATTGTATTGGAGCTAGCAAAACATTTGTTACTATGAGCTATCACTTCATCGCCTTCTTCCATATTTTTATATATTTTTTTTCTCTCTTTATTTTTCCTAAGTGATAAAACAATATGGTTATAAAGAAGCGTATTTAAATTAACAAATAAATGTAGTTGTGTTGGTTACTATCTACCACTTTCATATAAAAGTTCCAGGTTCGAATCTCATTACAATTATTTCTTATGTTTTTCTAATCGAATAAATTTAAGTGATGTTGACATGGCATAACCACAAACGATATGCATAGAATTTTCCTTATTTTTATGATAATACTTGGTACGTTTTTGCATTGTAATATAATACTACATCCGTATCGCAATACTCGCTACATAAGTATGCGATACATACTTTTAGGTAAAAAATTGATTTAAAGAGAGATACAATGAAAAATTATTAATTATTTGGGCCCACAGCAAAATATTGCAAGTATTGTGTTATAGCTTAAAACGATGAAATTTGCCAATATTACGATACAAAAGTATTATTTGGACTGCCTTGTACTCATTCAGTCATTCCACAATACGTGCGTGGAGCAACAAAGAAACGTAGGAGTGTGTAGACATGTAATTATGTAAGTGATGTAAGCCTATAGCTAATATTTGTGCTGCCTTGTATATACTGACTGGCCCACAAATTATGGTGCCGATGCCAAATATGGCCATTGACCTTTCATTAGATGAGGAAAGGCCCAGCCCAATTACATATGAACTTTTATACGTAGCACAAATGGGAAAAAGGAATGGGTTCTTCGATGTATTGGGCTCACTATGCTATATTGACATTGTCTCGTCATTTCTCCTCCCCCCATGTACTGATATTCTGAGATAGGATCAGTACCGGACCCTCTTGTATACCTTAACGTCTAAAAAACATTGCATTTATACATAGCCAATATTTTGCGTGTGATGATATTTTAAATGTATTTTCTAATTTGTTTTAATAAATAAAAATTCAACTTTTCTCTTTTATTTGACCATCCCACAACAATTAACAAAAGAAAATGTTTATTTACTATATCCTATCGGCTATCAAATTTCTAAGGTAATAAAAAAAAAGTAACATTTTTATGTGACAAATTATATCAATATGGATGTTTATTTATAGATAATTCAATATATGAATTTTGATTTTTATTTATTTTTATGAATTTTATGTTTTCTAATATTATTATTTTAAAAAGTTCAAAAATTGTACTTCTTTCACTCCATAATTCTTGCAACGTTTGCAATTTCACGCTTGTCAGTGTATAATTTATAGTCTTAACTCTTAATATCTTTAGTTACGTTTTGCCCTTACCACGTAAATATACTTTAAAAAAGCAAATAGGAGGACCTACCATAAAACAGTTCACCTACCCATTAATAAATAAAAGCACGCTAAATCTAACCAGTAACTGGTACCTATACAGGCCATATGGCAGTAGCACCCCCTCCATTTTCAAATACAGATTACAGGCTATGTCCTCTATGTAACGTAACCCCACTACTATTTTGTAGGGTATTATTCATAAGCGGTTATTCGAACCGTTAAGGTCTAACGGTTCTGTTAATCGTTAAAACTTAAAACGGTATGGGGGAAATAAGGTTAGGAACATATGTGAATTTGTTAAAAATAATGCATTTAGTCCATTTGGAAATTGAGCTAAGAATAATTAATGCTTCTTAAAAAATTAACGGTTAACCGTCTATGAAAACCGTTAACCGTAACCGTTAAGCTTGACGGTTCGGTGACTGTAACTGTTAAAAATTAATGATTTGGTAAATTAACCGTCAAAAAGTACCTATTACATGATTAACAGTTACGATTTTTTTTTACACCCCTACTATTTTGGCTATTAAGTGAAGTAAGAGATGGATCATGCATGTATTAATATCGCTTGACGACGCGAACTACACAATAAGGTGGTACGTACAAATAGCTTTCCACAATAAATCACAATTTCATGATTTTCTCTTGCAATGAATTTATTACTTGCCCTCAATATTGTGATGCTCTCTCAGCTCATACTGTTATATCATAGTGACACTTGTACTGTATAATGTATTCAAAGCTTTTTTTTAATATTTTTTTAACATTTAAGGTCAACCGGGCGCCTGGGCTGCAACATACAACTCTTATATCAGGTTAATTGAGCTAGCAGTACCCGGGGTAGATCCCTGGTCTTCGAGTAAACCAAGGGTTAGCAATAGAAGAAATAGACCTTGCCAAAAAAAAAAGAACAAAGAAGAAGAAATAGAGATGATGGGGTTGTTTGTAAAAATTTTAATTCTAATAACAACTTGCATTATCCAAATTTCTGATATGTAGCATGTATTTTTGAGAGAAGTTAAGCTAAATCCATCAGTTTTATCACTTCTTGTAGTTCTACTATAAACACATGATTATTTGAGTCATGAAGTCATTGTTGACACTTGAACAAAATATAATTTTAATCTAATTTAGATTTTTAATTGAGATTTCGACCTAGCTATATGAATCCAATCCAGTTTATATTTGGGTTTGATTTCCTAATCAAAGTTTATCAAAATCCAATTCATTCCGATCCGATCTAAATTAGAATATGTTAATCCGATGATATTGATCAAATCTAATCAATCCAAATTAGAACTCCATCCAACAATATTTCAAATTTGAAAAATTTTGAATCGAAATTTAGTTTCAAATTAACATTTCGAGTCCAAATTGATAAATCTAATTAATTATTAGATTTATAAATTTTGAATATTGTCCAAATTATAAACACCCCTGTTATCAACCCTATATATTATGAAAATGTAGAAGATTACATGACATTTGTATTATCGGCTTATCGTGATTGGAGGAGACATAAATAATTCGTCAAGTAGTTGTAAACAAATTAAGTTAAGGTGAAATCAAACTCAAAGAGTCAAACATCCATGCAACCCTATTTTATTATTTCGATTAAGAACAAGAATCAACGGTATTATTCAACTACTCAAAATCTCAAATTACTAGCTAGTGGCAGAAAGTACCAAAACTTTTTGTGTCATGTCGGTTGGGAGGAGCTTGTTAAGTGACAGTGTACGACAAAAAACGCTTTCATTAAGGAACACAATTGATCAACGAATGCGCTTATTCAAACGACAATTACGATATGCCTACTATCACCCGGATGCCCGGATAACCTACCAACTATCAACTCTATGAAGAACACTTTTCACCCTTTACGAAGGACGGATAGTGTTTCGTTATCGAAATACAATATCTTTTTTTGAATTTGACTCTAACACTGTTCGACGGGCATATATATATTGTAAAAAACTCGAACGGTTGATTGAATTGCAAATGTAGGTCATTTGATCTCATCTACATTATATATGTATTCATTGTTCTCCTCCTCAAATCTATACTATTTTACAGGAGGGGTTAGATATTACCCCGATTAATTAGAAGGGTTATGTTACATGACTTTTGTTTACAACTCTTTATCCTTACAAAAAACACCTGTGAGACCATCTAAAAGATTCAGGGCCATGAATGTGGCCCTAAAAATAAGAAAATAGCATAAATTTGTAATTATAGTTTATAATATAATTAATATTAATCTTAATTGTACATTAAAGAGTTCATGAAATATGAAAACATCATGTGTAAGAAAATAAAAAATAAAATTTACTATTCTTTTTATAATGTAAAAAATTAATCGTATGGGGCCTATGCTGAGGGTTTATTTGCACACTCTACTATACTACCATTAACTACAGACGGAACAGACCGATGAAGTTAAACAAGTATAGAATAAAAATGCAAGGGGTAATTTTTTTTTTTTTAATAATAATGTAGGTGATATTATGTCTTGAACCGAACTCTACAAAAAGTCAAATGATGTCATGACCCAATTTAACTGACACACACGTACACCGAACAATATAAGAAATTCTAAAAAACGAAAGTGGTGAAAATTGGGCCCCGAGACTTCAAATTTGATGGGATTCGTAAGTCTTAACTTAAAAATGAGGTGATTACAATAATGGTAAATTATTTACAATTTACAAGCAAGGAGTAAAGTAACCAAATGACACTAACAAATTAAATAACTTAATACATTTAATTAACCATGAAAAGGACTCGCACCCACCCTAACTAAATATAGGTTTATCCCTTCATGAAAGTTAGAGAGTTTGAGTAGACTAAAAATGAAAATTGATTTTAGCTCTACAAAAATTAATTTTCAATGCTCTGATCCACACTCACACAGAGGAGTGTCAAAATTTTGCGTATTTTTGGGAAAAATCCAAGAAAACCTACCTAATCAAGCCATCAAGGTATATGGTATATTCTATTCACCTTATACTCCATATTAAACTTATTATTGGAACTTTTGGAATTACAATACTTAATGACGTACAATTAGGTCTAAGAGATTTCCAAATATTTCTTGGAATAAAATCGAATCTGATTTTATCATGTGAAATAACTTCAAAAGTTTCAATAATTATATTGAGTTTATTTTATTAGACCAGAGTCATCCTTAGTGCAAAATTGGACTCTAACCAATTCAATGATGAATCTCACCCATAATCACAAGTAATGCTATCGCAGAAAACCAATGAGAGAAGCCATTGCATGAAGTGAGGCTCAGTCTTCCTTACGCTTATGATTTTACATACATGAGCATAATATATTAATGCTAATAGTTAAATTAATTGTATCAACCTAACATCTCCTCATTTTAATAGTGAGATATTAAAAAGTTTAATCATAATAATAAACCTCTATATTTGGAGAATTTTGCTCCATATAGTTAGACATTTAATTTTCAACCTAACAATTATTGCTACATGCTCCGGTCCACAGCTTTGGATGAAATGGACATTAGAATAGAAGCTAAGGCCTAAGGCCTACTAACTACTGACTACCAATGAAACTAATTGCAATGTGTCATTGCTAAGGAATGGAATTAACTGTCGGTTGAAAGTGATTTGTTAAGACGTACAATGGCCCTTCTTTAACCAACAAAATTAAGTTTAATTACTTTTGCTTACAACACTATAATAGATAAATTTGATAAAGTAAATAGTCATTCTGGAGCTGTTAGTGACATTGTAACCACTCAACGAACTTAGCATGGATTTTTTTAATGACATTACAAAATTAAATCTTGCATGAGATTAGCTACTAATTATTATTATTATTTTTTTATTGTGTTTACAAATTTGTATGTCACTGTCAAATCGGGCCATTGACTTAGTTTTTTGTTGGCCCAAATGGCCTGGGTTTATGTCAAATCGATTTCATTTATTAGACAATGATATGGGTTTATTTCAATTCAATTCATTGTATTTCGTATTATGGAAAAAGCGTTTACTTTCTGTCGGAAATGGTTCAATTCAAGCTTAGGTCATATGCAGCCCAAATCGAGAACAATTTCAGCTCAAAACGCATCAGGCTATAACATGTTCAATATATATCTCAAACTATGTTTTTTGTTTTAGTTTTAAGTTAATTTAGGTTTGGATGTGGTGTCACATAAGGCTCCCGTTTATTGGTTTGTTGCTAGGGATATTCACCCTTTGATTTTGAAACCAGAAAGATTCTAATTACAATTAATATTTATAGTAAATATGAACAACAAGAAACCGGTTTTAGATCAAACTAGGTTTTGAGTGTTCAAGTTCGGTTCAGTTCAATTTAAAATGAGTTCATGAATGTCACTAACAATAATTAGGCTAAATTTCAGTTCAGTTTAAGTTCCAAATCTTTTAGTCAGCAATTCAGAATGCTTTCGTTTTAAGTTATTTCAAGTTACAATATACTTGCAAAGTTCAATTTGGTTTTATTTTAGACAGTTCAATTTGGTTCATAAGGTCATGACTCAAAAAGTAGAACATAGTTAGTTCATTCATCTAAACCGCTTGTTATAATTACACTACAACAAAGGATGAACAATTGATGAGAGATGATACACTTACAACAATTGTATGCTTATATATAAACTATTAATAGTTTCTTTTTTTTTTTAAAGAGAATTATAAAAATAGTGAGAACTATGTGAATAATTTAATTAATCAACAACAAAGTTATTATATGTGGAGTTTTTATACAACTATCGGTAATAATGAGCAAGCTATGACGTTGACCACTTACGAGCAAAATGAAACTAACTCATTATTCAATTGTCCATCATTGAACATTCCAACTCAAGTAAATTTGACTAGTTCGTTTTATCATTTTTTTTGCATAAAGCCATCAACAAGTTGTCAAATTCTAAGAACATCGCTTCAATAATTCGCATATGCATGTGTGTGCAAGCCGTTAAAAATTTGAACAGCCGAATTGACTACACCACCATAATATTTAATTAAGACACACCTGTCAAACAGGTCTTAGTAGTGAGATGGTTGCAGATTTGGGTTGTAACGGGTCGAATATCAACAGGTTCAGATCGGTATTAAAAATACATGTACAACCATTTCACTAATATGTACGACCCATTCATGTTAGTTAATTTAATAGTCTATTAATATGCATATAATTAAGAATTCATGTTAGTTGGTTACATTTAGAATCTTGTGTATAAGTAAAGTTTTTACACGAAAAATCTCTATAACATGTAGAAAAAAAAATACAAATATATATATAAATATATATATATATATAAAAGATCTTATTAGAACAATCTCAATGTTATATAATCAAGTTTTTAGAATTACTTATAAAATATAACGATAGATATTTATGTTTAAACATATGTAACCAACTCAGGAGTATAATTTATATGGTCCAAATACACATTCAAACTGAAATTGACTTGACCTCAAAATTATTAATGAGTTCAGTGACTAAACATCGAAACAAGTGACTTTTGTCAATGAGTATGGCTTGATCTAACAAACGACTCATTTACCCTTTATAAAAAGCCTTATCATAGAGAGATTGTCAATTTTGAAAAATGTAGTATCCCGTCTGTCTTATAAAAACTGTTCCATCTTTTTTTTACCCTCAATTTTATAGATAAGTAAGAGTAAAAATGTAAAAAAATGGTGGATCATGACACTAAAAAAAATGAAGCAAGTATTTTGGGACGGATAAAAAAGAAAAGTGGAACAAATTTTTTTTCAGAACGAACGCAGTAAATTTTTCTAAAAATATAAATCAATGTTATAGGAGCGTTGCATGAGCATTTATCAAAATGACACTGATAGGATGCATATGGGATCATCACGCATTGTTCGTGGAGTAATCAATGTTTGTAAGATCTTGAATGTTTTGTATAATATTTTCATTTTTAACCCACTTATCTAAAATAGCAGTCTAACAGGTCTTCTGTCAGATTGTCTAATGGGGTAACTTTTGATGACATTTTTTGTAACATATTAGCATAAAACTATAATTCATGTGCATAACATAAATCTTAACAAGTTTGGTAAAAAATTATAAATTTATAGTAAAAAAATTATAAATATTTAGTTAAAAATTATATCGAAATGAACCATTTGATGGTCTGACAGGGCATTTGGGTACATAGTGAAGCATACAATGATACAAATTCAAGGCAATGAATGACATCGGAACCAGGAATATCTGATATAAGATTAATTTGAACGCCCTACTCAGATGTATTTATTTGAATGGGGCAGAACTTGTACAAGATTATACACATTAAAAAAGACCCTAACATAGGAGATATTATAATATAAGTATAATATATTACAATGAGATCTATATCTCATTTCACAAGTAAAAAAAAAAGCCTAATAAGAGGCATATTTTAATATGAAAAAAGGCAGACAAAAGTACAGAATTGTGATGCTTATAACAAAAACTAGACTGCATCTGCACATCAAAAACTAACAAATTAAGGTAGGTGCAACGTTTTCGGGAGTGATGAACCGGTTCAAGTCCTCATCCCCCTCCCCTGTCATTGGTACTTCCTGAGATAGGAGTTTTGGTAGAGACTGTTCACCTTACCTGCTATAAAAAAGAGATCACTACCATATACAAAAATTATCACATAAAAATCCCTTTAAGCCCAAGTTTAAAATTTCATGGTTAATTTTGGTGTAAAATTGACAATTGCATGACATAAAACACACCTTTGATTAATTAAACAACAGAGCAAGTACGGATCCTTCTACTACAATCAAATCCAAAGCACAAAACTGATCTAGCGCTTCTTCTCATCATCATGTGTTCATCTTGCTCATCATCATCTAATTGATTATTATTATTATTATTATTATTATTACCATTACTACTACTCATCATCAAATCAAACAATGACCCTGGTGTGCCAGTTGACAATGTCCTCCTAGACTTACTCCCTCGTCTCAGACTCAGACTCAGACCCAGACTCAGACTCCGGCTGTGTTCAGAGCTGCTCCTCATCGTCGAGTCTGGTATCAGCATCGACGATGAGGGGCATGACAATGTAGATGATGATGAAAATGATGGGGTGGATGAAACTTGTCTCCTATGCATCATATTGTTTCTCTTAGGAAACAAAACTTGAAGAATCTTATTACTAGTAGAAAACTTTTTACTACTAATAACATCACTAGAATTAGTTGATTTTTTGTTGGGTTGTTTGAGGTAATAAGAAGGAGGAGGAGTAAGAGGTGGGAGTTGATGATGATGATGATGATCTTTGTTTTCTTCCATCACCAAATTATTATTATGCTTTGTGTGTTTTGGAGTGCCAGGTGTTGCCTCCCACACAAAAGGCACTGCTACTTCATTTCCTCCATAGTAAACTCTAAATGAAGGGTTTGCTATGGAATTTTCTTTGGTTACAATCTTTAAGAAGGATTCATCATCTTCTTTGATTGGAAGCATTTTTTTTGTTATTTGTTTTCTTTTCTTGCTTTGCTTTGCTTTTGTTTATGGACAAGTTTTGGTGGTGTTGATTTAGTTAGAGTCTTGCAAGAATAGTAGTGGGGTGCTTGTTATAAAGAGAGAGAGGTACACAGAAATAGACAGGTAGGACAATATATATATATGCATATAATACTCTATATATTATATTTGATTAAGCTTATGTTTTGTGAGTGATTGTGTTTATATTCCATACTTATATTAAGGCTAAAACTCAAGGTGAGAGGCCCTTGCCCCTTGTATTATATTATAAGTTTTTTTAACTGCCAAACGGGTTGTTAGTAATAATTTGGGAGTGCATATCAAAATCACGCATCATTCGGTGTCATCAATTTAATGTTGATTTGGGTTAATATTTCTTAGTTTGGCACCTCAAAGACAAAACTTAGCCATTTAGGACCGTATTTAATATTTTCTAAAAACAATGCATTAATAACCTATTTAAATATTAGATAATACAAGATTTTAAGAGGATCGACCTCCAACGTAGTAACTTTGGTGTGCATGTTGCAGCTAAGAGGTTGCAAGTTCAATTCTCGAAAACCTCCTCCTCCCCTAATAAATTGTAAGAGCAATAATGTCAACTCGATATTCTTGCAAGAGGAGCTGTGCACTAGACCTAATAACCTTAACTGTATTAAAAATGGAAGGTTTCAACTCAAGCTCCAACGATGCAGTGACGTTGGAGTGCACAACTTCAATTCTCATAAACCTCCCCTTTCCCTAATAAATTGTAAGAGCAATGTCAACTCAGAATTCTAGCAAGAGGAATCGTGCGCTCGACCCAATAACCTAAATTGTATTAAAAATATGAAAGGTTTTAACTCGAGCTCCAACACAGTAGCGTTGGAGTGCACCTTGCAACTGAGGGGTTGCAAGTTCACTTCTCACAATCCTCCCCTTCCCCTAATAAATTGTAATGGTAATTTCAGCTCGGAATCCGTCTGCTGGATCCAGTAACCTTAACTGTAAAAAAAAATATGAAAGTTTTCAAATTTCAAGATGTGTAATAACCGCTAAGATGGGTATGGGCAACTTAGTTATGAAGTTATAAAACATTTAAATGACATTGACCTTCCTAGAAAGCAGAAATTATTTTGTCTCTCTTAAAAAATAACCAAATTACGCAGTTTTTCACTGAACTTTCCTGGAGTGTCAAAGCAGTAAAGATTACCCACACGTACGCCAATATTGTTGCTTTTGTAACTTTTTATTTTTTATTTTTACTGTTGTTTATAATTAGATGAACGGGGAACTAACGGCATCTTAAGTGTTGAATTAATTATGGTATAAATTATAAAGTTATATTAATTATGTATTTATTTATATTTGGAGAGATCCAAGAATATATATATACATATAGTTGATTGAGTGGTTAATTTTCTTTTTAATGTTTCCCCTTCATATGGCAGACCATTTTTTTGTGAAATGCTATTTCAGAACATGAGTTGCAGTTTCCTTCATGGTGCTTGGTCACTTAATAGTATTTAGATACTTAAATGTAGAGCTGTTACGAATTATTTTATTCATTAATGTGATTACTGGTCTAGTCCATTTATTTGATCCTAATCAGATTTCAAATATATTGAATTACATATATAATTTTATATAATTTTTTTAAATGCAAATAAAATCAAAGTTATAGATGGGTAAAAAAAGTTCGTTGTCTAGAAGGTAAAAAAGAGTGACTTAGGGCTTGTCTACTTCAGCTTAAATTCAGTTAGTTCAATGCAACTCAGTTCAGTTCAGTTCAGCTCAGCTCAGCTCAGTTCAGCTCAGCTCAGCTCAGTTCAGTTCAACTCAGCTCAGTTCAACTCTCAACTTCCTTCTCTTATAAAATATTAGTTGTATTCAGTTCAGCTTAGTTCAGTTCAGTTCAGCTATATATTCAGCTAAAGTAAATAAGCCCTTAATGTTGTCCACTCCCACCTCATGCCCCATGATACGAGGTTAAAAACTTAAAACTTTATTACTTGCATTCTTCTTCTCTTATATAGTTATATGTATGCTCAAAGAGATTATTTTTTACCCAATAAAAAAAGTGCTTTGACAACTATAAAAAGTAAGGTATTGCATCTAATAAGAATAAGATGAAGTATTACATTTATACTGAGTACAGTATATCCCAACATGAATTTAGATGGAATATAAGTTGTATTAGAATGAAAACCAAGCAGTTGGAATCTGTTGGGCTTGATATTGGGAGAGTACCGTCAACGTTTAGGGATCCCCCGGTTTGCTTGTATGAGCCCACAAATTAGAGTAAAAGTTAAGGTGTAGCACTTAATTTTTAGGAAAAATTGTAAAAAATAAGTTAATCTTTAGCCGTTCTTCTTAAATTAAGTCAACCTTTTGATTAACTCAAAATAAGTCAACCTAATATACATGTCTTCTCAAATTAAGTTTTTTCACTAATTGTTTGTTGATTAAATTAACATTTTCAATGAAATATCATAGAAACAACAACATGTTAATGCACCGCTTTAATTTTGCATTGAAATTATTAACTTTCTCCACCAGTAAATTAATGAAAAAACTTAATTTGAGCGGATATGTGTAATAGGTTGACTTATTTTGAGTTAATCAAAAGGTTGACTTAATTTGAGAAGACCGACTAAAGGTTGACTTTTATTTTCAGTTACACATCCTGTTTAGTCTTAATTTGAGAATATGGATACATTTTCGCTGAAGAGTAACATGAGGCTCAATTCTTCATAGGTTACACTAATGTCAATGTTTAGTCTTATTAACTATGACTCTATCGTGTTCTTGGAAAATCAAGCTTCTTATGGACGACATCCGGGCCCTTCTCCAAGATTTATCTTCTTTCTTCTCAACACATTTTTAGAGAATCCAAATGCACGGTAGACTATATTGTTTATCTTAAACATAGGAGTCCTACACACACAGATATTGATCCTTTTATGGACTTCAACTTCTCATATATTGATAAATTAGAATGATTACTCTTCGAGACGAAGAAATCCTAATTTCTTGGATAACTTTTCTTCTTCTAAAAATACAACACCATGTCGTTATTGCAGGGGCCTAAGCCCAAGAGGTCGGTAATGCAGTTGGGCGTCTTTAATATAAGGCCATGAATATGATGACTTTTGATACAAGTACTTGTATTTGATTGTTGATAAGAAAAATATGGGCAAATGGCTGTCCATGCAGCACCTATGTCCAGATTATTTCTAACACTTTTCCATATTTTTGGAGCCCTTTTTTTTATTTTTTATAATAGTGCTCTATATCTTCAATTTCTAGATTGTGCATTTTCTTTACTTCCAAAAGCAAAGCTGGGGGGATAATCAAATCGAAACGGGTTAATCCGATCCCAACTTTATAGGTACGCGATGAGTGGAAAAATTTTAGAAACTGAATCATTCATATTTATCACCACTAAAGCAAAGATATTAATATCTTATGCTTAAAAGTTTATATAAACAAAGAATTTATGTTAAAAATATATAATTATTAATAGTCAATATATGTATAACAAATAAATTGAAATATGAGAAGAATTTTTATTTTATTGATCTTTAAAACCAAACAAGAATCGTCGGTAAAATTTAATTTAATTAATAATATATTAGTTACTAAATCCCCCTTTTGATAATTTTGTCCCTAGCTACACGTGCATTTGTTTGACCGAAATAAAAAAAATCCCGATATAGACCAGTGGTCTGGTTTAAAGGCTCGTAACTTTTTACACATAATTCTTTTTTACGCGATTAAACTTAGAGAAGATTCTTTATTCCGAGTGCTTCGATTTGATATATTATACATCCAATTTCACTAAGAAACGAAAAAGGTATGAGAATTTGAAAATCAAGTATACAATTAGGAAGGCAGCGGCGCATGGTCTATGCGCCCTAGCTTAGGTCCAGGCGCATAGACCATGCACCCCTACCTAGTCAGGAGCACATAAACCATGCGCCTCTTCTTAGGCTGGAGTGCATGGGTCATGCGCCCTAGCCTAGGTAGGTTTTTGAATGCTTATATTTCCTTCATTTCTCAGTGAAATTAGATGTATAATATATCAAATCGAAGATCTCATAACAAGAAATCTTAATTTGAATTGCCTCGAAATAAATTATGTGTAACGACCCGAATTTTTGGGCCATAAAATTTCATGAAAAATTAAGCCTTTAAACCCAAACTATTCGATTTGGGCCCAAAGACTTAATTTTTATTTAATTGATCAAGCCCAAAGCCCTTGCTTTGATTCTCTCCTAACCGGCCTTTCCTTTATTTTAATTTAATTTGATTTATTTATTTACCTCAATTATCCAATTACATCTATTTTGTTTAAAACCTAAAAAATCTATTTTTATTTTCCCTAACCACCCTATTACATTTTAGGAACACCCAAAAATTCTTACTTTGCATCTCCCTAGCCGGCCCCCTTTGTTTTTATTTTCTTTTTTTTCCAATCCTAAACTACAAATAAAAACTAAACTACAAATAAAAACTCCTCCTTTTCCCCACTACATATCACGGCATCTCATCAGATTTCTCAACCCAATCCTCCTTTTATTTCATCAAATCAAAGACACCATTGAAGATTGATTCAAGACCTTCAACCTTGTTCATCAATGCAAACCTAACCTTGGGCGTGGCTTGGGTCGAACTAAGGGACGAATGGGCGAGGTTGTGCGTGGTTTTATGTGTGTGGATTCTCCTATAGGTAACTAGATATTCTACTTAGGAATAGGATTAGGTTGCATAGGATACTAGGCTTAGAATCACGTTGTTATTGTTGTTATGATTTTCGTATAAAACATGTTGTCTAGGTTGTTAGATTTGTTTTCTTGTTTGATCAATTTATGTTCTTGTGTGATCTTGTAAGCTATTTCGTTCTATGATTAATTCTTGATGTTCTTGTATTTAATCTTGATAATTTGACAATGCTCTTGCTTGGTATTTTCGATTATGTTATGCATGTGATAGCATGTTGTTAAGCTTGGATTTTTATCTTGTTTGATGATTAATTCTTGAAATCTTGAATCTTGAAAGCTTATATGTATTATTTTGTTGATCTTGTTGATGATATTATATGATGAATCGTTGGCATGTGTTGCTTGAAGAGTTTTTGTGATGATTCGTGGGTTGTTTTATTTGGAGTCTTGTCGAGTCGTGTCGTGTCGAGCGGTTAAAGACCGTGCGTCGAGCGGTTGAAGACCGTGCGTGCATCGGTTCATCTGTGATGAATCGTGTCGGGGACTTGTTTGTTGTATCGGCCTTGCGTCGTGTCGTATCGGTTCATCTATGATGAATCGTGTCGGGGACTTGTTTGTTGATCGGCCTTGCGTCGTGTCGTATCGGTTCATCTGTGATGAATCATGTCGGGGTCTTTTTTGTTGTTATCGGCCTTGCGCCGCGTCGTATCGGTTCATCTGTGATGAATCGTGTTGGGGACTTATTTGTTGTTATCGGTTCATCTGTGATGAGTCGTGTTGGGGACTTATTTGTTGTATCGACTTCAGCCGTGTCGGAAATATTCTGTTTATTGGTAAGTAAGCATAGTAATCTTTGAATATAATGTTTATTGGTTGTTATGTTTCCGCTGCTAACTCTGTTGTAGTACTTGTATCCTGTGTTTCAAACCCTATTATTGTATGTAATGTGGTTCTACTTGTAAGTAGGACAGTCTAGTTACTCGCCACTGATGGTGGACCCCGAAATCTATTTTGCAGGTAAGCAGGATAGAGGCTAGAAGCGGGATAAGTTGTTGAGCGTCTAGGCCCCTATTTTCAATTCCTGTGTTTGCAATAGGTTTTATTTCTAGTTTTAGGACTAGATTTATGGTTTAGTTTAACCTTTTGTAATTTGGGATTCCATTATTATTATTAATAAAAGTATTACTTCCACGAGTTTAGTTATATTTTTGTTTTATAAATCGATTGGTAACTGCCTGTTTATGACGTTATCACCGTTAATGTCGTTGCTAAAATGCGGGGTGTTACATTATGTGTTAAAAGTTACGAATCTTTAAATTAGACCACTGTGTAAAAGTGCTTATAATGCTTTCAATTCATGATTTTAGCATATATAATATGTTTTAATTCATGATTTTAGTGTAATAATATGTTTTATTTCATGATTAATATTGATATAAAATAAAATAAAATTTTTAGAATTTGGTCTAATTAGAGAGAGGATGTGCATGTTTTAGAATAAGGATAGTTTTGAAATAATGAGGGCTTTAAGTATTTTGATGGTTATGTTTAGCAGTTCACGAAAAAATTAAAATTATTACAAAAAGTCAAATGAATTGCAATTAAAAACTAGTATTTTGGCTAGAGAGCTTCCCTGGGTTTGCTTTCTTTTCTTTTTTAGCACTCTTATGAAGGAAGAATACTAAATATTTAAAAGAAATACTTTTCTCACCCCTCTCTCAACATTTCTAAAACAAAAATGGAGTGTCTTGAGTAGAAAATGAGTACCTAATCGTAGATTTTGTACCCCTGTCTAACCATATATGTGTGTCAGTGTGTGTTTTTATCCACCAAACTCAATTTTTATTCATGTAATTATTATTTGATTTTTCATACTCCATATTAGTCAATTATTTTTCCTCTATTAGAATTTTTGTTCATTTGTAATCCTCGTATAAATTAACTTTAAATTGTAACTCCACATATAAATGAACTTTGTAACCCCTCTATTTATTTTACAAGTGCGCTGCACCATTAGCTGTACCAAAAACACGTTGTTTTCACTTTGACAACAATTTGTGATTTAGACATAAAGAACCATATAGTATAAAAAGTCGGGTTCTCATTAGATTTGTTTCAACATGTAGTTTTTTTTAGTTTATTTATATAATTTTTACAAATACATAGTCATAGATATTGATCTTTAGTCTTGACATACGTAAGAAATACAAGTGTTGCATTTTTTTAGTTATGAAGGAAATAAAAATGGAGTTGAATTTTTTTAGAGTTGTAGAGTACTTTTGTTTTTATTTATACTTTTATTTTTTAGATAAATTTATTATGGACCAATAAGTCATTGATCTTTTTTGAATGATCTAAATTTGTTAAAAGCTACCCTCTAGAATTCAACTGAAAAATCTGAAATCGAGAGGATCTTGACTCGTAAAAATGAGACAAAGCTAGCTCAGACTAAATGAGGCCCTTCCTCCTAACCTTTATAGCAAGGCTATGACTCTATGAGCACTAGCAGCCATGACATTAGTTCTACCCAATACTCTAATTATGTTACAATAGCATTTATAGCAAGGCTTAAAGGATAAGGTTGTGTCGTGGCTCAGTGATAAGAGCACGGTACCTCAGGAGTGATGCCCAGGGTTCGAACCCATGACCTATTAGACATACCTTTCACTTATGCTAATAATGCTTGGAAAAATCTGTTCCCTGTTGCCATTCTATGGAACTTTCTTATATTTATCTCACATCATGGCCCAATTGTGGTTGAGAATATTGATGGAAATTGGGACGCACGCGGAAGTTTTTATTGACCCAAATTAATATTTAATTTCAAGAATACATTTTCATTGTTGATATATTGTAAGAAACTTTACACAAGTATTTATAAGAGCTCATGTCTGTTATTCTCTTGATAGAACCCTTTGTTTCTAGCTCTCCTAATATTTTGGTGGAGCTCTCTTAATTTGCTCTCCTCTTGGCACACCTTGCCTTTGATAACTATTCATACTAATTACATACACAATTCTAGAGTTTTCTATTAATTTCTAAACTATCTAATACTCCGTACTAGAGAGTTCTACTAACTAATAATATCTCTAGATGTTTCTATTGTTTTATCTTTAGAATTTCCTACTCTTAAAACTCTACACAAGATTTATCTAGATTTTTCTAGATTAATCTCCAACAAATATTCCACCACAAAAAAAGACCATACATGATGGAAGCCTGGTGCTATGATAGATCCTAGACAATGTTAATTTGAGTATCCAAAACACACCATCTGGTTTCCTATGTTTAGACTCCAACAGCTAGAGTAGTAGTGTATGGTTCGATGGTGGAGACTTCTGCCTTTCGTATCATCGACCACGTCTCAAAACTCATTACACGCATTTGTGAGGAAACCTTTATCTTTTTTATTTTTCAGATGCGTATGCTGGCTAAATTGAATCGGGTGACCTATAATAGCGCCTGAAATGACAAAAAAGCAGCCCAACATATTCTAGTTTCGGGATTAGGTTATCAAATAGACTTTGAAATGGACCAGTATATATCATATATGAAGCATACTCTAGTGTGAATCTAAACCAAGTAAATAATACTGTAATACCCCGGAATTTAGGGCCAGAAAATTTCGCGGTTATTAGTTCTATTTATGTATTCTAAGTCCAAAAGGCCCGTTTTTTATTTTAATCTGTTCTCCTTTTTCTCAAATTGGGCCAAATGACCCAATTTTCTTTTTTTTTCTTTTAAGCATGGCCGGCCTCCCCTTTTTTTTTGGGCCAAGTTTATTTTCTTTTTGGATTTAATTGATTAGTTAATTAAATCAATTATTTTAGATCTAAAACTTAGTCTATGCTTAACTAAGTCTTTCCCCAATATGCTCAACTTTCCCTATTTTTAGCTTTTACCTCACGGCCCCCTTAAGGATCATTAGGGTTTTTTTTTTCTTTCTTTCTTCTATAAATAAGGCTTATGTCATTCATTTGGTTCCTAATTGCAAAAACTCATAAACCCTAAAAAAAATATAAACTTTCTCCCCTTTCCTCCAAAAAAGGGCCGTGCATATCAAATCACTAATTTAGTGATTTTTCCTTGGAATTTTAGCGTATCGAGGTAACTATGCTATTTCGTTTAATTTCGGTACAAGTTAATCACATAGTTAATTAGGATTAAAACATGAAAATTGTTAGGAATTAGTGTCATGATCACCTAGGAAATTTCGAATCATATGATAGGATATTATGTAATTTTTCTTGATGATAATATGTAATCTTTATGAATTATTATGAAATTTTCTTGATTATTTTATGTAGTTTCTTGAAATCTTTAATTGTTGAATAGTTATTTGTATGAATTTATTTCTTAACCAAATCTTGTTATTTCTTGATGAATTTTTCGTGGCAGTTTCTTTACTGTTTGATTATGAATCATGATTTATTTCGTGGCAAAATTCGTCCTTTTATTGCTTATAATAATTTAATCTTTCAAACCGGTAAAACTGTCCAGATTTGGTTTACGAATTTATTAAGATACTTAATCAATTCTTATGGCTACGAAATTTTAGGTGGAAGTCAGTAATATTGTTTTACAGCTTGTGTTAAATTTTCGTAATTTTTAAAGATCGTTTGATATGGAAGAAAAATCCGAAACTGATCTCAGCCTAATCTGATTTGTTAGTTATAAAATCCCTTAAAAATAGTAAATGACATTATTTTTGGACAAAAATTATGCACGTTTAACCTTGAACCTATATTTAACTTCCATTAAAATTTCCAGATTAATCGAGACTTTTAAAGGGTCATTCTTAATTTAATTCTTTAAAAATCAGATTGTGTAAAATAGTGTAATTAAATTATTAAAACATGTTATTTTGAATTCTTGAATTCAATCTTGATCTTGTTTGAACCCTATGATAGCCGTGTGGTGTGATGTAAATAAAGGAATGATTTTGATCTTGTTTTAATCCATGTTTTATGATTTAATGTTTAAAGTAAATTAAATTGTTTATTATTAAGTTTATTTGATTAATTGTTGTTAATTGTATTCAATTGATTAAAAGTATAATTTTGGTATTTTTATTCAAGAGTGTCGAATGGCTTGTTGTGATAAAAATAGGATTTTTATCATATTTTGAGTAATATATGTTGTTAATTGTTAAATTGTTTATATGATTGTTAATGAACTGATCTGATTATTATGTTATAATTAAAGAAATGTCGAGTGGCCTTTTTATTTTGATCAACTTTAGTTTATTTTGGACTTATAATAATATTGGGATAATTTTAGGAATTAGTATTATTTATTACTTATTATTATTATTAATATAAGTAAGGAAGTCAGTAGGGATAAGTTACAATAAGGAATTGAGGATGATAAGACATTAAAAGGGAAAGAAAGGAAACAGAGTAAAAGGAATTTGAATTGTTTCGATCTCTGGCTAGGAAAGACTTGGTATTTAAGGTGGCCAATATACGTGCCGCACCACTCTTTCCTGGGACTTCGAACATTTCATTTCCGATTACGGCCACCTAGTATTTCCCGATTTAAGAAAGATATAAGATTTGAAGTATAAGATAAGATAAGGACGCCCACCTGATGATACACGAGTCGTCAGACTGGGTTAAGTCGATGCCACTGCCCAATGGGATGGATACACGAGTTCACCCGGGCAGTTCTGGGTCTTAAAATATGTAGTTGTCTAAGTAGTAGTACACGACTGCTATTTGGGAGTTATGGCCATAGCTTAGGCTTAGTGGTGCACACGGGATCCACTACGGGTTGAATACACGAGTTCACCTCGACATGTTTTAGGAAAGTTGTGGTGCACACGGGATCCACAACGAGTTATAGTGACCGGTCCATTAAGAAGTAAAGATGAATGATATGATATGATACGATAAGATGTTAAGATGATTCATATGATATAAGATAAGATATTTTCTTTAAGGTTTTATGAAGTGGTCACCCCACCGACGATGCACGCTTCGTTACCGGGGTTAAGTCTTTGCCACCGACCTGCCGAGGCTTTCTGGTCGGTTTACTGATCCTAGTTTGTGTTGTCGTCCGAATTAGTGGCACATGAGTCATTAATTCGGGAGTGAGGGTCCCACTTAGACTTTGGGGAAAGACACATGAGTCTGACCCGGCATATTCTAGGAAAGTTGGGGTGCACACGAGATCCCCTACTAGCATGTTGACTCGACCATGGATTAAGCAAAGATAAGATAAGATGTTTATATTATGTTTATGTTATTATACGAAGATAAGATATGATACGATATGAAGTTAAGATAAGATGATATGATTATGATAAGATGACGAGATGTTACGTATGATATAAGATGGGATATGTTTCAATAAGAATAATGATAAATAAGCATATGTACAAGTTAAGCAATATTCGTATAAGTCTTCCGCTGTGTAAGTATGTTGTATGTATTTGTATTCGTATGTTGTACGTATTCGTATCTGTATTGTATACGTACTTTATATGTACGTAACTCTAACCGTATTTCTGCAGGTATTTTTATACGTATTTGTATACGTATTTTTGTACGTATTTTTATACGTATCTCGTATAATTTTTGGTATACAATGTAATATGGTTTATGCGTGATTTTCATGTGAAATTCTATGATATTATGTGTTTAGCGGTCCCTCAATTAAGCGGGACAGCCTAGTTACTCCCCACTGACGGTGGACCCCCCCCAGTTTCAGGTGATGATGCAGCTGCTTAGAACGGGCTTCCGCTGGATCGGGCTTTGTGTGGTTGAGATCTGTAGAATAGCCCTAGAATTTTCTAGTATTTCCATTAAGACTTTTATGCTATTAAAGTACTCCCAGCGTGTTGGGAAGGATGTTAATAATTATTTTATGTAATTTAAGTTTGGAATTATGTAGGTTATTGGTTTTTAGTTAATTAATTTAATAAAAGATGCTTAGTTTTGAGTATTTGAATTAATTGGTAGTTTAAATGTTTAAGTAATGATCCGTCTGTCGATTTCCCTTCGTCAATCGACAAGTCCAAAAAGTCGGGTCGTTACAAATACTCCGTACTCTGTAGCTCAAATTGACTAAACGTTGACTAATCACTGTGGATGGTGGAACAAGAGCATAAATGCTGGATTGAAAAGAAATTATATATGTAATCATATTTAATACATCTAGCTAGTTTGAATAACTGACATGATGATCAACTTTAATTAGCAAATGCTGGCAAAAAGGGAACTTATAGGAATATATAGAGTTATTTTAGTTATTTTGTATTTTATTTTTTAGTTTTAGTTTTTAGTTAGTTTAAGTGAGAGTCTTTCATTGACTTTTCTTTCTTTTATTTTCTTTTTTTCCTGCTCTCTGCTCGGTCCTCTTCTCTCTGCCCTGCTCTATATAAGCTTTTCTTTTCTTCTTCTTCTGTGTCGAAACAGAGCAGAGCAACACTGAGTATTGTAAACATTGAGTTAATTGCAATAAATCTTCCTTCTTACATAAATTTTCATGGTATCAGAGCCAATCTCAAGTTGAGATTAGGTTATATTCGATTTCTTTAAACCCTAATTCTGAAAAATGTCTGTGCAATCAAGTGATAGTTCAACAATTACTAATGATGCTTTTGCTGATCCCCGCTGCATAACAAACTCTGATAATCCCAATTGTTCTTTGGTAGCAAAAGTGTTTAATGGAAAGAACTTTAATCGCTGGAGAAAAGGAGTACGAAGGGCGCTTGCTGCGAAGAATAAATTGGGTTTTATCACGGGAAAAATTAAGGAACCAGAAGAAACGAGTAAAGATTATGCTCGTTGGCAAAGAGCAGATTACATGGTGGCAAGTTGGATCTTGAGTTCAATGCAAGGAGATTTGGCTGAGGATTTTGAGTCGGATGATCAAACCTCATACGAGTTATGGGGAGACATCAATGAGAGATTTGGGCAAAGTAATGGGCCTTTGATTTTTCAGCTCAAGAAAGAGTTGATAGCACTTAAGCAAGAGAACATGTCAATTTTGAGTTACTATGGCAAGATCAAGAATCTATGGGACGAATTGCAAAGCTTGAGGAAGATGCCTATATGTACCTGTGGAGCATTGGCAAAGTGTGTTTGCGGATATGTGAAGAAGTTGGAAGAAGTGGAATCGGAAGACAAACTGATGCAATTCTTGCTTGGATTAAACCAAAGGTATGAAAACACTGTAACCAACATATTATCAATGGAACCAATGCCTAACATTAATAAAGCCTACTCAATTACATTGCAAATAGAAGCCCAAAAAGAAGTGGCTGGCATTGATGATATTTCGGAAAATGGCACTGCCTTAGCTGTATAAAAACATACAAAGAATTATGTGAATAAAACCAATACAAAAACATACACAGGGGGGAATTATAAGAAAGATTGGAAGAAAGACAAATATGATAGAAAATGTGATCATTGTGGTGGAAAGGGACATACTAAAGATAGTTGTTTCAAGATAGTAGGATATCCGGATTGGTATGTTGAGATGAAGAAAAATGGAGGAAATAAGGGTCCTAGGATTGCAGCCCATATTAATGCAAACTTGGATGAAAGTTCTTTTGATATTCAATTAGATGATAATGAAAAGATGGTGTCATCTGGGAACAAAATTAATTCTGAGGTTGTGAGCACAATTAAGCAAGAGGTCTTGAGGGCAATAAAGGAGGAATCAACAAATGAGTCAGGTTATGGAGCTTTGGTAAACTGTGCAGGTATGAATTTAGTTTCTTTTGCCTTGCAAGAAAATGCTAAAAATACATGGATAATTGATAGTGGTGCTTCAAATCATATTGTCTTCAATAGTGATTTATTAAACCTGTAAAAGTTGGTTTGCCAGATGGAACTTTTAAGCTTGTTCATACTATTGGTAATGCTATTTTGAATGATAATTTAATTCTTGAAAATGTTTTACTTGTTGAAGGTTTTAAATATAACTTGATTTCCATTGGTAAACTTATTAAACAAATGGGAATACAAGTGATTTTTAATAATGAGAAATGTTGGTTTCAGGACCAATCTAATGGGAAGTTGCTTGGTGATGGACAAAAGGAAGGAAATCTGTTCTGTTTTACTAGCAAGAGTAGGAATCTAGTTGATTTAGAGAAAAATAAAATAGTTTGTTTTGGTGGATCTATTTTACCATCAAAAACTTCTACAAGTGTGGATAAAAAATACAGAGATATAGTAGATCTAGATATTATACATACTAGGCTTGGACATGTTTCTTTGTAAAAAATGATGCACATTGGTGATTGTAAATGTGATGGTTTGAAAGAATATAATTGTCATGTTTGTTCTATTTCAAAATTTCATAAAATGCCTTTTTCAAAAAGTGTAAACAGGGCGATTAAGTGCTTTGATTTAATTCATATGGATTTGTGGGGACCTTATAAGGTTCCTTCCATAGGAGGTGCTAGGTATTTTTTGACTATATTGGATGATCATAGTAGAATCACATGGACATATCTGCTAAATAACAAAGAACAAGTCTTATCCTGTATTATTGGATTCTTTGCTATGGTTGAAACTCAATTCTGTGCTAAGATAAAAGGAATTAGATCAGATAATGGAACTGAAATCATTAACAAGTTATGTTTAAAATTTTTTAGAGAAAAGGGGATATTTCATCAAAGAAGTGTTCCTGGGATTCCACAACAAAATAGTAGGGTGGAAAGAAAACATAAGCACTTATTAGAAGTGTCTAGGTGTTTGAGATTTCAGGCCAAATTACCAAAAAGATTTTGGGGAGAATGCCTTCTTGGAGCCACTTACCTTATCAATAGGATGCCAACTAAAATCTTGGAGTGGAAGTCACCATATGAAATCATGTTCAACAAATCTCCAACTTATGAGAATCTAAGGGTTTTTGGTTGTTTAGCTTATGCTCACAATAATGACAAAGGTAAAGATAAATTTGATAAAAGGGCAAAGAAATGTATTTTTGTAGGCTATCCTTATGGACAAAAGGCATATAAATTATATGATTTAGAAGCTAAGAAAATATTTGTTTCAAGGGATGTAATTTTCTATGAGAAATGTTTTCCTTTTGACAAAATTGATAATAATGATCTAGGATTAATTAATCAGCCAAGGTTCATTCAATTTGGGACTGAACAGGTGCAAAACAGAAACTTGGGAGTTTCTGATCATGGAACTGGGCAGGTTGAATACAGAAGCTTGAGGGTTTCTGATCACCTTGCAGAAACTGAATATATTCCACCTGCAGAAACTGAATATAATACCCCCCAAGACCTTCTGTTCTACCTGATTGCAGTCATGATTCAGGTCAGAATATTATGTCCAATTCTGCTCCTGATCATACTCCAGGATCTAACTCAGCAGCTTCTTCACAGAACACAAGAGACAGGACAGAGGAATCTGTCCAGTCCAATGACTATGACTCAGCTACTAATGAAACTATTCCTAATACTAGACATATACAAAGACCATCTAAATTCAATGATTTTGTTGTTTCCTATGTGCCTCACAGAAATGATCTTGATCCTTCTTCTAGTGAGTCACATTCTTTTGCTATTAATACTATTTGTGAACCTACTAGCTATAACCAAGCCAAAGTCTCAAGAATGGATAAATGCTATGAATGAGGAAATAAGAGCTTTAGAATTAAATGGAACTTGGTTGTTGACTGATTTACCTAAGGATAAAAGGGCTATTAATTCTAAATGGGTTTATAAAACTAAACTAAAACCAGATGGATCTATAGAAAGACTTAAAGCCAGATTAGTTGCAGTAGGCTACCAACAAAGGGAAGGTATAGATTTTGACCAAACCTTTTCTCCAGTTGCTAAGTTGGCCACAGTTAGAATTGTTATTTCTCTTGCTATTTCTAGAAGTTGGAATTTACACCAATTGGATGTAAATAATGCTTTCTTGCATGGTAATCTTGATGAAGATGTATATATGAGACCTCCTGCAGGTTATACTAAGGCCAAAGAAGGCCAAGTTTGTAAGTTGCTTAAATCATTGTATGGTTTAAGACAAGCCTCTAGGCAATGGAATAAGGAATTAAATAAATTCCTTAAATCTCTTGGTTTCTTGCAATCAAAGCAAGATTATTCCTTATATACAAGAACAAAGCAAGGTGAATTTCTAGTGCTCTTGGTGTATGTGGATGATATTCTCATCATAGGTACTTCTAACTCTCAAATTAATACAGTTAAAATTTCTCTTGATCAAGCTTTTACAATAAAAGATTTAGGAGAATTAAATTATTTTCTTGGAATTGAAATTTCAAGAAATTCTAAAGGAGCATTTTTATCTCAAAAGAAATATGCTGAGGATATTTTGGATGATGCAGGGATGAAAGATTGTATTCCTGTTAACACCCCTCTTACTGTTGGATTGAAGCTTTCATTGGATCAAGGAGATGAGCTACAGGATCCAGAAATCTATAGAAGAATGATTGGAAGACTAATTAATCTTAGCATAACTCGACCTGATCTTTCTTATGCAGTTCATCATTTAAGCCAGTTCATGAATACTCCTAGAGAGCCACATCTTCGAGCTGCCCTACATGTCTTGAAGTATTTAAAGGGAACTACTAGCTATGGTCTTTGTTACTCAAACCCAAACAACTTAACAGTCAGTGCTTATAGTGACTCTGATTGGGGCTTGTGTCAATTTACTTCCAGATCACTTCTCATGTTTCAAGTACCCATCAATATGCTGATATTTTGACTAAGTCCTTATGTTCCTCTCAACATGAGTTTTTATGTTCCAAGCTTGGTCTTGTTCCCAAGTCAAGCTTGAGGGAGGAATATAGGAATATATAGAGTTATTTTAGTTATTTTGTTTTTTATTTTTTAGTTTTAGTTTTTAGCTAGTTTAAGTGAGAGTCTTTCATTGACTTTTCTTTCTTTTATTTTCTTTTTTTTCCTGCTCTCTGCTCGGTCCTTTTCTCTCTACCCTGCTCTATATAAGCTTTTCTTTTCTTCTTCTTCTGTGTCGAAACAGAGCAGAGCAACACTGAGTATTGTAAACATTGAGTTAATTGCAATAAATCTTCCTTCTTACATAAATTTTCAGAACTCGACCTTTATGGCTCATAATTAATTAGAACTAATAAACTATACCGAATAACAGCCAAAATAGCATTTCAAACTTCTTTAATTATCCTCGATCTTCAAATGGACAAAACCCATCCTTTCCATCCTTTAACTCTAAGCTAACCACAATCTCATGTTGAATAGTATATACTAACCGGTCACCAGTCACCACACAGTTTACAAGCATAACCAGTGTTACATGGTTCGCTTCTATAATTCATGATTCGCCTAAAATGAGACAAAAATAATCCAAAACTGACCATAGTTCACTTTTTTGAATCACGATTTGCGGACACTTTAGGTAACTATGTGATACTGAGCATAACAATCCAAGTACATGTAAATTATTCTGCATGAAAACATTGACCTTAACGGCCCGTTTGGTTGTTGGTAATAAATTGTGGTAATGTTAATGAATTTATAGTGTATTTTTGTTAAGAAGTAACCTTAGAATCTCCATGAAAACAAATTTTCATTCCCAAACTTTAATTTTCTTCTCATTTTTCATTCTCATCTATTACCATTGGGGAGGGTGGTATTTGATGGGAATGGATATTTGTGAAGAAAATTAGATAAATTGAAGCTAAGATAACACCACTATAGGAATGGATTTTGATTTCCCTTCCAAATTTAGTTATAAATTCATTCCCATTAATATGATTTATAACCAACTACCAAACGGGCCGTAAGTGTAAGATTGGAAAGAATGCTTCCGAGCCTACAAACATAAATAATAAGTGCAAATTATTGTAGTAGCAACATCTAATCTAAATTTTTTTAGCTTCAGCACAGACTTCAAGATTAGATTACTACGGAAAAATTTCATATATTCAAAAGATCACATCTTGAGGAAAATTCTAAGACCTTAACTCTTCTTTAATTTTTTCTTTTTGGAAAGTGTTAGACACCACTTTTTTTTTTTTTTAGTTGTTATATCATTTTCTTGGGAAATAATTTTGGCAGTCCACTCCAACTGTGTGAGCATTGTTTTCAATGCATTCAATGCTCTACTCATACAGAAGAGCGCCAAAATCAAAATTAGAAATGTCAAAACCAGTTCTCCATTTTCTTGTTCATCCATTCAAAGACATGTAAATCCAAATTGGTTCTATAATTCTATTCTATGATATGAGTCTCAGGAAATTTGTTTTTTTTAAAAAAAAAAAGAAAAAACACCATGCTAAAATAAATTTCAGATTAAGTATACTCTAACTTACAGAAGCATCAACAAAATAGCAATGAGAGACAAATACATGAATAAACTGCATTTCTAAAAATCAATGACTTGTAACTATTACTAAAACAAAAATCACACACATCATCAGAGACGTTGATTTACTGTGGTTGCAAAATATCCATAACGAAGTGCAAAAATTTTAAGTTATTACACGATAGTAAATTATTAATTAAATGCTTTAAATAAAAAAGACCCAGTTAAGACTCATATAGGACCATAGAGGCATAGACCCGTTAGGTATGGGTTTAAAAATTCTGAGCACACTGACTTTGGGTCTAGCTGGGCTCGAACCATTACCAATCTTACTCATGGACCAAACAATATCTTTTAAAATTGTCTCCCTTTATCTTTTTTAATTATAAAAGTGAGAACATTTTATTAAATGAGATCATTGTCCATTTGTCCACCAATTCCATAGTGGAGGAAAAGATAGAAAAAGAGAAAGACAAAAGTAGACTCCCAAGTAGACGTTAGAAGACCCAAAAAGAAGTCCTAGAAGCAATAAAAGTTAAGAGCTCAAACTTCAAATCAATAGCACAACTCACGAATCACGACAATTCAACCACATTGTTTATCCAATTTATATTTACCCCTAATATTTAATTTTTTTCAAATTGACTTTTACATTATTTAGGTTGTTATTTTTACCTTGAATACTTTGATATAGATAATTAAAATATAGATAAGTGTAATCTCGTTTGATTCATCTCGAAGCGTACTTTTCAAATATATAGTTTTTATAATTTTTTCTTATGTATTATTAGAGATAGATATTAATTTTTAAAAAATATATCTTGAAATATGTGGAAAATCAAATGGAGCAATTAAATGTGGTCAGAAGGAGTGTAATTTTGCAATAGGTAGGTAGTACCATAGTAAGTGTGTAGCACGACAACGCAATTACCACATCGGCAGCAGCAGGTTTCCTCATTCGTGACTCCAGTGGACATTTCTCGCAGCTCATACCTTCAACCTTGGTCGCTCTTCTACAATGCTCGCTGAAATGACTGCAATGCGGAATGGTATTCGTCATCTACTTCAATTAAGCTGATTTCTTAAATGTGGAGATCGAAGGAGATGATCTACTAACTATTAATTCCGTAAATAACATTTCTCAGCCTCCGTGGAAGATAGCGCACTTGGTCACCGAAATTCAATTTCTTTTTCAAAATTTAACAACTACACAGTTCTGCATATCTGTCGTGAAGGAAATCGTGCGGACGATTGGATTGCAAATATGGGGCATCTAATCTCGTTTACTCAATGTATTCCATGTACTCCTCTTCCTCCTCAAATTTGTACTAGACCTGATCAAAACTAGCCCGGCCCGTGAGCTCGGTTCGATTATTTGGGCTGTGAACATGCATATTAGGCTTGAATTTGGCTCGGCCCGAATTTTAGGCCCAAATTTGGGATTTGCCTGATTTTTTTCATTTCTTTTTGCAGACTTTGGACACTTAAAGTTAGGCTTTGGACAAAAAAAATTGAGGCCCCAGCCCGACTAATGGGCTTCATTTATTGTATTACGCCTAACCCGACCCATGATCACCTCTAATTTGTACTATTCTTGAGGAGGATAAGTTGGGTATGACTCTGATTAAAAGAGCTACCTAATATTTTCTTGTAACCATTTTTTATCCAATTAAAAAAGTGTGCAGGACGGGGAAAAAATACAACAATTTTTAAGGAGACTCATAAAAAGGTGTAATGTTATATGCAGTCCTTAGCCTCTTATGGCTAGATATAAGCATTAACTACATTTTTTTAAATGAAAACTATTTAAGAATTCATGACAAATTTACACATAATTTGATACAATAAATGCTTAATTCAATTTTTTTTCCAATAAAAGCATCTTATATGTATCATTTTCCCATAAAAAAAAAAATACTTGTATGTATTAATTTTTAAGAATAGAGTAAGTAACTAAGTACTCAAAAGTTTTTATACTATTCATGATAGAGCTGATCAAAAGTAGTCTGTCCTGCAGATCCGACCCAATTTATTGCGGCATTGATTTGGCCCGAATTTGGGCCCTACCAGGCCATTTTTTCATTTCTTGGTTCGAATTTTTGACACTTAAAATTAGACTTTTGGTTAGTTTTTTAAGTATGACCTGAAAAATTCCAAAAAGTCCGCCAAGCCTACTGTAAATTTTTGGGTTATTGACAAGAAATATTGTAATTATTTTTAGGTTAGTTGTATTTTTCAAGTTTTGTTTTTCTTTTTTCAGGTTGGTTGTAATTATTTCTATGTTACTTGTATGTTTCTCAAGTTTTTTTTTTAATCTTTTTTCTGGTTGGTTTCAGGTGAGTTGTATGTTTCTTCAGATTTTGCTTTATTTTTAGTTTTTCCAAGTTTGTGTCTAATTTTCTAAGCCAGTGTGTGTTATCTTCTCCAGGTTAGTGTTTATTTCATCTATATGAATGTTTATTTTGTCATATGACGGTTTTTTTTTTCTCCGTTTAAGTGTTTCTTTTTTTGAGTTCAAAAATATTTTGCTCTAAATACACATCAATAAATTATTATAATCTATACACCAAGATCGTGCCCAGTGAATAGCTTGTGCAACCAATCCCGTTGCACAGGGCCACATTCTCACTAGGGTCCAAATTTTTTGTACATAATATAAATTAATTGATGTGATGAAACAAGTGAGGGCTGCCCAATTCCTAAAATTTAGATATGTAAATCATCTTATCCATATAATTAAAGAAAGGATTTTAATATATATAAGGAAAAATTGTCAAGAATAAGCCAACCTTTGGTCGATCTTTCACAATTAAGTCAACCTTTTGAAAATCCAGAAATAAGCTAACCCTGTTATCATTTAAGCCAAAAATAGGTTAAACGATTATTTAATCTATTAGTTATCTGTTGTTTTAAGTTACTGTTATCATTTAAAACAAAAATTAGGTTGAATGATTGTAAAATAGTGATAGAAAACAATAGAATTTAACATGTTAAATAATCATTTGTCCTATTTTTGGCTTAAATGATAACAACGTTAGCTTATTTCTGAATTTTCAAAAGGTTGACTTATTTGTGGAAGATCGGCCAAAGGTTGACTTATTCTTGGCAATTTTTCGTATATATAAGACGGGTAACGTCAATAAATAATATAAGCGCAGGGGCCTCATTTTTTTACTTTAGAACAAGATAATGACCCAAAAAAGATTGAATCGGCCCTGACCAAGACGTAGATATAAATTCTAGGCTATTGGATATTCTTTTTTCACTATCTATCATGCCCGTGGAAAACTCGAACGTTATGAGACAAACAACAAACAATTAAATTTTGTCCCCACACCAAACAACACCTTAAATTACTTTCTTCAACTTCCTTAAACCCACACTCTCACAGTCTCACACACACTCTCTCTCTTCTTCTACTCCTAGAGTCCTACCATTTTCTTTTTTTTTTCTCTCTGTTTTTTTTTTTCAAACAAGAAATCAACATCTAACTAAAACCCCACTTCAGTATTTCAACATTCAAGGTCACAAGAATTCAAAAGTGTCGTTTTTTTATTGGGGATTTTGTTTTTGTTGGGGCTAAATAGAAAAAGATGGGTGATGAAGAAACCCTAGGAAATGGGGATTCAGGAAGTGGGAAATTCAGGGGAGAAATTGATACTTCTGCACCATTTGAGTCTGTTAAAGAAGCTGTTACTAAGTTTGGTGGACTTGGATTTTGGAAACCTGTTTCTGTATCACATAAATCTACTCCTTCAATTCGGGTATATATTAGCAGTAATTTTTGCTATTGTTATTGTGTTTTTTCTGTCAATTTAGTGCTCTTTTTTGAGTTTTGTGTATAATTTGATGGGATTTTGTTGAAATTAGAAGCAAAATGAATGTGTTTCCATGTAGTTATGTATCTTGTTTATGTGACTTCTGTGCATATTAAGTGTGTATGTTGGATTGTTTGTGTAAATGCATCAATTACTTAATGCATTAATTTTTTGGGGTTTTGGTAGAATTATAAGCCAAATGTGTATGGTTTTATGTAATTTTGTATCTTATTATGTGATTTCTGTGCATATTAAGTGTGTATGTTGGATTGTTTGTGTAAATGCATCAATTTGATGGGATTTTGGTAGAATTATAAGCAAAATGTGTATGTTTCCATGTAACTTTGTATCTTATTATGTGATTCATGGGTATGTTTAAGTGTTTATGGTGGATTAGTTGTGTAATTATTACTTAATGCATTAATTTGTTGGGGTTTTGGTAGAATTATAAGCCAAATGTGTATGGTTTTATGTAATTTTGTATCTTATTATGTGATTTCTGGGTATGTTTAAGTGTGTATGGTGGATTATTTGTGTAATTTAGATTGGATTTATGATGTTATATCTATAAGAAATTGTGAAAGATAGCAAGTGTTGTGTAGCAGTAGTTGGTTGCTATGGTAGTATTGAGATGTTTTCTTTAAGAGTATATTTGTTATTGTTATTTTTTTAGTGTTGGAAATGGAATCAAATAAGCATTTCCATTACCTTTTGTTTGATATGAGATATTGGTAACACATGCTCTTTTCTAATGGAAGCCATTTCTATCATTTAGTTGCCCTTACTTACCTTGTGTAAACTGAATCATTTCCTCTCTAATTTGTTTTCATTCTATTTTCTTAACTACACCAAACTACAAATAGTGGTATTGTTTAATATTACCCTTTCCCTTTCTTGAGGAATTCCTAATATATCTCGAGATATGCATATCTCATGGCAAACCTGTAAATATAAATTACATTTCTGCCATTTCACATCCATTCCTAAATTTATTCCAAACAACCCCCAAGGAAAAAAGTGGATAGTTTTGGTTGGACAGTGCTGAAATGTGAAAGGAAAGAGTTAAAACTGGCTAGGAGTATTGTGTGAGCTTGTGTTTTCAATTTCCAACTTTAAGGTGGAAAGGCTCATCTAGCAAGTTTGAAATGTTACAGTCGGTATAGAAGGAAAAGATTAGGTCCTCAATACCATAATGTATGTTTTATTTAAGGTGCATTCTTCTGACCCTGGTTATTGTTTCAGCCGTGTGATGGGGAGGAGATTGATGTGGCTAAAGTGGAGGAGCAAGCAGCAGAAATGGAGAGAGAGCTCATGTTGAAAGAAAGGGATACATTCGAGGTTCTTAAAGAACTCGAGGCAACCAAGAGGATGGTCGAGCAACTTAAGTCAAAGTTACAAAAAGAAGAATCCGAGGCCCAAGTAATTGTCTGTATCGATGCGAAGCCATCTTTTGTGATGGAAAAACAGGAGGAAGAGAAGGAGAATAATCCAAATCTCTCGGTTCAGAAGCTTCCAGAAAGTTCAGGCCTTTTGTCATCCTCAACTCCAGGCTTGATATTGAAGGAACTCAAACAGGCCAAGTTGAACCTTACTAGGACAACGGGCGATCTAGCTGAAATACGAGCATCCGTTGAAACTTACAACAAGAAGATAGAGAGAGAAAGGATGTCCTTGGAGAAAACCCGCGAAAGACTAAGATCAAACACATTGAAGGTTTCTTCTCTTGAGGAAGAGATAAATCAAACCAAATCAAAGCTTGAAGAAGCTAAGGACACTAGCAAGGGTAGAAAAGACATTGTAGCGGAGCTTCAGCGGTTGAACAACGAAGCAGAGGAATTCAAGAAAAAGGGAGAGGATGCTAAGTCTGAAGTTGTGAGAGTTATGTCTGAGATTGAACAGACAAAAGCAAAGGTAAAAACAGCTGAAATCAGATTGGTTGCAGCTAGAAAAATGAAGGAAGCAGCTTTAGCTGCTGAAGATGTTGCTCGTACAGAGATTAGGGCTTTGGAGAAGAGCGAGGAAAACCCCGAAAGAATAACATTAACTGTAGAAGAATACTCGTCTTTAAGGATCAAAGCTCAAGAAGCACAGGAAAGTTATAATGCAAAAGCCCTAGAGGCAGAGGTTAAAGTTGAGGAGGCAAATGCATCGAAAATGGATATAATGGAAAAAGTAGAAGAAGCTATGGAAGAAGTGAAGACATCAAAACAGGCATTGGAAGATGCTTTGAACAGAGTCGAGGCTGCCACTCGGGATAAGCTTGTTGTTGAGGAAGCACTTCGGAAGTGGAGATCTGATAACGGAGAAAGAAGAAGGTCATCATCGATTCAAAATTCAAATAAATTCAAGAATCCTTGTCCTTCGTATAGAAGGAGGGATTCGTGGGTGCTCGATGTGAACGGTCTTAGTCTAGTAAGTGATGTGAAAGCAGCAGCCCCGGGATTGAAGCCAAACTTGTCAATTGGGCAAATTCTTAGTCAGAAGCTGTTTATAACCGAAGAGTTTGATTCGGGGAAAAGCAATGTGAAAAGGAAAGTTTCATTGGGTCAGATGTTAGGGAAACAAAGCTCGGCGATATCCTCGGCTTGGAAGGTGGAGAGTGATTGTGGCGGGGGTCGTAAGAAGACGCCTGTAAAAAGAAAAAAGCTCGGGTTTGGTCGGTTTTCAGTGTTCTTGGCTTTGCCAAAGCATAGCAAGAAAAAGAAGAAGCCTACTTCTACTGTAAGGTAAACAAATGAATGCCCTTGGAAAATTTGCTGCTAATTTATTGAGTTAGTTAACTTCTAGTTTATAATTATTATTATTTATTATTTACCATTTTTTTTAGTATTTTGTTGCTTGTTATGTAACATTCAATTATCGAGAGCGTCTTCACTGATGTAATATAAATCTAAGTATTCATAGATAGGTAAGAATGTAAGATGTATGTTTTCTAATTCAATCTGCTAGTTTGTTTCTTGGCATAGGAATTGTAATGGTGGAATTACAGCCTTACAAGAAATGTTGATGAATAGTTAAAAAGTAGCCGTTGGACTTTCAAAAAATAGCTGTTTGTAAGTAGCCGTTGGGTTGCAGAACTGAAATGTTATCTGGTATATTTAAATTTTTTTGAAAGGAGGTCTTATATTTAATTATGTCAACTGTGGTTGGAAATATGGATGATTATTAATTTGTTGGGATAAGCTAAAGAAACCTAATACCTCATTTCTCAAACATTAAGAATCAGAGGTTGCTCCAATAAGAAGATTCTAGTGCTTACAATTTAGGATGCACTTTCTTCAATATTTTTATCAGGTTTGAACATGTTATGTTTAATAGGTTATAATCAAGTCAGATTTAAAAGGTTTAATCAGGTCAGATCTAGTTAGGTTCGTTTAAATAAGTTGAAGAGAACGCATCCAATCATATATAATGATTTATGTGTGGGGCATAACATTGTCAACACCTCAATGCTTGTGTTTAAAAATAACAACTAATTAGTAAGTATGGAGAATAAACGAGGGAAGTCCTCAAGCAAAAGGGTATCTAGGGCTATTGATTTACGCACTTAAATTTGATTTCCGCACATCAGTTTTACCCAAAAAATTATTGTCTTAAATGCTGCAGAAATCATTAGCTGGTATCGAGGCTCGAACTCGTACCTAGTGTATATGATGAGAATCGAACCTTGCATCTTGAGAAAGGCATTTTTTTTTTGGGTACTAATGTGCTAGAGGTGGATCCTTTATTATTATATTATGAATGAAAAAAATAAATTAAAAAAATTAGTGAAAATAATAAGGAAAGGAGATTCAGGGAAGCAAAAAGTGATGTATTGCATCCAGATTTTAGTTGCTAAAGCAACACATAATATTTTTTACAACCTGTTTGATATATGGTTCTAAAAGACAATAATAAGACTGAATTTGCATGTAAATTTGAAAAGAAAAACGATACACATTCCCACGGTGGGTGTTAGCTTATTGTCAATTTGTCTAATATTTTTTTTTCACAAATACTAATTCTTATCCAATACCACTACCCTTCGCGATGGTAATGGATTGTAATAGAAAAGATGAAGTAAATACAAGATTGCAAATGATGGTATGTTTCGGTGGGAATTATAAAGTTTCTTTTCTCGCTAAATTAAACTTCGAGTTTATTCACATTACTATAATTTATTAACAACCAAACGGACTGTTGAAGAAAGAATAAAACATTGACTGATAAAAAAAAAGGGGGAGGGCAAAAGAGGGAGTCTAAAACATTTAAGCAGTGTTAACAGCATTAATCCAGCCACAGTGCCTTCTAATCTCTCCTTGATCACCACCAGTTTTCACATTAATCTTACCCAATTTAACCATGGCCTCATTAAATAAAATCTGCCATTGAAGATTATTAGAAGCTAATAGTCTAACCATTTCTTTAGTATTGGGATTAGCAGCTAGAGAAATATCAGTAGGGAGCAAGCTTTTTCCTTTCAAGATGTAATTATAGAATGAATTTCCCCATGCAGAGTTGCTAGGTATCTCAGGGTTCAATGGTGCAGTCAAATTCCAAAACATAATTTGTTGAGACTCAGGGCAAAATGTTTGTTTCACCATCTGTTGGAACTTCTTGTCGACTTGGTTTAACGGCTCGATTTGGTCGACCATTGATTCTGGGTCGGCTATCGTATTTAGGCACCGAGTTTGCCCGATTGAGTGGGACCCCTCGAGCACGACCAACTCGGCTAGGGTTAGCCCTCGCTCTGCAAACTTCTCTTCTAGAAAGGCTAGGGTGTCGTTCCCCTTGGGTAACTCTTGGGCTAGCGTCCCATCGACACAATGCGAGTCTCGACGCCCTGCTGGGACGGCGTAATACGGGTTACCTGATATGACTATTGCGTCCCTAGCTGCATAGGCTAGGACGTCTGCGCAAGATACTACACCAGGGCATTGTTTTTCGAGTTCGACCTTGGCTGCCTCCAAGGCTTCCATTCCCCTCAAGGATTTGCCATTTGCCGGGTGGGCCATTTCTGCATTGAGACTATTGTACTTTTGAGGGGTAAGAAGGATTGATGCATCACAACCCTGTCACAACAAATTAAACCATCATTCAACAATATTTAGGAACAAACGGAATATGTAAATTTTACTATTTATATACTATTATATATACTATTATTAAAACATAAGGCGAATACATGATATTATTCCATGTGTCAGTCACCTCCTATAGCATTGATATAGCACGCCGCATTCTATATGCTATGACATATACGACAAATATACATACTGAAATCATATGCTACATACTTTATATATACACATAATAATAAAAAGAACCCAAATAATGGTGAGATGTGATTGTCATAGAAGAGGATATATATAAAACATATAAGACTCACCGTGACAAAACAATCATGAAAATGAAGACGGATAATCCCAGGAATATATCCCTTGTTCTCTTGTGATTTCTCCCGAATAACATTTGTAATTATTTGTTCTGCATTAGGGCAACTTGATTGGTAGAAATCTAGCCTAAGTTTGTCACTAATTGCGGTGTTATTGATTTTTTCAGAAGGTGGACTAAAAAGGCTTATGAAGGCCACCAAGGTTGCTAAGGGTGAGTCCATGTTTGGCTTCTCACCCTTCCTCTTTTGCTTCTAAATTTAATTTTCCCCCCAAAAGTTAAAATGTGCCTTTTGGAATTGTAATAATGTTTGTTAATAATAAATATGTACCTTTTCTTAATCCTATTTAAAGGATATGGAATTCCCCAAATGTAGGTTTATAGATCTAAGAATAACTTGTTGACATGTTGTGGCACCCATATTATGTTTGATTTAGGTGTAATCATAGTTGTTTATTAACTTCCTTCCCAACAAATTATTGCTAAATTTTTCTATTTTTGTCAGATGTTATTTGCAATTTTGAAAATAGAATCCAATAAAATAGAGTATTATTTGTCATATTTTTTTATTATTAGTTTTTTTTTTTTTTTTATTTAGTAAGGAAATCCATCAGCTCACTAGCTGATAATGGATTATTAACCCTAATTAATTGAACAACCCTTTTACTTGAGGGGGAGGGTAAAGGGAGAATACTCAAGTATTATGCTTTTACTTATTGATTAAGGTATGGAAATCTTGACATAAATTCTATCGACAACAAGTCTCTTGCTATACTGTTTGACTATATGATTAAAAAAAATACAGACTATTTGATTAAATTTTCACAATTAATCTAATGAGAAATTCAAATCATTCTTGTATGACTACAGATTTTGGTAACGATTATATATTGGTTCATAGATTGCCAATCAAATGTCAAAAATTGGTTGTCAAGCTTGTGTTGGTTGCTACTTGCTAGTATAAATAAGTAATGAATGTCTAATTTTCATTTCCAATATAGCAATTGATTTCCTATATTTCATTGCCAAGCTAATATTGCTAGATTTTTAATTGGTTGCTAATTGGCAACCAAAACCAAATAAAATGGTTGCTAATGTTTATTTTGGCTACTAAAATTTAAAATTGCGTTGCTATTTTAGCAACCAAAACTATAGTTTTGTTGCTATTTAGCAACCAAAACTATAATCTCATTGCTATATGCGACGTGACTTCCATGACTAATTTAAGAACAATTGTTATACTACTTATGTGAACAACATGCGTCTTTCGATTAAGGAGTTCAAATCCTAAGATACACCACAAATAAGCGTACTCAACTTGGAACAATCTTGAGATGGGTGACCTCTTGCGAAGTTAGGAATATTGGTTTCTATCCAGCAACGATAATTTTAAAAAATGGTTGCTATAAATAGCAAAAAATTTGCATTTGGTTGCTAAAAAAGCAATGCAATTTAGTTCATGTTGGTTGCTAAACTCTATTGGCGACTAGCACTTTAGCAACCAACCATTTTAGTTGCCAAGTTCGTTGCTAAATGCTAACAACATTCTCCACGACACAATTGACTATTAATCTCTGCTTTCTTCTTACATGGGTGAAGTAATTTCTTCGTGTGTCGTGGTGGTGAGTAGTATAGAAAGATGGGTTTGTGACTTTTGAGGTGAGTGGACTGAGAGGGTTAATGTAAGAGTAGTTTAGTAAGTTCAATTTTTTTTGGGATGATTAATAAGAATTCCCATCAATTGAGAATTTATCCCAAAAAAAATATATAAACGAGAATTTTCCTCTTTTTACTCCATTAGAATAGTAATCACACCGTAGCATATTAATTGCAACGATTTAACATAAGTAGAAATGTGTACCATTAATATGGAGGGAGTAGTACAAAAATTATCCTTTTCATTTTTGTCAAAATCTTGAATTAGTACACTCCAGGCAAATATTCTTTAAACTGTTTTATCTAACTTTTTTCTGGGCCCCGTAATTGCATAAACAGCCAACTATCTTTCAAAACTTCAACTTCACCCAATACAGTTTGGAAGGTAACATCATCTGCTTTTGTATTCTTCTCCTCCAAATATAATATCTCATCTGAATTCTCAATTTCCCATAAACTTCAGGTAAGCTAATAATTTGATTAAGGTGCCTAAATCTTCCCTATTATTCTGCTCAGTGATTTTTTTTTTTTTGCTTTATTTGTTGAATTTTTCTGCAATTTCTGCTTCAAACTGCTATAATTCATATTACTTTTATCGAAAAAAAGTTCTAATTTTGACGATTGATTGTTGAATCTTTGATGGGAGATGTTTTCTTTCCCTAGCTAGTTTTTCATGATCGCACCTGTTTTAATTGAAGCCCCCAAAAGCTTCATTTGAAGCCCGTTTGGAGTTTGGACCTTTTTTGTTTGTGGGAAATCCTATCAACTGATTGAAATTGCGGGTTTTTTATGATTGATTTTTATGGTTGATTGAAATAGAGTCATGGTTGACTTGAATTATTCCGATGAAATGGCTGTTGGACTGAGTATTTATGATTGTATTGTCTTTTGGAATAAGTTTACTTGATTATTAAATCTAATTGGTTTTAATTCTGGAAAACCCTAATTAGATAAACATGCTATGTACTTTTTATTTATTTACTTTGTTGCTGTTTCGATCGAATTGTTCTTTTTGGCTCTTGAATCCTGATCTATGAGTTGCATACTTGATGTCAAGTTTATGTATTTTTTCATTTTTTGGGGTTTATTTCTTCAGGTATCATGGACGTCAGAGTTGGGCTGGTGGTTCTTTTTGTTGTTGCTGGTAATTTGATGTGTGATGCTCGATATATTGTAACCAGAGATATTTCAGGTAATAAAATGTTAGCTAATCTTTCTAATGTATCAATATATGGTTCATCATCGTTGTCTAAATTCCTAGGAAGTGAAAGTGTGAGTAGTTTGATCAACTTGTGTGTGTGTGCGCGAGCGTTTTTTTTTTTGGGTGGGGTGGTACATCAATAATATAGTTTTTTTTTTTTATCTTCATTATCCCTTGTTTGGTTGACAAACACAGTACAATTCATGGAAAAATTCTTAGGAAGTGAAAGTGTGAGTTATTTATTGTTTGACATGAGAATATGATGGGAGATAGAGGAAGTTCTGCTTCTTAGTTCATACAAAATGGGGAAAGCTGCTTACCTAGCATTTTCGGAAGTAATTATGGGAATTCCAACTTTCTATGGCCATGCAAACAATTTTAGTTACTACCAATCTATCATGGAAGTGAAATTCCATGGAAATTTCGAATTCAAGGAAGCATAACTTCCTAAGTGCAACCAAGTAGACCCTTAAATTTTTGCCAGGTTACATTTAGTTCATCCTATACTTGAAATTTTCCTTTACAAGTCAGTGAATGACTTAAATACTCCCTCCATCCCTGGATAGATTGAACACTTTTCAATTGTCGTTGCACAAAGTTTTTTGGAGATCAGTTGTTCTCCCTCCATATCATTCTAGCCGCAACATTTCTAAATAAGATTGTAATACAATAACTGCAACAATTTATGCGTTTCTAAATTTGGTAAAATTTAGACCTAAAATGGCAAAACTACCCCTAAATTTAAAACATAAACAAACATATATCCTCCTAAATCTTACACATTTTACAAAAGTACTTTACACATTATTTTTTCTCTCCTATTTTACCCTTCAACATTCTCTTAATCTTAATTTAAGAAAAAGTCTCTAGGAAACCGTGCTAACTTATTTGTTGCAATTAAACAAATACGGAGGGAGTAGTTTTTTTTTTTTTTCAACTCTTATTATAGTAGGAAAGTTGATATGCTAGAAGATTGTAGGTCCAAAATTAAATGTAAGATATGATAAATCATGGGTGGAACTATGTCAAAAAAAGGTTTAAACTAAGATATGATGGATTTAATTATTTAAAGCAGAAGTCTTGAAGCTTTTATGGGACACTGGGACCTTATCTATTTGTCTCGTGTAAAGTAGTAACTTTCCACTAGATATCCTTCATATCGGCCCTGTGCTGCGGCCCTGCCTTTTCATATCTCATGTAATTCCTTTTAATCATAGAGCATTTGAACTACATTCAACATTTCATGCTTCTTTTTGTGTGTTTCATGACATTTTGTGATGATTGTCCCTTGTGGACTTCTTACCATCAAATAGTCAATTGTTTCCTTGCTCGCATTCTTTTCTTTCTTTCTGACTTTTGATACCTTGTCCTATGGTGCATCAACATGGATTATGGTCTTAAGATATCTGTGTGCGGATTGTTTCGAATTGTAAGTTACAGACTTAGAAATGAATATTGCATAAAATGCATTTAACTATGAATGATAAGGATGGTGAATTTGTACAGGTTGTGGTAACCTCATAGGCTCTAGAGTTGCTTTTATAAACTGCAAATGGTGACAATCAATCTCAAGTGATCTTGTTTCTTACGTGCTTATTTACTTTGCATGCCATTTCAAGTGGCTTTTGTTGGTACTTTAGTGTTACCCCAAAACTTTTATTATATTCTTACTATAATCCACAAATTTATCACGGGAAACATTGAGGATTTATTTCTGGTTTTCTTATGCTTCCTTTGGAGGTTGATGTGATTGAATGTTAAATTTATGAAATTTTAGGCAATTGATTGTTAATTGCTGGTAGTTAGTTGACATTGAGATGTCCTTTTCAGGATCAAAAAATGTTGATGGATCTATTGATGTCTGCACCATGTGTGAAGAGTATACCACATTGGCTCTCGATTATCTAAGCCAAAACAAAACCCAGAATGAGGTTATGGAGGCCCTTCACAAGGCCTGTCTCCAGCTCCATGGTTTGTCCCAGAAGGTATTAACGTCCGTAGAGCCTAATGTGTTTCATTAGCTGCTTCAAAATGCATGATATGGGTTTTCATCTTTTCCTTTGCAAAGTTTATGAATATTACTTTTCTATATCCCCAACTTCTATTAAATTATATTGCTTTATTAATATGACTATAAGTCAGCTGTCAACCTTTTCTATTAGTCTCATCGTTTGATTTTTGGGGTTACTGTAATTGCCAAATATGATAATCAAAATTTCAAATTGATTTCTACAAATAGAAGCATCAATAGAAATTATACTACAGTACATGGTTTCTTTAGTTTATCCAATATTATGTTTGTCTACTGAATTCATCCACCAAAAATCTGATCTTTACTCTCTAGTATGTTTAAGATGTAGAATTCCAAGTAGGTTGCTCTTGTTGTCTTATGTCTTATTGATAATCAATAGCAGTCTAAAGCCTGAAATGGCAAGGGTTATGAATAGATGAACACTTGAAGATTGAATTTTTCTTGTTCAGATTCCGTCCACCCTTTTTTCCTTGAAAGTTGCGACAGTAACAAACCATTGGGCAACCTATATATGTTGACTACATGATTTTTTTTGTGTCTGCTTGCTATTATAGTAGCTAACTCTGGATACAATTGAACTACAAGGGTTTGTTTTACAGCTATTATTTACTGGATAAATTCTCAAAATGTATCTTTTCCCTCTCCTGACAGTGTACAACATTGGTGAATTACTACGCTCCTCTTTTCTTTTTAGAGGTGTCAGAAGTTGAGCCTGAACGATTTTGTAAGAAAATTGAACTATGTAGAAATCATATGGTCTCCTCTCCAGTCCAAAAGAGAAACAAATGTGATCTTTGCCATAGAGCTGTTGATGAAGCTCTTGAAAAGCTGAATGATCCCGACACTGAGGTATATACTTCACTCCGATTTTTGTATTATTTAAATGGATTACATGCCTGCTAATTATGAAGTGGTTATGTTGTATATCTGCTTGTTATTACTTCCCATAGTTTTCTGTTCTGGTTTGCAGTTGTTATTTTTATCATACATTTGTATGACAGAGTTAATTTGTAATTTTTTTTCTTTTTTTTGTTATTATTACTCACACCTTGAAGCTTGCTTTTGAATGTTTGCTTGACTATTACTAGGTATCGTTTTTGGTTTACATGTATAGAGCAGCTTAACTCTTGTGTTGATTGATATGCAGAAGTATTTTCAATGCTTAGGTAGTGTTGGAGTCACATGTTATTGTGAAAATCAAAACTAGGAGTCTAGGACTTGAG